>CM037876.1:292459195-293659195 GCA_021292165.1 Shinisaurus crocodilurus
GAGAGATCCTTGGTCTGATCCAGCAGAACTTCCCCGTGTTTCTTATGCTGGGATTTCACCCCCTTTCGTATGAAACAACTTGTTGACTTTTCCTCCCAATGTCTTCAACAGGTGGTTTGTGTTTGACACCGAAACAAAAGATTTGGTCACTGTACACACAGATGGAAATGAACAGCTGTCCACAATGCGTTACTCACCAGGTTTGGCATTGTTTGCTCAGTCGTTTAAACAAAAAAGAAGGATCTGAATGCTATATAAAATGTGTTTGTTAATCCCCAAATACCACTGTCTTGCATTGCATGATTATGTTGCTCAACATGTTTAATTACTGGAGATAAAAAGGTGCACAACTTTAACACTGAATATATTTTAAAATATGATCTTGTTTATAGAAAAATTGAAACCTAAGCTGTTAGATTACTGGGCCAGCTAAATTGAACTATGGCTCCCTTAATTTTATCTCACCAGTTGCTGATTCACATGTCCGCTTTTTAATATCAAGCTGCCATGAATTGACCTTTGTCAGTTAATTTGATTTTGGTGTCATGCCTGGTTACAACTCATGTGTTGTGTTCAGGAATAAAAGCGGCTGAACTATGAAATGTTGTATTGCAATCTTAATGCACATCAAGTTCATGACAAGGCCAGTCACCATGCCAAAATTTCCTGCAACCCCCCCCCCCCTTCAGGTGACTTGATCAGGTACATACAACATAAAATATGGTTATGTGAAACATAAATGAGTCTTTGAGAAGATGCAAAGCTTGGATGTATAACAGAGCTTCTTCATCATGGTCTGTGACTCACACATATGCGACTGCGCAGAACAGCCGTCTGGAAACAGTCTATAGCTGAGCAGAACTTTAGGCAGGAGCCCCACCCACCCCCTCTGCTCACGTTCCAGGGTGTGGCTCTTGCCTCCTACTCAGTTCCTTTTCATCTGCTGCAGTATTTGGAACATTCTCTGTATCTTACGGTTTTTTCTCCACTACAAATAACAGTTATCCCTTGGGGGATTGCTGGGCAGAGGTGTTTTTTTCTTCTTCCTCTTCTTGTTTTCTCTTGCTGTTGAGTTCTTTCCCCTTGTTTTTGCCATTGGGGGCACATGGCCCCCGAAGTGTTCCTCAAAAAGTGCACCTACTGTGGTGGGAAAATACCGTCAACCGACAGCCATTCTCTCTGTCTCCTGTGTCTGGGAGAGATGCACAGGGTGGACTGCTGCAGTGCTGCACCCACTGCTCCTGCCCCCTTTGCCAGGCCTTTAACAAACAGGCCCAAAGAAACAGGACGGCTCATCTCTGTGCCCTATTGTGGGAGCACTCCGCCTCGTCCTCATTAGTATGATGCTGTCTCCCACTTTCTCCCTCTTGCTTGCCACAGCTCCTTCCTCATTGGAAGGGACTGCAGAGCAGTCATCCCTGACAATGGATGCACCAGGCCTTAGTACGGCATTGGCTTCGGCCTTGCCCCTGGCCCAACCAGCAGCAGCTCAGCCTGGCCCTGAGACCTCAGTATCGATAGCCGAGACTGAGAAAACCAAGCTGGCCAATTCCTGAAAGAAATGCCCCACTAATTCTCAGGCTCCATGACCAAAGAATAATAAGAAGACCACACACAGGATCAAATTCGATGACTAGCCTATAGCATCACCCTTGTTGACACAGTCGGTCCCTGTACCGACAGTATTGCAGCAACCACCCCGTCTTAGGCCACTTACTCCTATTTTGGAAAGATGACAGCTCCCCTTAGATTGCCACACCTCTGACAATATCCAGTGCATGTGATCGGCATTGGAGGGTGAATCCAAGAAAAGATCTCCACCTGGGTCTCATCCTGGGACTATTCCCTAACAATGTGTCCTTGTAGGCACTGCTTTCACTGGGCCAGATCTCCCTGATACCAAGAAACTTCGCCGGCATCATCACCATCCTCTAGAAATTTTCTCCTCCGCAGCTTTGACCTTCCTCCCTCTACTCACACCTAGACATTAAATGCTTCCTCAAGGGATTTGCCAGTCTGTACCCACCAGCCTTTCCCCCAGTTCCAGCATAGCACCTGTTGGTAGTTCTGGCACAGTTAACAGCCAAGCCCTTTGAACCCATGGCTACAGCTGACCTTCATCTCCTCACAATGAAAGTGCCTTTCCTCACCACCATCACCTCAGCATGTTGAGTAGGTGAGCTTTGTGCTCTCTGCCATGACCAACCTTATTTGACTTTTCACAGAGATAAGATTTTTTTGTGACCGGATTACTCTTTCCTCCCAAAGATAGTGTTACAATTTAATTTGTCTAAGGACATCGTGTTGGTTAAATTTCACCCTCACCCTCCCTCCCCGCTGGAAGTTAAGCTTCACTCCCTGAACGTTAGGAGGGCGCTCCCGTTTTACCTACAATGCATGGTCTCATTCCGGACCTCCCCTCATTTGTTTGTTTGTTATTCAGGCCCAAGGAAGGCACACCTGGTATTGCCTACATGCTTGCAGCTACTTGACCAGAGCCATGGCATCATCCAGGGCATCTTGATTCCTCAGCTGGTCAGCACTGCAACCTGGGCACAGCCTTCAACTTTCATCAAGCCGTGTGGGTGTCAGGGCCCATGAGGATGCAGCCTTTGGCTGAGCAGTCCTCTCCACAGTTTTGGTGTGACATAACCCTCCTTCCAGTGAGTTTTTCTTGCTTATAAGTCACCCATATGTGTGAGTCACAGAGACCACAAAGAGGAAAAACAGGTTGCTTACCTATAACTGTGGTTCTTTGAGTGGTCATATGTGAATTCACACAACCCACCCTCCTCCCCACTGTTGATGTCTTGCTCTTAATTTATTCCTCCACTGTGGTGAACCAGGAACTGAGTGGGAGGTGGGAGCCACACCCTGGAGCATGTGCAGATCAGGTGGGTGGAACGCCCGCTTAAAGCTCTGCTCAGCTATAGAATTTTCCAGACAGCTGTTCTGCACAGGCGCATAACCCATATGTGTGAGTTCACAGATTTCCACTCAAAGAATCACAGTTACAGGATAAGCAATCTGTCTTTAGCAGCACTGGTGAAACTGTTCCTTGTGCCCGCCAGAGCTGTGCCAGTACAAACTCCAGCTATACCTGGGGGAGAGAACTGCTCAAAGACTGTGCCTCCACTTGCTCTTCATAGCCATTGGCAGTAAATACAGATGTGTGCTGCATTTAGGACAGGACTTCTCAGATGACTTATGCACATGGAGAGGTTCATGCAGGAGAACAAGATCTTGCCAGTACCCTGGTTCATGCAGATTTGTCCCATGTGATGTCACATGCAATTTGTAAATACTAAAATGAAAATATTTCTGTATTTAACCTTATTAAAAATGCATTAAAAGCTAGCATTGCTGCTTCATAAATCAGTATGAATGTTTATACATGTATTTTGTTTTTCTTTTGTAGATGGCAACTTCTTGGCAATAGGTTCTCATGACAATTGTATTTATATATACAGCGTTAATGACAATGGGAAGAAGTACAGTAGAGTTGGCAAATGCTCAGTAAGTTATTACTTTATTACCTGTTTAAAAATGGATTATGTATTGCTTAGGGGTACAACCCTTCTTCTGTATAAGGCTATTTAACATTCTCTCTTTATGAATTTATTTAATATCCTTGGCAGCAACAGTTTAAAAATAATTCATAAAATAACTTTTAAAAATAAAAATATTTCATAAACACACTGCTCATTTCCCAAACACTAAACATTTGTGCAAACAGAAAGGTCCTTAAATTATTTCCAGAAATTACTCAGGATATGACTTTGTCTCTGTTTTTAGTTGCTCACAGATTTGTATTTTATGCACAACAGCTTAGATTGTTTTACTTCTATGGATCACAAATATTTCCAGTATCTGTTTGAAGTTCACTAAATCCCATGTAGCTCTAAGAACAAAGATGATTTAGAGAAAAAGAGTTTGCTTTAGGACCTCTCTCCTTTTCATAGTCACAGTTACTTTCTTTGGGGTAAGAAGGAACCACTTGAAGTTCAAAGGCAAGGTACTGAATAGTGAGTGATTCAGCTTGCACTTGGAGTACTCTGTTCAATTCTGGGCACCACATTTTAAGAAGGACATATTGGCAAGCTGAAGCTTGTCCAGAAAAGAGTGACCAGGATGGTGAGGGGTCTGGAAACCAAGCCACAAGAGGGACAGTTGAAAGAGCTGGGCATGTTTAGCCTGGAGAAGAGAAGATTAAGGGGAGACATGATAGCAGACTTCAGATACCTGAAAGGCTGTCAGGCAGAAGATGGAGCAGAGTTATTCTTGGTTGCTCCAGAAGGCAGGACTAGAACCAGTGGGTGGAAATTGGAAGGAAGCAGATTTTGGCTAAACATTAGAAGGAATGTCCTAACAGATGGCTGTTCAGCAATGGAATACACTGCCTCCTGGTGGTGGGTTCTCCTTCACTTGGCGGTGTTTAAGTAGGGGCTAGATGGCCATCTGTCAGGGATGCTGTGGCTGCATTGCATTGAGCAGGAGGTTGGATTAGATCATCTCCAAGGTCCCTTCCAGCTCTATGATTCTAATACATGAGAACTGGTTTCACTTACATTCCAGTAACTAAAGTCACTAGCAACTGGCAGATTGAACCTTTGGCCCCAGGCAGGCTTCTGATTCAGCATATGAAGTTATGCAGGGAAGATGGCTGCACAATGGACATAAAGAACAGGCAAATACTCTTTAATTTAACAGGGACATACGGGGACCAGAATAAGGGGAGCTCCCAGTTCACCTGATGATTCCACTAGTGGTGGAAAGAGAGGCTTTTAGGATTGTAAAGGCATATTCAATATTGATGTCTATTACTTTTTCATGCTTCAATTTGTAGCCCAAGACAGCTTTTGAGTCGCTGCACTGGAAACATCCCCCCCCACACACACACTGTTTTTAGAATGTGTGCACTGAACTTAGGTAGTCATACACCACTATTTTCTACCACACCGAAAGAGCACATGGAACTTGGGACTGGAGCCTGTAGTTCCAATGTGGTGTTCTGGGTTGCTACCAAACACAGGTCACCCACTGCTTTTAATGTAAACAAGGCTTCAGTGTACTTTTCAGTGTAGCTTTTTATGTGCATTAGTGTATTTCTATTGGGGGATGTTATGTTGTTGGAATTAATATAATGCATCTCTTCATAGGGTCATTCCAGCTTCATTACTCACTTGGACTGGTCTGCTAATTCTCAGTACCTTGTGTCTAATTCAGGGGACTATGAAATCCTATACTGTGAGTAACAAATAGTATTCTGTCCTTAGTACAGAGTTCATTCTTGGCTACCAATGGATTCCTAATATGAATAACAAACCATTACAGAGCAGAGACATATATTTAGTCTCTTAACTAAATATAGTTTTGTTTCATTTTATATTGTACATCGCCCAGAGTAGCTGGGTTATTGGCTAAACGGGCAATCTAGAAATACAATAAAATAAACAAACAGCACAGTCCTATACATGTCAACTCAGAATTAAGTCCCATTGAGTTCAATGGGACTGACTCTTGGGTAAGTGTGTATAGGATTGTGCCTAAGTTTTATTTAATTCTTGTTCAAATTTATAATTCATAATTGATGGTCTCTCTCTCTCTCTCTCTCTCTCACACTCTAGGGGTTCCTTCAGCTTGTAAACAAGTGGTAAGCGTTGAAACCACTAGAGATATAGAATGGGTTACTTACACCTGTACTTTAGGATTCCATGTTTTTGGTAAGTGTGTAATGTTCCCCACAAACTTCCCATGCCTCTGCAATTTGTTAACATTCAGCAAATCAGCCTTTTACAGGAATCCAGGTTTTAATTTTCATCCACTTCACTGTCATATTGTTCTTGAGCATAGGCTGTGCTTTGTAATAGAGTATCATTCCTTCAAAGATGTCACGTGGCCAGTGCAGAAGTAATTGCAGAGATCCTTTAATTGCAGTTGAGAGACTGGAAGGAGGCTGCAGGATTTTGTACTTCCTCCGCAGCCCCTCCCTTCTAAATTCCCTTGCCCTTCCCTCATTGGTATTAATGATTATTAATCCTACATTGATACCAGGTTACCCCCCAGTTAATGCTAACAAGGAACCTCAATCAGCTTGAAACGTGTGTGCCTTATATCCATGTTTTCCTGCTTCAACCATTATGCTTGTCTTCCTCGTGAGTCCATATCCAGGGATGGCGAGTACTTCTAAATTTGGTATGAACTGGCCAAGTTGAATTGATACATTCAATATATAGAGAACAATGACAATTAGAGGAAACTGCCATTAACTATGTGTAAAGTGTGGAGAAAATAATATTTAAAAGGACATGTTAACATTACAACCTTAAGAGAGTGATCCTGTGGCCCCTAGACAGCATCTAGGGAGCCAGAGGGTACTTCGGATTCCCAGATCCAAGGTCGGAAACAGAGCTCTGACCTCAGAGGTGGGGATCCATGCTCCGATCCCTCCCCCCCCCCACAGCTGGCATAGAAAGAACCACACCAGCTGCTTGTCTGAGGTCAGAAAATCTGGAGAGGGGGTATAGAGGGCGGTTCAGGCGACAGGGAGGGGAGGAGACTTGGGCTCCAGGATACATGGTATCCTGGTGGTGGTCCAGCCTCCTTCCCTCTCCCTCTGAAGCGCCTCAGCTAGACAGCTGAAAATGCTCATCTAACTGAATTGCAGAGAGGAAGGTCCGGGGAGGCAGAGATCACCTCATCAGCAATTCCCACTCTGCACTGGATGCTCATAAGCCTCTGAGTTCTGAAGCTTACAAGAATCTAGGGCACAATAAATAGGATTGCACCCTAAGTTGATTTAAGTCAAAGTTTCCCCCTCAAGAATAAAATTGAACTTTAGCTGTTTGAAAAGCCCAGAGTTCTCACAAAATCACAGCTATCAGTATGCTCTGCGAATAATAAACATGAGCATAAAATGTTTTTAAAATTTGTTTTTAAAAATCAAGTGATGTTGTTGTAGTCTGCTCTCGTTGTCTTTGCTCCTGGAGTAGAATAAACCAGCCAGGTAGCCCTCAGTTTGGATATGTAAAAAAATTCAGCTTCATTTGTGATCTGAACACCTGTCCCCAGAAGAGGACTATGCAAGTTTGGAAGCTTACAACACTGTTATACCAACTTTTCTTCCCTCACAACAGCACCTTTTGTCCTCTGAACTCGCACACATTACAAATCTAGTAAAACTCTTGGTTATCCAGAACAAATTATGTATCTAAGCATGTGTTGTAGTCCCTGTTTTGATCCATGAGTTCCAGATTCTAGCACATGTTCTGTGGTTTTGCTTAGAGGATGGGATATTTAAAACAGTTTAATAAAGAAATGATCACTCAATGTTTCAGGTGTGTGGCCAGAAGGTTCAGATGGCACAGATATCAATGCTGTCTGTCGCTCACATGAGAAGAAATTGTTATCGACCGGTGATGACTTTGGCAAAGTACATCTTTTCTCTTATCCATGTTCACAATTCAGGGTAAGGCACCAGACTACACTTTTATTTTTAAAAGGGATGGCTTATAAATAGCCCTTAGTTTTAAAATTATTAATTTTTTTTCTGGGGTTTTATTGGTATTAATTTTTCTGGAGATTTGAAAAAACAATTTACAAAGTTATTATAATTAAAACATTCATACAAGTTGATGTACTGTAAAGATTATAAACAGGTTTCCTCCTATGTACTTTCTCTCCCCCAACACCAAGGGGACATCATTTTAGTAATTCTTTAAAAATAAACCCATTGTTATTAGATGTATTTTATTTACTCCATTCTTATTTTAAATTTAATGCAATGATGATTATTTTAATGTATTCCTAAGAATAACAGATCTATGTAACAAATGCATTTAAAGTGACCGAGGGCACAATCCAATTGGGATGCCCATCACCCTCCAAACTCAGAGGATTATGGGCATCCTATGGAGGGTGGGAGGAGCACAGAGGCGAAGGTCACCTCTGCACTCCTCCTGACCTGCAGCGCACTTAGATGGCCAATTTTGGCCTTCTAAGTGCGGTGCTTTGGAGCGGGGGTGGGGAGGAGGCTGATGAGGCACTGCCAGGATACCTCGTATCTTGGTGGCGCCAGCCAGTCTCCTCCTCCTCCCCATCTCTCGGAACACTTCTCTGAGGTTGCTCTTTTGACCTTGGAGAAGCAGTTGGCATGGTTCTTTCCACACCAACTGCGGGGCGGGGGGAATCCAAGTGCGGATCCCCAGCTACGAAGTTGGAGTGAGTTTCTGACCTTTGTAGCTGGGATTCCGAAAAATCCTATTGCTGTCTAGACACTGTCTAGTGGCCATAGGATTGCACTGTAAGTGTATATGTAAAGTGGCCTGTATTGGTCTGCATAATGGAATTTTAAAATACACTAGCATTTTTAAATTGTATGAAATATTATTTTAACAAGACATTGCAGTGGACTGTTACATGGTCATACTAATATGTTGAATATATTAGTATATGTTTGACATAGTATAGAAAATTTGAACGGGGGACGTCTGGGTTCACATTTCATTTGCTTAACTGCTACACAAGGTCCCAATTAATATTAAAAGGACACATACATTTTTGTTAAAAGGAAAAAGAACACATTCATTGTTGTTAGATAAAAAACTATACATCACATTTTACTGGCACTAAAATAACTACCCCAAAGTCTACAGAAACTTGTAAATTAGGGTTAAGTTAAACATGACAGCCCCTATGTGGAGATTGCTCAGACGCTTTCCCTATGGTGACCTCCATGTAGCAGGCATAACCTTTAAAAGACTCTTCCCCATGCACCAGTCCAAATGTATTCCACATCTTTGTGCCAGTGGTTATCAAGGATGAGCATAGAGGTGCAGTACGCTGTTGGACTGACACACTCGGTAAGAGGCTTTTTAATGTTGTGCCCATTGCATGAAGTACTGCCACAGGAAATAAACCCATAATTCAGGACAACACACACACACACACACACACACACACGTTGCACATCTGAAAGAACTGAATTAATTTATATTTATTTTCTCCAAAAGATAAGCAAATACTGCTACAGAAAATGTTACAGCTGGTCTTACAGTCTTAAAGGAAAATTTGTTTTAATCAATTCCTATTATTTTCTAGACATATCCAAAAATCAATAAACTACCCTGGCATAGCACTGATTAATATAATGGCTGTGATCCAGAAACTTGGGGGTGATTACTTTCAAAACTGGCTTGTGACGTGGTGCATGGGTTGAGGGAATCTATCGTTCATGGGGAGAAAAAATAGAAAAAAGCCCCGCTGTGGCCTTGTACATGTGTAAATGGGTCTGCTGATTCACAGCCTTTATGAAGAATGGACCAGTGTGGTACGGTAGATAAGAACATTGTATCTGAACATCAGAGACAAAAGATAAAAATCCCTGTGCAGTTTGCTGAATGGCCTTGGGGAAGTCATCTCACAGGTTGCTGTGGTGATGATAAAGTAAGAAAATAATTGTAAATTGCTTTGGGGTCAGTCCATTGTGGTCTCCAAGTGTGGTACCCCTGCCAACCGGGGAGGGGATACATGGCAAGAGATCCTCATATTCTGAGCAGGATACACAGAAGCAAGAAGGAAGAATGCTGTGGCCCATTTATACACTGAAAAGTAAAATACAATAAAGTGATATACCGTACTATAGCACACTCCATTTATATCATATGTGCCTACTGCCAGCAGCTGCTTACGCTGGACAAAATCTACTAACACCTTGATGGAAATGGCAGTGCACAGAGTCTAGGGATGGGCGACACTGAGAAACTCGACCCGCTTGTGCTTGGCAGACTTCCGGCACCTCGCCAACTCGAGATCCGAAAGTGGGCTGAGTTGTGGGGGGTTTCACAGCTTCCGCTTTTAAAGCGAGCTGTGATTTGCATTTTCCCCCTTAAAGCAAGGGAAATTTGTGTAAATTTCAGTCGGCACCAACGCTGAGTTGACAAGCTGGGCCAATCCACCGGATTCTGAGCTCCCCAATCAGATTCCTCGCACATCCCTAGGCCACAGACCGCCATTTATGCCATCCAGTAGTTGCACTATACAAGACCAATCTTCCCCAGCATGTATTCATGGGGAAGTACAGTTCTATCAAACACTGGAGGAAGAATTTACTTTATTCAGTACTGTGGCTTGTTTGATTGAAGCAACCTGACATTATTTCTTTATAGTCTGGCACATAGTTATTGGCTGCTGTTACTGACAGCATTTGTTATGGTAACAGTTCCCATTACTGATGTTTACTTTTCTGTTATTGATGATGCTCTATTTACTGATGTCTTTCAGGCTCCAAGTCACGTGTATGGCGGACACAGTAGTCATGTAACCAACGTAGATTTTCTATATGAAGATACTCATCTCATCTCCACAGGTGGAAAAGATACCAGTATTATGCAGTGGCGAGTTATTTAGAGGAAACCTTGTATGTGTAACCAAGAGCTGGCCATGCATCAAAGTTCTGTATAAACTGTACATTTAAGATTTAACAGTATGGTTGCCGTCTAGCCCTAGTCACTGTGATTTTTAAGTTTTAAAATCCTTACAAACCTCAGGAAAGCTAAGTCCTTGGCTAGCTACCATACTTATTTTAGTAACTCATTAAGCATCACTTTAAAAACAACCACCACCACCACCACCACAACAACAACAAGCTATTCTCTCTGTGTGTGTCATTGTTGTACAACATATGAAACAGTACAAATTTAAAATGAAATCATGGCTTGGATGTTTATGCAATAAAAATGAACAGGACTTTTCAATTAAATAGTCACAAAAACGTATCCTAATACTGCATATATGTGCTTCACCGTTTCATTATTTACCCTTTGTACTGTCTAGCTACGTAGTTAGAATAGCTATGGTTGCAAATGTGACGGTACTTCCATTTCTGATGAACAGTGAGGACACCAAGCTGAATGATACCGAGTGAACAAGCCATTAAGGACTGCTGTTCTGTGATATTCATTTCAATGGGGCTTCCATCGGTTTGCTATGTGAAATGAAATAGACATTTCACTCGGCAGTACTTGCTGAGTTTTCCCCACATTTAAATAAGAAAATGTGAATGTTAGAATATTCATTAATTTGCATTTTTATTTTATTTTTGGCATAGCAAAGTGAGGATACAATTCAGCAAAAGTTAGTTACAATTTAATTTCCATAGAAAAATGTGGAATGGGATTTAATTGCAACTAAATTAAGTCTTACTGATTTCAGTGGGACTAATGTTTGCTGGATTGTGCCCAGATTTTTATTCTCTTTGAAATTAAACACATTCTACCCCAGTTTTAACTTGAATATCTCAGCAGGGATTACAGCTTCAGGAAACCTAGTTCAAGATGAAGTCTTTTTTTATATGTATATGAACAATTTCTTATTTAAAAATAACGAACCAACGTGACCATGTCTCAATTGTTCAGTTGATAGAGTAAATCAATCTGTATATTGATCAGCATGAATATTACTACCTTATACATGTGTAAAATTTTTAGCAATTAATAAGAAATAGTAAGGCATTCTAAGCTTTACTTGTCTATTGCTTATGGATATTGTATATTCGTATTTTAAGGCCAAGTAGACCACGTATGAAGAGATCTTTTTAAGTGTACCATAAACCTGCAGAGGAGATGGGGAAGAAAACACACATGAACCATTAAGAGGGCCAGCTGAACTACACAAGCATCCAAATGGTCCCTTGAGGCTGCAGTGTTTTTAAGGGATATAGCGAAGCAGTGTGCAATTCAGGAAATGCGTGCCCAAGGATCCTTCGCAATTTTGTAGAGAATGCCTGACTTCTGATCATATGATGCAGCCACTTGGGACAGCAAAATGCTGGGGGGTGCTCTTTGCATTGATTAATAACTTCCACTGCCCCGCCCCCCACTGTGTGTTTTGCATGAACCAATATTTATAGTATGAAATAAGATTGTGTTTTGCAATGAAGTAAGAGTGGAGGTGGCATAAAATAGTTCAGAAGGCCTTACCAGTTTTGATTGTGACACAGACTGAAAATTATTGTTTACATTGGGGAATGTATCTCAAGATTTTAAATGAGCAGAGTTATAAACAGGCTCTGAAAAGATAAATAGTAAAGGGTTTTTTTCTTATAAAACAGGAGAGGAAACATGTGAATTAACTGAGCTCTGAAGCACAGGTTGTTTAGAATTATTTCAATGAAGATTTAGTAAGTTTTGAAGCTTTTTTATTACATCTCCAACCGGCTACACTGAAAGTGCAGGACACCAATAAACATCATCTATCAAGGGGATTTGTCCTGATTTGTCTATGTTATACCATTCACCATGAATTAAATCCTATAGTGATGTTTGAATATGCTGCCGCACAAAGGTAGAACATCCCAAAGCAATTTCAGTGCATTTAAACTTTCCTGTTTTGTATTTGCAGTTACAAACAATAATAATACAACAAAAACACAACAGATCAATAAAATCAAACACAGCATTAATCCAACATATCAACACAGCATGATAAAAAAATATAATACAAGAGTAGAAAGGCTAAAACTACCATCATGTACAAGAGCTAAAAACATCACAGGAACTAAAACAGTAGATGTTAAATTACTAAAACACAAAACTAAAATACTTTAAATGCTTGAGAGAAAAGAAAAGTCTTATTAGCCGGTCGCTGAAAATATAACTAGGTTGGGCACCAGATGAACGTTCCAAGGGGGAGCATTCCAAAGGAATGGGGCGAGGGCAGCACCATCAAAAACCCTTCTCTCTTGTTGCAACCCTTTGAACTTCAGATTGAGGGGGTACTCCAAGAAAGGCTTCTAGATGACCTTAAGTCTAAGACATGTATAAGTCAGAAAGCAATGAAAATATATCTCGCTAAAGGAAAGAAAGTAGAAGCAGCAGCATGGAGATCTTTAGTCACAGTGAAACATTCCAAAGCTTTGGAACAATATCAAAATCAGTTGAATGACCTTGCAGACTGGAAGATTGCCACTGGGTATGTGGCCCATAGAACAGATTCCTGCATGTGTTGACCTGTCTGCAAGGATATGTATGCACTGAATCTTGTGAAGTTATGACAAGGATTTTAACTATATAGATTATGCAGTCTGATCAACTTCTTAATGTGACTACTGTTTTAAAAAGAGCTGTAGGACTTGTTTCTTTAAAATTATGGTTTCAATCCAAACATAGTCCCTCAGAAGAAGAATGAGGAGCTGCCATTGGGAGTCAGCACCATAGAGCACAAGCTGAGTCTCATACTGCAGTAGGGGCCCCACTCCTGATTCCCAGAATCCTCTGGTCCTGCTCTTCCTCCTGGCTGTTGCTACCTATTGCGAGTGTATGGGTGAGATAAAGAAGAGTCAGACACAGAGTATATGGTTTCAAATCAGGGCCACATTTATTGAATTGAAGATCTGTGAAGGGCGAAGGGCGATACTAACCTAGCCCGGCCATTGGCTGGGAAAAAACCAATATTTTGGCAAATACATCCTAACTGCACCAGAGGCGGGTTAGTCCGCCCCCGGCCAGTTGCCCTCCATGTGGAGCTGGAGGGCCTTACCATCGTCGCCTTACTTTGATGCCTCCAGGCACCCAATGTAGGCGAGAAAGGCAAAAACCCCAAAGACGTCCCAATCTGCCTCCTGCCAAGCCTCAGGGCATTAGCGAGGGCAGCCTTGGGTAAAAGTCAGTCACTTTGAAAGGTGCCACTGGATGATCACCATAGATTTCATAGATTATAGAATTGGAAGGAGCCTACAAGGCTATCGAGTCCAACCCCCTGCTCAGTGCAGGAAAACTAAAGGAGGGGTCTCCCATCCAAGTAATAACCAGGCCTGACCCTGCTTAGCTTTCCACACTCAGACAAGCTGAGCCAGCCACGATGTGTAGTCAGCCGGAAAACAGCAGCAAAAGAGACCGTGGGCGGGAACCCAGGTGCCTAAATAAGCCCTTTCCTGTGTCCCCGCCCTAGTTGAGCCATTGGCTCAGTATCTGTGACCAACCTGACCTGTTACCTGACTCCTCTCTCCTCCCCCACTCGCAAATCTTCTCCCCTGGCCCCAGGTGAGGGGCCAGTGGAAGTCTGTTCTCCTGCCCTAGCATGTGAAAGCAGTGACAAGAAAAAGGAGAAAGGACATCAGTTTCCACATGCCTTGTCCTCTCCTGAGCACTGGGGGTGAGGAGGATTAGGCCCAGAGGGATTGAGCAAGTGAATGGGTAGCAGTGGAGGAGGGGGCAGGGACACTCCGGACATCTTGCCTACGGGCCCCATAGTACCTGCAGTCAGCGCTGGAAGAAGGTCTCTCGGGGAACTCTCTGATCCTGTCTCTGTGATCAAAGTATGCTTCAAGCACTCTTGCCAGTACTTATTCCAGGGTGAGCAAGTACAACACACACAATAGATAGGAGCATAGCCTTGCTGAAGTGGTATATATCT
Organism: Shinisaurus crocodilurus; assembly: GCA_021292165.1. Lineage (NCBI taxonomy): Eukaryota > Metazoa > Chordata > Lepidosauria > Squamata > Shinisauridae > Shinisaurus > Shinisaurus crocodilurus. The sequence goes on from CM037876.1 coordinate 292,473,608, forward strand.
CACCATTGCTGTTCCTCACCCCTCATTTAAAAAAAATAAATCTTGTCAAATGTGTGCTCTGGTTTAGGGATGGGGATGGTGCATAGGATCTCAAAGCAACATTAAACAGAACATGGTGGGATATTGCAAAGGAGTAGGGAAAGGTGGTCATGTTGGAATTTGTCACTTTAAATATAGGTGTGTTCCTGTGCCAGAGGTAGCAGGTGCACAACTCAATAATAATTAGTACACTCATACATTCTTGTGCGTGGGTAGTGGGATAACTTTTTTCAAGAGTACTCTATAAGTTGTATTGCCTGCAATTTGAAAACTTTGCTGACCAAATATTGGCAAACATGGGCTATCCAAAAAGTTTATCTAGGTTTTAAAAACAGTCCCAACAAGAAGTTAATTTGGTTTATTAATTCCAGATATGAATTTGAAGCAAAAAATATGATTTGGAAGGAACATATACCAATGGTCCATCTAGTCCACTATTGTTAACACTGACTGGCAGTGGCTCTCCAGGGTTTCAGGCAGGATTTCTCCAGCCCTACCTGGAGATACCAGGGATCAAACCTGAGATATTTTGTATACAAAGCCTGTGTTCTGCCACAAAGCAATGGCCCTTCCCTCAAGGGGTTTGTCCTCTCTTTCCCTGGTTGCATAAGCTTGCCTTGGGATTGAACCCAAAATGCAAAACGTATCTAGACTGATTATTGTGCTGATTTGTTTTTAGCTTTCCATCAATACTGTGACTGGGTTCAGACAACACGATAACCCACACTCAAGAGTTGAGTGTGGGCTGTTGTTGAAATGTGGGCTATCGTATTGTCTGAACCCAGCAGCACTAACAAGCCATGGCTTGTTAACCACGAACAAAACCCATGGGTTGTTTTGGGTTGTGAACTGTGGGTTGTTCACCATGGCTTGTCATCTTGGCTGGGTTCAGACAACACAATAATCCACAGTTCAACGACAAGCCAGTCATTGTTGTCTGGACTCAGTCTGTGCAAGCTCTGGATGGTGGATTACACCTTCATAAGGTGCTTCTAGATGGACAGCTCCTGCTGCTACTAATCAAAAAGCAATGTGCAACTACCGTATTCCATCCTAATCTCCTGAACAGATTTTTTTTGTGATGGGGAAAAAGAAGTAGCTGTGGGAAAACAAAGGTTGCAGATGGAAGACAACTATGTCTGGATCCCCCTGTAAAATACCATGCTTGAGGCATGGTGATCGCACCACAAAAGCCTAGTCTGGAAGCACCCATAGCCTTGCCAATAACCACAAGAGGTGGCTTGTGACACCTCATTCCCTTTGAAGAGCAAGAAGGTGCAAGCACCAAGGGGCATCATTCAGCAAAACTGAACTCCATTCTTATGTGTTGGAAGATTTGAATGCTGTGTGGGGAAATATTGGACTGGTATCTGAACAATGCAGAAAGCAGGTAGATATTCATATATTCCAGAATGCACTGCTACTACATGTGTCACTATAAGAAGGGGATGTGGGAATATGTGGCCCTCCAAATGCTGTTGGACACACTGCAACTCCCCTCCTAGCTTGCAATGGTGAGGGATTATGGGAATTGCAGCCCAACAACATTTGGAGGGCCACACGTTCCCCATCGCTGCTGTAAGAGGCCAACCACTGATATATAGGAGGATTATTTTTACACGTGCAATGGGTGGCTGGCCATGTGGCGCATTAGTCTATGATGCTGCATTTTCATCCTGGGGTGATTGTGTAAACAATATCTAGCAGCAGCAGCCCACAGTGGTACAAACTGTAATTGCTGATGGTATGGCTGGGGGGGCGGTGGGTGGAAGGAAAGGCTGCATGCTTCCTGGCTTCCACTGCCAAGCAGTGACCAAAGAAGAGGGACCTAGAACTGTGGCCTGTGATGCCCCACTGCCCCCTTGTGTCCCTCCATAAGGAGAAAAGAATTGCCTTGGGGGCCGAATTCCATTTTTGGGAAGCTCTCGGGGGCCGCATTCCAGTGGTGGGTGGGGCCAACATTTCCCAAAATGCCAGCATATTTTAGCCTAAAACGCTTGCTCCCTGCTGTAACTAAGTCTTACGAGAGGCATTTCAACCTTTTAGAATGGGGGGAAACTGGGCAAAAGTCAGGAAACCACCACACACTTGGTGGTCGGGGGAAGTGGGTGAGGCCATCTGGGGGACCGCAGAAGGCCAGATTTGGCCCGAGGCTTAACACCCCCGTCTTGCAGGATCAGATGAAGGTCTACACCAGTGATGGCGAACCTATGGCACGCGCGCCACAGCTGGCACGCAGGGACATCTCTGTGCGCACTCGAGCCATTGGTCGCCAGATCGTGAAAAGACCGTCCCCTTCTGCATTCAGCGTCGGGTTTCTATCGTAACTCCTCTCCACTCATTCCTCGCTGGCCTCCACAGGCAGGCACACTCCAACATCTCCACCCCTAGAAGCGTGGAGGCACTGCGCAGGCACCCAGCCCTCCTTCTAACTGAACAGACACCTCAGAAGCACAGCGCGCGCGTGCCCGAATCTTTGCACGCCCGGTGAAGAGCCATGCCCTAAGACAGCGGGGCGCGATTACTATGTCCCCTCCTCCTTCCTGCCCAATTTAAGGCACTTTGAAATAATAAGTGGTTTGTGTTGCAGTTTGGGCACTCGGCTCAAAAAGGTTCGCCATCACTGGTCTACACATCTGGCATTGTTTCAAAAAAAAATTATTTTTTTTTTAAATGCCAGTAGAAAAAGCAGGCAGGTTCCTTACTTATTTATGTATTTTGCATTTATATACCGCCTACTGTTAAAAGCCATCCACACCTTCTAAGGCCTGAGAGTGGACCAATCTTAGTCTGAGGAGTGCATCCATATTTGGAGTAATACGATGAAACCCTTCAAGCGTGCCAACAAACAGGCTGGCCAGGTACTGTGCCTGAGAGCCTTCCTGCAGATCTGAAACCCAGACAGTTCATAGTGAGACAGGTGGTCCCTCAGATAGCAAGTCTAAGCTGTTAGGCTTTAAAGGTTAATGCCAACACCTAACTGAGCCCTGTCAATTGCAATTATCCCACTATCTGCATAAGATCCATTGCCTACCATGTTAAGAGCCTTAGATATAAGGATAGTAGTCAATTCTTAGTAACACAACTTGTCATAGGCCCTTGTGTTAGGGACTCCAGTGGTGCAGTTAGGTAATTTTAGACCCTGGCCCTACTTTATTTTATTTATTACATTTCTGTACCACAGAATAGACGAAGTTCTCTGAGTGGCTCACAAAACAAAACTTAAAACCATAAAATATAATAATATAGAAATCTTCAGTTTAAAACAGAAAAAAAAATGTACTGGGTAAGTAAAAACCAGAGTAAAAGCCAGCAGCAGTGCAAAGATCTAAAAAATGCACTAACACAATTTTTAAAACTGAAGGACTAAAAAGCCTGGGTAAATAAAAAGGTCTTAATCTGGCACTAAAAGGATTACAATGCAGGCAGGCACCAGGCGGGCTTCTCTGGGGAGGGCATTCCACAACTGGGGTGCCACCACTGAAAAGGGCATCTCCTTAGTAAGCACATGCCTAGCTTCATTTGGTGGTGGTGGGGGCCTGGAGAAGGGGGGTCTGAAGGTGATCTTGGGATCTGGGCAGGTATTATATGGAAGCAGATGATCCTTCAGGTAACCGGGCCCCAAGCCCTTTAGGAATGTATAATTAGCAGCCTGAAAACTGACTTGGAAGCCCGTGCCGATCATAAAGCACTGGCATAATATGATCATATCAGCCAGTCCCTGTTTACAATCTTGCTGCCCTATTTTGGATCAGCCGAAGTTTCTGGATCATTTTATTTCACATAAAATACATTGCAGTAATCAAGACAAGAGGTTACCAGAACATGGATACTAGGCTATCTCTGTCCAGATAGGGTCAAAATTGGTACATCAGCCAGAGCTGATAAAAGGTGCTCTGTGCCACCAAGGCCACCTGTGCCTCCAGTGACAATGCTGGATCTAAGAGCACCCCTAAGCTACAAAACCTGATCTTTTAGGGGGAATGCAACCCCCTCCAGAACAGGTTATATCACTCAGCCAAAAAGATGAACGACCCACTAACAGTATCTTCTTCTCCCGCACTGCTATTCCATGCTTTATAACTACTTCTGCATTCCTGGTATGCTAGAGGACAAACAAACAAACACCTTATTTGCTAACCCTGATTTTAAAAAAGGAAATACTCTGAGCATGTGCAGTTTTGCATTTTAAATTTCCTTAGCACCATCATGACTGCAAGAATCTTTTTTTAAAAAAACCTTGATGATAAAGACTTGGGAATAAACTCCATTTTGTTGTAGAAAAGGATAGCGTATTTTTAAAGTAAAAACAATAAAATGAGACTTGGTAACCATGAGCATGCCTGGGTGGCTGCCTCCTGACTTAGAGAATGTTTTCAAAAATAAGAAGGAAGGATGCTGAGGTGACCAGCATCAGCTCTCACGGGCTCTAGTAGGTAGGCTCATGTTGGTCTAGGTAAGTGATGGTGAACCTATGGCACGGGTGCCACAGCTGGCACGTAGGGACCTCTCTGTGGGCACTCGAGCCATTGGTCACCAGATCGCGAAAAGACCGTCCCCTTCTGCAAAACACTAATTATCTTGTTCTTTCTCACAGTGTGGAACAGAATGATTTTATTCTAGAATTCCTGTTACAGAATTCTTTTCTACATTGTTATCACATTTAAAAGATTTTGAAGAATGATGCACAGAGCATGGCTTGGATGTAAAGCCCTAACAGTTGACCTGAGTGCCGCATGTGTTGCTCTCAAACTAACGGAGTATGAGCCAAGGTTTGACACATTATCAGCATGCATGCAATAGCAAAAATCACATTAATTGTGCAAAAGCATGCCCAATGCAAACTTTTACCTAATGCAGTGTTTGCAGTCCAAGACATAAAGTGTTTAAAATGTGTTAAGCACATTTAGTTTTCTTGTTTATCTTGCTCATCCTAGTACAGGTTGACTTTTACTTTTACTAATCTGACACCTGTAGAAGTAGGGAAAGGACCCAGAGTAAAGCTTGCCCCATACTATTTCAGTCTGGCATATAATCATATTACAAGTTGAGAATCCCTTATCCAAAAATACATGTGCCTAATTATTTAAAAAGTTTGTATAAATTCCCTTCAGGCTATGTGTACAATGTAGTACTATAATAATTTTTTGAGTTGATTTTTTTTTCAACAAAAAACTGTTTGTATCATTGAAAGCTCTGTTATTGTGTTTTTCTTTAAAGACAAAAGATGTTAATTAGTTCGGACAACTGTATGAGTTGTTTTTCTAAAACTGAAACCTCGGTATTCAGGTTTAATTGCAGTGTTGGCACTTTGAAATAAATAAGTTGGTTTTGTGTTGCAGTTTGGGCACTCGGGCTCAAAAAGGTTCGCCATCACTGGTGTAGGTGCTGCTGCCAGGCCTGTTTGCCACGGTGCCCATCACCTGCTGCTTCCTGGATGGTCATTGGCCCCTGGGCTGCAGGACCCTGGGTGTTGGCTGTACCACCGAGGGGGCCACAGTGGCAAGTGCTTTGCATGGGTAAGATTCCAAGTTCAGTTTCCAGTTTAGAACATCTCAGATAGCAGGAGCTGAGAAAAACCTCTGCACAAGACCTTGGAGAGGCTGCTGCTCATGGAAACCAAGTCCTCCTCTCTCCTCCATCAACACAAAGCGATGTCGTCACTGGGAGTTTCATAGATTATAGAGTTGGAAGGGGCCTACAAGCAGGGCTGGTGCAAGGCAGTTTGGTGCAATTTGGTGCCCTAGGCAAGATCAGATATTTAGCGCCCCCCCCTTCCCACTTGAGCCCTCCTTCCCTATTTCTGGCACCCCCTTTAACCCTGCGCCCTAGGCAGCTGCCTAGTTGGCCTAATGGTAGCACCGGCCCTGCCTACAAGGCCATCGAGTCCAACCCCCTGCTCAATGCAGGAAACTAGAGGAGGGGTCTCCCATCCAAGTAATATTTATTTATTTATTTATTTATTTATTTATTCATTCATTCATTCATTTCATTTTTATACTGCCCAATAGCTGAAGCTCTCTGGGCGGTTTACAGCAATTAACAAGACAGTCCCTGCCCACAGGCTTACAATCTAAAAAGACACGACACACAAGGAAAAAGGAATGGGGAGGGAAGAAGGGGGCCTGACCCTGCTTAGCTTTCCACACTCAGACAAGCTGAGCCAGCATGAGCCACAGGCCTGCAGATGTTCAATGACACACTGCTTACACTGATGGATTCCAGATCCTCCTCCCTGCCACCTCTCTCTTACTCCCTTCCTGGCAAGGCATCTCCCTTCCTCAACCTTCCCCCCCACTTAAAAAAGGTGTATTTGCATGTAATGTGTAATTAGGCGGCCAGAGTTTAATGGATGAAGAGTGAATGACCCAAGACAGTCAATAAGGAGGGGCCCTGGAATCGCTTTGTTTGCATAAACACATCGGCCTGTAATTCTCAGGCTAATAATTCTGGGATGACAAGCCTAAATCATAAGACAACCTCTGAAGTTTATTGATCTAAGCCAGTGATGGCGAACCTTTTTGAGCCCGAGTGCCTAAACTGCAACACAAAACCAATTTATTTATTTCAAAGTGCCTTAAATTTGGCAGGAAGGAGGAGGGGGCACTAGCTAATCACGCCCCGCTCTGTCTCAGGGCATGGCTCTTCACCGGGCGTGCAAAGATTCAGGCATGCACGCGCTGTGCTTCTGAGCTGTCTGTTCAGTTAGAAGGAGGGCTGGGTGCCTGCTGCAGTCCTGCTTCTGGGGGTGGAGATGTTGGAGTGTGCCTGCCTGTGGAGGCCAGCGAGGAATGAGTGGAGAGGAGTTACTATGGAAACCCAACACTGAATGCAGAAGGGGACGGTCTTTTCATGATCTGGCAACCAATGGCTCGAGTGCCCACAGAGAGGTCCCTGCGTGCCAGCTGTGGCACGTGTCCCATAGGTTCGCCATCACTGATCTAAGCAAACCTGTACTTGGGCAACCAAGAGTTGCAAGCAAAGACTGAGTGCTTAACAGCATGATCCTCAGCAGCAGAATGAAGTCACAGTGAAGTTCAGTGGGGCTTACTCCCAGATAAGTGGGTATAGGATTGTAGCCTAAAAGTCTGGAAGGGTTTTTAGAAATGAGAGGTTTCCTGGCAATCAGATAGATAAAACAAGAAATGCAGTGAGACCAATTAAAAAGTAACCACCCCACCATGCACTATGTAGAGTTAAAAGCCTTGATATAGAGGGCAGTCTTAACCTGGTGCCGAAAAGATTGTGAAGTTGGCACCAGGCGGGCCTCAGGAGGGAGCTTGTTCCAGAGTTGGGGGGCTGCCACAGAGAAGGTCCTCCCCCAGTCGCCACCCGCCGAGCCTCCCTCTGAGGCTATCTGTATTAATAGAAAGCTGGTAGGTAGGGTGGCCATGTGCTCTCTTTTACACAGAGGACAGTCCTCTATTTGAAGGGCTGCTGTCCAGTCCTAGCCTGGTATAAAGATAAAGAACCATCAGAAGGGGGAGCTAAAGGGTCTTGAGTTGCCCATCGATAGCACCTGAACAGCGGGAGGAGCAAAGCGCACAGGTCACCTGGTCACGGTCTTCTACCCTGGTATAGGGAGATGCACTGTATTCCTATTTAAATTATAATAATTGTTTCTAAATTTGCATCCATATCTATCAATTTACACATGCAAATTGTATACCAATTGGTGTCCTCTTTTTTGATGATGCATTTCCTCTTTTTGGGGGCGGGCATTCATAAGTAGCCATCCTACTAGTACCACCACTTTCAGGCTTCCTTCAGTGTTTTTGATGTTTAAACCCAACAGACGCTAGCCACAACCCGAGACTCCGAGGGAGAGGAGCGCGCGCGCGCACGCGCCTCGCTTGCACGCAGGCGCGTGCGCGCTTCGCCGCGTTTGTGTATTGCGGGAACGTTCGGGGAGTGTGTGCGCGCGCGGGGGGGGGCTCCTTCTCCTTTCTGCGCGTGCCTGGCTGGGCTTGCCAGGTCCGCGGTGCCTGCGAAAGCCTTCGGAGAGGCGGCAGGCGGGCAGACAGACTGGCGGAAGTGTCTGTCAGCAGCAGTGGGCAGCAGAGCCCCGCGGGCTTTGTGCGCTTCCTCCTCCCCCTCCTCCTCCTCCTCCCCCCGTCTCTCTCCCCGTCCGTCCCACGCCCACCCTCGCCTCGCCAGTCGCCACATCCCGGGAAAGGCGGTGGGAGAGATGGCCGGGCCCCTGGAGCGGCTGCCAGGCGCCGAGGAGCGACTCCCCAGTTAGCGCCCTTGGCCGGGAGATAAGAAGATGCCGGAGCCTGCGAGCCGGAGCCCAGCCTGGCAGCGGCGCTGAGCGACAGATGCAGCAGCCGCAGCAGCGACGACGCCGGACTTTCTCCTCCTCCAGGGCGCTCCTCCATTGAGCATCTGACAGCCACAGTAGCCGCCGCAGCAGCCGCTTTTGCAGCAGTCGCGCCGCCGCATCTCGGGCCCGGGGAAACTTCCCGCTGCGCAGTGGGGGGGGGGGGGGGAGACGCTGGCCACAGGCGGCTGCGCAGAGCTCAACTGCGGGGAAAATGAGGTGAGTCAGCCGAGCGGCGGCGGCGGCGGCGGCAGCGGCTGCCCGGACTTTCTTTCTCCTCCTCCTCCTCCTCCTCCTCCTCGTGCGCGCAAGTCTAGCGGGCGGCGCGGCGTCTCCTTTCCTGCTGTTCCTGGCAGAGGGAGAAGGAAGGGTGCTCCGCGCGCGCGGGCGGAGGGAGCGCTCTCTACCTGGCCGCCGGGCAGGTGCAGGCAGCGCTGCCTGCCCGTCAGAGGAGAAGCGACGGGCTGACGCACCGCGGTGTGTGTGTGTGTGTGTGTGCATGTATTTAGCTAGGATCGGTGTACGTTTGTCTCTTGTTCTCTTCCCTCGGGCCTAGACTGAGGCGTCTTTTCCAAAGGACCTCTGGGCTTCGTTTGAGCCCTGGCAGGCACCCGCTTTCGATGCACTTTCGCCCAGAACATGAGTCGAGTTGCCAACTCTCTTCTTTGAAACTGGCCGTTGCTCCTGTGCTCTTGAACAGCAGCCTGATCTGCAGCTGTGAGCTGCCGCCACAACAAAAAGGAGCCCCTGTGGAACAGGTCTATTGTGGACTAGAGCCCCCTTCGCGCGAGATGACTTATCACAGAAGCCTCAGTCAATCCGTTAGGTGCCACGAGGTGAACTTTTTGGTTTGTTTGTTTTGGTTTGTTGCTGTGTGACACTGACAGGCTAAGACAGCTACCTTTCTAGAATGTGTCAAACTAGTAGGTGCTGATCTCGGTGCTATGTCTTCATACTTGCTGATTTCTGTAGACCAAGCTACTGTTCAAAGCATAAGAGCCAGCAGGATGGTTTTCTTTCTTTCTTCTGGTCAGTTGGCAACTTTAAAATAGAAATGAGGTAATAACGACGAGGGAGCCTCTGAGTACATGCAGAGTGCCTTATCCATTTATTATTCATGCAGTGTGTGGGTTTCTGGCTTGTCTGCTCTACATCGCGGGAGGAATGCCCTAATTCATTTGGTGGTGGACATTGTTTAGAGAGGGAGGAAACATGTCACACCCCTTCAAATGATAGCTTTCCACTGTGTGAGTGTACCAGCCTTCTCCAAGCTGGTGCCCTCCGGATGTGTTGGACGACAACTAAAGCTGGCTGGGGATCATGGGAGTTGTAGTCCAAGACATCTAGACAGCACTGGGTTGGGGAACACTGATGTACACGTGGGAAATGCATGAAGGTGCCACCATGGCACCTCGTATTTAGGGGGAATTGTTTGTAGGACAGAAGTGTTAAGACTTCCAGGTGGGCTTCAGCCTCGGTGCTGCTTCTGAAAAATGTAAGCACTGCCACTGTGCGGATGTCGATTCCTCCCAGCTTCATTGAAAAAGGACATTGAAGTGTTGCTGTGTGTGTCTCCCAGCCCTTCACCAGGATGGGTGGATACAATGTTAGTGGGCGGTGTGTTTTTGACATGATTGCCTGTCATTCTTTAAACCCGGTGTGACAGATTGTGTGTGTGCGTGTACTTCTTCCGCAACCTGGCAAGCAGTTGTATTTTTTACATGCTATTTCTGACCTTAGTCCACATCTCTGCAGCGGGAAAGACTTGCGTACAGACATTCAAATGTAACACAATGCCTCCGTTTCTGTGCTGGAAAAAGTAACATGCAAAATGGCCTTTGTTGCTAGTGTTCCTATGCCATACATGGGTACGCTTATATCTTTTGCCATCGTTCTTCTCATATTTTTGCTGTATTTTTGAATACAGAGGTTTTGCAACTCAGTGGTTGTGTGTTGAGTGTTGCTCAAAACACTGAACATGTGTGCACATGTCTGCTTTATCAGCTAACTCTCCTGATTCATGTGGGGTGTGTGCATGTGCCAAGTGATGATTGTAGAATGCATCATGTGGAGAAACACATACAGAGTATGTGCATGGCAACAGAGAAAGAGAGGAAATGCTCAACTCCTCTCTGTTGCTATGAACGTGGGTGTGTGCATTTCCTCCATTACTGTGGCCATGCATAAACTGTGTGTGCATGTTCAAAGGTTCCTTCTTTAGTTCTGTTTCTATGCATAATGTGTGCTCTGTGTTTTCTTGTGTTCATGTGTATCTATCTATTTGTCTGCATGTTTTGTTCTTGGCTAGGGGAAAGGACCTCTATATTCCCAGCCTCTCTCTCTCTTTCTCTCTTGCTGCATCCCCACCCCATAATTTCCTCCATCTCCCATGTCTGTGTTCTGGAGAGCCAATGCCAGTGTGGGTCATCATTGTTGGGCACTTTCCAAGGCCCACTGTCCAGCATGGGGACCACTGCTGACACCCCCCCCTCCAGCTTCATGTCTTTGCTCCTGCTTTTTGCCACTGTCTGTTCACCTGCCCTCTCCAAGAATGTAAGCAGTGGCGAGAGCAAGGAGAAGGAACAGCGTCCTCCGCTACCCATGTGCTCTCCCTCTGGGCTATTGTGCAGATTGAGCCCAGAGGCTGAGGGTGAACGAAATGATAGTGGTGACAGTGAGGAGGAGATGGGTCCACTGAAGGTATCTTGCCCCAGGCCTCCCAAAGTCTGAAAGAAAAGAACGTAAGAGGAGCCATGCTAGGTCAGCGCCTATCTAGTCCAGCCTTCTGTTCCCAGAGTGGCCAACCAGAATCAGGACATGAGCACAATAGCATCTTCCTGCTCATGTTCCCTCTGATACTGGAGGTAATATTTAGCTATTATGAATAGTAGCCATTGATAGCCTTATCCTCCATGGACCTAGTACTGAAGTTCTAATTTCTATGCCTAAAGTAGGTGTTGCTAGTTATATACATATCTACCTCTTCCCACTTTCCTCTTACCTTCCTCCTGTGCTGTGCCACGTGTACACCCAAGTCTCTCTGTGTGTTTTTTCCTCAAGGAATGGAGATGGAGAGGCACAGGAGTTCCCCAATAACCCCCCCCCCTTTGGGGCTTGTTTTGGGGATAAAGGGCAGGTAACATTATTCATTGAATCTTTCTCCCTTTGTAGTGTGGCTGTCTTGATGGAGTTGGAGATACTGCACCTTGTATGGTGGGGACACATTGCTGTTATTTATTTATTTGTTTATTTATTTATTGCCTGTGATTATGAAAGCAGGTGACTTTGGAAAGGATTCAGGGACAACGTTCTGGCTGAGGCTCTTGGTTTAGCGATGCAAACTGCAATTGGCATACTTGATCTTGCATGTGGCAATTCATTATTTAAATGACAGCCACTTGGGACAAGATCAGAATAACGTAGGAGGAGAAGAGCCTGACTTTCCTTGAGCTTTGCCTGCTGAGATCCTGGGGGATGCTGGGAGTTGTAGTCCAGTACATCTGGAGGGCACCAGGCTGGGGAAGGCTGCCTTATCCTGATTCTTAGGACCACAGTTACAGAATCACTCTCATTCACAGTGACAGTGACTCTCATTCACAGTGACTGGGGCAAGCCTTGGCCGTAGAATTCTGAAATGTCATATCATTTTGCTGCTTCTTGTTTAGGGAAGGTTATTCATTAGGGAGGAATGGGACATCCAGGAAAAAGGACACTGAAGCATCGGCATGTCTCTCAGTCCTTCACCTGGATGGATGGATACAATGCTAATGGGCAGTGGCTTTTTGGCATGATTGGCTGTCATCACCTAAACCCATATATCAGGTTATGTCAGGGGTTATAAAAGGCTGAAAATAATGCTTGGAAATAGTGCACCAGCATGGAGCACTCTGTGTTTACGTGTGCATCTTGTCTCCTGCTAATACTGACTGTGCATGTACTAATTGGAGTGCTTCTCAAAGCTCTCGTTTTACCATGCCTTTTAGGGTTACAGTCACTAGAACACTATGCAGCAGTATTCCAGAGGGAAAGGAGAATATCTGGTACTCTCAGAAGCATCTACAGGAGATAGTTCCTGGTTCACCTAGTGTGCAGTGGATGCCCTACTTTATTTTTCTTTTCTTTTGCCACAAAACAGCTGAACTCTTGAGGTTTAGTGCAAATGTGAGTCCCTCCCTCCTTCTTTTTATAGATGATGAAGCCTGGTGCACTCCACCCTGCAATGTATTGTGTTGACAGAGGATTCACAAATCTTGGCAGGCTTTGGTTGCCAGCTGTTATCTGTGGTTGCCACTGATCCTTTTCCTCCCCTAAGTCCTCTGGCATACACAGAGGAGAAGGCAAAGTCTCACTGTTAACCGTATTGTGTTCAGAACGATGCACAGTGTGGAGATGGAGATCAACCTTTCCTCTTCTGTGAGGTGAGAGGCAGGGTCTCTTCACTCACTTTGTGTCATCCTTGGGAGGCATTTGGAGATCTCTTGGCTGCACACTGAGATCTGAAATTCCCGGTTCAGCAGAGAGGTCTTTTATTTCACTTTGTATTTCATATTGGTGATTCCAAATGCCCTGTAACTGCAGCATGAAGTCAGAGATAAAGGAAAGGGATAATTGCTGGGGTGAGTTGGGCCATGACAACTGAATTTGTGGACTGTTGCTAGGATTCATTCAGGCCCCTGCCTTTTATTCTTGAGTAGGGCTGTTACCTGATTGGAGAAGTACCATATGCAGATTTAATAGATTGATCAATCAATCAATCAATCAATCTGTAATTCATACATCTGTATATTAAAGAAATAATTCTGAAGAAGGAGAAGGATGGTGCCTGCTGTGTGACACAGGCATGCATCTTAGAAGAGGCATTCCCTCCAGTGTGATAGTGGAGGGGGAATGCTTCCCTAAGTGGAGTGGAGGAGGCATTCCCTTCTAAGGCATTCCCTCCAGCATGGCAGTGGAGGAATGCCTCTCCTAAGGTGTTGCCAACCACCAGCTGTTTTTGTTAGTACAGATTTACATTTTTAAAAATCTGATTAACTGAAAGCACATCTTTGATCAGTTCATCCAAACAAGATTAATCAACAGAATGTTGCAGTCCTATTCTTTAGTACTACTGTCTTCCATACTGATATATTGCCTGAAGTGCTATGAAAGAGTGATGATAATAATTATGATGATATTCTTTATTATGATCAATTAATTAAAAATAAAGTTTTGAGTTACACAGTGCTTTGGAATGCTCGTCTTTTTAATGTACATTACCTCAGTAATCCTTATGACATACCTGAAAGGTAGGCCTCCTCCTCCTCCTCCTCCTGCTGCTGCTGCTGCAGTTTGGAAAGTGGAGGTGAGAGGTAATGGATTGCTGCAGCATCCATGAATGTGAACCCATGAATACTGGGTTCACTACAGGTTGAGCTGTGAACCAAGGATTTAGAGTCATAGCTCAGTCACTACACCAGCTCTCAAACTCCTTCAACCCATCCACATCCTTTTTATCCAGTCTAGCACAGTGTTCTCCAACCTTGGGTCCCCAGATGTTTTTGGCCTACAACTCCCAGCATGCTGGGAGTTGTAGGCCAAAAACATCTGGGGACCCAAGGTTGGAGAACACTGATCTAGCAGGCCTCACCTACGACCATGGTTTTAGGAAGAAACCAGAAGATCATCATGACTTAAACACAGAGCGTGCATCAAGGAAAGAGCAGCTTGGGATACTTTCTTATGACTATTCCTTCCACTGCAGAAGGTTCTGGGAAGGAGAAAGATAGTTTTGTTGCATCCTCTTTATTTAGAAGACTGTGGTACAAAGTAACATTAATGAGCTTCTTGGTCTGAGAAGGCACAAATAGAAACAGGCCATGCTTGGCAGCTCTTGTTCTGATCAGGTTTGTAATGTGAATGTTGGCCAGAGTGTTCATTTGCATTACAGATGCCTCAGCATGATCACGTGTTAACATAGTGATGATAACATGAACAGCACAATTCATGTTAACGTGATCAGCACAACGGAGGCAATTTAAGCCTCAAGTGTGAAAACACCCTTCCGGTGCAGTCCTATATATCTACAGTAATACCTTGGATTGCAAGTAACTTGGTTTGAGAGCGTTTTGCAAGACAAGCAAATTTGTAAATATTTATTTATTTTTTACTTGATATACAAGCGACGTCTTGCAATACAAGTACTGTAGCACGGCTTAAATTAAAAATCTCTGTACAAATTTTTTTGGGGGGATTTCATTTTGATATAAGAGTGTTTTGGATTACAAGCACATTTCCGGAATGAATTATGCTCTCAATCCAAGGCATGACTGTACTTAGAAGTAAGCTAGAGTGGCGCCCTCCCTGGTAAGCTTCCGGAGGTAGGCAAAGACCTTCCTGTTTTGGAAGGCATTTGGGACTAGCCTGTGATGCGATGGAATGCTGCTTTTACTCTGTTATGTATATTGTACTGTTTTTATATATATAATTTTTAATATTATTGATAATTTAATTCTATTTTTAACTTTTGTATTTTTCTGTTTTTGTTTTAATTGTATGAGTTTTAAAGGCTGTGAGCCGCCTTGGGTCCCAGTGTTGGGAGAAAGGTGGAATACAAATAAATATAATCATCATCATCAGCAGCAGCAGCACATTGAGATAATGGGACTTACTCTCAGGTATGTGGGTATAGGATTTCAGCTTCAGTCTCCACTTTGTGTGGTGTAGTGGTGAGAGTGTCAGACTGGGACTCGGGAGATCCGCGTTCTATTCCCCGCTCAGCCATGAAACTCACTGGGTGACTTTGGGCCAGTCACTGACTCTCAGCCTAACCTACCTCATAGGGTTGTTGTGAGGATAAAATGGAGAAGAGGAAGAGGATTATGTAAGCTGCCTTGGGTTCCTTGAAGGAAAAAAGGTAGGGTATCAATATAATAAATAGATAAATACATAAATTTGGAGAGAGGGTAGGGGATGCAGAAGAGTAGAACTGGTGGCGTGAATGCATAGGAAGGTAGAACAGAGATGTACACTGACAAACACTGCATGGGGAAGACATGAATTCAGATAATGGGGAGTATAGTATAATTGAGATCTGTTTGATAGGGGTTCCACTGGAATTATGTTTTCCACCATTGTATCCACAGAGTTACTCCTTCTTGTTCCTCTCCTACCGGAGGTTGGAATCATCATAGCTAAACAGTCTTTAGATATGGCCACTCTAAACAATTATACTGTATTGCCCCCCCCAACCCATTCTTTAAGGTTTTTCAGCCAAGCTGTTCTTCTCCTTGTATAATCAGCTGCAACAGTCTATATTTTTCATTTATTGTATAATTGGGTCCAATTAAAGCTGAGTCAAAGACGATTTGAGGGCAGGTGCCCAAGTGAAAAACATCTGGGATTCTTTTGCTCAGTTCAGACATCATGTCAAACCACGATTAAGGAATAATGGGTTCATGTGATGTCTGAAATAGGCAAACCATGGTTTATGACCAGCTGCCAATGGTTTGAATTAGGTTTGTGCTAACTGGTTTGGTGTGATGTCTGATTTGACAAACCATAGCTGTAGCCATTGCTTTGCTTCCAGAGGCTGCTGCACTGTGGAGAATGGAGTGAACTTTAAAAGTTGCAGAGGACCATTGTTCAAGTTAAAAGCCTAAGAAGGCACAAAAAGGCATGGGGATGGTCAGATCACAAAGAGCCTGCAAGTGTGTAAATTAACATTTAGCAAATTGGAGCTGTGGCAAACTGCAGTGTAGATGGGACGAAAGTGTTGACATTCTGTCTAAATATCATACACTGAGCCTTGATTAATTATGCTTATCTTATTTCTTCTGGGTTTTTACTGGTCCTGCTTTTCATGCATGGCTAAAGGGTCAGCCTAATATTTGGAAATATGCTGAATGGAAAGGTCTGTTGATTAAAAGTTTAAGCAGCACCTAACTGAGCATTAGCATTGGTGCTGCAGTCTGGTATGCATTATCACTCCTGCATTGGCATGATCCCCGTCTCAGGGTCTAAATAATTTCATAAGCAGCACTCTCATGGTCATATTAAGTCCCAGCAGGTTGCTGCTGCTAGTTTGCCCATAATCCCAGGGTCAGAGTTTGCCCTTGTCCATTGTTATTAACAGAACCTCTTATGTCTAGCATCAGACCCATTATTCTTTCTTTATCCTCTGTCATTGTTAAGCTGTGAATGCTTATATACCAAAACAGTATTTCTGAAGGGAATGTCCTGCCCATGTAGATCTGCAGCACAGGTACTGCTCTCTTAGAAGTGCTTCCATAGACATTTACCTAGATCAATACAATGGCCCTGATCCTGCCTACCAAAATTTGTGGAAATGCAAACACCCAAGAACATATGCAAGATGTTACAAAGCTGTAGCAAAAATATATTTAAAAACCAAGATTTTAAACTCAAAAGAAAAACAACACATGAGCAGATAATGTTAATTGGAGGAAACCTACTGTTAACCAGATTGTAATTGCCTTTGATGTATTCTGCTCATATGATGGGGTTTTATTTTGAGGTGTGGGATAACGCCAGTTCTTAAACATACATGCTGGTCCTGAACATATGATTTGTCAGAAAGCAAGCTGGATAGTTCTCCTTTTTTCCAGTTTCTCCGTGAATGAACAGAAGTATAAAAACCAAAGATGGTATAAAAGTATCTCTTTTATACAGAAGTATAAAAACCAAAGATTGCATTCAGACGGCTATTGAAATTAGGCTGAAGGCCACAGGTTGCCAACCCTTAATATAAGCTAATGCCTCTTATTTTTAAAATTGGCAAAGAAGTCACTCTTTCCTGCAAACTGGCACTATCATAGTGCCAAACTAGACATGACAGTTGAGCAAATGCAATTAAAGTGCATGTTTTGTGTTATGCAAATAGCAGCCTTAGGGAGCCCAAGCAGCCTCTGGACCAGGGCGCTCCAACCTTGGGTCCCCAGATGTTGCTGGCCTACAGCCCCCAGCATACCCAGCATGGCCAATGGCAAGGGATTCTGGGAGCTGTAGTCCAGCAACATCTGGGGACCCAAGGTTGGAGAGCCCTGCTCTGGACCATAGGGTGGAGGGAGGGGAATATAATTGTTTCTCCCCCTGCCATGGCCCTTGTCCATCTAATCCAGTATTCTCCGCACTGACTGGCAGCAGGTCTCCAGGGTTTCAGGCAGAACTCTTTCCTTGCCCTACCTGGATGTACTGGGGATTGAACCTGGGACTTTCTGCATGCAAAGCACATGCTCTACTGCTGAGCTACCCAGTTCAGGGAAGTTCACATTGGGCCAATGAAGCCTTCCCGTGAAATGCAAACAGCAGGTCCAAAGAGGTGATTTTTATTGAGATTGTGGCAGGGAGAGAGAAAGATTTAAACTTCCCCATCCATCCTCCATGGTCCTGAGGCTGTGCTGGCTTCCCCCATGTCTACTATTTACATAACAACAACAACAAAAGCAGCACAATAATTTCATTGACACAACTGTTCAGATGCAAACCGGAGGGGGATTCAAGTGTGTGTTCTGACCAAAGATATTATCTTGTCTCATGCTGGATCCCTCCCCTTTATGCGTTACGATAATCATGGCACATATTAAAGACAGATTGAAATAAAGAGCATGGGAGTTTCTCCATAGATTATTATTCACAAGGGTTGCCACCTGATGCATGATTATACATACGGTAACTAATTTCCTCTGAAATTAGCATTTGGTATTAAAAGAATAATAAACTATTACAGAAGCTGCCATTGAGGGGCAGCAGCAGCATGCTTCTCATACAAGGAGAAGAAAAGAGTACAAGCATATTATACAGGCAAATAAACAATTGTCTCAAACTTGAAAGCACTGCGATAACAAGGTGGCTGTATTTGTTTTGCGGAAAGCTGTTCACAGGAGGAAGATTATACAATTGGTCCCAGAGACCTTGGGATTGACCACAGGATCCTTCCTTCCCCTTTGATCGGACCTGAGCTATAGAACTGGAAGCAGTAATGAAGTCAGCTAATACCATGGCATTAATACTAGAGATTTAAACACTGGCTTGGCCTTAATGTACAGGGATTTAAAGAAAGCCAAGGGAATAGTTCCCTTATGTTGTGTTTAGACCTGCAGGAGGGCAGGTTTCAGTATGGGGCATTTTCTACAGATGAAAGCAGGGAACGGGAACTCCTTTTGTGCCTTGTTTCCAATTTTAAATTGGGCATTGAGAAGCATCAAAGGACACATTTGTGTGATGGGCAACAGAACTGCAGATGCAATTCAGGGTAAGCAAGTGTAAAGTGGAACACACTGGAATGAAATAAAAAGCCCTAACATCACATAATACACAGATGGGTCCAAAATTGCAGTTTTCCGGGAATGAGTCCTAATGCAAAGTACTGTGGCAGTGAAAAACGCAAATTCAGTTTTCGGATTTCTTAAGAAAGGGATTGAAAATCATTAAGAGTACATATTAGCACTATTAGAATGCATGACACTTTGGAGAGTAACGAAAGTTTTTTTTAATTCGTTAAATTTATATCTCACCTTTCTACACAATGGTGCCTAAGCCTGCTAACAACAAATAAGATAAAATACAACATAAAACAATCTTATAAAATATAGACCAATATTTTAAACAGATCAATATGCACCTACCCTTGCCTTGAGATGACTGGCTGAAGCCCTCTTCTGAGTTCCCTCACAATCTGAGATATGGAGGGGTGGTCAGAAAATGAAGGGCCTTTTCAGCAGTGGCTCCCCCTAGTTGTACAATGCTCTCCCCAGAGAGGCTCACCTGGTGTCTATCTTAAGGCACAATCCTATGCATGTTTAGACAGGAAAAAGTCCTACCGTTGTATGACTTTTTTCTGTCTAAACATGCATAGGATTGCGCCCTTAATGTCTGGGGCATGCTGGGAGTTGTAGGACTTTTTTCTGTCTAAACATGCATAGGATTGCGCCCTTAATGTCTCTTTGACACCAAGCAAAGACCTTATTTTCCCAGGCCTTTTCAACTAACTTAATTTAATTTGTAATATCTTAATAGCATAAAAACATTATGCTATGTTTTAGCATGTGTTTTTTTAGCTCTGTGAAGAATATTTTTTGTGGCTCTCTGTATTATTTGTTTATTGATGAATTTGTTTTAATCTCTGCTTTGATATGATGTTTTTTTTAATTTTATAGGGTTTTATATGCTGCTTATGGGCTTTGTGTTTTACTGGAACTGTGTTTTAATTTGTTTTAATCTGTTTGTTGCCCAGAAAACTTTTGTTATTGCATGACTGATAAGTGGAACGAACGAACGAATGAATAAAACAGCCAGTTAAAAACAGCATCAGCAGGTATAACAGATCAATTGTCTTTATACAAATTTCTGCTGCAACCACACTTGGAATATGGTGAACAGTGGTAATGGGCCTAAAAAAGGATATCATAGAATTGGAAAAGGTGCAGAAAAGGGCAACCAAAATGATCAAGGGGCTGAAGCAACTTCCCTATGAGTAAAGGTGACAAAGTCTGGGACTTTTTGGCTTAGAAAAAGGGTGAGTGAGGGGAGACATAATAAAGGTATACAAAATTATGCATAGTGAGGAGAAAGTGGATAGAGAGACATGTTGTCCCTCTCTCATAACGCTAGATCCTGATGTCATCCCATGAAGCTACTTGGTGGGAGATTCAGGGTAGATAAAAGGAAGTATGTCGTCACTCAGTGCATAGTTAAACTATAGAATTGGCTATCATAAGATGTAGTGATGGCCACCAATTTGGATGGATTTAAAAGGGGATTAGACAAATCCATGGAGGGTAGGGCTTTCACCGCTACTAGTCATGATGACTAATTACCGCATTTTTCGCTCCATAAGACAGACACACCTGACCATAAGACGCACTTAGGTTTTAGAGGAAGAAAACAAGAAAAAAAATATTCTGAACCAAATGGTGAACTAAAATATTTAAAAATATATAACAAAATAATATTTCAACCATGTAAAGTGAACAGCACTCAACAGTGGCGTTAAGAACCATCATCACTGTCATTAACAAATGAGGAGAGACTTTAAGGTTCGAGTACCCTTCTAGTTTTCTGGGAACCCCAAGAACTCATCATCTAGCGAATTGTCAGAATTCATGAAGCTCAGTTGTTCACAATCACTGACACTACTTTCTTCGCTAGCTTCATATACAATACTATCTTCAGTTCCATCTGAGGCATTGCTAATGCCACATTTTTTGAATGCCTGTACAACGATTTTCCCGTGCACTGAGTGCCGTGATGTTTTCACCCATTCACAAACTTGAGTGATAGTGGGCCTCTTCATTCGTCCAGTAGGTGTCAGATCATGATTACCAGCAGCCATCCATTTGTTCCACTCTTCTCGCATAAAGACTTTAAATGGTTTGTTGATGGAAACGTGGAGAGGTTGCAACTGGCTGGTAAGACCCCCAGGAATTACAGCTAGATGAATCTTCACTTCTTTAAAGCACTTTTTTGTAGTTTCGCTAATATGTGCTCTAAACTGGTCAAGCACTAATAAGGCAGGTTTTTTCAGAAGCCCTCCAGGATGTTTGGACCACACTTTTTCAACCCATACTCTCATTCCATTTTCATCCATCCATCCTTTCTCATGAACATGTACAACAACTCCTTGTGGAATCACTTCTTTTGGAAATGTTTTCCTTTTGAAAATTAACATGGGTGGCAATTTGGTGCCGTCTGCACAGCAGGACAACACAACTGTGTAATGGGTTTTCTCATGTCCTGAGGTTTTCACGGTTATGGTTTTGGCACCTTTCAGATCAACAGTCCTATTAGATGGCACATCAAATGTTAGCGGGACTTCATCCATATTCCCAATCTGGCCAATTTCAAAACCATTTTTCTTCCTAGCATCAATTACAAATTTATGAAAAGACAGAATCTTAGATTCATATTCTTTTGGCATTTTTTGCGCAATTCTAGTTTTGGTGCGCATAGCAAGGCCACATCGCCTCATAAATCTGTAGCACCACGATGGTGATTCAGTAAAATCCTGAATGCCTTTCTCTACAGCAATGCATTTGGCTTCATATATTATCATTTTTTGTAGAGACTGAGAAGCCATTATTTCGGTGACGTGTGATCCATTCTTTCATGTCCACGTCTAACTGTGGCCACTTTGCAGCATGCCCACGAAAAGTGTGCTTACTTTTATCTGCTTTTTGCAGCTGATCCTCCTGTTTCCTCCACTCTCTTATCATTTTTTCAGTTGGAGGTGGCCCAAAATGTCTCTCCGCTGCTCTGTTTCCATGTTCCTTAGCATATTTTACTACCTCCAGTTTAAAAGGAATTTTATATGCTAGTCTTTTCTGCTTTATCATCCTTGTATGTAGAATGAGGAGGTGGTATTTTTCTGCAAGAATGGCAGACAGAGGAGCAGCATAACAGGCCCTGTGTGTCCCGGTGGCTGGATGAAACGCAGCTGGTGTAATAGGGAGATCCCCCTCCAGCTGGCAGCGCCACTCTCTCCCCGGGATCACTGCAATGTGGCGTCTTGGCACCATCCACTCATTCATCCGCTCCCAGCCAATGAGAAGCAGCATGACAGCGGAGGCTGGAGAGAGGCCCCTGGCAGCTGATTGGTGGAGAGCAGCTCTGGCAGCTGATTGGCAGAGAGCGGCTCCCATCTCTGTTTCGGGGCAAGTACCGTAAGTGTGAATGGGAGAATGGTGCTGTGTGTGAGCGGCAGCGCCTCCTCATCCCGACACTGAGCGCCTTACTGAGGGGTGAGTGCACCGTGCCCGGGGGGTCACTGCATACCGCTAACAGCGCCGCTACACTCCCCTCCATGCCACCATCATCCGCTGACAGCCTGATACCGCTACCCGAGTGTGTCCGGTGGCGGCTGGAGCCCAATAATGCCCCCCTTCCATTGCTTAGCTGGCAAGGCATTAAGACTCAATAAGTGCAGAAGGTGAAATAAGAGGCCACCCCCCCCCACGCCAGAACACACAAGCATATGAAATGTAAACTTTTTAAAAATATTTATTTAACACTAAATAGCAGCAAACAATATAAGCCAATTACTTACTTATAACTAGGGCAACAGAAAGAAATACAAATTTTCATCACTGTTTTAAGCCTTATTTTTAATAAAACTGTTATGAGGGGGAAATGCAAATGCAAAAATTAGTGGTACTCTGTGCTGCCCCCTTCCCTTGGTGCCCTAAGCATGTGCTTATATTGCTTAATGGTTAATCCAGGGCTGTCCCACCATGTAGCTGTCCACAATATTTTCAAAGCAGCTTCAAGGAACAAGGGTTAATAAAAGTGGACCACCACCACAGAAAGAAGGTCCTGTCTTTGGTCACCACATACCTTGCTTCCAACAGTAGTGGGAACTGGATAAGGGACCTCTGAGGCAGGTATTAATATGCACATAGGTTGATGTGGGAGGAGGTGGTCCTTGAGGTTCCTGAGGGCATGTTCGCATGACAGCAGAAGTCCCACGTGGTTGCCGTGTCGTGTGAACACCGACCGGGGGTGCCCCCGCGGGACGGCCGCATGTAGGGACACACGCAAAGTGACCATGGTCGGTAGAGGGGTAAGCCCCTACCGCGCGTGGCCACCCTGCCGTGCGAACAGCGGGCGGCTGTCCCGCGGGGCCCGCACAGAGGCAGCAGCCCAGAGCTGGACCCCGCGGATCGCCCTGTGGTGCTTCCCCTGCCCACAGCCTGGGTCGTGCGAACCGGCCCCTAGTCTTAGAACTTGGTGTCATTCAACGTTACTAGTCTTCCTAGAGCTCCATAGATATCCCCTCTTTGCCAATCTCCTTTGATGTTGTCTAAAACCAGATTGGAGGCATATTGAAAGGGAGGGGCTAGATTTGCCCATGATCTATTGAAACAATTGATATGTACAATTCATCATGGATCAAGTGTTACGGGAAGACTAAAATCATTGGATCTGAACAACAAAGCTTTGCAAAAGTCCACGTTTGGGGAATTTGACAGTTCTCCTCACAAACTTCCTTTCTGCTATAGACAAATGGGGTAGTGAATACTGCTGACAGTCATTGATATGACCCTCTCCTCTATGTGAACAAATAGCTCTGCATATTATATGATTTTTAAGAATATATTTGATCTTGGATTAAAATGCATGACTGGTCACCAGATCTGATAAGCTAGAATTGAACTTGATGTCTGACACTTTAAAGCCCCTGTAGTGTGTTGAAAGATGCTAAAACTAGGGTACTAAAAAGACAGTGATAGCTTGGATATGCTTCTAAATAATAATCGGTTAATATGAGAAATACATTTATATGATTTATTTATTTATTTATTTATTTATTCAATATATTTAGATATACAGAAAATAAACTGTATATCTGTAAACAGGTAGTATAAGATGGAGAAGGCTCCTGAAAGTGAAGCATCTTTCAGACCCAATTTAGGGTGCAATTCTACAGGCCTGATGCCTGTTAGATGGAGGGGCTTCGAACTTGGAGCTCTCCATCTATCCCAAACGCTGCTGGCAGGAGCCAGGCAGGACAGGAGGAAGAGCAGAGGTGTTGACAGCCTGTTTTTGCACATGGGCCTCTGAACTTAACCAGGACTAGAGCTAGGTGGGCCTTTGGAGCCAGGTGGGCCTCTTGAGCTAGATGGGCCTCTGAGTCTAACCAGGATTGGAGCTAGGTGGGCCTTTGGAGCCAGGTGGGCCTTTTGAGCTAAGTGGGCCTCTGAGTCTAACCAGGATTGGAGCTAGATGGGCCTTTGGAGCCAGGTGGGCCTCTAGATGGGCCATTTGAGCTAGATGGGCCTTTGAGCCTAAGCAGAATTAGAGGTAGGTGGACCTTTTGGGTTAGATGGGCCTGTAGATGAGCCTTTTGAGCCAGGTGGCCTCGGAGCCTAACCAGGAGCCAGGCAGGGTGGGAGGAGTAGCAGCGGCATTTACAGCCTGTGTTTGCACATTGAGCCAGGTGGGCCTCGGAGCCCACCTGGTTTACCTAACAGGCTGTGGGTGAGGACGGGAACTGAGAGGCTTGTGGATCCAGTGGACACATGCCCTCTCTCCTCCCCACCCACCGTCTTTCCCACCAAATGCCCATTCCCTCCCCTCCTGAGGTCGTAACACTGACATTGGGAGGGGAAGCCACAGCAGAGCTTTCTGCGGCAGCAGGATGGGGTGAGAAATCTGAGTGGGGCTTCCCAACACTTCCAGGAGTGGGTAACCTCAGGACGGTGGGCCAAATCCGGCCCTCCTGAGGTCCCAGTCTGGCCCTCTGAGGTTTTCCACATGGCCATGCTCCCTTTTCCTGGCCACACCCCATTTTCCCGGACTGCTGATCCTTTGGTGGTTTCCCAGCTTTTGCACAGTATTTTTCCCCATCCTAAAAGGTTGAAATGCCTCTCCCAAGGCTTAGTTTCTGACAGTAAGAGCTTTAAGCTAAAAGCTGCTGGTATTTTGGGTATTTTGGCCCTGCCCGTATTATCTTTGGCCATGCCCATCCCTGGAAAGCAGCCCCCGAGAGCTTCCTTTGAAATTGAATTCAGCCCTCGGGCTGAAAGAAGTTCCCCACCCCTTGTCTACAGCTTTGGAGGGGTAAATCCCCAGTATCCTATAGCCCGTCAGACAATGTCCAGGGGGGCGTAGGATTGCTTTCTTAGACCCTGTGAAAATATATAGGGTTTTATCCAGAGAAATGTATGTGGGAGCATTCTGGCGGAATGTGGCTTTCCCACAATCCTTAAATACATCTGAAGGGCATCAGGTTGAGAAAGGCTGGTTTAAACTTCTTCTTTTTTTTAAACCCCCTATTTAAACTTTATATCTTCTATCCAATAGAAATGAAGTGTGTTTTTCTCCAGCAATTTAACTAAACCTGAAATTTCACCTAGGATTGCACATAACTGTGTTCCTCCCTAATACCCATTTAGAAATATAGCAAATACAACTGAAATAGAGCCAAAGCATCACTGGAATTGTAGGTTAGCCATGGGTGTTGGTTACCCATTACAGTAATCATAACTGGTGATATCCCCCAATTTGATCTGTATGAATCAAGTATTCCCCATTTGAATTGTGAATGAAGTGAGTTGAGGATGCTAGGGTTAGGCTTGAATTCCCTGTAGGAAGAGCAAAGAAATATGATTGAATTGGAACTCTGTCACCTGGAGTTTTTGATTACTGGTGCCCTAAATATGACACAATGCATTTGTCTAGGAGGTTCTTGCCTCTGAGTTTATGTATTAAAGGCAGAACTTCTTTGGAAGGAACAACAACAGAGCAATACAAAAGATATGGAGAATGCGCTCGCGAGGAAGTGTGTGGGAAGGGAACCTTAATTTTATTTTCTTTCTTTGAACAATAAGTGATGATGAACCCATTTGCTCCAACTGTTCCCATTTACCAGGGGTAGTTCTGATTTTCAGTACCCATGCTAGATAAGTCACTATCCCTGTTTTTGCCTGTTGAGGATACCTTATTAGTTATTCGTGTGAATGACTTGAGTCATCATTTCGCAGGGTTTAGCTCCCACTCTAGGGTCTCTAGAACTAAATTCTCCAAGTGGAGATGGGATGCTCCCTACAGGAAGGGCTGTTGCTCAGTGGTAGAGCACCTGCTTTGCATGCAGAAGGTCCCAGGTTCAATCCTTGGCATTTCTGAGTAGGGCTGGGAAAGATTCCTGTCTGAAACTCTAAAGCAGTGTCCTCCAACCTTGGGCCACTGGCTGGGGCATGCTGGGAGTTGTAGGCCAAAAACATCTGGGGGCCCAAGGTTGGAGGACACTGCTCTAGAGAGCTGCTGCCAATCCATGTAAATTAGCTTTCTGGTGCTCTCCAGATGTTTTGGACTACAACTCCCAGCATTCCTGACCATTGGCCATGCTGGCTGGGGCTGATGGGAGTTGAGGTCCAAGACTCCAAGCCAACTGGAGAGTACTAGGTTGTGGAAGGTTGCTGAAGATAATACAGAGCTAGATGGACCAATGGTCTGACTCAGTGTAAGGCAACTTCATCTGTTCCTAATAGATGCATGTGAACTCATAGCTAGGGACTATGCCGTGCACAACCAACCATTTCACACATTTCAGTTGCTTAATTAATTAATTAATCAATCAATCAATCGTTACATTTATTTATTAACATTTATTTAAAAATTGTTTAAATTGTGTTTTGAATTATCAGCAACATATTGTAGGACAACTATTTTTCGCTTGTATATCTTTAACCCAAAGGGCAAAAACTCTTGACTTCAGCTGGCCGAATAGGCTTCAGCAATCCATAAGAGGGAGTGGGCTTAGGGTGCAATCCTATGGCCCCCCGACCTTGTCTGGGGGTGGCCATAGGATAGGTCAGAGTCCCTTCTGAGACCTCGGAAATCCCTAAATGATCAGATTTATCCCATTCTACAGTCTTTTCCTGGGCACCCTACGGAATTCTTTAATAACTTTATTACTTAGCAGCTCTGATAAGTTAATCACTGAACAAGTGGCCAAATTTCTGAATCAGGCTATCTCCACTAGACTATATTTGATTTCCCACTCTCACGTGTCTAATTAACTAGTTGTGCTGTATGTGTGTACTATATTGTGCGAGGAATGGTCTATTGACTGCAATAAAGGAATTTGTTGTTGTTGTGGAAGGGTATTTACCTTTACTAATTCCCATTCCACATTTACTGCGGAAGGCCCAGTGTGGCATACTACTAGTAGGAACGTGTGAGGAATCTGATAGGCCTAAAATCAAGTAGGCTGCTCAACAAGATCTGCCACGGGAGGCCTTCTGCCTGTCCCATCAGCCAGAGAAACCAGGCTGCTGGGGACTAGGAGGAGGGCCTTTTCTGTGGCAGCCCCTAATTAATGGAACTCTCTCCCCAGTGACCTCCGCCATGCCCCTTCCTTGATTAGCTTCTGCCGGGCATTAAAAACGTGGCTTTTCAGGCGGGAATATGGGGTGGGTTAGGATTTTTAAGTTTTGTACTGTTTTTAATTGTGTTTTATACTGTGTGTGTGTGTGTGTGTGTGTGTGTGTTTCCCCCCTCTTGTGTTTTATTGGACTGTACATCGCTCAGAGTGGCCGGATGTCTGGCCAGATGGGCGATTCATAAATATCATCATCATCATCTTCATCATCTTCATCATCATCTTGAGCTGAGCGGTAACCTTTATGCCTTGCCGTTTTTAAAATAATGAAAATAGTTGTAGCGATATTTCAGCCTCGCCTGGTAGCCTTAGGCAACAGGGAATTGCATGTTGGTGAGTGCACGGAATTGCATGTAGGCAAGTGAGTGGGGCTGCTGAAGGTAGCACGGAGCACTGTAGCTCTCCTTTCTGCTCGGCATGGAAACCAAGTGGTCTTCTAGAGAGGGATGGAGAGCTCTGCCTCTCCTTTGCCTCCCTACCCTCCAAGCAGTCTCATACCCATTCAGAAAATAATGTCTACTATAAAGATGATATACTCCCATGTAAGACTGTACAGTCATGCCTTGGATTGAGAGCATAATTCGTTCTGGAAACGTGCTTG
The DNA here is from genome assembly GCA_021292165.1 of Shinisaurus crocodilurus. Classification (NCBI taxonomy): domain Eukaryota; kingdom Metazoa; phylum Chordata; class Lepidosauria; order Squamata; family Shinisauridae; genus Shinisaurus; species Shinisaurus crocodilurus. The sequence continues at coordinate 292,501,442 of CM037876.1, forward strand.
TAAAATCCAAAACACTCTTATATCAAAACGAAATTCCCCCAAAAAAAATTGTACAGAGATTTTTAATTTAAGCCGTACTACAGTACTTGTATTGCAAGACGTCGCTTGTATATCAAGTCAAATTTTTTAAAATAAATATTAAAAATTTTGCTTGTCTTGCAAAACGCTCTCAAACCAAGTTACTTGCAATCCAAGGTATTACTGTATAGGATTGCAGCCTCAGTATATTATAAATTATCAAGTGGCAATACCAACCTGCCTGGTCACTGAGGTCATCGGAGGACATTCTCCTGGTGGTTCCACATGGACCTGTGGCCCGATTGGAGTCCACCCAGAGAAGAGTCTTCACTAGCGTAGTGGCTCCCTTTCCATGGAACTCCCTGCCTCTGGAGGTCAAGCAGGCACCAACATTGTATTGTTTCCAGCGCCTCCTGAAAACACTTATTTCAGGAACCTTCCTGAAATTACCAGCCATGGTTTTATTGATTTTGTTTTTAACATTCTTTTATCTGTTTTATCTTTTATTGTTCACCGCTCTGAAATCTCCATACTGGATTATGGAGCAGTATATAAATTTCATAAAATAACAACAACAACAACAACAACAACAACAACAGTAGTAGTAGTTGTTGTTGTTATTCCAGATTGGAAGTTGAAGGTTAATATTCCAAAGAATATTGGTCCAAATTCAGAGAAAGTTATTTGTGCTTCAGTCTCCTTGAAATCACTAGCAAACATTAGTTGTGATTAAGTTATGTCCCATTGAGAATGTCTTGGGTCCAGTTTTGGAGTGGAGAAGCAATGGGCAGGGAAAAGATTAAGTAATCCACACGCACACGCACACGCACACGCACACACTTCCATGCTCCAAATTCCCCCTTCTGCTTTTATAATAATAATAATAATAATAATAATAATAATAATAATAATATGGTGCCAGGGCTCTGTTTGCAAGTAACACATGTAGTTAGCTGCTGTAGACAGGGCAAGAAGCAATTAGTATAAGAATTGGTGCCTGTCAGGAGCCAGGATGGCAGGTAAGATTTCTTACAGCAGTGGTCCAGGCAATGCCAGCCAGTCAAGTCTGGGTTAGGTCCATTCTGCAGGTTAGGAAAGTAGAGAATAAGATTGGAAGCAGCAGTTTAGTAGTAGAACAAGGAGCATAAGAAGTTGTTTTATACTGACTGGGTTCAGACAACATGATAACCCACACTCAAGTGTTATGGGTTGAGTGTGTGTTGCTGTTGAAACATGGGTTGCTGTTGAAACGTAGGTTATCATCTTGTCTGAACCCAGCTGAGATAACAAGCTATGGTGAACAACATGCAGTTCAACAAACCAAGGGTTCTCTTCATGGGTTGTTCATGGTTAACAAGCCATGGCTTGTTAGCGCAGCTGCATTCATACAACACGATAACCCACATTTCAACAACAGCCCACGATTCAAAAATAACCCACATTCAACCCATACTCAACCCTTGAATGTGGGTTATCATATTGTCTGAACCCAGTCACTGAGTCAGACCAATGGTCCATCTAGCTCAGTATTGACTGGCAGTGGCTTTCCATAGTTTCATATAGGGATCTTTCCTAGCCAGCCCTACCTGGAGTTGCCAGAGCTAGAACCTGGGACCCTCTGCATGCAAAGCATATGCTTTAGCCACTGAGCTACAGCAGACAAAGGAAGACAGGACTTGAGTTTGGGGAACATAGGTTTGGCAGATTACAGTAAGGAGGTATGGTTGATCTGACTCAATAGAATCAGTGGCAGGGAAAGGCACTAATTATATCAAAAAAACAGAAGAGCAAAACGTTCTCAGATGCCAGAAAAAGCTTTAACGAGCCCAACGTGTTTTGGAAAGATATTTCCTTCCTCGGGGGCCACTTGACTTTCTCCATGTATATCTTGAGAAGTCTTGCTAAGTTGCTAATGCACCCTCTGTTTCAAACAGCTCAAGAGTTTGAAACATAGGAAGCATTAGCAAGACTTTTCAAGATATATACGGAGAAAGACAAGTTGCCTCTGAGGAAGGAAACATCTTTCCAAAACACGTTGTGCTCATTAAAACTTTTTCTGGCACCTGAGAACATTTTCTCTTCTGTTTTTTGGACCTGACTCAAAAGACATGTATCCACACTCTGGTAAGAACCAGATTAGATTACTATCAGATGCTGTACGTGGGGTTGTGTATGAAGACAGCTAAGGAAACTGCAATCGGTTAGCAAAAAGGATATTAACTGGAATTGATTGACAGACGACGTATCTCGCCAATATTGAGGGCACTTCACTGCCTGTCACTTTGCTTCCTAGTCCCAATCTAGAGTGCGGGACTGGGGTACTTAAAGGACAGGTCCAATTGTTAAGATCTCATCAGGGACCCTGCTCTGAGGTAATGTGGCTGACTAATAAGGAGAGGGCCTTGCAAGTGGTGGCACTTTGTGGACCTCCTCCCCACACCCCCACAAAGTAATATCAGACTTTTAGCTGTCAAAAAGAGTGCCGAGAATCCATTTCCACTGGCCATTTGTTAATTTTCATGAAGCAGGTAAATAATTTAAAAGAGCGTGTACATCAGTGAATATTAAAGGCTGCTCCAGTACAAAATTTACCCATTCACCATTCACCTGGTGTCTACTCTAATGTATTTTAGACACCAGATAAAAGCGTAGCTAGTTTACCCAGTCATCTGGTGGGATATAGAGTGCTTGGTTTGCTGTTGTTAATCCACTACTGCAGGGATCCCCAACGCACCTCCAGTGGTGCCCGCGGAAGGGTCACCAATGTGGTGCCCATGGGCAGCCAAATTACAAAAATATATTTTTAACCCCCCCCCCCCATTTTCAATATCCATTCATGGATTTGTATGAAATGCATACAGCTTTCTAGCAATTATACATAGGCTTCAACAAAAGTGGACCAAATATCCATATACGGTAAGTATCCATTTGAAGGTGGTGTCCACATGCCCCCTGTCCAAATATTGAAAGCTCTGTATGGTCTTCAATCCACTGCATTATAGGAGGTGAGTGCTTATCTTTCAAATGTTGTAATATCAGACTTTTAGCTGTCAAAAAGAGTGCCGAGAATCCATTTACGCTGGCCATTTGTTAGTTTTCTTGAAGCAGGTAAATAATTTACAAGAGCGTGTACATCAGTAAATATTAAAGGCTGCTCCAGTACAAAATTTATCTGTGTAATAACCTCCCCCTAAAAAGAAGCAACTACTGGACATTGCTAAAACATATGTTCAAAAGAAGCTGTGTTGCACCTCCAGCAATTAGCTGAATTAGACAATCTCTTATTAAAGAGACGTTCCAATATCCAAGAGACACAAAGCAAAAGTTTCTGCTGAATAAGACACAGCCCAAGATCCATAGATACAAAAGGTAGATGCCAAAGTGGCGATCCAGTGGTTGGGCATTTTGTGGTGCTGCCCACAGCAGTTCCTCAAATTCCCCAGTGTGCCCACGGGTCCAGAAAGGTTGGGGACCCCTGCACTACTGCTTTGTTTTCCTTCTATTAGAGTTGAATGCTATTTTATATTGCATTGTTCATATTGCAATGATTTAAAATATGTTGTAAGCCACCCTGAGAACCATTAGTAGGGGTGTATAAATATTTTAAATAAAACAAAAAATAAAAATGAAACTCCTAGCTAATTAAAAAAAAAAACAGCACTCCTAGGAGCCCACAGATCTTGTGTAAGCAGCAAAAGTCGATATGTCTTAAGAGTGATTGGTCACCCTTAAGAGTCAATATAACAGACAGGTCTGCTGTTGCAGTCCTCAAGGTCTGGCAGGACCCTAGCTGTATTTCCACCGTGGCCATCTGCCAGGTGTTTTGCTTGGGGATGATATAATAGAAGAAAGAAGGATGGCAGCCCAGGGGGAAATTTGTTTTAAAAGCATCCATGTTTTAAAATTGGTTTTAAGTTTGTTTTAAAAGCATCTATGGGATTTGGGGGAGGGGTCGTAGCTCAGTGGTAGAGCACATACTTTGTATGCAAAAGTTCTAGGTTCTGTTCATGGGGTCTCCTGGTAGGGCTGGAAAAAATCCTGCCTGAAACCCTGGAGAGCTGCTACCAGTCAGTGTCGACAATACTGGACTAGATGGACCAATGGTCTGACTCAGTATAAGGCAGCTTCCTATGTTCCTAATCCTGTTCTAATAGGGCAATTTAGGGTGCCAGCCTATGCATGTTTAGACAGAAGAAAGTCCTACAACTCCCAGCATGCCCCCCAGCCAGCCATGCTGGCTGGGGGGAATGCTGTGAGTTGCAGGACTTTCTTCTGTCTAAACATGCATGGGATTGTGCCCTTACTTGAACACACTCACTGGTTACATCCTTGGATTCTTTGGGGGGTTTCGAATGAGCTTGCATCAAGACTCTTGGCTTTCTTCCCATCATGTTCCCTGTTTTAAAAATATCAGTAGATCAGATTTTTCTAAACAGTGAATTCTTTCCATGAGGTGATGGCAATTTGTAAAGCTTCTAAAGAAATGAGTTGTTTTAAAATGGTTTCCTTATATGGGGAGTTATTCCAGACTTGGCTGTCATTACTACTGAATATTTTGGCTTCCCAAGGAATAAAAGCATCTTCAGAGTTTGTAAAGATCTGGCTAGTAGATGATGCGCACAGTTTCCTGGGAGTGCTTTCTACTTAGGGCCTAGCAAGAGGATCTGAGGAGCCAAAGTAGACACAGGGTTAAACTAGAGACAGTGGAGTGTTTCGCTTCTTGAAAGAGGCTGTGTGTGTGTGTATGTGTGATAGAAATATGGAAAGGAAATGTCACCTTAGAGCAGTGTTCTCCAACCTTGGGTCCCCAGATGTTTTTGGCCTACAGCTGGGGCATGCTGGGAGTTGTAGGCCAAAAACATCTGGGGACCCAAGGTTGGAGAACACTGCCTTAGAGACTGGGAAGAGGCCGTTCCTATCACCTGCTGACTGATCCTTTTACCCAATCCTGTTCTTGCTGCCTGCCTAGGACTGCAAAAAACTGGAGATTGTCAAGCACCCGACAAACTACTATACATGACTGGTGGGGACGGTGTGCAGATCTGTCTTGATTCAATCCTGTGCTGACACCACTCCTAACATCATGCAGGTGATAATACAGGGATCCCACCAGTGACGAGTGAACCTTGCATGTCTGGGTTCCATATTAGTATAGAACTAATATATGAAATAGAGCAGATTGCAAAGGTTAAGTTGGGTACTGGGCAGCATGTATGTCATGTTAAAGGATCTTGCACATTGATGTTCTTATTACAGCGAGTTTACTGAATGGGTAGGACACTGCTGAATATTGTTCCACATTCAAAGAATCCCTTTATCTGACTCAGAGATTAATTTCTATGGGTTGCATCCAATGGTGACCTTGTACCAGTGGAAAGGACACTGCTGGTTAATTGAATTTCCCCTAAACTGCTCCAGGGGGTTGGGGGACCCTCCACAGCAGATTTGTTCACAACCTTAAAGGCTATAAATTTGGAAAATAAAAGCCCATGTGATACTTACAATTTCATATTCTGCACCAGACTGGATGCTTGCATGGTGTAAACTTGCAGAGATATGGGTGATATTTGGCAGTAGCTTGACTCAACCCCCTCCCCAGAAAGATTCTGAAGAATTAATAAAACCAGGCTTTTCCAATTTTCATGTAGGTTATTTGGGTCCACCATTGGATCTCTAGATAATTAAGATCTAGTTAATGAATGATTCTGCTAGGACTTAATATTATTTATGTCTATTTTTTTAAATTGTTGGACGCTTATTTATTTGATTTGTTCCCCACCTTTCTACCAAGAAAATGGCACTCAAGGTGGCTTGGCACCCTTTAAGTCGGACGTGGCCCACTGGCCAAATGCACCCCCCATGGCCACCACTGTCCCCCCTTGTGCCTATTTTTTTTTCATTGGAAAGTTTTAAAAAGTTGCAGTTTGCCGAAATTTGGCAGAAAACTGCTTCGGAGGCTTAGAATAGGTAAATTTAGCTTGAAAACTCAAAGTTTAAGTAGTAGGCAGCACAAAATGGCAGTGCAACCAGTTAGCTGACAGTTTTGTGTGGTTTGCATTCATGTATAACTCATTTATCCAGTATTGATGTCTTTAAAAGCAGCAGCACATATTGTATACAACTTAAAGCAGTATTTTTAAAAATAAAATAATTAGGAATGCCTGTTCACCTGTTCTCATTTTGATGCCCTTGTTGTTACAATGATTATGATTTTTATTTTATTATTTTATTTTGTGACTAATCACTAATTTGGTCATTATAGTTTGTTTTATTTTGTATGGTCATGTCTTTGTACATACACCTCCCCAGTTTAGAAATATTTTAATGAATGAATGAATGAACAAATTCTTTTATTTTTCTCTGTTGGTTCCATTAGCAATTTATTGATGTTTTTTATTCAGGATGGACTGTGTGTGTGTGTGTGTGTGGTTGATTTCAGTGCCAGAGGTGTGTACAAGAATTTTGTGTTTTCATTTATCCATTTGTTTTCATTACTAGCACCATCGTTTATTTGTGTGTATGGGGTTTCTATTGGCTGTTGCGGTCATGAGCAATTAGCACTGGAGGTTAATGAGTTGATATTTAGAGGAGGGGCACTGAAAGACGTTGATCACTGCATAGATTTTATAGGCTGTTGTGGTGTGTGATGAGGGGAAAACTGAGACACAGAGAACAAAAACAGCTTATTAGTTTTGAAATATCTTTAAGTTTGTTTCTGAGACCTCAAGGAAAATTATTCCATAACTTTCTATTCATCATTAAATACCATGTAAGAATGATAGGGGGAGGACAATAAGATTTTGGCATTTCAGTCATCTTCTGCACTGATTAAAACCAAAGGCCACACCAATTCTATTAGGAAATAATTTTGCTGATCTTTATTCATATAGCTAATGTAGTATTATATTTATATTATTTGCCCATGCTGAGAGTACTTCAATAATAATTAATGCCTATAAATGTCATTGTTAATCTTTTTAGGTTAGAATGCTCATACTGGATGCAAGACTGTGTTTGACCTCACTTTGAAATTAAAATGTAAATGTTCTTTTGTTTAGTTTTCATGCAGTGAGACTTTTGTATACAGGGAAGGCGTCTGCTGCCTGAATTATACAACACTGCACTGATTAGTGTTGTTGTTTTTAATTATTTGCAAATATAACAATAACAACAATAAAAAAGAAAGTGGGTGGGGAAACCACGATAGAAAAACAAAAAGAAGAAAAAGAAAAAAAGGACGAATATGACATAAATCATATCCATGCACAATAATTATTTACAATACTATGAATAAAGAAATAAAAAAGGGGGAGGATTTAACATTTATATTTCAAATATATGCGTTAATATAAACGGTCCATATATCTAGATTAGCAGCCATATGAAATTGACGACTGTAAGAGGTTCTTAGCCTTCCAAGCTTGAAGTATGATTTCTCTTTGCAACTGTAAGGACTCTCAGTGTCCACTTTTGCTGCCCATCTGTTAATCCCCACATCACAGGAATATAAAAGCGCATGAACATCCACAATTATAACACATTTTTCAAGAACAAAATTTATATGAGCAATGACTTCCAACCAAAAGGAAGTTACTACGGGACGTGCCTACATCAAATGCCTCAGTGAGGCATTGCCTGCATTACATTGCCAGCATCTAGCACAGGGCTCGCCAACCTTGGGTCCCCAGATGTTGCTGGACTACGGCTCTCAGAATCCCTTGCCATTAGCCATGCTGGCTGGGTATGCTGGGAGCTGTAGGCCAACAACATCTGGGGACCCAAGGTTGGAGAGCCCTGACATCTAGCTAGCTTCTTCTGAACAAGCCTCTGTGGTTTAGTAATATTAAACTATAAGCATAAGAGAAGAGTATCTGAAGGTTCTTGTTGGTGCAAAGCAACGGCTTCCCTCTAGTTTGTTGTCCAATTCCACACCAACTGAAGTAAAGCAACGAACTTTCCATTCTTCCTTGTGAGTTGGTCATATGCTTTGAGAAATCATCACTGAACCTGAGCAGAAATAATGCTGGAATGTTTGGAAAGCCAAACATCCTAGTAAAGAGAGTGCTGGAATTTCTCATTCCTTTAAAATGAATAAATAAGTCATGCACACTACTTTAAAACACATACAATTATTTCACCATAATAGAGGCACAGTTGTCAGTGTAATACAGTAATACCTTGGATTGCAAGTAACTTGGTCTGAGAGCGTTTGGCAAGACAAGCAAAAATTTTAATTTTTTTTTTACTTGATAAACGAGCAAAGTCTTGCAAGACAAGTCTAGGGATGTAACCGCTCACCTCGAGCGGGCGTAGCGGGCTGAAATCGGCCCCGCTCACGCCCGCCAGAGACTCGCTTTGATATAAGAATGTTTTGGATTTATAGCACGCCCTAAAGAAATAATGTGGTTGGAGTTAGAAACAAGTGAACTATGTAGTACTTTGGGGAATATTTTTTTTCAAAAAAATAATAATAAATTGATAAAAAATATAGACAACCCTTTTCTAAGAAATTTGTTAATGATTTGGGGTACTATGAAGAGCATATTTATACCAGGGATATCTCCATTAACTCCGGTGGTAGCTCCTAAGGATTTTCCTGAAAACTTAAGATCAGAGCTGGAGGGTAAACTAAGAGAAGAAAGGGTTATTAGATTGACCGATTGGGTGGAAAAGATGGGGACTAGAGATCAAATAATGGAAATTGTTGGGAGAAGAAGATTATCATGGTTAAATTTAGTACCGTTAGAACAGTGGTCGAAGAAATGGAAAAGGAAAACTGAGTACGAGAGAGATTTAACTAATTTTGAAAAGATGGTCATGTCTAGAGACGGCCTACCAGGTAATGCATCAACAAGAGGTATAACAAGGGATTTATATAGATTGATTCAAAAAGCAAAAGAACAAGAGGATCAGCTTAAGGCAGTATGGGATAATGAATTTGAAGAGGTGACCTCGAAGGTGGGGTGGAACAATATATGGGATAGACGGATTGTGAAAATGATGTCAATTAGGATAAAGGAAATTTTTTGTAAACTAATTTGGAGATGGTATTTAATTCCAGTAAGATTAAATAGAATAGATAATAATTGTTCTGCATTATGTTGGAGAGGATGTCAGGAAAAAGGGACATATGCTCATATGTGGTGGAGTTGTAAAAATGTATTGGTGTTTTGGCGAGAGGTTTTTACAGAAATATCGAAAATTATTGGTACTAATTTAGAGGTCTGTCCAAAATTAGCATTGTTATCAATAACTGAGAAACTTATTTGTGATCAAAATACGAAGGAGTTAATTGTAAACTTGTTAACTGCGGCCAGGCTAATGATAGCGAGAAATTGGAAAGTACAACATGTTTTCCTAATAACAGACTGGTATAAGGAAGTTTGGGACATAGCCCTAAATGATAAACTAACTAGTAGTATCAAATGCAAAAAAGGATTGCTAAAGAAGAAGAATTTTATGGAGATATGGAATCAATTACTAGACTATGTATTAATAAAGGGGAAGGGTAACATGCCTTGTCAGGATATGTTATATTTTTGGAATTTAGACTTTATTTGATCAAGAGGATAGAAGTATATTAATTGGTCCCTTGGAGGGTGGGGGGAGCACTTTATGATTTATTGTATGTTGATTATGTTATATTTGTGTGATAATTTTGTATTTTGTTAAATATATTTTTTTTGTTATAAGTTGTTTTGAAAAAATAAATAAAATATTTTTAAAAAAAGAATGTTTTGGATTACAAGCACGTTTCTGGAATGAATTATGCTCTCAATCCAAGGTATTACTGTATATAGAACAAGCTACGTTGTTGTTGTTACAAGGACAAGATGGTGTGCCTGTTTGTGCGAGACCCGAGGTAGAACACTCAAGATTCCTTGTTTGGGAGCCCTGGCAAAAAGTAAAATAAAAAATAAAGTATGAATCTAGTTTATATGTTTAGTGTTGAAATGCTCTTAGAAGTTGTGGACATTAACAGAAGGTATGACAAGGTCTTAAGCCTTTCACTGGACCAAATTCTGTCACTAACAGACTTCAAAGTAAATGGATTTAGTATTGGGGTACAGGCTGTGTTTACATAAACAGCCTAACATCTTTTAAGCCTCTCCAGATTGTTATTGAGCAGCTGATGCATCTTTGTTTAGAAGTATTCCTGGAATGTTGCTCTGGTATTCAACCTACTCAAACACACACACACCCCTTCCTGGTCTTATCTGCATATTATAATACATTGAATTTTCTAATGTGCTATAATTAAAAATGGCTGCTTTTTGCAAGCCGCCTGCCTCTTCTGTTAAGGACATGTTTTTAATAATAAGTCTTGCTTGTGTTTAGTAGATTTCCCCATTTGTTTCTGTGATCCCTTGTTGTCTTCTGACCTAGAATGTTCTGCATTGCTCCTTGCACTGTTGCTAGGCAGCTCAAGCATCGCCAGTTGCACGCTTCAATTCCTGACACTTTCAACTTTCGTTCCACACTGGTTTTGCTAATGCAACTTGGCTAATTTGGCCTTTTTAAAAGCCATGTCATTCAGTTATTCTGTTGTGATTCTGTCCTGTGTTAAACCTTTCACTTGCTAAGAATCAGGTGTTTTAGTGACATTTGAATGCCATGGCAAAGAATTCAGGGAGGGGAGGGCAAAAGTTTGTGGTTGAACAGGATTTCTGCATGGTAAAGTAGACAAAACCCAGAAAGGAGGCATCCAGGATAAACAGAAAGCAAAAAGAGAATGTGTTTTCAGAGGTGCCAAAGTGAAACCTGTTTATTTAAGCCCAATGCATTTCCTAGAGTGAGGCTTCTTCGTCAGGGGCAATCTTATAAAATGCAAATGCTGCAAACAAACTAAGCCAGCTTACTAAGGTGCTGGCTATCCTTCAAACACCATCTACAGAATTTGCATTATATAAGATTGCCCCTGATGAGGGAATCACAGTCTCCAAAACGCATTGCTTAAATAAACAAGTTTCACTTTGGCACCTCTGAGAACTCCTCCTCCTCCTCCTCCTCCTCCTCCTCCTCCTCCTCCTCCTTTGCTTTCCATACATGGTAAAGTATGCAGTCCTTGTATGTCCAGTAGTTTTAATAAACTTGGGGTGGCTTCAAAAGGGGATTAGACAAAAAAATTCATGGAGGATAAGGCTGTCAACGACTACTAGTCCTGACGGCTGTATATTACTTCCAGCATCAGAAGCAACAACAGTGAGAGTTGGTTATTATTGCCTTAGTCTCCTGCTGGTGGGTTTCCCATAGGCCACTGATTGGCCACTGTAGGAACACAATGCTGGTCTAGATAGGCCATTGGCTTGATCCAGCAGGGAGAGCTGTTCTTACGTTCTAATCAGTGGTTGTGTGGCTTCCTGGGTACATAGGAAGCTACCTTATACAAAGTGAGACCTGTGGCCCATCTAGGAGTGCCTCCAGTTGAGGCTTTTATTATGCCATTGCCCTGCCTCATTCATGGAATTTTGCAGGGGGTTCAGAGCACGATGTCTTCAACTCGATCCTCCCATGTTTTCCCACCACTTCCTCCATATTTTCTCTTACTGCACATGAACTGTTAAGAAAAAAAGAAGACGGAATAGCTGCACAATGCCTTCTCGTGGGTAGTATTAAGAGCCCTCCATCTGGAAGCACCCTCACTCAACATTGCCTACGCAGTGGTTTCCAGCCTTGGGTCCCCAGATGTTGTTGGACTGCAGCATCTGGGGACCCAGTTTCTTCAACCCTTCTTAAAGATGCTGGGGATTGAACCTGGGTCCTTTTGCATGCAAAGTATGTGTTCTACCACCGAGCTACAGCCCTTTTCTATAGGTGTTTTGTTGTTGCTGGTGTCTTCTGTTGCATCTTTACCGTAAAATAACTGTAATAAATCAACACATGGTCCTACCTGTGCTGCACTGTTTTAAATTAACAGGACTTGCATATGTTGGATCATGCCCTCAGTTTGCAGGGTCCTAATGAATCCTGTTGAAACCTCAGCACCATCTTCAATCCTGTCTTCCTTCTTGTTCTATGAATAAATTTATGGTTTGCATTTTTTTAAACACACACACACAAATCAGAGATGTTAACTGCTGTGCATGTCAGGTTCTGTATGTATGGCACTGATTTGGCTTGAATCAAAAAGATATCGGCCTGTATTCTTGGAGTATGCTGCATTAATCAGACTTGCTGGAATGATCACATGGTATTCTATCGCCTTTCCCTGCGAGCTGCTGCTTGTCAGCAGCTGCTTGAGCTGCAGGCTGCAGGCCACTATCTGCATCCCCTCTTTCCCCAGAATCTTTCTAACATACTGCTCTCAGTTATGCCTGTGGCTTGACCAACTAAATGTTTCTCCTGCGCCTTAAAAAGGTTATTTTGCAGACCTCAAGGCCTCTGTCTTATTTCCTAGGCCATGTATGCATTTGAAGAATTCAGGTAGGCTCTGTGTTTCATATAACAGCATGCTTGGTTTTTTGTTCCTGCAAGAATTTTGCTGTGTAATGTCAGACTGCTTTTACGGTTGCAAAAGGCTTCTCTGAGATGCAAGCGGGGGGGCTTTTGCCTTCATCTAAAATATTGCAGCCCTTCTCTGGTGTTGGGGATGTGGGTGTGTCAAGGATAAACTGCAGGTAAACAATAGCTAACTGCATGATGAAGTGCATAGACGAGAAATAGCTTCTTATGTCTGTCTTGATTTTTTTAAAATCACTGTTGCAGCCCAGAGCTGCAAGCATAGTCTAGAGTTATAAATATGAAAGCATGCTGTTCTGTCAGGAAAAAATAAAAAGTATCTTTGCTATTTTCGGTGCATAACAGATGCTTCTCCTCTGTAAAGAATACAGATTATGATAGTTAAGGGGCAAAATATTGATGCTCGGATCATATATGGGATTAGACTGGGGAGCTGTTGCACAGTCTACGTGTCTGCTGCTTGTGGTTTCATAGCTGCAGGATTTCATCAAAACGACTTAGTAAAAATCGAATGCTCTAGATACCAGTGCAGGTATTTTATTTTTTGGTGAAAAAGTAAAGTGTTGTGGTTGGTATGCAGAAAGACCATCTTTTTATGTTCCAAATATTCTGTTCCAAATTTCATCCTTTTCAGAGATTTTGGAGGGGCTGGCAGTTTTTTTTTTTTTTTTTAAAACTCTTTTCCTATGCAGTCTTGCAGATTTAATAATCTATTTTTAAAAATACAGTGAACCCCAGTGCTATTCTTTAGTGCTACAAAACAATATAGGGATCTATTAATTATTCTGACCTTCAGTGGTCTTTCATTTTTTTTAAAAAAGAAGGTTCATTCACTTTTTTTCTTCTAAAGATAACTAGTAAAAATAATGAATATTTCATGACCATCTCTTCTAGTAGTATAATGCCTACATTTCATGATTCAGTAATGACATTCTGTAAAAAGCTAACTTGGAAGTTTATTTGTTTGAGTGAGGATGATTGTTTAAATGAATACTATATTACCAGGGCTTTTTTTCTGGGTGGGTGGGTGGGTGCAAGAGAGTACTGAATTTGCTCATAGGCACTGAGTTAATTACATTGTTTTTCTATTAAATGTATTTATGTCAGACATATTTTATGTCGATGCCATCTTCGTGTTTGGCTCGCTCAGGTATCCGTAATACTGAAGAATAGATTATTAATAACAATTTATTCTTAATTGTTCTTGAAAAGTAAGTTGTCAGCTTCTGTACAACGCAGGATGAAAATTAAGAAGGAACTTGTGCTATTTATGAACCACATGAGAATACATCTTGGTAGGAGGAGGATTTTGCCAGAAGCTGGTGCGGTGCTATATTGTAACTGCAGTTGTTGTAACATTGTCACAAGAATGCTAGCAAACCTTGAAGAGGCCAATTACTGTCACCAAGCTTAGCTACAAATAGAGATGGGACTCCTTGCCTACTGTCCTTTTGTGTAGTCATCCTGTGCAGATGGGAGACCAAGTGATGCAAAAGTGATTTTCTTAATGATATTCTGATCAGATTGTCACACAAAATAAAATTCATTTTGATATGCCAGCTTGCAGAGGGCAAGACCCGACTGTTTCCCATGGACAGCCTCCGTTAATTTCAAATACTTCTCAGTCAAAGCAAGTGTTTACCTAACAGTGTTGTTGGAGTACGTTGTGTGCCAGATTTTTTTTGATTAGGCTTCTGGATTCCTTTTGTATTTGCCATTCCTTTTGTTAGGGAGGTTTGTTTTGGAATATAAACAGTAGGTGCTTACCTAGTTGCCATGTGTGGCATACAGAGCTGTTGCCATGATGGTCTCTGAAAATAGGAGAGACGAAAGAGGTAGGATGATTACAGGCACTTCCTGTTGGTTCTGTAATGGTGTGAAAGTTTTTAAGCAAGACAGAATTCTTCAACAGGCAGAATGGGAAGGTAACAATTACTCATTCAAAGTGAGCATAGATGGTTATGTAGGAAAATGTTGTTCATTTCACATAACTAGCATACTAATATCCAAGCACATAAGAAACATGAAACAGCAGCCAACTACAGATATTAACAACTATTGATGAACTAATTATTAGCCTTTTTTTTTTAATATACATCTGCACTATAAAGCCAAAATACATAGATGGGTTCTTACAGTCCCAGTTATACTTTGAGGGGCAGGAACCAAGTGGACCATATAAAGGTCCCAACTGCCCTTGGTTGCATTCCTGCCACCTCATGATCTGTTTTTTCTGCCTTGCTGCCCTTTATGCCTGGGACTGGTTCCCAGAACACCTCTGAAGCTCTTCCTTCCTTCCAATCCTTCCTCAAACTCAGGGGTGGGCAACTTGTGGCCCTTCAGATGTTTTGGCCTACAACTCCCATAATCTCTAGCCAGCGTAGACAATGGTGGGGCATGAAGGGAGCTGTAGGCCCGAACATCTGGAGTGCCACAAGTCACCCACCCTTTCTCATATTCTCGGTTTACCCTTAGGGCTGTATTCAGTGCTAGTTAAACTTAAGCCCCATTCATTTCAGTGGGTCTACACTAAGTAGGACTAATATTGGATACAACCCTTAGTCCCCCATACCTCACTGTGTAACTAAGCTTAAGTACAGGTAATTAAAATAAATGCATATTCTTTCCTTGTTTAACTCTGCATGTAATTCCTTCCCTTTCCTGTGTTTTCACCCCTGCTTCAAATTTTACACTGTAAGTGCTGCAGGGCAAGGACCGACCTCTTCTCTTGAACAGTGTAAAGCACCATGCCTATTGCTGGTCCTATGCAAACAACAACAAGAAGGTTCAGTTTGGTGTCATGCATAGCTTCAGGGATATCCAATCAGAGATTTGGATAGATAAGAGCTTTTATTGTGACACATGAAGGGATGCAGAGAATTTGGATAAATGGGAATTATAGCAAATAAAATGGAACTCTATGTCATGGCACAACTTTTTGGGGGAGAAGAGAGTGAGCTTTTGATAGGCAAAATCAGTGGATGGGGAAAGTGCTCTTGATTTCTCCCAGTAACTCCTCCCCCTGGCTGGTTTTTATGCAGGCTTTCCCCCAGCCCACCTGCTGGGGGCGAGGAGGGTTGGCCTTGTGGGAGGGATTGCAGTCGAGAAGAGTTAGCAGTCAGGGGAAGGGTTAAGCACCCGTCCCTCTTCTCACCAGTTTTTCCCCTTCATATGCCCTCTTTCTATTGCATTGCCTTTAACTGGAAAACGTGCCTGCTGTGGTACTGAGTAGCTCTGCTAGTAAATAAAAGAAAAACATGTGAGTTTGGAGTCACATTTGGTGTGCCACTATGTGTCTTCTGGATCCTAAATCTGTTTGTTTGTTTTTTTAAAAAAACACCCACTTTTGGTCGGTAGGGACTAAGGAAGTGCTTTTTAGGATTGTAACCAGCAGAGGGTTTTTTTAGTGTAACACTCTCTGTGTGGGCAGGGTGGTGCCCCTCCCTTTGCAACCCCACGGGCCAGCAATTTGCTCTCGTCTTGCCTCATGATGATGAAAAAATCCATGCGCGCTGTTGTGTGGCTTCTCTAGGACTGTCTCAGCCTCTTCTATGAATCTTCTTTTTTCACCATGTGTGGGTTTCTGTGCATGCACACTGGCTGCACATGGTAACCAGTGTGGTCTAATGGATCAATTTAAGGAGGGAACTACAAGGTTAAGGCCTTAGTTTGGTCGTGGATCTGCTACCTCTGTAAAATGGGAATAACATTACAAGACCATTGTGTGAATCGGTGCCATAATAGCACACTGCAATGCTACTTCACTGATGAGACAATAAAAATGTAGGCTAGCTATTGCATCTGTCTGTGCAAGTTTATAGTTACTTTTCTGACTTGGCTATAAGGCTCTTCTTATTCTCAGAATGTAAAGACGCTTAGACATAGCATCCTGGCTCAGTTTCCAAATGAGGTCATTATGTTCTGTCTACCCTGCAGCTTCAATCTGATGTACACTCTTCATTTTCTAGTCTATATTATGGCACTGATAGTTGTGCATTCTTAAACAGTGAATGGATTTCTTCCTGAAAGATGTCTAGTTTTGGTGCTGGAGCTAGCATTCCTGGTGTACTGTTTATGAAGCACCTGTGTGAAGTACTTGGATGAATGTGTGTATGTTTTTAACAGTCTGAATGATAAATGCAGTCAAATGTACTGGGAAATAGAGGAGTTTAATTCGTACCTGTAATAGTTACATAGGTTTTTACATTATGGAATCTTCCAAATGGAAACTTTCTGCTCCTCTTCGTATATGGTATCATCCACATCCCATTGAAGTTGTTGATTTTGATCATTTTCCATCTGAGCAGTTTAACCTCATTGCCTTTTCATTTATTTATTTATTACATTTCTATACCGCCCAGTAGCTGAAGCTCTCTGGGCCATTGACAATAATTAAAACCATAAAATACAACACAATAAAATACAATTTAAAGGTTTAAAACTACAGTATAAAATAAAAATAAAACCCAAAATAGAACCTAGCAACAGTGCAAAGGTTTAAAATACAGTAACTGATTTAAAACAACAGAAACTGTTATTAAAAAAGGGAATGCAATCCCAGGTGGACTTCATGGAACAAAGGGCTAAATTAGACATAATGTTAATTGGTGAATGCAATTAAAGTGCACCATTTTGTTTTGTAAATAGCAATTGTGGGGAAGCCTGGGTGTGTGGAGGGGGAGTGTAATTGCCTCTCACTGCCTCTCAACTGCTATTTGCTTTTCAATGGACATTCCCGTTGGTGCCAGTGGAGGCTTCCCTTGATACACACATGCCAGATTCAGAGAAGGGACTTTATTGGGTCTATGGCAGGAAGAGGCCCAGTTTGCACGTAACAAGAAACTACCATTGGTGATTTTCCCTGCGGGACTTTTTGTTGTGGCGGCGGCCACCATTTTGAATATTCAGGGCATGACAAGGGCATTCTGTGTGAGCCTGGAGTGGGTGGGTTGTTGGGTGGTTGACAAGACAAGCCAGAAAGCATGGGTCGCCCAGAAACCAAGCCACCCAGGAACCAAGCCACCCAGGACCTCGCTGGGTTCTCACATAACAAGAAGCTACAGCATGCCCCCGCCACACCCCAAATATTCAAAATAGCAGCAGCAGCCATGACAAAAAAAACACCCATGGAGAAGTCTGAGGATGCTATTTATATAACAAAAAACATACATTCGCGCAATTGTAATCCACCCAGAGAACATCTATTATTGTGCGGATTAAAAATATTATAAATAATAGATGTACTTTGGCTCAAATGTTGTTTCTTTTAACCCTTTGCATGGTGTATTGTATAAGGGAGTTTATTTTTGTTTTAGATTATTTTTATTTTTATTTATTTCAGAGACTTTCTATACTGCTTTTCATTTTTAAATAAATAAATAAATTCCAAAGCAGTTTACAAGATAAAATCATAATAAAATAAGAGCCAGTGTGGCGTAGTGGTGAGAATGTTGGACTGGGACTCGGGAGATCCGGGTTCCAGTCCCCGCTCGGCCATGAAATTCACTGGGTGACTTTGGGCCAGTGACTGACTCTAAGCCTACCCTACCTCACAGGGTTGTTGTGAGGATAAAATGGAGAGGAAGAGCATCATGTAAGCCGCCTTGGGTTCCTTGCAGGAAAAAAGGCAGGGTGTAAATATAATAAAATAAATAAAAATACAATAAAACCTATCTTTAAAACAATAAACAATGATAAAAACAGTAAAATCTCATTAAAATAACCAGGGACAGCTGACAGTACAAGCAGTCAGGGAAATGTCTGAGCAAACAAGGTGTGTTTTCAGTTGTCAGCACAAGCACTCCGCACTAGGAGCCCACCTGATCTCACTGGGGAGATCATTCCACATGGAGGGTGCCACATCTGAGAAGGCCCTCACTCTCCACTACACCACAGACAAGTGAACCTCAGTAGGTAGATTTTACTGTGTTCAAAGATGCTCGGTTATTTTGTGTTGCAGAACTGAAGCTTCTGTGGGACCAGCATTGCCTGTGTGATTACTGCTTCCCCCAATGTAATATCTGCTCAACCTAGACTTGTAAATACAGTATTTTTCCATGTATAAGACTATACTTTTTCCTAAAATTGTTAGACTAAAAATGGAGGGTCGTCTTATACACGGAAGTAAGCCAAGGAGAGAACCGCGCAGTTGCGAAACTGCCCAGTGGGGGGCATCTTATACATGGGGGCGTCTTTCGGTGCTCTCTAAAATTCATCCCATTTAAGAAAACTGTAATTATGTCTGGAATAGTCCTAAAATATTCACAAGATAAAGGAGCTGCTTTATTCTTACAATAAAAATAATGTGCCAGGGAGTTGTGGAATTAAATTTGTTGGCATTTAATGGTGCTGATGCTGGGAGTAAGTTCCTAGAATATCTTTAAAATATAGGATTGGAGAAACCCTGAAAGGTCTTTGAAGTCCAGCTATCTGTACTAAGCACAGAGAATTAACAGCCAGGTGGGAAGATTATGTAGCATGGACACAGAAGAGGAATGCACTAGCTTTCACAGTTATGTACTACCCAGCATGGTGTAGTGGTTAGAACAACATTCCCTATCCTGGTGCTCTCAGATGTGTTGGACTGCAACTCTCAGAATTCCCAGCCAGCATGGGCAATGATAGTGTTGGCTGGGAATGACGTCACCAGGTTCAGGAAGACTGGGTTAGGATGTTGGATTAGGACCAGGAAGACCTGCAATCAAATCCCCACTCGGCCATGATGCTCACTGGGTGACCTTGGGCCAGCCACTAGCTCTCAGCATAACCAACCTCACAGGATTGTTGCAAGGATAAAACAGGATGGAGGAGAAGAGAACAGTGTATTCTCCCTTGAGATCCATGAAGGAAAGGCAGGATATAAATGTAGTAAGGAAATAATAAATAAAACAATAATTTTCAACAGGAGGAGAAAAGACATAGCAACTTTCACATGACTCTTTGCACATGTGAGTAAAATGACAAGAAGCCCTAAATTGGAAAATTAGGGTAGATTCAAGGAGCAGTGAAAATGACATAGTTAAGGGTTTTTACCCTCCGAATAGGGAGTGCAAAACAGGTGGGGCTATAGACTTGAGTGCAGGAGATGGGAGGGTTGGCCTGGCTGATGGCAGAGCATTTGGTTGTTCCAGGCATGGGGGGTATAAGCAAAATACATGAGAACAGTAATTGGAAAAGGGGACAAGGTGTTGTGATATGTATCACTTCACCAGCTGCAGCACACTGTTTACACATGGAAGGGACAGAATGGCTGTAAACAGGTTTGTTATGTCTTTCTGGATTCCCGTGTTTTTCGCATGGGAAGCTAGACCGTGAGAGCAATATGAGCTAGTCACATGGTTTGTATGTTCTGATGATGTGCTAACTTGTTTTCTGTCTGAAGCCATCTTCGAGAGAAGCAGGACTGCTTTCTCTCTTCTCCTTTGTTCTTCTTGCTGGACTTTGTTACTGCAACAATGTAACGTCTTTGCTGAGGTGGAGTGAAGCTCAACTTACTCCACTGGATGTAATGCTTGCTATGCATTTATACTCTGCACATGGACTGTAACTAGGAAATGTATACTCTGTAGAACTTTACTTGCTAAGTGAATAAACAGGTAGAATTAGACCTGTGGTGTTACAGAGTGTTTCCTGACTCCATGGATTAATCTGCAATGGGGAATCTGGAAGCAGTCTGACAACAAGGCTGACTGGGCTGGAGAAACTGGCACAACACGCTGCACGCTGCGCGGGGGGAGGTGAGATCTGGAAGATCTGTGTGTGGAATTTCAGGCCTCTGCTAGCACAGAGAGACAGGATTATAAATCTCCCAACCCGCACACACAATAACACCAACAGGGTTATGGGCCCAGATTGGACCAGAACCAGAACCAGTTCGGAACCAGAACCAGAACCAGATTGGACCAGACCAGAACCAGGTCGGTACCAGCTCCAGGACCTGTTTGGCAACAGCTTCGACTCCGGTGATTGCAGTGATTAATGGCAGAGGAGGAAGACGTCAAAGAAGAACTATCTCCTGGTCCTTCAACCAGTAAGGAGGGGAAGAAAGGGAGAGAGATCTTTTGGCTGACACAGACAGCTTGCAGGCAAGTTCCAAGGCCGAGAGCTTGGAGGGAGAAAGCGAAGCTGAAATTTCTGGTGGGGAGGAGGGAGAAAATCCCCCGGTCACAGAAATGGCGGCTGCACAATCCCTGAATCCACAAATTGTGGAAAAACTGTCTGGGTCGAACTATGTGCTGTGGAGTTTTCAGATGCAGCATTATTTAATCCCATGCGGGACTCTGGTCTGTAGTAACACAGGATCCAGTAGCAGTGGGGGATCAGGAATTTGATGGATGGAAAGAGCGAGATGATAAAGCCAAAGCAATTCTTTGTTTATCTGTTGAAAGCTCGCAAGTGCCATTTATCCAATTTCAAAGCACTGCAAAAGAGATCTGGAATGTGTTGAAGAACACGTATCAAATGCAAACAGCGGGGAGCAGAATCTTGCTGACACGTAAGCTATACAAGTTAAGCTTGCAACCAGGTGGCTCTATGCCAGAGCATTTGAGTACTATCAGAGACTTGTTTAACAGACTGAGGGCTCAAGGGATGACTATTGATCCATTAAATCAGGTCTCTATTCTGTTATCAAGTCTGGATTCATCATATGACACAATTGTCACATTGATGGAGGGACAGCCAGATCAAAATCTGACAATGGAATATGGGTCAGGACAAACTTCTTTCTGAGTGGGAAAAGCGACAAGGGAAGAACTCTGGCCGTAAATTTGCAGAGAGCCAGGCTGATATGGCAAACAGCCAAGCTGCAAATAACAAGCAGGGAGTAACCCAAGCCGCTGCTTTAAAAGTGAAAAAATGTTTCACTTGTGGATCTACAAATCATCTGAAAAAGCAATGTAAGATAAAACAGAGAAAGAAAAAAAAACAAACAGGAAACAACAAACACACCTGAGGAGGCAGTTAAAACGGGCACAAGTTTGATTGCAAGGGTGGGGGTTTCTAATGATGTTTGGGTTTTGGACTCTGGAGCTTCTCATCACATGACTAACTCCAGGAACGTATTTCAATCTCTGGAAGAAGATGGATGTCCAGGTCAGCACGTGGAATTAGCTGACGGGAAACGTATAAATGTTTCAGCAGCAGGAACAATTGAATTTGCTACTTTGGGTCAACAAAGGGCATTGCTTGTTCCAGAACTGGACACAAATCTGATAAGTATTTCCCAATTAGCTCAAAATGGCTATGAAATGTGTTTTTCAGACAGCAAATGTGTGATTTCACGTGAAGGGACAGTCTGTGCAAAAGGTGATTTGCAGAATTCTCTGTATGTTATAAATCCATTTGTAACACATGATGAGAGTGTGAAATATGCAAATTGTAAACTGCATGATAATTGTATACATTTATTCCATAAACGTTTTGCGCATGCTAATTACAGGAGCATCGAGAAGATGCCGGGTCTGTGTGAGGGCATGAAAATGAAACCTTGTTCTAATTATGCGGAATGTGAAGTATGCAGTCAGGCTAAGTCACACAGGACTAACATTCAGAAACACAGTGATAGAGTGAGCACAAGAATATTTGAGCTGGTACACTCTGATGTTGCTGGGCCATTTGAGGAAAGCTATGGGGGAAATAGGTACTACATGACTATTATTGATGACTTTTCTAGATTTGGATTTATTTATCTTTTGCAGCATAAATCTCAGGTTCGAGAGAGATTTGAATCATTTGTGAAATGGGCTGGTAACAGGTTCAAACAATACCCCATAGGTGAATTGCTCACAGATGGTGGGGGAGAGTACATGAGTACAAGATTTAAGAAATTCTTGGAAAGTGAGGGCATTGGACACAAAGTCACAGCCCCAAACTCACCGTTTCAAAATGGTGTAGCTGAAAGACGCAACAGAACACTCCAAGAAATGATGAGGGCTCAATTAGCTGACTCACAGTTGAAAAACCATTTCTGGGGGGATGCACTTTCAAATGCTAACTATTTGCTGAACAGATTATCTAACACCACAACTGGGAAAACTCCATATGAAATGTTTCATGGGAGGAAGCCAAAGATATCACACATGCAGATTTTTGGGTGCAAATGTTTTGTTCAAATACAGGCTAAAAGCTTTGAATGTTTTCTGCTGGGGTATGATGGACAAACAAAAGGATACAGGCTGTGGTCACCACAACACAGAAAGGTAATTTTAAGCAGAGATGTGATTTTCCATGAGCAAACACATGAAAAGAAACAGCTGGTGGAATTGCCAATGCATTCAATGGCTAAAACACAGCTAGAGGTTTCTGAAACAGAACAGGCCTACTGAGCAGATATCTGGGGAACAGGAGGGAGGTGAACAATCTCTAAGGCGTTCAACCCGAGAATGTAAAACACCTGTTAGATATCAGGATGAATTCCAAAGTGGCAAAACTGTTGTACATAAAGCTCTCAAAATAGCTTTAGAACCTCAAAGTTTTGAGGAAATCCAAAGCATGGAACCAGTAGTAAAAAATGGATTGGTTTGAAGCCATGCAGGATGAAATCAATGCAATGCATGTTAACAAAACATGGAGTCTGGTATCTTTACCTGTGGGGCGAAAGGCCATCACCTGTAAATGGGTGTACAAGGTGAAATCGAATCACCAGGGGCAGGTGGAAAGGTACAGGGCAAGACTCGTGGACAAGAGGGTTTGCACAAAAGCATGGAATAGATTTTGATTCCGTGTTTGCACCAACAACAAGATATGCAACTGTAAGATTGTTGTTGAAATTGGCAGCACAAAGAAAAATGACTGGCATTTCATTTTGATGTAAAAACTGCTTTCCTATATGGTGATTTACAAGAGGAAATCTACATGGTGCAACCAAAAGGTTTTGTAGAAAATCCCAGTCTTGTATGTCGTTTGAACAAATCCATATATGGGCTGAAACAAGCAGCGAGATGCTGGAACCAAAAATTAGGCAGAGTTTTGATTAGTTTGGGATTCAAACAAAGCAAGGCTGATCACTGTCTGTACACATGTCACACAGAATTGGGACATTGGGTGTATTTGTTAGTCTTTGTTGATGATATATTGCTGATAACAGAATCAGTAAGTCAAAAAGACAAAATTGCAAAAAAATTGCAAGCACACTTTGAACTGAAAGATTTAGGTTTGGTACAACACTATCTTGGAATGCAATTATCCCAGGATGAGGAAGGTTCTTTCTTGGTTGAACAAAGTGGAAAAATTCAGAAATTGCTGGAAATTCATGGATTGGAGAATTGTAACCCAGTTACCACTCCAATGACTCTTGAATATCAAAAAAACACAGATAACACTGAATTTGACGATATTGGAAAATATCAAAGTGTTATTAGAAGCCTGCTATATTTGGCAAATGTGAATAGGCCAGACATCAGCAATGCTGTGAACATACTTAGCAGGAAAACGCAAAATCCTTCTATGTATGATTGGCTAACTGTAAAACGGGTGTTAAGATATTTAAAAGGTTCCATGAATTGCAAACTAAAATTGTCATCACACACAGAGGGAGGTTTTTGGGTGTACACTGATGCTGATTGGGGAGCTGCAACCGATAGGAAGTCCACAAGTGGGACTGTGATCATATACAATGAAAGTCTGATTGACTGGTATACACGAAAACAATCTTGTGTGGCTGTATCTAGTGCAGAATCTGAATTCATCAGTTTATCTCAAGCATGCAATGAGATTGAATGGTTCAAACAACTGTTTACTGATTTGCAAATACCAGTAGACAAGGCTGTTACAATTTTTGAAGACAACCAGGCTTGCATAAGCTTGGCACAAAATGAAAAATGTAGGCCAAGAACCAAGCACATTGATGTTTGTTACTCTCATGTAAAGGACTGTGTGCAGAAAGGCACTCAAATACTGTGCAACAGGGGACATGGTGGCAGATCTTTTCACAAAACCATTGCCTGTAGTAAGACACAGGAAGCTAATGATGGCGCTAGGCCTCATTGAGCAAATGTGAAACAAGATGTACTCAGCTTGTGGGGGGATGTTGTGATATGTATCACTTCACCAGCTGCAGCACACTGTTTACACATGGAAGGGACAGAATGGCTGTAAACAGGTTTGTTATGTCTTTCTGGATTCCCGTGTTTTTCGCATGGGAAGCTAGACCGTGAGAGCAATGTGAGCTAGTCACATGGTTTGTATGTTCTGATGATGTGCTAACTTGTTTTCTGTCTGAAGCCATCTTCGAGAGAAGCAGGACTGCTTTCTCTTCTCCTTTGTTCTTCTTGCTGGACTTTGTTACTGCAACAATGTAACGTCTTTGCTGAGGTGGAGTGAAGCTCAACTTACTCCACTGGATGTAATGCTTGCTATGCATTTATACTCTGCACATGGACTGTAACTAGGAAATGTATACTCTGTAGAACTTTACTTGCTAAGTGAATAAACAGGTAGAATTAGACCTGTGGTGTTACAGAGTGTTTCCTGATTCCATGGATTAATCTGCAACGGGGAAGCTGGAAGCAGTCTGACAACAAGGCTGACTGGGCTGGAGAAACTGGCACAACACGCTGCACGCTGCGCAGGGGGAGGTGAGATCTGGAAGATCTGTGTGTGGAATTTCAGGCCTCTGCTAGCACACAGAGACAGGATTATAAATCTCCCAACTCGCACACACTCTGCTCAAAAATAACACCAACACAAGGAATATTGAGAGCCAATGAACTTGCAGAGTTCATTATGGAGTTTAGAGTAAAATAAATGAAAACAATACATGTCAAATTGGGCAATGGGAATTGATACAATACTAGTCAAATAAAAGTTGTAATTAATGTTTTTTCAAGGGACTTTTCTTAGCAAACACACACATTTATGCTAAAGTCCAGACATGCTAAAATTAGTATATTAACAGTTTTTAGTGTGTTCATTTCTCTCTCTTTAAATCTAAATAAGGGAAGTGTATGTAGGCTTGCCACCCACCTATTCCTTATTTCAATAAATGGTTCCTTGAAAAAGAGTACTGTATTTTAATCCCAAATAAGGAAATGATCCTTGAAATAAAGAGCAGGTGACAAGCCTAGCTAGTAAGTAAGGATGTACAGACTTTGTTAAATCCATTCCATCTCTGTTTTGCGGATTTTCAGGTGACTTTCATTCTGTCATCTGCTCATTGATGGAATCAGATTTTGTACAAATGCATTCATACGCATTTGTGCAAATTCTCACTTCCGAAAATACACAAATCTCCCCAAATGTGCATCTTCACTCTTTGATCTGTGGGGGGAAATGTGCATTTCCGGTTGGTGGTTTGTTTGTTTTTAAATTGTATTTTTCTACTACTAAATTTGCGTAAAATTATGGAAAGTTAAAAAAAAAAGGTCCAGAAGTCTGTGGAATCGTGCGATTTGGGGAAAGCCAGTCCACCGCTGAATCTGTGGGTTGGATTCAGAGTAATCCAAACTCATTTGAGTCTGTTGCAGATTTCTCAAATATCCCTAATAAGTAGTGATGACTTAACATAGTTACAAGTATTCCAGTACTTTAAAAGCTGGTCTTTAGCACTGGTCTCCCAAGGCCTGAGAGGTGGATAATACTGTGCCCCTTATGCAGTGCTCCCTGTGGCTGTCTCTAAAGCCTGGCAAGTTATTCATGGCAAGTTCTTCACCTCCTAGTTCCTGCAACTTCTGTCTCGAACAGGTGTGTCAACACTTCCAAAAATTCTATGCCTGGAACCACCTCCATGGCATCAACATACCATGTAGGGCCAGGAGAGCCTCTCTCAAGTGATAAATGTACAAAAGACCAGATTTTCAGGAAGCTAGAACTATTACTTAAGTTGGGTTCACATATTCAGTTAAGTGGTAATAAGATGGGATGGTGTAAGGAATTCCAGGCCTGAAGAACCTCATGCACTAAGACTGGGACTGTGCCAAAACTTGAGCTTTGAAGCCTTCTTCAGGGACAGAAGGAAATAAAGATGTGCCCCATTGGCCCCTGCAATTGGCAGGCAGCATAAAGCCCCTGTATTGGTTTAATTGCTAAGAACCCTGCCTTCTGCTCTTTGCTGGTCAACAAAGCTATAGCTGCTACATGCTGCACTTCAGGCTCTAGCTGCCACATCTGTTCCAACTTAGTTTGTATCTCCAGTTCTGTCAGGAACTGCTGGGGCTAGAAGCAGGAACCTTTGGTTCTTCAGATGGCTGCGCCATGTGGTAAGCTGTTGCAGTGAAGTATTGGATCAGGAAGGGCTATAAAAGGCTTCCTGTTTGGGCGGGCCTGAGCAAAACAGTTTTACTGTCCCTGATGTGTTTCTGTGTGACCTCTGGCTCTGACTCCCTGGTTTTATCCCTCAGCTCAGCTCTGACACCCTGGCTTAACTCGTGGCTCCTGAATCACCTCTGACAGCTGCCTGTGGCTCAGTCTTGTCAGGTCTTCAATTCTATCAACTGCCCTCAGGGAAGAACATAGGTGATCTGGACACTCTCCATGTCTACATATGTTAGGGTTGTCCTAACCTGGTATCATAGATACGCTGATATTGCACAGGTGGTTCTTGTTGCAATAATTGCCATGGCAACTGAATGATGGATGATCACACCAATTGAAGATGTGCAGATTGAGTGATAACTCCTGTGTAACTTGGGAACTTATCTTGAAGTGGATAGTTATCACTTGATAAGTTAGTTTGGCCCACACAACTAATTATTTGGGGAGGCCATTTTGTGCAATGTTTCCCCTGATAATTGGAGAGTTCTTCTGTTGTATAATGAACCTAGTCATGAGATTTGCTCTTAAACATCCCATTTGGAGTGGTAACAAAATGAATTGTACTATTAAGTGATGATAGGTGACCACCTAGGAGAGTTCTTTGCAAGTTGTGAGATTTTCCTGGTGTGTGTGTAATATTGCAGGATGTGGAATAGTAGTACAGTTGGAAAAATGATCAGTATTGAATCCTTCCATTGTATTTGTGAGTGGCAGTGTGAAAGCTCTGCCTCTAGTGGTTTGGGGGTGTCATTTCAGGGTTGTTGCTTTTGTTTCTGCCCAGGATGCCAAGATGTCTAAAGCAGCTTCTAGATCAAATATGCCAGTTTGCTCTACCCTTGTCTACAATGTTATGCACAATTATGCATGTATGAATTAAAATCAAAAGAAATGTAGATGTGTGAAGGATTGCTTCCTGTGTTTAGGTAGCATAGATTGGGCATTTGTGTTTGTGCGTGTAGGTGCATATGATGAGTTCAGAGTAATGTTTTTGACAAGCTCAGTATGTTATTTATAGATATATGGTGTCTCTTGTGCTCAGTATATATGAACATTAAAATCTGCAGGAAGATAAAAAATAGTGTAAACATTCCAAAAGTTGCAGAGTTTGCAAGATTCCTGCCCCCCCGCCTGCATGCTCCCTCCTCTCTTGTTCCTCCCTATCATGTCCGATTTGTAGTGGAGAAACAAAGCAGATTGAGAGTTCATCTGTAAGTGCACACTTAACTTGGCGTACAAATGTCACAGCTGCTTTCAGATCTTGGTTTTTGTTTTTTTTAATGTTGAGTGGATGGTTCTTTGGGGCTTTTAAATTTTAAGATCTATTTGTTGCATCCTTCTGAATTGAGGACATGATGATAGTGGTGATCGGAAGAAAGTACTTGTACTTTAATCAAGGCAAAACTCATGCCAAGAAGGGTCGTTTTAAGTCCCTGAGGGAAAATCCAGTTTAAGTGGAGTGACATGTATGCTGGTGTGTGACCTTGCAACTAGGAATGGCTTAGGGCAATTGCATCTTTGCATGCAAGCAAAGGGTGTCGAACCTCTTGGGAATATATACATGCATGTCCCAATTATGCCAAAATGACTACAGCATCACTTTTCGTGCTTTGAGAACAAAGGATGCAGCCACAGCTGTTATCATGTCCCAGTACAAGCAAAGCAAAACCGCTAAGCCTAACCAAGGACAAACATTTGCAACCACAGGAAATGGGGACAAAGGACAGTGTTGTTTGGAAGAAATCAAGTAGATAGTCTGGGCAATGTGGAAAGGAAAGGGAAAAAACCAATTCTTAGATTGGAAAAGGATATCAATCCAAGCACTGAGATGAGATTTCAAAGAACTAATTTGCAGTAATGTATTCATTGGATCAAATCTCAACTGGCTTAAATCCAGTAATATTGACTGGGTTTTAAGGCAGTTTCTTTTCTCCAAGTGCGTCCTGACCTGCTGTTTCAATTTCACCCATTGTTGTGAGCGCGATCAAAATGTTTAGTTTTGGGTACCTGGGATTTTTCCAGCACTGTGACCACACATTCAAATTATCCTCAGGTGTTCTTTAGACATTCATATTGCTACACAGCATCTGTTTATCCATGAGAAGTTTCCAGGTGACTAGGGATGAATAGATCAGTCTATTTCCAGTTTGTGGCACTTTTACATGTGTTGGTTCCTAAATCCATTCTGTCCCATTTCTGCATTAATGTACGATTAAAAAAACATTCTGCATGGAATTTCACATTTTAATTGTATTTAAATATGTTTTTGACTGTATTTTCTCTTAAATACATTTCTAATATTTTCAAATATACATTTTGATATGGGTTTTGAGCCAAAAATTGTATTGCAAAATTCAGAGAAGTGCAAAATCTAAACGATCACTACATTAGAACAGCAAGAAGATAAAGTTTGATTTTTGCACAGTGGATGGGTCCGTAAGTGACTGTGGAGGCCAATTCTAGATCCACACAGCTTCCCACAGTGAGGACACAGGTTACCAGATAGAAGATGGTCCTGTAAAGGATTCATTTGACGTGCTTTTCGCTTAGCACGTTTCTCCCTTTCACCTTGCACTCGGGCTTCTTCAAAGTCCATGGAACCTTTGTGAAAGGCCAACCTCCATTTAGATCGTTCATGGGCCAGAGCTTCCCAGTTTTCAATGTTTATATTGCATTTTTTAGATTAGCCTTATGAACATCTTTAAACCTCTTATATTGACCACCGATATTCCGCTTTCCATCCTTGAGTTGGGAGTAAAGTAACTGCTTTGGGAGACGGCAGTCAGGCATTCGAACAACATGACCGGTCCACTAAAGTTGGCGTTGAAGGATCATTTTTTCAATGCTAGTAGTCTTTGCTTCTTCCAGTACACTGACATTTGTTCGCCTATCTTCCCAAGTAATTTGCAGGATTTTCCGGAGGCAACGTTGATGAAACCTTTCAAGGAGGTGGAAGTGACGTTTATAGATAGTCCATGTTTCGCAGGCATACAATAAAGTTGGTAATACAATGGCTTCATAAACCAGTGTTTTTGGTCTTCTTACTTAATAAATAGAGGGTGCAATCCTAAGGCCACTAGATAGAGTCCAGCTGGCCATAGGAGAGGTCGGAGTCCCAGGGGGCACAGAAAGAACCATGCCAGCTGCTGCTCCGAGGTCGGAAGACAGACCTCAGAGTGTGAAGGATTGAGGCCTACACAGGCTTGAGTTAGTTTGAAGCCTGTAGGCCCAAACATCTCCTGATGGGAGGGGGGCATTTGTGAGTTTCATTTTCCCCTCATGGAGTTAAAGTTTCCTTTTCAGTGAGAGAAGTCTCCTTTTCCTGATTGTAGCCTCCTAAGGTTGTGAGAGTGTATATAACGGGGAGGCAGAAGCAGCAGATAAGAGAGAGAAGAGTGTGGAGAGGAGAGAAGAAGCAGAGCAGACAGAGATGCAGTCTGAATATCACTGAAAAATGCAGGACAGCCAGGGCTAGACTGAGAAGGAATCTCTATTAAGGTTACAGGTGAAAGAGTAGCTAGGTTAGAGAGAACTGTGTTATTATTTCTTTTATTTCTGTTATACCTGCTTTTTGAAAGTATACAGCTCTATTTGTGTAACTACCCCAAGTTAATGTGGATTTACTATACCAATCTTACTAAAGTAAACAGTTATTGTTAAGCTTTACTTGTCTGGAGTGTCTTTTGTACCACGCCTAAAGCCTAATCCCACTTACTGGGAAGAGAAGGTAAAAGTCAGAGAATATTGGCATCCTGATACAGGAGGGGCTCTTAAAGAGGCAGATATCTTTAAGGAGCTGATCAAGGTGTCATGGTACAGGTGGAACCTTGACAAGGAAGCCAGAGGTTTGTGGGTGGGGTGGGGAGGAGTAAGGCTCCGCTGGGATATAATGTATCCTGGCGGCGTCTCAGCCTCCCCTCCTTGCAAGCCGGAGGGGGGGGGAGATTTAGACCAAAATCAGCTGTCCCAAGACTTTTGCAGGGTGGGAGAAGTGCAGAGGTGACCTTTGCCTCTGCCCTCCTTCCGCGCTCCATTGGATGCAAGTTCGGAGGGCTACGGGCAGCCACATTGGATTGTGCTGTGAAAGATTTTTCCCCAGTTCCATATTTGGCTTTTAATCTAATAGGAAAGCATTTTATTGTATTAAAAGGTTTTTAGGCTGCTTTTTAGTTGAAGCTTCCAAATGAAACAAACAACTGGCAAACAAAACAATTGAGATTAAAACTCAGATAACAATAGAAGATATTAGGCAGCATTAGAAACCGTGTTAGAAGAAGCAAGAAGCCAGCTATAAAAACAGCAGTAAAATCAGAAACCACAGAAATAAAGTTGTCAGCTAAAAGCACTAGACCAGGGCTCTCCAACCTTGGGTCCCCAGATGTTGCTGGCCTACAGCTCCCAGCATACCCAGCCAGCATGGCTAATGGCAAGGGATTCTGGAAGCTGTAGTCCCACAACATCTGGGGACCCAAGGTTGGAGAGCCCTGCCCTAGACAATAAAAAATATATCTCCCTCTGGAAATAGAGTCAAAGCCAGCCAAGCATCTGTGGGGACAGCATTCCACAAGCAGCACATCACCACTGAGAAGGCCCTGTCTTCGGTCACCACCCACCCACCTTACGTCTGGAGATGGTGTGCCCAGTGCAGGTGAGCGGAGGGGAGTGGGAAGGAGTATTAAGATATAGGAGTATTTTTTTTAATTATTATTATTATTTATTATATTTATCCTCCACCTTTTTTTGATTGAAAACTACCTTATTCCAGCTCAGGCTACTTTCCTATTTAGCTTGGTTTTGTCTACTTTGAGTGGCAACGGCTCTCTGGGGTCTCTGGCAGAGCTCTTGCATGTGGCCTTAGAATCATAGAATCATAGAAAAGTAGAGTTGGAAGGGGCCTATAAGGCCATCGAGTCCTAACCCCCTGCTCAATGCAGGAATCCAGGTCAAAGCATCCCTGACAGATGACTCTCCAGCTTCACCTTGAATGCCTCCAGAGTGGGAGAGCCCACCACCTCCCTAGGTAGTTGGTTCCATTGTCTTATTGCTCTGACAGTCAGGAAATTTTTCTTGATGTTTAGGTGGAATCTGGGTTCCTGTAACTTGAGCCCATTATTCCGTGTCCTGCAAACTGGGATGACTGAGAAGAGATCCTGGCCCTCCTCTGTGTGACAACCCTTCAAGTACTGGAAGAGTGCGATCATATCTCCCCTCAGTCTTCTCTTCTGAAGGCTAAACATGCCCAGTTCTTTCAGTCTCTCCTCATAGGGCCTTGTTTCCAGTCCCTTTATTATCCTTGTTGCCCTCCTCTGAACCCTCTGGCCTTCTTTCTACTTGAGCCTTTATTTCCACTGGAGATGCCAGGGATTGAACCTGGGATCTTCTGTGTGCACTTTTGGGCAAACCTTTCACCACCACCACCACTGGATGTGCCTGTACTCAAAAACGGATTGTGGATCCTATCTGCACTGCTTTTGTAATACGGAAGAATTTTGTCCAGATTGTCAAGTTAGACTCTGGAATGATGAAAAAATAATGCAGCAGCTGCTGCTGCTGCTGTTAATATAGTGCCATCAATGTGCACAGTGCTTCACGGGATAGGTCCCTGCCTCATGGAGCTTACAGTCATTCATAAACCTTGCTTTCTTTCTGAGGCTGTATTTCTCATACAGAAATGCCATCTACATGAGAAGCAAATCTAAGTTCACTGTGGGAATAGCCAGATTCAAATGCCTGATCCTGGACAATCGTCTGTCTGTATGAAACCTAACTATATGAACTGGTAAATGTGAAGTCTCTGAGTCTGGGAGAATCCCAGAAGAAGAATGAAACAGCGCCCAAGTCATTGACTTGACAGCAGTTGTTTGGAGTACACAACGCGAGGAGTGTTATGCCAGCCAGTGGCAATACACCACTTAGAAGCCTTCCAATTGTGTGGACCAGCTTTTGGCGAAGAGTAGCTTGTTCTTGCTTACTGGAGAGTTCATAATGTGATAAATCACAGCAGATGGGATTACTAGAATGTTTAACTACTGAAAGGCCTCAGTGCGGGATAAATGTCTTTATTGTGACAGATGAGGCCTTCTTGCCTTCATAAAAGCAAGGGAAATGTGGACTGGTGTACAGTGATTCCAACATCTGTGAGACTGGAACGAACACATTGCACCGTCTGCGTTATTGTACAGCGTGGTTGGCGTTAGGCGGAGAGCTGTGTGTGTACCTTAGATATAGATATTATTTATTTATTTGTACAAATGTATATACCGCTGAACATCAAAATACCACAGCAGTGTAAAACATTAAAATCACAACAATAAAATAAAGGATAAAAATAAAATGATCACATAATAGCCAGTGTGGTGTAGTGGTTGGACTGGGACTTGGGAGATCCGGGTTCTAGTCTCCATTCAGCCATGAAGCTCACTGGGTGACTTTGGGCCAGTCACTGACTCTCAGCCTAACCTACCCGCAGGGTTGTTGTGAGGATAAAATGGAGGAGGAAGATTATGTAAGCTGCCTTGGGTTCCTTGCAGGGAAAACGGCGGGAGAGAAATATAATAAATAAATAAAATAAATAATCATTAAACATACATAGCTGGGTCGCACTCCAGGGAAAGCCTGGAAAAGTCTGTAATATCGAGTAGAAAGTAATTTATGCACAGGGCCTTGGCTTCTTCAGTTTCACTCCCTTGGGCAATTTCAGGTCTTAGACTACCCTACACTTTACTAATGTACTTTACCATACTGACAGCACAATCCTGACATGTTTACTCAGAAGTAATTCTCACTTTGTTCAATAGGGCTTCCTCCCTTGAAAGTAAGTTTAGGGTTGCTGCCCTAGAGTGCAGTCCTATGCATGTTTACTCAGAAGTAAGTCTTACTAAGTTTAGTGGTGCTTAATTCCAGGTAAGTGTATATAGAATTGCAGCCTTAAGGTGCAATCTATGCTAATTTAGACAGAAAAAAGGCCTACAAGTCCCAGCATGCTGCAGCCAGCATGGCTGGCTAGGGCATGTTGGGAGTTGTAGGCCTTTCTTCTGTGTAAACCTGCATAGGATTGTGCCCTTAGTCTACCAAAGAAGACAGTGTATGGTGTGTCTGTGTCTGTATGATGGTGCGTTTAACCAATATATTCTACAAATCACATTCATTTGTAAGAATTACGATTGCATTTGATCAACAAAATGCTGCAGATGAGCTGATGATCTTTAATTCTGGGTTATTCTTGTTTTAAAAGCTGGTATTTGTATGTATTCATAGTTGTAGGTATACTTTTCTTTACACATTGGTACTGCTACACATTTGCACTTGTTAGTTACATCTACTTGTTAAACGATAGTTTTAATGAATATTTTTTAATTGCATGACCATTTTCCTAGGAAGTAGACACATGATCTGTCTATTACTCGAAAAGGTCCCAAAGGCATGGGATGGAAGGTTTGTGTGGTGTGTTTCCTGAGCCAAAATTGCTTCCCAGCCTGGAATCAATATCAGTCCATTTGCCTTGGCAAAGACCTGAAGACCACTAGAAGTACTGAAACCTCTGTCTGCATGTTTCATGCTACAGTTGTTACAATGCTGCTTTATTGGGAGAATGTGGCTTACAAATATTGTGCCAGCTTTAGGCAAATGGAACTACATTTATTTTATCAGCTTCTATGCCACCTCTCAGAATGTTCACGGCAACTTACAAAATTCCAAAACAAAAGCGTGATAAGCCAATAAAACATTAGCAGAGCAATCCTATGGCCCCTAGACAGCATCTAGAGGGCCATAGGATCATTCAGATTCCCAGCTCCGAGGTTGGGGAAAAAGCTCCAAACTCAGACTCGGAGCTGGATCCCCCTTGCAGCTGGCACGGATCCCCCTTGCAGCTGGCACGGAAAAAACTGCACCTCCATGGTTGTAAAACTGACCTCGGAGAAGGGGTGAAGAGGGTGTTCCAGTTCCAGAGGGTGAGGAGGGGAGGAGACTAGGTCTGCCAGGATATGACGTATCCTGGTGGCACTCCAGCCTCCTTCCCTCCCCATCCGAAGTGCCTCAGCTAGATGGCTGAAATCGGCCGTCTAGGTGATTTTCAAGGTGTCAGGAGTGCAAAGGCAAAGATCACTTCCGTGCTCCTCCTGCCCTGCATACGATGCCCATAATCCTCCGAGTTCGAAGGCTTGTGTGGGCATCTCTATTGCATTGTACCCCAAAGCATGAAACCCTTGGGGCTTTTGAAGAACCTTCTTTTCCCTATTTGTTAAGGTCATCTTCTGAAGCCCTGATCCATGTACTCCCATGTGGTTAGGAGATAGACCCTTTTCTGTCATGGTGGCCTGCCCTGTTGCAGAATATCTTCCTCAGGGATTTTATTCCAGGAGCTTTTTCATTAGGCCAGGGGTGGGGAACCTCAGGCCCAGGGGGCCAAATCCGGCCATCTTGGGCTCCCAGTGCAGCCCTCTGGGTTCCTCCAGATAGCCATATCCCCTTTTCTGGATGACACTTCTGCACTGCCGATCATTTGGTTGTTTTTGAGCTTTTGCACTCTCCCCCCCTCCCCCATTCTAAAAGGTTGAAATGCCTCTCCTGAGGCTTAGTTACTGGCAGTAAGAGCTTTAAGTTAAAATATGCTGGTATTTGTGGTATTTTGGCCCCCTCTCCCTTTTGCCTTTGGCCCTGCTCACCACTGGAATGTGGCCCCTGAGAGCTCCAAAACTGAATTCAGACCACAGGCTAAAAGAGGTCCTCCCCCTGCCCTTGTATTAGGCTACCTGGTGGCACCCAATAGAGATGCTGGAGAAATTGGATCTTTGCAAAATTCCAATACAAACTGTCCTGAATTACACCTCCCAGACTAAACTGCGGATCAGAACATAAATATTTAAAAACATATTTAAATGCAGATTTTTGTGCAGATTTTTATTTACTTATCTTCCCAGTCCAACACTCCAATCACTACAACACACTGGCTCTCCAGTCTTTAGAATCGCAGATTAATGTAGAAATGAGTCGGAAGAGACTGACAAATGAACACAAGCAAAAGTGACATAGACCAGAAACAGACTGATCCATCTATTCTAGCGCCTAAAAGTTCCTTTATGCTTCAAGGTTTGGGCAAGTTGTGATTATAGGTAGCAAAAATGAAAATAAAAATACTGTGTCTACAGAATGTCTTGCTTTTGTTTTGTTTTTGCTTTGGGATTATCTGATGGTTAGTTTGTTCTTTGTATTGCCTTGAGGAGCCAGCTGAGTTGCATGTTGGCCTCGCTCTTCCAACCCCTTCCCTAATCGGGGAAGGCCAAGGAGGAGCTCAGTCACTCTCCTGCCCTCTCTCCCTTCCTGGTCCACTTTTCTGTTTATCCACCCCAACAGCCAGTCAACCTTCCTTGGCCATGGAGCATGCGCAGGCCTCATCCTGCTGTTTTTAGGGGTTATCCCTCCCTCCTTCTCCCCCCCTAAGTTTTGCACTTTTTGCAAATCTTTGGAGTTCCTGAACTTGCTGATGTCTCCCTCTTGTGTGTGAATGGTGCCGTTCTGGCCACATAAGGATCCACACTTGGAGAATGGTGCCGTTCTGGACTACATAAGGATCTACACTTGCTATTAGTATATGTGATGTGTGTGGCGTAACCCCACAATTCAGTTCCCTGGTGTATGTCTGCATTAGTATGTTTAGTGTGTCTAGAATGTTGAACCAAGTGGGTGTGGTTTGTGATGTCTTCGAAAGGGTGGGGGGGAGGAGTATATAAGGAGTGTTTGAGTGATGTCAGAGTTAGTTGAGTTAGTGTAGTGTGTTTGGAGTGTGGGGAGAGTTGGGAGTTGGGGAGTTAGGGAGTTAGGTTAGTTGGGTTATTCGTGTCTTGTCAGGAGTTTTAAGAGAAATCAGTGCTTGTATGAGGAGTGGAGGTATTTAGAGTTATAGGGACTTAGGTTAATTATAAAGTGTTTGGTGTAGGCAGGTTTTAAGTTATTTTCTGGAACTAAGATTGTGAGAATTAAAATAGACTTATTTTTATTTTGTTTACTACCCAAATCCAAACGTGTCAGCTTGGCGTTATTAACCTGCATTACTTTTAAATCTACACACACACACACACACACCTTTGTACCCACAGCATCATAAATTTAAAAATAGATTCTTAATAACCAGAATTAATCTTTTCCCTCATTAGTAGGGGAAAGGTTTCATTTGGCCCTCCACTCAGGTTTTTAAGTGTTGATGCTTAGCCTGAGAAGGGTTTATGCGCCTGGTCCTAAAGTGTAAGGGACCGTGTCGTCGCAATGTGGTCACATGATTTCCTTCTGTGATCCTCAGTGCTAAACACACACACACACACACACACACACACATATTGAAAGGGTAGGGTAGGCCTACAAAAGACCCCCACCGCTAATTAGGCTTGACAGTGCTGGGTTAGACGAGCTATTGTCCAGGCCCAGGTGCAAGGCAATTTGGTGCCCTAGGCAAGATCAGATATTTAGCGCCCCCCCCTTCCCACTTGAGCCCTCCCTTCCTCCAGCCCTATGCCCATTATGAAATAAATTTCCCTCCCTGGGAACTGCCGAGCCCTATAGAAAAACTTTGTGGACTTTGAGACTTTTCCTTTGTGTTCACGAGGAAAGCAAAGAGGCAACATCAGCCCAGCTATGCCAGGAACTCCCAAGGGCCTTCTCCTACTCCATATATATGTCTCCTCCTGCAGGCAGCACAAGGGATATGAAAAAAGGATGTGAGAGAGGTGTGGTGGCGCTACCTGTGAGGAATAGAGACAAAAGGGCGTCTTGCAGCCTGTCCTACCTCGCAGGGTGGAGGTGCAGAGACACCGGTTTGACTCGTACACCTTCTGGGTTGCAGGGGAGGGGATGCATGTAGTAGAAACATAGCAAAGAGAGAGCCCGTGGATCATCTGGTTCAGATTTAGGAGGGGATTTACAAAACTTGCTGCTTCCCCTCCTCTCTCTATCACTTTGTTGCAATATTTCTTTATCAGAATAATGTATATTATCCTGTCTTTCCCTTTACCAGCCTAGTGCTCAAGGCAGACAACAATATTCAAAGTACAGTAAAGAAAACATCAACAGCTCAGGGCACAATCCTAAACACGTTGAGGCAGAAAAAAGCCCCGCAACTCCCAGCATTCACCAGCCAGCATGGCTGGCTGTTGGAACGCTGGGAGTTGTGGGGCTTTTTTCTACCTCAACGTGCATAGGATTGCGCATGGCTGGCTGGGGAATGCTGGGAGTTGTAGGATTTCCCCCCCCCTCCAAACAGGCATAGGATTGCATCCTAAAACCATTTAAAACCAAAACACAGAAACAGCATGGTAAATAATTAAAACATTGGAGCCCCAGCTAGCTTAAAATACCTTTCCCTCCCTCCCTGGTTGCTGGAAATAACTGCTTTCAGGGGACCTTGAGCTGAGGAACCTGAGGCTCGCGCGAGGGAGGGAAGGCGAAGGAGGTGTTTGCAGGTGCATCCTTGAGAGGGAAGGCGAAGGAGGTGTTTGCAGGTGCATCCTTGAGAGGGAAGGCGAAGGAGGTGTTTGTAGGTGCATCCTTGAGAGGGAAGGCGAAGGAGGTGTTTGTAGGTGCATCCTTGAGAGGGAAGGCGAAGGAGGTGTTTGCAGCCTCCCATCATTGGCCCCTGCCCGCCTCCCCTCCTCCAGTCTGTAGCCTTCTCTGCCTCTTTTGATGCTGGTTGTGAGGAGGAGCCTGCCTGCTGCTGTTCCTGGTAACGAGCTGGAGGAGAGGGAGGGGTGCGCTTCTTTCCCCTTCCCTTCCCCGCCACAGGACATGATTGGTAAAACAAACTTGGTAAAATACGTGATGTATTTTTTTTTCCCCCAAGGCATTTCTGGCGCCTCCTTTAGCCCGGCGCCCTAGGCAGCCGCCTAGTTGGCCTAATGGTAGCACCGGCCCTGCTATTGTCCTGACTCTGTAAGTCATCTGAATATATCAGAAAGAAGAATAGAGACCAATTGTTCTGTTATCTATCTGGATGGGAAAAAAGCGTTAGCAGTAGCTCTATGGTTGCCACCAACTTGTGTTCCTGTACATCGCCAGGTAACATCAACCCTTATGGTTGGAAGTGATTGTGTGGTAATGCTAGCGACACAGACTCCATTTAGGGTGTATGTATTGTGCGCATAGTATATAACCGCTCAATACAGTATTTCCTAACCAGACACAGAGTATTTAGTGGGAATGGCATAGCAGCATTCCTGGGATGGCATCACCCACATCCCCACCAATATGGTCTCCTGTGGTTTAAGACCCACTTAAACTACTGACAGTGGAAGAAACTACCAAGGGAAGAGGTGGAATCCTGTTAAGAACATAACAAGATCCATGCTGAGTCAAACCAAAGGCCTTTCTAATCCAGCATTTCTGTTCACACAGTGGCCAACCAGCTGGCTGTGGGAAGACCACAAGTAGGACTCTTCCTTGGTGATTTTCAAGAAAAACTTAGACAAGCATCTCTTTCGGGACTGGGGCGTGGGGTGGGGTTGTCATTTGGAAATAGGGTATTCTTTCTTCCCGCAAAAAATTGTCATCGTCTTCTTCTTCTTCTTCTTCTTCTTCTTCTTCTTCTTCTTCTTCTTCTTCTTCTTCTTCTTCTTCGTCTTGTTGTTGTTGTTGTTATTTGTATTTATGAATCGCCCATCTGGCTGGGAAACCGGCCACTCTGGGCGATGTACAACATGATAAAATATAAAATACATTTAAAACAGTATAAAATTTTAAAAATCTTAACCCACCCCATATTCCCACCTGAATAGCCATGTTTTTAGTGAGCGGCGGAAGCTCAGCAGAGAGGGGGCATGGTGGAGGTCACTAGGGAGAGAGTTCCACAGTATGGGGGCCGCCACAGAAAAGGCCCTCTTCCTCGTCCCCACCAGTCTAGCTGCACTGGCTGAAGGGACAAGGAGAAGGCCGTCCGTGGCAGATCTTGTTGAGCGGCCTACTTGGTGTTGCTGGAGACACTCCTTGAGATAAACTGGACCGGAGCCGTATAGGGTTTTAAAGGTCAAAACCAACACCTTGAATTCGGCTCGGCAAGCAACTGGTAATAATAATAATAATAATAATAATAATAATAATAATAATAAAAAAAAATTTATTTCTTACCCGCCTCTCCGTCTAGATCGAGGCGGGAAACAACAAAAATATAAAATACACAATACATACTATTAAAACATCTTAAAACATATTAAAAACATCATTAAAACATCATTAAAACATCATTAAAACATCGTAAAAACATCTTAAAGGCAACCTAAAATTCCGCCGGATAGGCCTGCCGGAAGAGATCAGTCTTTATGGCTTTTTTAAATTCCAAAAGACTGGTGAGCTGACGAATCTCCTCCGGCAGGCCATTCCATAATCTGGGAGCAGCAGAAGAAAAGGTCCTCTGGGTAGTACCCGTCAGCCTAGTTTTGGCTGATTGAAGTAAATTCTTCCCAGAGGACCTGAGTGTGCGGGGTGGATTGTATGGGAGAAGGCGATCCTGTAGGTAGCCTGGACCCAAACCATGTAGGGCTTTAAAGGTAATAACCAACACTTTATACTTCGCCCGGAAACTGATTGGCAGCCAGTGGAGTGCTTTTAAAACTGGTGTGATGTGAGCAACCCTAGGTGTACCAGTAACCAGTCTGGCGGCCATATTTTGCACTAGTTGAAGTTTCCGGACTAGGTACAAAGGTAGCCCTATGTCCAGCGCATTGCAGAAGTCGAGCCTCGAAGTTACCAGCGCGTGCACTACTGTCTTTAGGTCCTCCGGTTCTAGGAAGGGGCGCAGCTGGCGTATCAGCCGAAGCTGATAATAGGCACTCCTAGCCGTCGCATCTATCTGAGATGTCATTTGGAGCGACGGATCTAGAAGCACCCCCAAGCTGCGAACACAGTCTTTCAGGGGGAGTGTAACCCCATCCAGAACTGGTTGACATACCTCCAAACCCAGATTGTGGCCTTTGACAGCAAGCACCTCCGTCTTGTCTGGATTCAGTTTCAGTTTATTTTTCCTCATCCAGCCCATTACTGCCTCCAGGCATTCATTCAGAGGAGACACACTATCCTTAGCTGACGCTGTTGCTGAAGGCATAGAGAAATATATTTGGGTGTCATCAGCATACTGATAGCACCCCGCCCCATGCCCCCGGATGATCTCTCCTAGCGGAGAGATCTAACCAGTAACCAGTGCAGCTCCTTCAGCACTGGCGTGATGTGATCCTGGCGGCGGCTGCCTTTACCAGGCGAGCCGCCGCGTTCTGTACCAGCTGTAGCTTCCGAACCATCTTCCAGGGTAACCCCATGTAGAGCGCATTACAGTAGTCCTAAGCGAGAGGAGACCAAGGCATGAACCACTGATGGGAGCAGATGATTAGGAAGGTAGGGGCGCAGCTGCCGTATCAGATGGAGTTGATACAGCACCACCCGGCTCACAGCTGACACTTGAGCCTCCATGGACAGGTGGGAGTCTAGAATGACCCCCAAACTGCGGACCTGGTCCTTCAGGGGTAGATGTACCCCATTCAGCACCAGGTCAACATCCCCTAACCTCCCCTTGTCCCCCACCAGAAGTACCTCGGTCTTGTCGGGGTTCAGTTTCAGCATGTTGTTCCTTCCCATCCAGCCACCCAGTGACTCCAGGCACTTGGACAGGGTCTCAATGGCCAACCTCGGTGAGGACTTGAAAGAGAGGTAGAGCTGCGTGTCATCCACATACCGATGACACCACACCCCAAACCTCCTGATGATAGCTCCCAGCGGCTTTAGGTAGATGTTAAATAACATCGGGGAGAGGATGGAACCCTGCGGCACCCCACAAGTGAGCAGCTGAGGGTCTGAAGCCTCCTCCCCAAGAACTACCCTCTGGTACCTTCCAGAGAGGAAGGACCGGAACCACTGCAATACAGTGCCTCCCAAGCCCAACCCCTCCAGACGGTCCAGGAGGATACCGTGGTCAACGGTATCAAAAGCCGCTGAGAGATCGAGGAGGACTAGAAAGGAGCATTCACCCCTATCCAAAGCCCTCCTCATATCATCCACCAAGGCGACCAAGGCCGTCTCCGTCCCATGTCCAGGCCTGAAGCCCGACTGGCATGGATCTAATATCGTCTTGACGATATTATGTGTAGAGTGCAGTACGTATCACAATGCAGTGTACAACCGTTACAAAAATAAGCAGCACTATTTAAAGTTTAGGGTTAGTTTTACATTTCGGAATTCTGCAGGCATCCCTTTTATTTTCCAGCCAGCCACCTCTCCCTGTCTGAGCTTATCCTAGCTGCCTGCTCAGAATCTGAATACCCTTCCTACCTAGTTTTAGTCTCCGTGTGAATTTCAGACAAGTGTGTTGCAAGGGCACTTTGCCTAGATGACGTATTGTTTTGCATTTTGATATTCAAGTGAATTCACACACATGCACATGGTAGACCGTGCATACGTGACCAAAGTATGCAAGAGTATTTGCCGTAAAGATGTCTGCCTGTTTGGTTAGGGGATGCATCCCCCAAAGAGAGGACACCAATTTGCATTAAAATTATTTGTATACAAACTTAGAAATCATTATTCTACTTCGAACAGAGATACAGTACATCTCACCACAGTGTGGAAGACTGTGACCAGGTGACCTGTGTGCCTACTCAGTCTACTGTCCAGATGCTGTTGATAGGCAACTTCAAGGCCTTTCCCAACCATTCCTTCTGATGGTTCTATATTTAAACCAAACTTGGACTGGATGGCCCTTCAAATAGAGGACACCATCAAAATAGAGGACAGTCCTCTGGCAGCCCTTCAAATAGAGGACTGCCCTTTGTAAAAGAGGACACATGCCCCCCCTAGGCACTGGTGGGGACCTCCCCGCCCCCTCAAATCTTGAGCTGAAAACTGATTCCTTTCGTTATAAAAGCTGTACGAGTCACCCACTTCTTGCTGTTGGAAAGCACAACCAAACTGCAAGCAGCTAAGCTTGTACGTGTGCCTAATCCAGCCATCTATTTTTATCAGTTGTCTTCTGGGGCCCTTAAGAAACTAGTGCAGAAGACTAACCTACTCTGCGTTCTGACCCATGACCTTAATTAACAAACTATTTGGCTTAATACAGCTGTTAGAATGTGCAAATCATGCCTCCACCCCCAGCAACTGTTTTGATTCCCCCCCCCCCCGTTCATCATTTAAAAATATTTTGCCAAATCAGAGACTTATTCAATGTACTTATAAATCTGGTCAAGTAGTGCTTCGCTAAACGGGATCCTGATGGCTTAAATCAGACTTGAATAGGACATGATTTCTGATTACCTACCGAGAAGCCAGAGAATGCTAGCCTGATGCGTGCTGCTGTTTATAACTATTAGAGGAGGAGGTCACCATGTATTTATGTGCTAGCTGGGTAGGCATAATTAAACATATCTAAGCAGAATGATGCACAGGCTCAAGTACTTTGGTTTAACCAGCACTGCAAGATGTCTTGTATTTTAAATCAATCATTTGTTGTTTCACGGTTCCATATATTAAAAACAACAACAACAACAACAACAACAACAACATTAAAACCATGGCTGGTCAGCAAGGAAGGCTTCCCGGAACAAAGACGTCTTCAGCAGGCGCTGAAAACAACACAGTGTCAGAGCCTACCTGACCTCCAGAGACAGGGAGTTCCACAGAAATGCAGCGGGCACACCGAAGGCTGTTCTCCTGGTGTACTCCAATTGGCAAAGCAGTTGTTTGGATTGCTCCATCATTTGCCCGAGATGTGGTTTGGTATCTCTCAGCAAATCATTCTAATGCAGTGTGAACAGTGGCACATTTGAGTAATGGTTTCTGCCTGCGACAGAACGTTCAGACAACTCCCTCACCTTGGGAATTTCAGAATCCAGGCTGCTGCTGCAAAAACAACCCCAACCCCGTCTCCCAAACCCCAAGTCTTCCCCAACCTGTAACTCTCTAGATGTATTGGAGTACAATCCCCGTCATACCCAGCCAGCATGACCAATGGTTGCCTTTCCATGTACCTGAGCTCACTCTCCTTAAGGTTGCATCTATGCAGGGCGGACTCTAAGTTAGACACAGCCCTGGGCAAACTACCCTCTGGTGGGCACCCTTCTCTGGTGGTGGGCCCTGGTCAAGCTTACCTGGCAGTAGGAGAAGGCAGCAGCAGTAGCTGCTGGGTAGCTTGGGGCTGCCGCTTTTAATTCCTGCAGTGTCTCAGAAAAATACTACATTGAACACTGTACACGATCTGGTTTCATATGGATC
This sequence comes from Shinisaurus crocodilurus, assembly GCA_021292165.1. Lineage (NCBI taxonomy): Eukaryota > Metazoa > Chordata > Lepidosauria > Squamata > Shinisauridae > Shinisaurus > Shinisaurus crocodilurus. Next base: position 292,545,404 of record CM037876.1, read on the forward strand.
TCATCAAGGAGCTTTTAGCCTCTTCATTTTTCTAAAAGGTCCGCTAGAAGTGATGCTGGTTTTAATTTGCTGCTTTTAATGTGCAATTCCTCAGAAGCCAAGATGCAGCTGCCTTTTCGATTATGTTTCAGAGATAGCTTCTGCTGGGATAAGCATGTATAGAAATGGCCTTTTCATGCTTCAAATATTGTTGTTTGTAGGAATAATATACAAAACCGCCAGTGAGTCACAACATCTCGAAACTGATTCTTGCAGTAAAAAACAAGTTCTTTCCAGCAAGATGATTTGCAGATGAATTGCTTAGGCTTCAAAAACTGTCCTTCTATTGAGTTTGTTGTTGTTGTTTGCTGTGTGTGTGCGCGCGTGTGCACGCGTGCACACACACAAGAAGGTGACATGAAAGTGATGAAGACTTTATCCGGAGCAAATTGCAATGATCTTGACCATGAATGTAAAATATGGACAGCCTCCAAGTTATGCGCAAAAAGTAATGCTTATTGCCCAGAATATATCGGATCTGCGAATGTTAAGGTTACATCCATTTAACTGGTTATTTTAATTGCCAGGATTCCTAAATAGTGGGTGTACTATCTCTGTTACTAGCCCTTTGCAGACAACACGATGCATGATAGACTCAATGGCTGGATTCACACAACACAATAACCCATACTCAAGGTTGAGTATGGGTTGAGTGTAGGTTGTTGTTGAACTGTGGGTGGTTGTGTTGTGTGAACCCAGCTATGCTAACAACCTATGGGTTGTTAACCACAAACAACTCACAAAGGGAACCCATGGTTTGTTGTTGGGTAGTGAATTGTGGGTTGTTCATGGTTAACAAACCATGGTGTGTTGGCATGGCTGGGTTCACACAATACAACAAACCATGGTTCAGCAACAAATCATGGTTCACTGACAACCCACACTCAACCTTGAGTGTGGGTTGTTGTGTTGTGTGAACCCAATGTGCCCGGGAGTGGGGTTGTTGGGATCATACCAGATGGCCTTGCCCCCTGTTCTACACGCATTCAGTCTACTGTCTGGCTGGACAGACCTTACACATACACAAACTGTATGTCTACAGCAGGGCTCTCCAACCTTGGGTCCCCAGATGTTGCTGGCCTACAGCTCCTAGCATACTCAGCCAGCATGGCTAATGGCAAGAGATTCTGGGAGCTGTAGTCCAGCAACATCTGGGGACCCAAGGTTGGAGAGCCCTGGTCTACAGACTTGTCTAGATGTAAGATCTGTTCAGATAGAAGACTGAAGATTTGCAACGTGGAGCTAGTGGGCATAATCTGAACACCCCCATTGCTTCCGTCTATGTGCTACCGTCTGAAATACCTACCTTTTGCTCCAAGTTGATGTGTTGTCCTAGGTTTAATTTTCAGGGGTGTGGGTGGAAATGTGTAATTAAGAATACATTCCTGAAATGTTGTAGCTTGTAGAACGCTTGCAGATTAATATTTCATAGCTGACTATAGTTGCTTGGATCAAGGAAATGGTTTTGGTTTTTTTGGTTAACAGCTGCAGCAGCTGCAAAATCGTGAATCGAAGGGGAAGCAGAAGCATGACACCAACAACTCAGACAAATGTGAATTGCAGAAATGAAATTAGGACTCATTTTGAAACCCACGAGCAGCAAGGTGATATATGTGTGTGCGTGTGCACACATTCTGCATGAGTGGACTAGCTGTTAGATTCTTTACAGTTGTGCTGTTATGGCTCTACTAAAAGAATGACACACTGGGCTTAACCAAACCTGGAAAAAAAATATTTGCAATTGGTTTGCTCTGGCAGTGTTTTTCTCCACAAGTCAGATGGGCAAATCTAACATACAAGCATTGTGTCAACAGTATTAAGGCTGTGATGGGAATGTTGAGTCATGGGCAACATTGCCAATATGAAATGGGCCAGTCATCTGTCTCTATTCATATTCTTTATCTCCCCCCAACCTTGCAAATGCATGCTGCTGAGCACCAGTGCCAGCAACACCCCCTCTCCTTAAGAGAGTACAAAGAAGAGACCACCTGCCCAGGTAGACTATGAGTGTGCTGTACCATCTTGCTGCCTGCCTGCCTGCTACCTGTGGCTGCTCAAGAGAGATTCCTGGGGCCAGAGAGCATTGCCCTCCTTGCAGGATCAGGCCCCTGACTCAGTGCTTTCCCCAGGGACCTCCTGGCACCTTGTACCAGCTTGCATTGGCTTTGTGGGGCCGAAGCTTAAAATGGTGGGCCGCCTGCAGGGTGGACCAGCCACGGAAGGGGCAATACCAAAGGGAGACTCCCCTTTTGGGGAGCCACCTCAGGAGTGAATGAGGGTGAAAACCATCCAGTTTGTGAGGCAGAAGGGAAGAGGGAAGGGATTGCCTGTAAATCTCCTTGCTTGTTTTGTATGTTGTTATTAGAGCTGCAATTATTGTCTGCTGCAGCAGAGTGGAGCAAGTCCCTGTCGTTCCAGTGGCCAAGTTTGCTGATGAAACCAAGTTATTTTTGGTGGTTAAAACAATCCCCCCCCCCCCCAAAAAAAAAGGATTGCAAAGAGCTCCAAAAGGATCTCTCCAAACTGGGAGAATGGGCATCAAAATGGCAGGCGTGGTCCAGTGTAAGCAAGCGCTGGCTCTGTTTTGCCCATCCCGCTCCCTTCTCCCATTGCAGTTGTGTGTGTTTTCCCTCTCCTCTGAGCAAGCATTGGATTCAGCAGCCATTACACTGGTGTAACAGCAGTTTATCTCTCCCCTGCTGCCCAGCGTAATGTGAATATCGGATTGCTCCACAAATCGTTCTCTTTACCTCTGAAAATTATGGCGTGCATCAAGCAGAAGCTAGGCATGTACAGGCTTCGCTTTAACTTTGCAGAGAAGGTTTGCCCTCTTACCCTTTTCAATCCTAGCCTTTTCAGCCTCAAACTAAGACTGCAGTGCTGCAGGAAAGGCCATCTCCATCGCAGCCTTTCTCATTCTGTCTTTTCAGCCAGGCAGTGTTAAAACTAAACCGGCTGCATGTCTGATAGGCCAGACAAATGGGGAAAAAGCAGACTCTGTAGATTCAGGTAAGATATGTAACTTTGCATCTATGGTGTAACCTCAGCTGTACAAGCCTTAAGGGGAGGGGGGATATGTTTTGTCAGAAGAAATAAGTCATGATGAGTCTCCTTATTTCTTTGTTTGCTTCCCCCACCCCCCTTCAGCCATTGGTTTGTAGTTCTGAAATATGCACTGATAAACTGCCTTTTGTTTAAAGATAATAACACTGGTTGGTTGGAGGAAGCGGACTAGCCTTTGTTAACATGCATGTTGTGAACAACCTCCCCCCCCCCCCCCGCCAAATAAAAATCCAAGAAGCTTGAGTAGCCAAGAACACTAGGTACGAATAGCTAGGGATTTGGAGAACTCCTAAACTCCATTACACCCCGTCTTCACCCCCTCCACCTCCTTCCCACAATGGGCGAAGGAGGTGTGGCGGGCAAAACAGAAGAAGAGGGACTGACTTTAGAGTAAACATGCGTAGGATTTCCAAGTGCTCCTAAATTCTCTGCAAATCACTTTGAAGCATCTTTCTCGTCCAAATGGGGAAAGTGCTCATTTTGAATGGAAAGGTGGACATTTATTTCTGTCAGTATTTTTCAGAAGTGCACACTAATTGACTAAGGGTGCAATCCTATGCACATTTAGTCAGTAAAAAGGCCTACAGCTCCCAGTGTGCCCCGGCCGGCTGGCTGGGGTGTGCTAGGAGTTATAGGCTTCCCCCCCCCCAACTAAACATGCATAGGATTGTGCCTTAAAGCATGAAAATTCATTGTTGTTGTTTTTTTAAATGTGCATTTCAAAGTGCATTGTTCAAACACCATCACAAAATCAGGAATTTGAGAAAAATTCTCGAAACACCCTGCTCATGCTCACGTTTGGGATTGCAACCAGGATATATTTCCATGATTTGCCAGCAGAAATGAAATTCTTGTACATCCCTACAATAGCACAATCCTACGCATGTTTACTCTAAAGTCAGTCCCTCTTCTTCTGTTTTGCCCGCCACACCTCCTTCGCCCATTGTGGGAAGGAGGTGGAGGGGGTGAAGACGGGGTGTAATGGAGCAAGTCCCTGTCGTTCCTCCAGGGTGGGATCCCATCCGGCTCTGCTTCACCCATCCCGCTTCCTTACCCCAATGCAGGAAGGAGGTAGGGTGGACAAAGCCGGGGCAGAGCTGGCCAAAACAGGGAAGCCCCATGAGCAGTGTAGCCAAGCCAGCTAGTCCCCTTCTCTCCTCTGGAGGAGCTATTTATTTATTTATTTATTTAATACATTTTTATACCGCTCAATAGCCGAAGCTCTCTGGGCGGTTTACAACAGTTAAAATAATAAAATACAATATAAAATTTAAAACCACAGATTAAAAACAAACAGCAGAGCCTAGCAGCAGCAGTTACAATAATGGAATTAAAAACAATTACAAGATTAAAATGATTAAGGTGATTAAAATGATTAAAATGCCTGGGAGAACAGAAAGGTCTTCACCTAGCGCCAGAAAGAATACAAAGTAGGCGCCAGGCGAACCTCTTTGGGGAGCTCATTCCATAACCGGGGTGCCACAGCAGAAAAGGCCCTCCTCCTGGTAGCCACCTGCCTCACTTCCTTTGGCAGGGGCTCTCGGAGAAGGACCGCTGATGCAGATCTTAAGTGTCCGGGCAGGTACATATGGGAGGAGACGATCCTTCAGATACCCTGGCTCCAAGCCAGTGGGGACCTGGCCAACTTCTATGCTGCATGTGGGGCTTCCCGAACCAGGAAAGCCCATGCGTAGTGAAGCCTGGTCCCTGGCACAAGAGCCAGTGGATGATCTACCCAGAGCTTGGCCCAGGGAGCAAACAACATAAGGTGGGAATGGTCACGCCCACTGGATTGGATGGGCTATACCAGAAGAATGATTATTTATTTATTTATTATATTTATACCCCGCCTTTTTTCCTGAAAGGAACCCAAGGCAGCTTACATAATCCTCCTTCTCTTCCTCTCCACGTTATCCTCACAACAACCCTGTGAGGTAGGTTAGGCTGAGAGTCAGTGACTGACCCAAAGTCACCCAGTGAGTTTCATGGCTGAGCGGGAACTAGAACCCAGATCTCCCGAGTCCCAGTCCAACACGCTCACCACTACGCCACACTGGCTCTTAATGATGAGGTTCTTAGGCTTCAACAAATAGTATAGTGAACTTCCACAGTGTCCAGAAGCCACAATAGTTTCTTGGAGCCATGCCAGGGCCTTATGTATAGCCTCAACTTGAAAGAGCATCAGAGATAATTGCCTTGAAGCTGCTTGCCCCAATTATATCCTTTAGATAAGGGCTGCTTTTGCTGTGAGAAACAAACCTGCTTGCATTATTGATGTTGCTTTGTCCCACACACACCCTTGTCTCCCAGGAAGGGGAGTTAGCTTGTGGCTTACAGGCAGCTTCTGAAACAGCAGGGAGAGAGGAACTTTATAAAATCCATGGCAAAAGGCATTGTCCTTTGGCTTTCGACTTGGGATGAGGAGTGTGAAAGTGTCCAAGCAAACAGTGCCCCAGAACAATGTCCGTCGTATTGGGAAGCCCTGTGACCAAGGGACCAGTATAAGCTTATCTTTCCCTGATCATTTATTATTTGCATCTACTTTCCATCATTGTATTCAATAAACTCTATGTTATCTTCCACACAAGTGGTTTTGTTCTCTCCCTGATTATCCTTGGATCTAAATTGAGGTAGCCTTAGCTGGACCAGGCCCCTGGGTCATCTGCCACCCCCCAACTAGTTTCATAGATATCGATCATAGAGTTGGAAGGGGCCTACAAGGCCATCGAGTCCAACCCCCTGCTCAATGCAGGAAACTAGAGGAGGGGTCTCCCATCCAAGTAATAACCAGGCCTGACCCTGCTTAGTTTTCCATACTCAGACAAGCTGAGCCAGCATGAGCCACAGGCCTGGTACAGTTCTGCATCCCTGATCTAGCCCCAAATTGTCTGCACTGATAGCCAGTGGCTCTCTAGGGTTTCGGGCAGGATTCTTTCCTCTCCCTACACTGGAGAAGCCGGGGATTGAACCTGGGACCTTCTGCAAGCAAAAACAGGTGCTGTAACAGTGACATACAGCCCTTAACTAAAATATTCTCTCACTCAGTGGACAGAAGTTTCATGCATTCAGTGCTGTCCAAAATAAACATATCTCCACATGTTTTTTGTTTACTTATGTATAATAGGCAATACATGTTATTTATTCATAGTAGTTATACCCTACTTTTTCAGCCAGGTTGGCTCACAAAGCAAAGTGTACACAGGGACACACTCAAAACAGGGGTACACAGGGGTATGTATTGGCAAAGTCTTCTGGTTTATGGTACTCTGATGAATATAATCATTTGTCTGGTTTATTCTGAGCTCTGAGTTTGGGTGTTGCTGGTACAGAATGTTCTCTCCTTCACTGTGGAAAAGATAGTGCCTCTTCCATATAGACTCTTGTGAAACCTGTGCTGCTTGTTAGCTATACTTTACTGTATAGCTGCCCAAGTCCAATATTTGGCATCAGTTCCAACAAATGATTTGCAAATTATCTTAATCTTGGTTGTTTTTAAAGTGCACAATTATGGGGAATGGCGGAATAAATAGGCATAAAGTTGTCTTAATTTATCTTGGGTGGCAGGCAAAGCAGGCACACATAATTTGTAATCCACCTCCTGCAGCCATTGGCTTAACTACAGTGTAATGTCAAAAATCAGGGCTCATCATCAGGCGATCACTCGTGACCGAGTAAGATTGTCTTCCAGGATAAAAATTTACAAAAAGGAGATTTTAAAAGGAGGAAATTCTAAAGAAAATTGTGTAGACTCCAGCGATGGGTCCGTAAGTGACTGTGGAGGCCAATTCTAGATCCACACAGCTTCCCACAGTGAGGGCACAGGTTACCAGATAGAAGATGGTCCTGTAAAGGATTCAGTTGACGTGCTTTTCGCTTAGCACGTTTCTCCCTTTCACCTTGCACTCGGGATTCTTCAAAGTCCATAGAACCTTTGTGAAAGGCCAACCTCCAGTTAGATCGTTCATGGGCCAGAGCTTCCCAGTTTTCGATGTTTATATTGCATTTTTTTAGATTAGCCTTATGAACATCTTTAAACCACTTATATTGACCACCGATATTCCGCTTTCCATCCTTGAGTTGGGAGTAAAGTAACTGCTTTGGGAGACGGCAGTCAGGCATTCGAACAACATGATCGGTCCACTGAAGTTGGCGTTGAAGGATCATTTTTTCAGTGCTAGTAGTCTTTGCTTCTTCCAGTACACTGACATTTGTTCGCCTATCTTCCCAAGTAATTCGCAGGATTTTCCGGAGGCAACGTTGATTAAACCTTTCAAGGAGGTGGAAGTGACGTTTATAGATAGTCCATGTTTTGCAGGCATACAATAAAGTTGGTAATACAATGGCTTCATAAACCAGTGTTTTTGTCTTCTTACAAATATCCCAATCCTCGAACACTCTATGTTTCATTCGAGAAAACGCGGCACTTGCGGAGCTCAAACGATGTGGATTTCACTGTCGATGTTAACTGTAACAGAAAGATAGCTGCCAAGATAGAGAAAATGATCGACATTTTCCAGTATTGTCCCGCCAAGCTGGATATATGGCATTACCAAAGGGTTAGCTTGCACTTGCTGATGAAGCACTTTGGGTTTTTTGATGTTAAGTGAGAGACCAAGTTTTTCGTATGCTTCTGCAAAAGCATTTAGGATAGTTTGGAGATCATCCTCTGAATGTGCGGAGACCACATTATCATCAGCATGGTAGGCATGGTCGGGCCACTCCAACAGGGGCCCACTGACAAGAGCCCCCTGGACTTGCTTGCATTCTGACTTCTTGTTCTCGTTGGGGGAAGGGCCGTGGCCCAGTGGGAGAGCAGTTGCTTTGCATGCAGAAGGTCCCAGGTTCAATCCCTGGCATCTCCAGATGGGGTGGGTGGGTCAGGAAAGAGTCCTGCCTGAAATCCTGGAGGGCCACTGCCAGTCAGAGTCAACAATACTGAGCTAGGTGGACCAATGGTCTGACTCAGTATAAGGCAGCTTTCTATGACTTGGACAGCATTGCTGGTGAGAAGAGGAGCAGTAGATGATGCTACTGCCTACTTGCAGGAGAAGCTGGTAACTCCTATTTCGGTGGGGCTCCTTTTTCCATTGCAGCTTTTCTTTGGAGCTTTATAGGAGTTACTCCATGGTGCTGAACTCCATTCCCAGAATAGGTTCACCACCATGGAGCACCATGGGTAGCTCCTATAAAGCTCCAAATAAAAGCCTGCAATGGATTCGGAGCCCCACCTAAATAAGAGTCACCAGCCTCCGCTGCCTACTTGCTCGCTGGCTCTTTGCCTGTCAAGCAAGCAAGTGGTAGCAATGGTGAGGAAGAGGAGCAATAGCAACTAATGGCAATGGCAGCAAGAAGGTAGACTCACTGATGGAGGGGCCCCATTGAAGGGGTTTTGTCCAAGGGCCCTCCAAAACATGGAACTAGCGCCATCAAGGATGTTGCCAAGCATCCTCTTTTTCTGATCCTGGACCGTCAGCCTTGCAACTAGAATGTTGACCCTAAAGTGGATGTTCTGTGAAGGAAGTTAAAGGCCCATTTGGCTGGGGCAGAATCCTCACAGGAGACCTAGAGAGCTGTGTGGGCAGCCTGAGAGGCTGAGAAAGATGGAGATTTGGAAGCCTGGAGAGACAAGGGAGGGGACCCAGGGGAAGGGTGGTCAGCAAAGGTGGATGGAATGGGCTGCAAATGTTGAAATCGGGGAACTTGAAGGAAATGTTGGGTAGAAGAAGCCTAGAGTTAAAGGAATAAAGGGACAAAATAAAAAGCAAGCTTGCAGGTAAACCTCATATAGGGCCTAGGGCTTAAGCTCGGCTTTGTGGTACTAGCAGGAAAGGGGGAGGCCTGCAAGGGGATATCTAAATACTTCCATGTGTGTTTTTATGCAAAACAGACACCTTTAGAAAACCTGAAAGTATGCTGCATTCCTACAGTCAAGGAGAACGTTTGTATGCCCCTGCTTGTGGCAGGTGATGTAGCTAGAGAGAGTTCTTTTATAGTGGTTTCATGCTTAGAAACATTTGGCTGTTAACCATGTGAAAAATGCTTCATGCAAACTGGTCTAAGCTCTCTCCATTTGTGCATACCCCGTGCAGTGATTTATGCCAGGATAGAGTGGCTGTAAAACTTCACTTAATTAAGCTAGATCCATTTAATAGTCACCAAGCAGTGGCATAAATGACAGTGCAAGGTTAACCAATAGACATCCTTCCTTCCTTCCTCCCCAGCTAGGGAATTAGAAGATGTTTACGTCACTCTGAACGAATGCCCTTGAAATACGCCTCTCTTTCCTGTCCCCCTCCTCTCTTTCTCCCTGTTTAAATGTGTGTTGTATCCCATCCTTTCCCAGAGGCATAAAGCAAGTTGCATTCAAAAACCTACAGAGCCGGTGTGATGTACCAGCAGGGCTCTCCAACCGTGGGTCCCCAGATGTTGCTGGACTACAGCTCCCAGAATCCCTTGCCATTAGCCATGCTGGCTGGGTATGCTGGGAGCTGTGGGCCAGCAACATCTGGGTGCCCAAGGTTAGAGAGCCCTGGGTTAGAGTGTTGGACTGGGACTCTGGTTCTAGTCCCCACTTGGGCCATGAAGCTCACTGGGTGACTTTGGGCCAGTCACTGACTCTCAGCCTAACCTACCTAAGAGGGAAAAGGGTGGGATATCATCATCATCATCATCATCATCATCATCATCATCATCCATCAAACCAAGTAACCATTTTTACTATTTTTCTATTGCCTCCAACTCTTCATCTGTGGTAGATTGTCAACTTGTTTTTATTTTCTAGCAGGGGTGTTTACAGGGATGAAAATAAACAGCTACAATCTGGGTATGGAGTGCTTCTTTAAGGTTTATCATGGCCCTTATGGAGTACTGCCATAATCTATACACTTTTAAAAAAAATTGGGCTGTGTTCTAAACAGGCCTGCTGTAAACATCTCTCACATCAGGCAGCTGCTGGAGTCTCAGCACCCCAGCAAAGCCTGCCAGTGCTGATGCTGGCTGAGTGATTTGGCCCACCTCTGCTGTGGATCTAGTTAGCAGCAGCCAGGCAGCTGCAAGCTGCCTGCCATTTTGCATTTCCCACAAGGCCCTGTGGCGACCCATGGTTGGGACACTGTGGGAATCTAAAGTGGTGGGCCTGCTGCAGATTCTGGTGCTGCCCCTGCCTGCTACCACGTGCTACCATCAATAAGCCTGTTGGGTGGCCCACTGCTGTAGGGTGGCCAGGTGTCCTACTTTAGAGGACAGTCCTCTGTTTGAAGAGTTGTCTCATCCAAGTCTGGTTTAAAGTCAAAGAACCATAAGGAGGGAGAAGCCTTGACATTGCCATCAGCAGCACCTGGACAGAGATTGAGCAGGGCAATGCACATCACCTGGTCACAGCCTTCCCCACTAAGGTGAGCTGGATTGTATTCCTATTTAAATAATAGTGATTATTTATTTATTATTTATTTATTTTATTTGTACTGTTTCCATACCGCTAAGTATTAAAAAAATATCCCTAAGCAGTTTCCATATAAATATTTAAAAAAATCACATTTAAAATACAATTTTAAAAGCACTTTATTTACTACAACAACAGCAGCAGCAATATAGAGCAGTACAGGAGCAGTAAAATGGAACGGCGTGGTTAATTTCTAAGTGTGCACCTATACATATGAATTTGCATATGCAAATGTTAGGCAAATTGGTGTCCTCCGTGTTAGTGATGCATTTCTACCTCTTTGTTGGTATGAAGTGGCCACCCTATCCACTGGACAGGGCTTCACCAGGGGGTGGGTCTCAAACATAGAGCCAACCCTGGTTCTAAGAATGCGACCAAGGGAGTTGGGGCAGTGCCTAAAGGTGCAATCCTATGCAAGTTGAGACAGAAAAAAGGCCTACAATTCTTAGTGTGCCCCAGCCGGCCCGGCAGGCTGGGAGTTGTAGGCCTTTTTTCTGTCTAAACTTGCAAAGGATTGCACCTTAAATGATTAAAAAGAGAGATGCCAAGCTTCAGGCCCCTGAGGTAACCCTGCCCTCCTCCTGGGAAGGAACAAGGAAGCTCTGCTCCTTAATCCTAAATGTCCAAGCATGGCTACACTTGCTTTGTAGTGAGGGAAAGGTACTCTGTGCATGATCAGACGAACTTAATTCTTCTTATTATTTATATAATTTATAAATTATTTCAAAAGCACCTAAATTTACACTAGGCATTAAGTGGGCCATGGCTAGGGGAGGAAGAAGGGTATGGCTAAGTCAAAGACCAACCTGCAATTGTTGGGTTGTTTCTTTTTCTACTTAGAACACCGAAAGCCTGTAATCGTGTGCTGCTGATCTGCCTGCTAAGTTGCAAAAATAGAAAATGCATGTATCAAGTGGGAAATGGGGAAATTAATGTCAGGTGCAAACTGGCTGAAATACTGTAGTTTTTCAAATGTGCATCCTGCGGAACAAGCCATCTGCACTTTAAAAAAAAAAATCAGTAAAACAAAGATGGATTCAACGAGCACTTGAATGTTTAAAGGCCACAGCATGCAATGCCAGTGATGCTGTGATGGTTAGAAGCACTGACAGCCTTCCCTCCAGCTATTAACATTGTCTACTTTCAACAACATAAATGTCAGAATGTCTGCTAGCTTAATTAGAGCAGTAGGTCAACTAGCGCTTTCTGTGTAGTAACCTGGGCCATTAGCTACATTAAAAGAACAACCTTTGCTTAATCTTTGTTTTCTTCTGTTTAGAAAACCAGCACGGTTGTTTTTCCCATGTGGTCTCATTGATGAGTTCAAAAATACATTCACATATATGCATGCACGCACACAGTGAAAGTTATTTCTGCAGAAGGACGCTTCTTTTGGTTTCTAAATATGTGCAGTAAAGCAGGAGTTTGCTGAAAGAATGAAAGGCAGGGCCCAAGTCAAGGGTAGGTATGGTTGGGCAGCCGCCAAGGGCCCAACCCCCAATAGGGGGCCACTGACAAATGGCCCCTGGACTTGCACCTCCTCTCCACCATTGCAGCCTGCTCAGTTCACCTGCCTCTCGCTCTGGCCCAGACAAGGAGGAGCAGTAGATTTATTTATTTATTATTTCTTATATTTATTAATCGCCCATCTGGCCGGTCACCCGGCCACCCTGATTGATGACACTGTCTGCTTGCTCACTGGCTCTCTGCCTGGCAAGCAAGCAAGCGGCAGCAATGATGAGAAAGCGGATGGGCAGCAATAGCAGCTGGTGATGATGGCAGTGAGGATGTAGGCCAGTGTTCTCCAACCTTGGGTGCCCAGATGTTTTTGGCCTACAACTCCCAGCATGCCCCAGCCAGCGCACTGATGTAGACTGAGGGAGGGGCCCCATGAGGGTGTTTTGCCGAAGAGCCCTCAGAATCCTGATGCTGGCACTGATGAAAGACCTCAGGATGTGTCTTGCATGAAGGCGATTTTTTAAAATTTTCTCCACCAAAGCAAAGCGCATCTTTCAGAGTGGAAGTGGAAGCACCAATAGCAACACAGGGCTCACATCCATTATATATAAACATCCTAAAATCTTGGTGTAAGGTTCCAAAATCAGCAAAGTGTAATGAAACTCAAGGGTCCTCCGACTCTAACCTCTTGCAATATTAGGATTTTTTAAACATCTTTTTAAAATTATCCCCAATGAATATTTATCTAATCTCATCTGAAAACTCCAGGGTTGGATCCCCCCCCCCCTGAATCAGGACAATGTCATGCTGACATCTGTGGAAATCTTTGCTGAACTAAAAGTATTCTAATCTAGTACATTAATTTTATTGATTTAAACCAGTTTCCCTGACAAAAAGGGGAAGCAATCCTGCAATCTATTGGATGGAAATAATCAACCCATTTTTCTTCTTTGATGCTTAACAGATAAATTGTGTTATGGTTTGTTTGTTTTTTGGTAATAAGATCTTATGGATAGACATGAAGATTCCTCAGTAGTGCCTCCCCCCTGCTTTACAGAACGTAATATTTCAGTACTTGAGTAATGCCTGTGAGTGTTCCTGGACCGGGGCAGCAAAGAGAAGTGCATTCTGCATCAAGCAATAAGCTGAAGTACAGTAATACCTTGGATTGCAAGCATAATTCGTTCCGGAACCAGTGTTTGTAATCCAAAACACTCTTATATCAAAGCGAGGCTCGGGCAGGCGTGAGCGGGGCTGATTTTGGCCCGCTCGAGGCGAGCGGTTACATCCCTACCTTGACTTGCAAGACTTTGCTCGTTTATCAAGTCAAATTTTTAATTTTTTTTTACTTGTCTTGCAAAACACTCTCAGACCAAGTTACTTGCAATCCAAGGTATTACTGTACATTTAAATGCACTTGCTGTGGTGTGAGGCAAGCTTGTTTTCATTGCACACATGCCCTATTCCACAGGAGTGTTCCCAAACACACTCATTTTCTGCCGCAGATTGGCTAAGTAAATAAAGCCTATAGTTTGGGTGTTAGAAGCCATGAACCTTGACACAGAAAGGGCTGAAATGGCTAAGCAAGCAGAGTAGAAACATCAAAGGGGAAAGACAAAAAAGAATTGCAGCCAAAAAAAGAGATGCTGACGAGTGTTAGGAAAGCCACCTTTAGTCTGTAATGCTCCATAACCCAATTCTGCTGCCTGTCATGGGACTCCAAGCTGGATTTGAAAGGGGCCTTAGAGGTCAGTATTTCATCTATTAAGCTGTTAACTACCTAAAGATGGAGTATGAAACATATGAGAAGGCCGGGGAGTGCTTTGCTGGATTTGTATTCTGTTCATACCAGGGAGAGTTGATTTTGCTGAAACCAAAGGGCAAAATGACATCTCTCAGATGATAACGACCAAATGTATATGTGTGTTTGTGTGTTCTCTGCATGAGGTTCCATGGAAAATTAATTAAGGCATCAGTTTGGGATGAATCTTTGGGGGCAGCTCAGCTGATTGAATTTTCTTTTAGGTAAGATGGCAATGATGGTGGTGATTTAAGATCTACTGTGATTTCTAGTCAATCTTCCTGGGGCCTGCTTCCGCATTAGCACAGTAATCAGAGTTTGCTGTTGGGCAGTGCTTTGCTGCTGCATTCTGATTGGGCTGGAGAAATGCCATCAGCTGAACTCGGAAAATGGGCTCTTCCCCCGTGCTCACAAAGCAGATGGGATGCTTTTAAAGCTTTATCTTCAGAAGCTGCATCGCAAGTGACTGATAGGGAGCAAGCTCTCTGCCTTTTGGAGTGTTCTTTCATCACGGCAGATTAATGGTTCTAGTTTAGTTTCTTAAGGGAAGGTAAAACTTTGACCTGCAGCAATGGGGAGGTAGTTGGAGGGGGCTGTCAGAAATAGTTCCCCAGTCTCACTTGGCCTGGGAATGGCAGATCACCTGAGCCCCCTCTGCTTTCTGTGAATCCAAGCCTCTATAAAAGGAAGCAGGAAGAGGCTGCTGATAGGCTGGTTGGCAGCTCATGTGTCTCTGACCTGAAGTTTATTTATTTGTTTATTTATTATTAATTTATCACATTTATAACCCTCCTCTTTTCCTCCAAGGGACCCAAGGCGGCTTACATAATCCTCCTCCCTCCCCACAATTTTATCCTCACAACAGCCCTGTGAGGTGGGTTATGCTGAGAGTCAGTGACTGGCCCAAAGTCACCCAGTGAGTTTCATGGCTGAGTGGGGACTAGAACCTGGATCTCCTGAGCCCCAGTTCCACACTTTAACCACTACAGCAAGTTGTTATGGTTTGTTCTCTACCTTCAGTTAGCGCTTTCCCCAAGCCCATTTGTCCAGGAGTCTGCTGAGTACTGGGGTTGTAGCTCATTGGCAGAGCACCTGCTTTGCATGCAGAAGGTCCCAGGTTCGATCCCTGGCATCTCCAGGCAGGGCTGGAAAAACGCCTGCCTGAAGCCCTGGAGAGCTCCCGTCAGTTGGTGTCAACAATACTGGGCTTGATGGACCAAGGGTCTGACTTAGTATTATCCAGCTGTCTCTGTTCCTATGACTGCCTGCTTGTCTTGTTTCAATTTTCCTTTTCATAATAAAACTCTCTTCCTTTCTTCTGCTCTCACTATCCTGCCAACATTGTCGCTTGGTTTCCCCAGCACTCCCAATATACTAATGGGGGGGGGGGATAAACAGGCACCAGGAGACTGCCTTTCTTTCCAGTCCAATGGCTTTGCCTATTTGTCCACAGTGGGTGATCTAAACTGCATCCTCACTGTGTCAATTTTTGAAAGCAGGCTGGCTCATTTCTTGTACCACCCTGTCTTGAACCCGTCTTGTTCTTGGGCTTGAGGCTGGCCATATGGAAATGTTTATTTGATATATGTTGTAAAATGTTTCAGGCACTTGGGGCCCCAAATCCTTTCCTGCTTTAAATGCAATATTTTAGCTGTTTGGGGGAGGGGAAGGCTAAATGCATATCCATATAATACTATGCCTCTAACTTGGCATTTTCTCCGCATCTGCTGATCTGTAGATGCGCAGTGACTTGATACTGGTGCAAAAAGCGTTCTAGAGACACCATTGTGTGTGTATGGATTGGCAGATTATTGCTCTCCATATGGTCTATAAATTGTTTCATTGCTGCTCAGTGTGGGGTCTGGGCTCATTATCCACACCACAATTTATTGAGAGAGCATTTTCGGGCACCCACTGAGTTAAAGTGTTATAATAACACTGTGTCACCTAATACAACGTCAGACTTGCTATCTGCTCCTTCATTCATAGGGGAAGAGGGCAGCTTATCTTGAACCAAAAGCCTATGAATTTTGCTCTTGCTGCTAGTTTAAAATTGAGAATTACCCTCATGTGAAGCCTCGTCTGAAGCTTGTCCCAGAGTTTGTCTTGCTTGCAAGCCTCTTCTTCTTAGGCAGCTCTGTGGCAATGGTTCAGAACTGGGGTCAAGTAACTGCATTGACCTCTTCTAGACAGACTGACCTGGAGGTTTAAGCCCAGCAGTTGAGTTAGAACTCCTTCCTGCCCGTGACCATTTTCACCACAGGATTTCCTCTTTTTCATATCTGTTATTGAGCCCTGTCCTCTGACTAGGCCCAAAGCAGTCACAACACTTCTGTTGGTAATTTGAAAGGGTCATGTGAGACTCCTGTAGGTCAGCTGACTATTGCCAAATCACCTGATGCGTCTGTAAATCAGCTGATCCCATTATAACACCTTGTTAAGTAAGGCTTGGAGTTGTCTTTTGGATACTTACCCACAGCAGCCTCCAGGATATCTTGTTAAACCATCTCTAGACAAACCATCTCTAGACATCTCTATCATTCTTCTTTGGCTGTAGGTATGCAAATGGTGACCTAAGCAGTTGGGACACTGGTCACAGTGCCTTGCAAAAGTATTCACCTCCCTTTGACTTTTCTGCATTTTGTTGAGTTACAACCTTGAATTGAAATGGATTTAATTGGCATTGTTACCACTTTATGTACACAAGATACTCAACACTGTGAAGGTGCAAAATATTTTTATTGTGGCACAAAAGTTAAGTAAACAAAAACAAACTGGCACTTGTTGGTTATATAAGTATTCACCCCCTGTGCTGGGACATGCCTAAATAAGCTCTGGTGCAACCCACTGCTTCCAGAAGTCACATACTGTACTATAAGTAGTTGAATGGAGTCTACCTGTGTGCAGTTCCAGTGCCACATGATCTCAGAATACACTTGTTTCTGGAAGGCACCAGATTTTGTTGGAGAGCATATCTAAACAAACAGCATCATGAAGACCAAGGAGCTATCAAAAGAACTCTGGGATAAAGTTGTGCAGAAGCACCAATCAGGGTTGAGTTATTAAAAAATATCCCAAACTATGAACATCCCCCGGAGCACAGTTAAATCCATTATTACGAAATGGAAAGAATATGGCTCAACCGCGACTCTGCCTAGAGAAGGCTGCCCACCAAAACTCAGTGACTGGGTAAGGAGAGCATTAGTCAGAGAAGCAACCAAGAGGCCAGTTGTAACTCTGAAAAAGCTGGGCAGATCCACAGCTGAGATGGGAGAAATTGTCCATGGGACAACTATCACCTGCACACTCCACAAAGCTGGGCTTTAGAGTGACAAGAAGAAAGCCGTTCCTGAAACAAACCCATATCAAAGCCCATTTGGAGTTTGCAAAAAGGCATGTGGGAGACACAGCAAACATGTGGGGAAAGCTTCTCTGGTCTCATGAGACCAAAATTGAACTTTTTGGCCTTGCCGCAAAATGCTATGTGTGGAGCAAAGCCAACAGTGTTCATTGCACTGAGAACACGCCCACAGTGAAGCATGGTGGTGGCAGCATCATGTGCGGATGGTTTTCCTTGGCAGGGACTGAGAAACTGGTCAGGATTGAGGGAAAGATGGATGGAGCCAAATACAGGGCAATTCTAGAGGAAAACCTGTTTCAGTCTGCAAGGGACCTGGGACTGGAGCAGAGGTTCACCTTCCAACAGGACAATGTCCCTCAACACGCAGCCAAAGTGGTTTAAAATCAAGAACCTGAAAGTCTTAGAATGGCCCAGTCAAGCCTAGACCTCAGTCCGATTGAGAGTCTGTGGCAAGACTTGGAAGTTGCTGTTCACCAATGTTCCCCAACCAACCTGACAGAGCTGGAACAACTTTGCCAGGAAGAATGGGCAAACATTGCAGGATCCAGATGTGCAGAGCTGATAGAGACTTACAGAAGACTCACAGCTGTAATTGCTGCCGAAGGTGCTTCTACCAAGTACTGACTTGGGGTGAATACTTATGCAACCAACAAGTGCCAGTTTGTTTTTGTTCACTTAACTTTTGTGCCACAATAAAAATATTTTGCACCTTCTGAGTATCTTGTGTACATCAAGTGGTAACAATGCCAATTAAATCCCATTTCAATTCCAGGTTGTAACACAACAAAATGTGGAAAAGCCAAAGGGGGGGTGAATACTTCTGCAAGGCACTGTAGATCTACAGGAAAACTAGATTATGGATGTCAGGGAATGTGGCCTACATGTTCTGGCAAAACACTGTTTTTTTTGTAATTGGTCATCTGCATAGCACCTAGTTTTCCTGCAAACGCTTAGTGAATGTACAAAAAACCACAGAGGCATGGTCCAGTCTGAGTTTTAAAAAAAATTGAATTACCATTGAACTTCAGTTCAGCACACGCTTAACTCTTCCATTGAAATCTATCATACTTTTAAAACTTTTGTTGAATTGTTTCCATGGTCTCTGAGATCTAAATATGAAAGAGCATATAGTTGGGCAAGAGCTGAAGTTCACTTCTGTTGACACAGATCAGAGACAAAACTAAAAAAAAGGGGATCTGATCAGATTAATCTTGTCACAGTTTCTGAAGTACAATGGCCTTTGAGCAAAGGGTAGGTTGAACTAGAAAAATAAGTGTATTTATTTAACAATATTTATGAATTAGTTACAGTAAAGAAATTTCTAAGTGATGTACAGAGGACAAGATTACCTTCTTGGGGATGCCTGTTGGAAAAGTTACGTTTTTAGTAGGCACTAAAAACCCAGAACAGTTGATGTCTGCCTAATTTGTAGTGAGCGCTATGACACTAAAGTTCCTAGTTTGAGCCATGATGGACCAAACCTTCAAAACCTTGGGTACCACCAGCAGGGTATCTCCTGATAAGCGCAGCAACTGAGCAGGTTGGTAGGGGATCAGGCAATCTATTAAGTATCCTGGTTCTTTCGGACTTTTTTTGCTAAGTTCTTTAGAAGGTAAAATCCAAGTTCTGTCCTAAGGCCAGCTTCAACTGACACAACGAAGGAGCAATTAGGGAGTATTTGGGGGAGGACACTTATGAACCAACCAAGGCCCTTAGAATCTCATAATGGTAATTCAGATCCTATAGGGGCCATTCGAGTTTTTTTAAAAGCGAGAATATACCTTCAGAGCCACTACTCTTCTGTTACATTAGTTGTTGCAACTTTGAAATAACCAGCTTTCATAGTGTCATGGTAACTCATGGTAGTGGTTTCACTTATTACCCTAGGACTGGTTTTTTTAATCTTAATTCTGATGTGCTGGAGGGCAGATCGTCCTATTCTTTTTGGAGTGTCTTTGCGAACTGATGGTTTCAGCCTTCTCCCTCTGAAACACAATCAGCTGCTGCTTTCAGTGCCCGGTAGATGATGCTAGCATAATATGGATCCTTATTTTAATACTTCTTCACACATGTTCCCCCCTGGCTCAGGTTGCAGGATATGCCCTCTGGCTGTCAAAAGATTTCACCATTTGCCTATAGCTGCAGCATAATCTTTTCAAGGAAGTTTCCAAACAGCTGGGAGGCTTTTGGAAGAAAGGGGAGAAGCAGTGGAACTATTTATTGAAAGTCTTAGGGCGCAATCCTATGCAAGTTCAGACAGAAACAACAAGGCCTTCAACACCCAGCATGCCCCAGCCTGCTATGCCAATTGAAGGCCTTTTTTCTGTCTAAACTTGCATAGGATTGCGCCTTTAGTGAAGAGAATGTGGGCATTTAGGGGTGGGATAAAAGAAAGTATGAATGACAAAAAGGCAAAATAAATTATTTTATGAACCTGCCTTATACCGAGTTAGAACACTGAGCCATCTAGCCCAGTATTGGCTACACCAGTGGCTCTTAACTAGGGCCATACACCACTGGGAGGGTGATCTACACATCTTGGCAGGCATTTGGAATTTTTAGGCAGCTGCTTCTCCCCTCTTGCAGTGGCTTCTGACAGCCAGCAGGGAAGTTGTTGCATATTGCTCTCCAACCCACTGCAAGGATAAAATTTCACCCCTCGCACCCTAGACTTCTCCCCCATGCCCTTTAAAAAAAGAAAGAAAGAGTGGCACAGGGCAAAGAGGAATCAAACAGGAATGGCCCTTCCCTGCTTGGGGCAAAAATCAACAAAAAAAATAATACTCCATCCACTTCCAGTGAGACCTATTGACAAGTAATGGCAGTAAATCATGGTTAATTAACCTACTATTTGCTGCGGCGTGTGCCATGCACACTCCATTGTCAATTTGAACATGCAGCCTCCAATCTGTCCAAATAGAGGTTGCTCTGTGATGTCTGAACCCAAACAATATGGGTTAATTGTGGGGTAAACAACCAAAAGCTAACCTACAATCAGGGATGTTGAAGAGTCCTTGGTCTCGAGTCACGAGTCGAGTCACGAGTCTTTGGAGCCGAGTCTCGAGTCCGAGTCCGAGTCCCTGGTCCAAAATGGTGACTCACGAGTCACGAGTCACGAGACACTCCCAAAGCTGGCTCCACGAGTCCCTATTAAAATCAATGGGGGGGTTTCCCAACAAAATAAGGCTATTTTGTTGGGAACACCCCAAAATAACCAGACAGGCAGAGGAGGCAGGGAACCCCAAAGCAGGCAGGCAGAGGCAGCCAAACCCAAAATGTCTGAAAGGTTGCATTTTAGGAAAATGATTTTAAAAAAATAAACTTGCCGTACTTCCTATCCATGTTGCATTTGAGGAACACGATTTTGGAACACGAGTCCTTGGTCTCGAGTCCCGAGTCGAGTCTCGAGTCCCATTAAAAATATTGGGACTCGAGTCACAGGGGGGACTCAGTCCGACTCACGAGTCGAGTCCTGGAGTCCGAGTCCCCATCCCTGCCTACAATTATTTGTTAGGTTAACCTTAGGTTGTTTAACACACACGATTGACCCGTAGTGTCTGGGTTTGGATGTCACAGAGCAACCTCTGATCAGGGGTTGTGTATTCAAAACGGCACCAGCACCTGCTGCAGCAAATAATGAATTAATTAATGCCATTATGTCTCAATAGGCCCAATGGCTGTGTTTGTACATAATGCTAAGCTATGGTTTATGTTAACCATGGTTGGTTGTTTTAGCCATGAATTGTCTTGCAGATGAGCAAACACACTGCAGCTTCTTCTCCCTATTTCTGATTTGTTTTTCTCAAGCCCATTCTTCCAGCCTTCAGAGCAGTTTCATTTTGCGGCTGCTCTTGCTGGATGCCTCTGTTTCAGGGTGGATAGCAGCACCAGCACACACAAGCCAAAGATATGCCATGCTTTTGGATTCAGACATTACGACAAGCCATGGTTCAAACAAGCCAGACTTTGTAAGCCGACAACACAACATGGCTTCAATTTGTGGTTTGTAGTTAACAAATTATGGTTTGTTTGAGGGGAAGGGCTCAGACACTAGGACAAGCCAGATTTCAAGACACCACACCATGGATCAATTGTATCTGAGAACCAGGCCAGTATGTATGATGAGCTTCCAGGAACAAAATAACGGGTGGGCATTGTAAAAGCAACAAGGAAAAGAGAGAAGCAGATTCTAAAAAAAAAGAAGAAGTTCCTATCAGGCTCAATAAGGAAGCGATCCTATGCCCCCTAGACAGGATCTGAAGGGCCATAGAATTTTGCGGATTCCCAGCTCCGAGGTAGGAGACCGCTCTGACCTTGGAGCAGTGAATTGGAGTTCCACCCCTCCCCCACCCCCTCACAGCCGACATGGAAGGAACTGCCTCAGTTGCTCTCCAACGTCAGGAAAGCGACCTCAGAGAGGGTTCAGGGTGTGGGGATGGGAGGAGACAGGGGATGCCAGGATACAAGGGATCCTGAAGCCACTCCAGCCTCTGAGATGCTCCAGCCAGATGGGCAAAAAAGCACGTCTAGCAAAAATGCAGAGTGGGAAGACGGGGAGGCAAAGATCGCTTCTGCTCTGCCACTCCTCCTGCTCTGCATTGGATACCTGTAAGCCTCCGAGTTCGGCGGCTTATGGGCATCCCAATAGGATTGTGCCCTAAATCTATTAAGGAGTTGGCTGATGACCATCAGGCACAAGGATCTCAATAAATGTATGCCTGAGATCTGTATATTGTATGCATATATCTTTAAGTATACATATATTGGAATAATGTTGCCTTGTCTGGAGTGCTTTTTTAATGTCCTAATTATTTACTTGTGGTCTGGGGGGCATTCAGCGATACTGTTGCGTACTTCGTGTGGTGGACTAAAGATTAGGTACCACTGCTGTACTCTGATTAGCACCAACTCTCCAGGCTTTGCCAGCCCTGCCTGGAGATACCAGGAATTGAACCTGGGAATTTTTGTATGTAAAAACTACTCTGTTGTACTTTTTAATTGATTGCTGTGCACCACCCAGAGAGCTTCAGCTACTGGGTGGTATAGAAATCATATATCTATCTATCTATCTATCTATCTATCTATATAAAGAAGATAATCTTATCGCTGAGCTATGGCCCCTATTTGAACCAAGGCTGCTGCTGCCGCCACTGCCGCCTTTAAGCGACCATAAACCCAAAGATGGCTTAACTTTCTTGATAATAGAAATGATGCGCAACTTTCCCAAGTTCTTAGCAGCTCTTGCCTCTTATCAAATTCTGTGAAAGTTTGTCATGTGCCACAACGTTGTCATGTGCCACTTTGTGCACTGCTGAATCATACTAGGCAAAGTAGACTTGCTTTGTGTAGTGGATACCAATTTGGATGCATATTGCCACACCGTCCTGTGGAAAGTAAGTTTCTTCAAAGATTATAGACTGTGTATAATTTGCCCTTGGTACCTGACTCATGCCCTAAAACTATCACAACTGTTGAAGAAAACCCGATCTTCTTTTTTCTGGGCTGTAGTGATGGTTTGTAATTTAGAGACATTTCCTTAATTGGCACGTCAGTCAACCCTTTCTATAGATAGAACCATGGTCTCTATGGTACTGTTTACAAAATTCTTCTTTATAACAAGGGCAGCAAGAACATCAACAACAAGAACAACAACAATATTTTTATAGCTTTACACCAGGGGCGCTAATAAACATAGCATGTCTGGATGTTTCTATCTTATTAAAAAAGAAAAATGGTGTTTGTCAGCATTCTGTCCCCTTTTTTTGTGACCCAGAAACAGAATGGGGCTATGTAGATAAGAATTTGGTTTTTTAATGCCTGGAATGATCATGGCTAAGGAGCAGGTTTACTGATCCTATGGTATCTCTAAGAGCACCCTTTAGTTCAGGGGTATGCAACTTGTGGCCCTCCAGATGTTTTGGCCTACAACTCCCATAATCCCTCAAATTTGGCTATGCTGGCTGGGGCTGATGGGAGATGTAAGGCAAAACATCTGGAGTACCACAAGTTGTCCACCTCTGCTTTAGGTTATCCCCATATAGGTTAATGGCTGCCATTAGGGGAAAAGCCGTAGCTCAATGGTAGAGCACATGTTTTCCCTGCAAAAGGTCCCAGGTCCAATCCCTGACATCTCCAGGTAAGGCAGGGAAAGACTCCTGTCTGAAACCCTGGAAAGCTGCTGCCAGTCAGTGTAGATCAGGGGTGCAGAAACTCTTTCAGCCCAAGGGCCTAATTCCATTTTGGAGAAGCTCTCGGGAGCCACATTCCAGTGGTGGGTGAAGCGAAAAGGGCAAAGGGTAAAAGGGGTAGGGCCACAATACCAAAAATACCAGCATAGTTTATCTTAAAGCTCTTACTGCCAGTAACTTGCCTTAGGAGAGGCATTTCAGGTTGGGGGGAAACTGCACAAAAACCTGGAAACCACCAAGTGATCGGTGCTTGAGGGAAAGAGGGTGGAGCCCTCTGGGAACCTTCTGGAGGGCTGGATTTGGCCCCTCGGCCTGAGATTCTGCACCCCTGGTGTAGATAATACTGAGCTGGATGGACCAATGGTCTGACTCAGTACAAGGTAGCTTCCTACATACGAGAGCCCGTGTGGCGTAGTGGCGAGAGTGTTGGACTGGGACTCGGGAGATCTGGGTTCTAGTCCCCGCTCGGCCATGAAACTCACCGGGTGACTTTTGGCCAGTCACTGACTCTCAGCCTAACCTACCTCACAGGGTTGTTGTGAGGATAAAATGGAGAGGAGGATGGGTTCCTTGCAGGAAAAAAGGCGGGGTATAAATATAACAAATAAATAAATAAATATGGGGAAACATGAAGTACTGTACTTGGGTAAAATGTTGGGCTGGTAGGAAAACCTTCTACCACCCCTGAGACTGGATAGCCTGGCCCTCACTTGATGGGGATCCTTGCAACATGTGTCTGAGTGTGGCACATGCAGAAATGGGCTTATCCTCTCCCTATCATCACACACACTGAGAGTTCTCGCACATGCATGTACACAGGCTTTCACTACACCCCACTCGACATAATGATCAGCATTTGCTACTAGCATAAGAAACATAACAGAATTCTAAAACAAATATTGTTGCAAGAATCACACAGTACTTATGTGCATGTGTTTTACTGGGTGAGCAGCAAGCAGTCCTGTTCATTTTGGATTATTTAAGTATAGGGCAGATATAGAACTGCAGTGTTTAAGTGATTAATTGAACTGATTAATTGACTAAAGGCCTTCCAAACTATAGCTTGGATCCTAAGATAAGTTGACTTAAGGGGGTTCCTGGAAGGAAAGCTTCCCATTCCCTCCCCCCTCTGCAGACAGCTGCCTGTGACCCACCAAAAGCTTCTCCAGAGGGTTGGGGGCCCTCCTGAACAGTGTGGGATGGGGCACGGGTGAGCTCCTGGGTGAGAGGATCACCCCAAATTTGGATTGGGTTCTAAGTTAACTCAAGGAAGTTAACTGAAGGGGAGTTTTCTGTCCTTTCAACCCCCAGCAGCCCCCCAACACCCTGGAGAGGCTTTTCGGGGGTACAGATGCATATGAGGGGGGAATAGGGCACAGGAAAAAAAATCCCTCTGTGCACTTCTGTTATCTTAGTAGCAAAGCCTATATTCTTAAAATTGGCACCTGGCAAGTTCTCTGTCTCTCCACCACCTGCTTAGGTGACGGGCGGAGGAGAATTTGAAGGAACTTGATGCAGGCACAGGCAACTGAGGATGAACTCCGTGCCCCCCACATAGGTTCACCACCCTGGAGCACCATGGATAGCTCCTATGAAGCTCCAAATACAACCTGAAAAACCTGCAATGGAAAAGGAGCCCCACCGGAATAGGAGTCACCAGAACTCCCCTTCCCATGTTTCCACCAAGCTAGCCAATCTTGGTGGTGGGATCGACGAAAGGGGCTCCAAAACAGATCTCAAACTATGGGCAGGTTCATAAAGGAGGAGGCGGTCTTTCAGGTATCCTGGTCCCAAACTGTTTAGGTAAGAGTTCTTGAATCGACATCCCTTATCCCAAATACTAGGTCTTTGTTCACCATCTAAGGACCTGGTCCATGTATATCAGTCCCAATACTTCAGTTGCTTTCATGCTAGTTTTTTTTTTCTTTGAAATTGCTGTCCTTTGTTCACTCACTTTTTACAGAGCATCCAGATTACGTATGTAATTGTCATAGCAGTCCAGTGCTTTCTCAGTTGTCCTGGTGTAATTTTTACTTTTATTTTTGAAAACCTGATTTGTGGCAACTTTTTTAAGGGAAACAAAATGCAATTGCAGCATGAGCCTGTCTAGTGTGGAAAGGCAACACACTTTTAAGGATTTTAAAGGCTTCTTTGCCCATAAATAAATAAATAAATGTGAGTAAGCATTTTTTCCTTGTAGGTAAAGCCCATTTTATTGCTTCCCGATGAGCATGGTGGGTGGGTAGTGTTGAATGGCCTCTGAATTGCCCCCCCCCCTTGAATAGCCTCTCAGTTGCTCCACCACTGTCAGTTTCTGTTCCAGCAGGGACAGGCTTTAATTACTACTTTCGTTGTATTATCTTCCTTTCATTTTTTTAATTAGTAAAATAGCACTTTTTAAAATAGCAAAAAGGACCTGTCATACCTGTTTTTTTGTTAAGTACAGAGATGTCATCTATAATAAAAGAAGGTGTGTGTGTGTGTGTGTGTCCATCAGTGCCATAGCACGAAGGCCATGAAACTTAGACATGTGGCAGGCATACTAAGGAGGCTCTAGGAGTGTGCACCTTGGGGGGGGGGTTGTTTTAAAAACACATTAATTAATTTGAATTAATTTAAATGTGTCCATGTGGCTGAAGCCTGCAGTGACATGCTCAGCCACTAGGGCAGAATTCCTTAACCTGCTCATAGCTTTGCAGTACATACAGTTGGAAGCCAGGGGAGATTAGTAGG
The DNA here is from genome assembly GCA_021292165.1 of Shinisaurus crocodilurus. Taxonomy (NCBI): domain Eukaryota; kingdom Metazoa; phylum Chordata; class Lepidosauria; order Squamata; family Shinisauridae; genus Shinisaurus; species Shinisaurus crocodilurus. The sequence continues at coordinate 292,571,488 of CM037876.1, forward strand.
CCAAGGAACAGAGATATGTGTCTGTCTCCTGCCCTTTGCTGTGGGGCAGCCCCCCCCCTCAGGGAAATGGAGTGGACTGGCCCTTCCCTCAGGGAGCTCGTAGGGATGCACCATGACAGGAGCCAAGTCTAGGAGTGCCAGTGGGCACAGTTTCACTCAGATGTGTCCAATTCTGACAGATGTTTAAGTATACTTGAAGGCTTCACTGTATCAAACTAACCTGTGCTAAACTGGGTCCATTCGCTAGAAAATAAATAAGAAGAAAAGGCTAAATAAGGGAAAGTGGTGCCTCAGCATCACTAGCAGACTTTACATGGGGAGGTGTTTAACCTGCCAATTTACTGAGGCTTCTGCTTCCAGATTCTTTGCGAGATTAAGTTCAGCTACCTTACACATGTTTTTTTCCCTGGGGTTTTCTTTCTCTGCCTTTCTATATGTTCCATTACGGAACCACAAGGTGGCACTGTGGTATGGCAGAACTGCGATAATACACCAGGTTCTCACAGCACAATTTCTAAATAATACCACACTTTCCTTGGTCTAAAATAAGCTGCATAAATGGTTGCAAAGTACGGGAGAGGCCTTGGAAGATGATAACATCGTGTAAAGCACCTGCAAACTACTGTGAGTGAGGAACCACAAGCTCACAATAAATGCCTTATGTAGAGAAGCCCTTAGTGTAGAAGGTCCTTGGAGGGCCTTCCTGGGCCATAAAGCTCTCTCCCTGAATGGGGCAGTTGGCCTCCCCTGGGGCTCTCAGTTGTTGTTGTTTTAACTGAACACCTGTGACGGGTGAGAGTTTTGAGCCACTGGGTCAGGAATAAGACCTGAGGGAAAGCTACCAAAGCTGCTTGCAATTTAGGGAAGTCCTTTCCACCCCAAGTTACTAGGCTCAGTGAGATAGAACAAAAATATTTGCCACAGCTATAAATTAAGTCATTTTGTATCTCACATCTCTTTACCCTAGTTCTGAAAGCTGCACTTCCATCCACTCCCCCCGTTGCCCTACTGTCCTCAAGTACAACAACAGGAAGAGTTTATAAAACTCGTGCAGTAACTGAAAGAAATGGAACATGACATATTGTTGAAGCAGCAAACCTGAAAAGCCATTCACTATCAGGAGACATTAAAATCTAGATTCTAGGCCCAGTCTCCTGATGTAGATCATGAGAACATAGAAGTTGGTCTTATGCTGGTCAGGCTATTTGTCCATGTCCTATAACTAGCAGAAGCTCTACAGGGTTCTCCCCCATCACCTTTTACCCACTGCTTTTAACTGGATTGGACCTGGGACCTTCCATATGCAACATGTGTGCTGCAGAGGAGGCTGGTGACTCCTATTTAGGTCAGGCTCCTAATCCATTGTAGGTTTTATTTGGAGCTTTATAAGAGCTATCCATGGCACTGAACTCCTTCTCCAAAATAGGTTCACCACCATGGAGCACCATGGATAGCTCATATAAAGCTCCAGTCCAGATACATGCTGAAATAGGAGTCACCAGCCTCCACTGGTATGCTCTACTGCTGAGCTGTAGTAGCCCTTGGTGCTGGGCCAAGTTATTTGGCCCAGTGGTTTTCATCACTTTTTTTTGGAGGGAGGGGGAGCAGCAAAATGGCTCCCAAAGATTTTTGGTATCATTTGGGTTTAAAATTCTAATAATTTTTGGAATGGTGGTGGTGGCGGCTCACCACATTAGATGAGGTGGCACCGGTTTTTGCAGTCTTTCTTTTATGAAAAACAGCTTTGCAGAGTATTCAAATGCTGGCAAAGCTGGGTTGTTGCTTTTTAGTACAAGTCAGGCTCTGGAAACCCTCTGGCGCCTCATCTGCATGTGTGTGTGTGTGTGTGTCTGCTTCCTGTTTATATGTTTGCATGAAAACTCTTTTTATATTATTTATTTATTTATTATATTTATACCCCGCCTTTCTTCCTGTAAGGAACCCAAGGCGGCTTACATAATCCTCTTCCTCCTCCTCTCCATTTTATCCCCACAACAACCCTGTGAGGTAGGTTAGGCTGAGAGTCAGTGACTGGCCCAAAGTCACCCAGTGAGCTTCATGGCCGAGCGGGGACTAGAACCCGGATCTCCCGAGTCCTAGTCCAACACTCTCACCACTACACCACACCACATTACACCACACTGGTATTATGTACAATATTCTATTTTTTAAGGTTTTTAATCTCTGTAAACCGCCCAGAGAGCTTTGGCTATTGGGCAGTATAGAAATGTAATAAATGAAATGAAATCTAACCTAAATATTTTTTTTAGAATTTCTCTCCCTGTACCAGTGTTACTGAAAATCCCTCCCCCCCCTTCTAGGGAGCACATGGCCCTGCAAAAGTGCGGTAAGGGCATTTTCAGCCAAGCATAATTAGGCCCTGCCCCGGATGCTAGTTTAGGATGCTTACCTTGGTCATAGGTAGATGAATGCATCTATCTCCCTACCATGCATTTTCACACATCATGACAAATGCTTAATCCCCCCCCCCCATGCTATGTGCACATGTTGACATTGTTCATGTGGGACAGAATGCAGGAGGGAGTGGATTTTGAATCGTACTAGATGTCTGCCGCCAAAGATTTGGCTGATAAATAGAGTTTTCGTTTATACAGTGATTTCAACTCTTGCTTGATTCAGGGTGTGCACCTCTTCCTCTTGTTTTTCTTGTTGTTTCGAGCAGGAACTTGCCCCTGTCTTATGATAAGAGGGGGAGGAGGGGAATGGAAAGGTGAGCTCTGACTTGGATACCTGTGTTAATGCAGTTTGAACGTTTGTGCAATCCAGTCAATATAGGCTCTTTCTGTTCGTTGTACGTGTGATACTGTGAATCTGTTGCACAGGACTCTTTGGGTTTAGTTTCATAATTGTGACCCTAGAGCAGAGGTGGAGAACCTCTTTCAGTCTGAGGAAAGAGGAAGAATTCACATTTATTCTAGAACAAGTCATGCTGGCTGGGGATGTTGCGCATTAAATTCCAACCCATCCACAAGTTGGGGAAAGCTAGTCTAGACTTTTACAGAGAAAGTAACACACTCACCACCTACATGTCATCTTGCTCTAGGGCTGAGCTGCAAAAGCTCAAGCCCAAGGGCCAAATTCAGCCTGCCTGGGGATTCCAATCTGGCCCCCCATGGTTCTCCCAGATGGCCATGCCCCTTCCTTTGGTCCCACACTCCTTTCCCCTAACCATCGATTGGTGGTTCCCTGCCTTTTGTGCAGTTTCCCCCCAATGGTCCTCGTCCCATCGTTAGCCACCTCACTTCTGGTGGTGGGGCATCGCAGTGCATGATGCAGCAGAATATGTGCATTTGTTAAACTACTGTAATTAATTTTATTAATATATTAAAGTGCATAGTTTTCTCCTCACCACACCACCCTTGGATGAACCTTGGTCATTGTTGAATTTGCATGTTGTGAAATTTATGCTGATTGCTTTGTCTTTTGGGACAGTCCCAGGCCAGAAAGTGTAAAATACAGTTTTTGGTTTTGATGGTATGCATACACACACACACACACACACACACACACACACACACATACACATATAATGTTCTGTGCTGTCCTTTGATATAAATATTCTCAGGGTGGCTTACATAAATAAAAATAGAACAGCTATCATTACAATCATCATAGTTTAACAATTAAAATAAAGAGGTCTTTGGCTGGTGCTGAAAAGTTAGCAAAGTAGGTACCAAGCAAACCTCCCAGGGAAGCAAATTCGATAAACAAAGCACTGTAGCTGAGATGGTCCTCTTCTCAGTCACCACCCAACTCGCTTCTGATGGTGGGGCACCTGAGTGCATGGCCAGGCTGATACAGCAGAACATGTGCATTTGTTTGAAGCTATAGTCCACAGAGTGGCCATGGGAGGGGCTAGAATGGGAGTGGGGAAGTTCAGGCCTGGGGGCCAAATCCAGCTGCCCTGCCGTCCCAATCCAACCCTCTGGGGTCCCTAGACAGCTATGCCCCCTTTCCCCCAACCACTTACTGTTTTGTGGTTTCCTGACTTTTGTGCAGTATTTTCCCCCATTCTAAAACATTGAAATGCCTCTCCTAAGGCTTAGTTACTGGCAGTAAGAGCTTTAAGATAAAATATGTTGCAATCAGTGGTCAGGGTGGGTCCAGGAAAAGGGAGTGTGTCCATCTGGGGAATCCCAGAAGGCTGGATTTGGCCCCCAGGAGGGCCATATTTGGCTCCCAAGCCTGAGGTTCAGCACCCCTGGTTTAAGACAACCTAAAAGAGACAAGGGAGGGTGCAAAACCAGGGTTGTATGTTCTATCATTCTTTGGGCACCCAGAAAAAGCAGAGAATGAAGTATTTGATGCAGAATTCAACTTCCTGAAAATCTCAGTTTTCATTACAAAAAGAAAGAAAGTGTCTGGCCTTTATTGCAGTGAAGATATGCTTCGAAGTGTCTCGGCAATGGCTGCTGAAGACTTAGAAGCTAGAGACTCAAAGTACTAGTGGTTTGGGTTGGGGCTTCATTGTAAGCATAACTGCTTGGCCCTTCTCATGACCAGCTGAAACCAGAATATATTAGGTAAAATAAACCATGCAGAATGAATTATGCAAGATGAGGAGAATCAAAGCAATTTGAATAATTTATACAGGTCGCAGATTCCAGCTTTTCCTGGTGCAGAATTTTAATTTCTGTGGAGTACATGCAGCCCTGTGCACAATGCTCTGGGCATCACAGAGACAGGGCTGGCAAGTAAGGTCAGGATTGAATTACCGTACATTGGTGAGTGCATTTATTTGTTGTAACCTCAGCCCTGCCCAGGAGTGTGCCTCAATTTGGGCACTTGAGTTTGGGCTATGCATGTTTCTTCTCTGCTGGTCTTTCTGCTGAATGATAGATTTCAATAGATTTCGTTAGGGGGGGGGGGAACGTCAAGCCAAAAATGCAGAGTAGCTTCCTGCACATAAGCTCTCTATTTTGGTAAAGCTTCCTTTTCCTGTTTGGTTAGAAGACAGAGAGTGTAAAGTTTAAAGTTAAACTGCTTGGATTCGTGTTCTGCCTTGTAAAGTTACAAAGGCTATTTAGTTTTATGTTTTAATGCAATAAATGTACTGGACAGATAGTTAGTATTCTGTTTGTTCCAAAACGTACACCAGGCTATTTCTGCGATGGCAGCAAGGTAAGTATTTGGCAACCTTACTGAGAATGTATGACACAGATTCACTAGAGAATCCTATCTTGTTTTATGAAGTATAGGAGTTCGTGTCTGAAAGAAAATGAATGAAAAAGTAAGTTAGGTTTATTTGGTGTGATGGTGTGTGTGTGTGTGTGTGTGTGTGTGATTGAGATCTTAAGTCATTGGATAAAGTTGATTTGTTGGGTGAGATATATACCTGGCGTGATTTTGTCTTTTCTTACATTTCCCCTGTTGAATGAATTTCAATTAAATTCATTAGAAATGAAATGTTATCTCCATATATCCCATTCACTGCATGATGGAGACTGAAGGGAATTCTTTTTAAGTATATGTGATTGTCTGCAATTTCATGATTCGTTTTGCCAAGTGTTATTGTTGGGTTGGATTTGGAATATGCAAGGCACACATGCAAACTGGTACAGAGATTGCAGCTGGTTTGAACAGGTTTCAGTTCTGAATTCAGGTAGGCTGAAGAGACTTAACTTGCTGGTCTAGTTATTCAAATCAATTTACAGACTTAAGAAATGACTTATTCATTGGTTATTACTTTTCCATTGGAAAGTTTATTCATGGCACTGATATGAATGACTTTTGTATATGCCTTAAAGCAGCCCTCCCCAACCTGGGTGCCTCCAGTTGGTTTGGACTACAACTTCCATCAGCCCCAGTCAGCATGGCCAATAGCCAGGGATGATGGAAGTTGTGGTCTAAAACATCGGGGGGATGTTTTGTGGTCTAAAACATCGGGGGGATGTTTTGTGGTCTAAAACATAGCGAGAAATTGGAAAGTACAACATGTTTTCCTAATAACAGACTGGTATAAGGAAGTTTGGGACATAGCCCTAAACAATAAACTAACTTGTAGTATCAAATGCAGAAAAGGATTGCTAAAGAAGAATAATTTTATGGATATATGGAATCAATTACTAGACTATGTATTAATAAAGGGAAAGGGGAGCATGCCTTGTCAGAATATGTTTTATTTTTGGAATTTGGAATTCATTTGATCAAGGGGGTGGAAGTATATTAATTGGTCCCTTGGAGGGTGGGGGGGTGCACTTTATGACTTGTTGTATGCTGTTTAGGTTATATTTTTGTGATATTTTTGTATTTTGTTATATTTTGTTATATTTTGTTTTGGAAAGTAAATAAAATATAAATAAATAAATAAATAAAACATGGGGGGGAGGTGTTACCAAGTTAGAAAAAGCTGTCTTAAAGCAACATGTTTAAGAGGGTTGTTTTTTTTTTAATGAACAAATCACCAGTTTTATTTAGCTGAAAAATGTACCTTCATTGTAGACCATACAGCATAATTAAGTGGCTAAAACTAAAGGAGTAAATTTAATGTAGAAGTCCTATAATCAGTTGCTGTACCTGGTGAATAGCTTCTGTGTGACAGTAGTGGTTCCTGCGCTTGCTGCAGTCACCTTTTTGTTCTTCTTCACGTTGGCAGTAGTGGCAACAAATAGTAAGTAAAGTAAGTTGCTGCTCCTGGTGAAATATTTTTGGTGATTATAGGATAGAATACAGAGGATTTAGCACAGCAAGTGGAATTTTTTCTCCTTGGAGGCTTTCCACCTTTGAATTTTCTCTTAATTGTGGAGGGTGAGAATTTTACTTTATTGTATCCTTAAAGCATTGTAACTTTAAAAAAGCATTTTACAGTTATAATACAGAAATTTACAAAATTCTTTTTATTGTAGTAACCTTGTACTCGTATCAACTGAGACCCATTAAAAGAACTTCAGACTCGTTCAGGAGATGTTTACTGCAATAATGAAACCATCCATGTGACTAATTATTTAATGTTTGTTTTGAAGAAGATAATTACTTGAGGAATGTTTTTTCTGAAGAAGATAGTGAAACCTGCTATCTTATTTGTTAGTTCAGTTAAACTATTTATCTGGTAGGGGGTTGGTCTAGATTACCCTTGAGGTCTATTCCAACTCTATAATTGGATCCAGACTTAGTCATACTTAGAGTAGACCCATTGAAATCAATCTTAACTAACTTAGGTTTCAGTGGAATTAACTGGCAGTTCTGAGATTGGATGGGTACAGTAGTTTCTTATCAAAGGTCCAAAGCCAGAAGGTGTTGGGAGGTGACAGAACTACTTGTAATTGTCTGTTTGTTGACCACAACCTTCCCCCACCCGGGTTCCTTTTTCCTATTCTCTTATATTCCACAGACCTGCTTCAGTCGTTATCCTAGGGCTTGAAGCAGAGTGTTTGTTTTTTCATACCCCTTGGTTAGACTTGTGCTTTTGTTTTGTTCTAAGTTTAAAAGCCAGTGTGGCGTAGCGGTTAGAGTGCTGGACTGGGACCCGGGAGATGTGGGTTCTAATCCCCACATAGCCATGATGCTCACAGGGTAACTTTGGACCAGACGCTGACTCTCAGCCTAACCTACGTCACAGGGTTGTTGTGAAGATAAAATGGAGAGGAGCAAGAGGATTATGTAAGCTGCCTTGGGTTCCTTGCAGGAAAAAAGGCGGGAAATAAATATAATAAATGAATAAATAAAAACCTTGGGTCCTTACATGGGGACATTTTGGTGATGTGGTGGTAGCTGTTGTAATCATAACAACTGGGATCTATCTTACCATGTTAGGAGTATAACAACAGCAGTAAAATAAGTTTTTTTGGTGGGAGTCTGACTGCTAAAGCCTTCCTTCTGGTTTCAGTCATTTAATTGTAAGCTGATCATGCTTAGAATCCTCACCATGATCGGAAACCTGGATCACACAGCAGGGACTTTTCCCTTAAGGAACATTAACAATGTGATATGGTAGAAGCCAGCCCATGCCAGCACCACTTCTGTTTAGAGATGCCACCAGATTCTACTCCAGATAGAAATGTCAAAGTGAATTTGAGCCTCTGTGCCTGGAGGAACCTCACCCAAACTGATCAGGAACGTACTGGAGTAGCAGCATCTTCCGTTTGCTCCTGATGTTTGAAGGATTTGCTGTTGCAGTAGCCTTTGTTGAGCAACATGCAGTGACCTCTTGCCTTGATGTGGCAACTTGTGCTAGTGTGAGTCATTCTCAGAGAAAACAAGGAAGGAGCTGCATTTTGATGGGGAAACCGTAGCTTGCTTTGTATTACCTAGAGCAACTGGGTTTCTTTTGGATCGCACATGATTTATTCATTTATTACATTTGAATGTTTTGAATAACTTTATTGAATAAGTCTTCTGACCATTAAAAAAAAAAAGACAAATAAACATTAAAACAAACAAACATTTCGAATTCGCCCTATAACTAATGCTGAGAACATAATGGCTGCTTCGCCCTCACAAGATAGCAAAGCAGAGGTCGTGTTCCCAAGTGTGGAGAACTGAAATCCAAAGTAACCTGTGTGGCATGGTGAGATGTTGTAGAACACTGTGTGTAATTCAGAAAAGGTAAGGGCTGAATAAAATGGGGAATGAGGGCGGCTTTGAAAATTCCTGTCTTGTTTTGTGAACAGTGGCCAGTGGACGGGTGCGCCTTCTGCGCTAGCAGTGGGTGCAGGCCCGGTGCAAGGCAATTTGGTGCCCTAGGCAAGATCAGATATTTAGCACCCCCCCTTCCCACTTGAGCCCTCCCTCCCTCCAGCCCTATGCCCATTATGAAATAAATTTCCCTCCCTGGGAACTGCCGAGCCCCATAGAAAAACTTTGTGGACTTTGAGACTTTTCCTTTGTGTTCACGAGGAAAGCAAAGAGGCAACATCAGCCCAGCTATGCCAGGAACTCCCAAGGGCCTTCTCCTACTCCATATATATGTAAAAGCCTGTCTCCTCCTGCAGGCAGCACAAGGGATATGAAAAAAGGATGTGAGAGAGGTGTGGTGGCGCTACCTGTGAGGAATAGAGACAAAAGGGCGTCTTGCAGCCTGTCCTACCTCGCAGGGTGGAGGTGCAGAGACACCGGTTTGACTCGTACACCTTCTGGGTTGCAGGGGGGGGATGCATGTAGTAGAAACATAGCAAAGAGAGAGCCCGTGGATCATCTGGTTCAAATTTAGGAGGGGATTTACGAAACTTGCTACTTCCCCTCCTCTCTCTATCACTTTGTTGCAATATTTCTTTATCAGAATAATGTATATTATCCTGTCTTTCCCTTTACCAGCCTAGTGCTCAAGGCAGACAACAATATTCAAAGTACAGTAAAGAAAACATCAACAGCTCAGGGCACAATCCTAAACACGTTGAGGCAGAAAAAAGCCCCGCAACTCCCAGCATTCACCAGCCAGCATGGCTGGCTGTTGGAACGCTGGGAGTTGTGGGGCTTTTTTCTACCTCAACGTGCATAGGATTGCGCATGGAATGCTGGGAGTTGTAGGATTCCCCCCCCCTCCAAACACGCATAGGATTGCATCCTAAAACCATTTAAAACCAAAACACAGAAAAGCATGGTAAATAATTAAAACATTGGAGCCCCAGCTAGCTTAAAATACCTTTCCCTCCCTCCCTGGTTGCTGGAAATAACTGCTTTCAGGGGACCTTGAGCTGAGGAAGGCGAAGGAGGTGTTTGCAGGTGCATCCTTGAGAGGGAAGGCGAAGGAGGTGCATCCTTCCAGCCGCCCACCAGCCTCCCATCATTGGCCCCTGCCCGCCTCCCCTCCTCCAGTCTGTAGCCTTCTCTGCCTCTTTTGATGCTGGTTGTGAGGAGGAGCCTGCCTGCTGCTGTTCCTGGTAACGAGCTGGAGGAGAGAGAGGGAGGGGTGCGCTTCTTTCGCCTTCCCTTCCCCGCCACAGGACATGATTGGTAAAACAAACTTGGTAAAATACGTGATGTATTTTTTTCCCCCAAGGCATTTCTGGCGCCTCCTTTAGCCCAGCGCCCTAGGCAGCCGCCTAGTTGGCCTAATGGTAGCACCAGCCCTGAGTGGGTGGAGATCTGGAATATGGTGCAGCACAGGGACGCTTAGTGCCATATGTTTCTTTTTAAAATTAGTGCTGCTGCTTTTTTATTATTTCTGTGGATCCGGGACTGATCCTTTGCATGAGTTCGGGACTTAAAGGGTTAACCGGCTTGGTTTTAACCGGGCCAATTTGCACCCCAACGGTTGGCCTGAGGCTTCCACCTGGCACTCACCGCTTCTTGCTGCCGCTCGAGGGGTTACTCACTCTCAGTCTGCTCTTTGCCAAACCGTCTCTGCAGTCACCACCCTGTGTTTTTCCCCATGCTTGCTCATGCCAGCACTCTCATGCAACTGGCTGAAAGCTCAGCAGTCTGGAAGAGAGATGAACCACTCCCAGAGCTGGTATCATGAGAGAAATGAGTGTGATAGAGAAACGAGGAAGTAGAGATTTGCATCGCCGAGCCATCATGGGCTTCCTGTAGTCCCTGGGCCGCCTAGTGCAGGTATCCCCAACCTGATGTCCACCCGGTCTTTTGGACTTCAACTCTCATAAGCCCCAGCCAGCATAACCAATGGTCAGAAATGCCTGGAGTTCTAGTCCTAACAATCTGGAGGTTGAGGAAGGCTGACTTAGTGAATACCACTTTATACCACCTAGCTCGGGGGGGGAGGACTTCTTTCCTCCTGCAGGTCAAATTCAATTTCAGAGAAGCTCTCGGGGGCTGCATTCTAATGCTGATTGGAATATAAGAACTATACCAGCATATTGTAGTTTAAAGCTCTCGCTTCAATAACTAAGCCTTAGAAGAGACAGGTTTCCGTCTCTTCTTTTCCACCTTTTGCAATGGGGCGGGGGGGAACAGCACAAAAGCTGGGAAACCGCCAAACGATCGGTGATTGGGGGAAAGGGGGTGGGGCCAGGCAAAAAGGGAGTGGCCATTTGAGGAACCCCAGAGGGCCGGACTGGGACCCCAGGAGGGCTGCATTTGGTCCCCAGGCCCAAGGTTCCTGACCTAGTGAACACCACTTTAATGAACTGGCCACCTCAGGTTACATGAGTGTAACCCCATTGACCTCCGAGGGGTGGAATGCATCTGTGCATTGGGACTGCACCCATAGTGCCATATGTTTCTTTTTAAAATTAGTGCTGCTGCTTTTTTATTATTTCTGTGGATCCGTGGCAAAAGGAAGCAATTTAGGTTTGCAATGGCAAACGAATTTCATTGAACTTCTATATGTTATTGCATAACACATTGGTTTTTGTGGAGGACCGGGACTGATCCTTTGCATGAGTTCGGGACTTAAAGAGTTAACCGGCACCGAGAAAATGCCCTTTACGCGGCTTCTGTGAACTTTAAACCCAACCGCAATGAACCATTGACACTGAATCGTATTGAGACAGCAAGCGGCTATTTTTACAACATCTTTAATGGAGCAGAACTAATAGACTACCAGGAATTTCACACTATAAACAACAGAGTCCATAAAAATCACTGAAGCTGAAGGCTTCAATACACATACAAGGTATAGGCATTGCGTAATACAGAGAATAACTTTGCATCAGAGAATCTGACTTACTGAACTAACGTAGCGGTCTGTGTAGCCGGTCTCCAGGCACTGCTTCTGGGGTTGGAAGTAGCTTGGTCCTGACTGGAGCCAGGAACCTGATCCATGCAAGCCTGCACCACATTCCCAACCAACCCTTTGTTCTTCAGGACATGCTTTTTCTACCCTCCCTCACCCCCTCCCCACCCTTGATGACCAGGTGGGCTGGTTCCGCCCGTGCGGGGTGATGGCGCCTCTTGGGTGCTGGCACCTCCTGGATACTTTGGGGTACTTTGCAGCTCTTTGAGACTCCACTCCCCACCTTCGGAATGTTTATGCACTTCCTTGAGGGTAGATGTAAATGCGCCCTATTGAGGGTATGCAGATGTAGCTATGCAGATGTGGCCATGTACAACCTGTCTGCCCAGAACTGTGTCTCCTGTGCCCTGGGTGGGGATTATGCAGACAGATGGGTGACAGCGGAAAGGGGAAAAATATGTCAGGGTTCAGCCGTGTGTGATCAGGCTTTCTCTCCACAGTTTTATTTTGTGTTGATAAGGGTGCGGTGCTTGCTTTGAACTACTCGGAAGTATTTGGCAAGATCAGGTTTGTGGCTTGGGAGTCCTCCTGGATCCAGTGTTGCTTCTGGATGTTCAGATGTCATCTATGGCCAGGAGCACCTTTTAGCAGTGTTGGCTGGTACACCAGCTGCACCCTTTTCTGGAGACAAAAGATCTAGCTGCTGTCACGCATGCATGGTAATGTCTCTGCTTGACTACTGCAATGTACTATGTGTGGAGCTGCCCTTGAAGACAGTGGGGAAACTTCAGGCTGTCCAGAATGTGATGACGTGTCTTTTATCTGGTGCAAACTGCAGAGTTCATGTAGCACCTATCTCTGTCTGTTTTCACGGTGCTGTTTTGATCTTTGAAATGCTTATCGGTGCATATCTACTCCAAAGTAAGAGTGGTATCCAATTATCTCCTCCTGCAGATGGGACACTTTCTGTGAGCAGAGCAGGGAAGGGCTAAATTCCCCTTTTCCCTGGCAGCTGCCCACACATCCTCAGAATGTGTTCTGCCGGGACGGGACGGGGGATGCAGGAGGGAGAAGAAGGAGAAGGGAAAGCCTTATTGCACAACTGGAAATCCTTTTGCTCATTACCGGATTTCCCCCTTTGCTCTATAGCAGGGCTCTCCAACCTTGGGTCCCCAGATCTTGCTGGACTGCAGCTCCCAGAATCCCTTGCCCTTAGCCATGCTCGGTTGGGTATGCTGGGAGCTGTAGGCCAGCAACATCTGGGGACCCAAGGTTGGAGAGCCCTGCTCTATAGAGTTTAATGGGGCTTACTTCTAGGTAAGTGGCTATAGGATTGCAGCCTAAATGGCCTATGTTATAGATTTGAGGGGATATTTTCCTACTGGCGGGTCTCCTCCTTTAGAAGAGTTCCTCAAAAAAAAGAATTGCGAGAGGCTGCCACCAGTCAAGTTAAACCTCCTGAAACCCTGTCTAGTGTTTGGTGGTTTCTAAGCCTTGTGGTGAAGGACCCTCCCTTTTCCCTCTAGGAAATATAACATTAAAAGGAAGGCACTTTGGATTTACTTGCCCAAAGACACAGAACGTAACATAACTTTGTAAAATATCCTAAGCACACAGGGTAGCTTAGCAATCATGCAGTCCCACACGTGGGGAAGGTTTTAGTTACTTATTTCAAATCTATTCTAATTTAGATGTTTAATATCTGATTGTAAAATGCGTTATGTGTAAGCAGTTTGGTTTTTCTTCAGAATTTCAGTTTCACTGGACTAGTATGTATTCTGTTTTTTTGCTTTCAAGTATTCCTTCTTCTTTTTTAAAACTTTATTGTAACTTCATAAAAGATACAACTAGGATCAATATACAACCATGCTAAGGTTCAGACATCACTGTTCTTTTAACTGATCATTGCGGGTTTGGTGGCTTCTGCTTCTCTGAGTTCTTGTTGACATAGGACATAGGTGATAAAGGGAAACCACATAGCAGTAAACGTGTTGCTAGCCTCAGCGCCTTTCAGTCCACTCGCTTTGTGTGTCAGTTTTTCTGAGTGCTGCAGTCCTCATTCTCTCCATCCACCTTGGCTCCAATAGGCCATTATTAATTCCTTCCTGACCGGGGGCGGGGGGGAGTATAACAAGTGATATACAAACAAACAGCGTAACATTAAATTAAACAATATAAAAATAAAGTCAGTTATCATGAGAAGAAAACAAACAGCAATTTTAAAATCAGAAAAGCAGCAGCTAATTACCAATGCAACAGTAGAGAAGAATCAATTAATGGCCTTATCAAGGGATTCCTTATCAAGATGGCGACGGAGCAACAGTTTGTTTTTGACGCTTCCCTTTTAAGTCTTTTAATTCTCATTTAACTGTGTTGTTTTTAGCTTTTAGCTTTTGAAGCTTTATCCTAGAGATTTAGCTATGCTTATGCTTTTATCAAAACTTTTTAGTGCCTTAATACTAAGGAGTACTTAGTACTGGAGAACTATATCACAGTCACACAAAGTTTGTTTTGTCTCCGTGTATCCTGTTTATTTTCACTGGCCGTAGGAGTTTCAGCCCTGAACTAATTTCTGCTACTTGCTGGTCATTGAGGCAACTTCTGAAGATTTCCTCAGAGGCAAGGCATAGGTGGTGGACTTCAGTTAAACCAGTGGCTTCAGACAAGGTCTGTAACAAAAGGAAGTAAGGCAGAGACTGGCATTTTGAAAGGAAGAAACGTGGAGGGCTTTTGATTTGGGTTTTTTGTTTTGTTTGGGGTTTTTTGGTCTGTTGTTGGTTTTTTACTTAAGTCCTGTCTAGTCCATCTCTTTATTCATCTCTTTATACTACGTATCCTAAATAAAATGGTCCTTACAAGAGTTGGATATAAACAATTAGGATTGGTGCCAGTGACAGACGATGTGACATCTGTTATCAAAGCTCAAACTCATTTAAGGAATAAAATTCAAATTCAACGAAAAATTACTGATTTTTTTGGCTCAGACTCTGGGAATCAAATCTACCCAAATGCCAAGCAGAATTCAACTGAGGATATTCCTTTAGATTGGACATTGGGTTCTTCCTGCTTAATGAAGATGTTGAACCAGGATACTATGATGTATGGGAATCGAAGTCTAGCTGAGGAACTGGCCACCGCGGAAGGTGTCGGCATTGACTCCAGCCATCAGGGAAGCTCTGCAAACCCTATTCGTTTGGCCTCTCCTGGTGGACCTAAGCAACAGAATAAAATTCCACTCCCTCAGCAGTCGCCCGGACACTCTTTCCCTGCCCCTGCCAATAACATGGAGACCGATCTGAGCTTGGTTATAAACCTGCTCAGTATGCAACATGAACTGATTGGGAACTTGTTCACCAGCTGGTCCAACGATATATCACGGATTAAGGATTTTTTGTCAGAATGTAAAGGGCTCCTGACAACCTTGACAGAATTTGCGCTAACTAAAACTAGAACCGAAGACACATCCCACTACCATGGAAACGCAGTAAAGGACACAGAGCCAAGGATCTTATCAGAGAATGGAGCCACTGCTGGTGCAGGCGTGCCAGTGGCACAAATTAGCCAAATAAAAGAACTGGGATGTGACTGCACAAACCCCCACAGGAGGAATGGAGGAATCAGTTCTTCAGGTTTGAACAGTGGGCAAGTTAGGAGGAAAAAAACCAGGCAAAAAATGAAGCAAAAAATCCCTAATTGCAGTGCAAAGAAACCTAAAAATATAAAGGGTAAAACTAGTGTTAAAAGTTAATCAAGAATGAATTTCAATAAATTATTTAAAATATTAGAATCCAAGGAGATGGACAAAGGGCAAGGAATGCACACCCCACAATTAAAAAACAATAAAAACATGATGAATTTGGGTTCTCTGGCAGAAACACGGATGGTTTTGAAGCAAAATCCAACTTCCCTGCAGCAGCAGGAAGCAGTCAATAGTGCACTAAAGGATCCATGGACAATCTCACAGCTTAAAGCCTTGGCAACTTCTCCTAAAATGGATCCCTTGGAACCACCAAGGAAAACGCAGCACACCGCGATAAATAAACCTTGGCGACTACAACTACTGAGACATAACCTGGTTATTAGTAACTATCCAAAGCCTAAGGGGGCTCTGATGCAATCTGAGAGAAAAGCACATTTCTTACAGCTGACAGAGCTCTACACAGCACTAACGCTGGCTCCAAGTTCTATTCTGAAGATAGAATATCTCTTTTATAACTACTATTCAGCTCGGGCTATCATAACCTTTGCTTCTCCGGAGATAGCCGCCAGAGTTTATAGCGCAAAACAGATGTTCTATGGGAAAGGCATGCTGATAAGCAGGCATTTTATAAATATGTCTCCTATATTTTCATTGACAACCAGGGGTGAATGGAAAGAGAGTAATTCCTTTAAAGATCCACCAACTGGGAACCTGTTGGACTTAAGCTGTGATTCCCCTTCACTTCGTCAACACCAAGTTACTAGAGGTATTTCTAGGGGATTAGACAGTGCTGCCAAGGTGCACACAGCTGATATAACAGACCTCTCTGGGGTCTTTTGGCCAGAGGAACTATCACTGATTGAAAGCTTTGGTGCTTTACCAAAACAGGAACAACTTGCGATCATTCAGAGAATTAAGTCGCTGAAGGATCTACTAATCAAAATGTGTCCACAGGAATTAGAATCTTCCCTGTTTCCTGAAGAAGCCACTATGAAGGAGAAAAGAGCTGCTAATGAACTGAGTGTGCCTCCAGCTTCTGTATTGAGTATCTCCAGCCCTAAGGGAGGATTGGTGCTTAGCCCAAAGATTCTGAAAACATCACCAAAAGCAACTAAAATTCCTCCCTTAGGCTCTGAAAGGTGTCTGCTCAATTTCTCTAGGCTAACTTCTCACAACCAATCTGACACAGAATTATCCAAAATTCCCCTTGATATATATGAGCCTGTGAGAGCCAGCCCTATAGACTGGACCGCCATGAGGCAATTGGATCCTCATGAGATTGGCTCTCAAATTATGATTGATCATTCCAGTTTAGGTAAAAATCTACCAAATCCCCCGAAGCACTTAACCAATCCCTGTGTGTTTGATACTGAGAGTGGTAGGTTGGATATAATTGAAGAACTGGATTGACCAAGAGCGGTGAGGGTTGGCTCTCAGCTAAAAATTCTGTCCTGGAATATTGCTGGGTGGAATGTCAAATGCAATGATCCAGATTTTCTGGCTTATTTAAGTGGGTTTGATATAATTCTGTGTCAAGAGACTTGGTGTAGTGACCATATCTGTTTAAATGGGTATACGCCCTTTTGTCTCCCAGCACTCCCCAAGAGAGGTAAGGGTAGGGCAAGTCATGGACTGTGTTTTTTGGTTTCATCGTCTATAGATGCCAAGTTGATAGCGCAACCAAATTGTGATTCTTTTGCGTCAGCCTTGGTTTTGGAGCTGAGGGATTCTAATTTGTCTTTACTTATGTTTAACATCTACCTTGCTCCCTCTGAAAGAAAAGAGGAGGTGACATTAAAATGGCTTAAAGTTGAATGTTACTACCTAGAATTAACATCTAAGTTCCCACATGCCCATCCAATCATAGCAGGAGATTTCAATGCAAGGACAGGAACATACCTGGTGGATGGTTCTAATTATGATAATTACTTGCCTGGCAGTAGGGAGCAACTTAGGGGTGACTTACGCCACTCCAAAGATTCTTATATCAACCCCTCAGGGATTTGTCTTCTTCATTTTGTTTTTAACAATGATTTGCTTATTCTTAATGGCTCCAGTCCAAATGATAAGTGGGGTGAATACACATTTGTTTCCTCTAGAGGATCGAGTGTGGTGGATTATATTTTAGTCTCTAAAAATATACGGACTATGGGCTGTAATTTTAAAGTAGCGGAGCGTTCTGATAGTGACCATATGCCTCTGGAGCTTGTCTTGACAGCTCCAGGGACTATTAAGACAAAGGCCTGTCATATTCCATTCTCCAGTAAAGCTATCTGTGTGAATTCCAAAAAGATCAAATGGTCTAAAGAAACTGGGCAGGTCTTTAATAGATTTATTCGCTCCCCCAGCCTTGTAAATATTATCAATCAGATCAATTTTGATACTTCCCCCGATGTGGGCATAAGTGTTTATGAGAATGCCATGAAGGATTTATATCTTTTCATCCACGCAGTTGATAGATTCCCCCCAAAATTGGGTCAATCATCAAAAACATGGTATGATCAGGAGAGTGATAATCTCAGGAGACAAATTCAGTCTGTCTATTGTACTTATAGAGCAAACAATGAGCGTCAACTACCATATTCATACTACGCTCTGAGGAAGGACTATAAAAAGCTTTTACAGCATAAAAAAAGTGAAGCAATCAGGGAGTCATGGCAAATGCTGATTGCAGCATCGGCCACACGAAACTGTAAAACCTTTTGGCAGCTAGTGTCGGGAGCATTAGGAAATAGCAGTAGAGGCCCTGTATGCCATATCCCGGCCAACATTTGGGAAGAACATTTTCAAATACTTTTTAATGACACCAGTACTTCAAATTTCCCCCCCTGTTTGCCTCCTGACACCCCGGAATGGCATAATGTTGATCCCAACATCATAGAGGAACTAATAGCCCAACTTAGGAAGGGCAAGGCCCCCGGCCCAGATGGTATTCCCCCGGAGCTGCTGTTATCAAATATAAGCTGGTGGACCCCACTGTTGACCTCACTGTTCACCTTAATTAACAGGACGGGCATAATTCCGGCAATTTGGTTGAAGGCCTTTATTATTCCGATTTACAAGAAAGGCCCTAAAGATGATCCTCATAATTACCGCCCCATCAGCCTGCTTTCGGTTGTTGGGAAGATCTATGCCAGCTATTTAGGTGTTAAATTAAGGGAATGGATCAATAACAACAACATTCTGGTGGAAGAACAGATTGGCTTCAAAGCCGGCCGCTCGACATTAGACCACTGTCTGGTATTGTCACATTTGGCATATAAATACTCGGCGCCAAAAGGTGGTAAACTCTTTACTGCCTTTATTGATTTAAAATCAGTGTTTGATTCCATTTCACGTGAACATCTTTGGAACAAATTAGAACAGCACTCAATTGACAGAAGGCTTCTTTTTTTGATTCAATCTCTTTATTTTAACACAACAGCCCAGGTCCGATGTAGCAATCACGGTCATTTCACTAATGAGATTGCCTCTACCCGGGGTGTAAGACAAGGATGTGTCCTTGCCCCCATTTTATTTAACTTATATCTGGCAGACCTTCCCTCCACGTTGGCATCAATTTCGTCTCATCCACCTAAAATTGCCCACACAAATTTTTTAATTCTTCTTTATGCAGATGATGCGGTACTGATCTCTCAGACCTGATTGGGTCTGAAGAGATTACTGAAGGGCTTCACGGAGTATTGTAAAAACAATCGTTTAATAATCAATTTTACAAAAACAAAAATATTGGTCTTCTCAAAGCGGAATACCAGTTCTTCATGGTATGTGGAGTCCCAGAAAATCGAACAAGTTGACTCATATAAATATTTGGGCATATGGTTCCACCAGGCCATTAGATGGAGCGTACAGGGAAGTTATATTAAATCAAATGCAGCTCAGAGTGTGGGCGCAATTCTCCGCTTTTTCTTTATGAAAGGTGGGAAATATTTACCTGCTGCCATTCGGGTGTTTAAAGTTAAGACTCGGTCACAGACCCTTTTTGGAGCACCTATATGGTTTCCCTACTCCAAGAACTCACTTGAGGGCATTCAAACTTATTTTTTGAGAGCAATATTTGGTCTTCCTAGGTGTGTTGCAGGGGCAGCCCTTAATTTAGAGGCTGGAATTAATTCATTGCAATGTGTGGCATGGATGTTTTCTATCCACTTTTGGCTTCGCTGTCATCGGGTACTCCCTCCTGATTCACTGGTGTCTAAGGTTTTGTTAGATTCTTATAAATCTCCGTGGGTAAAGGCTATAGAGAATAAAGTTAATTCAATAGGTCTTGCCCCCTCTTATCTTTCCTCTATGGATTTAGATAGTGCCAAATTTATAGTCAAACAGAGATTAATAGATATAGACAACCAAGAGATGCTAAGTGCAGCTCGGGGTCCATGCTCCCCTCAGTCATTGGGCCTTTTGAGATACCCTCCAAGTAAAGGAATGTCTTACTTGGAGTGTTAACTATCCCCAAATATAGGAGGGCCTTTTCATTAGCAAGGTTCAATGTCCTCCCCTCAAGCTTACTGGAGGGTAGATATGGCAAAACTCCTAGGAACACCAGATGTTGCCCGTGCAACAACATGGAGATAGAGTCGATTCTACATGTATTATTTCATTGCAGCTTTTACCAAGGGGCGAGGAAAGATTTGATACTTCCTATAACAGAGAAGTTC
The DNA here is from genome assembly GCA_021292165.1 of Shinisaurus crocodilurus. Taxonomy (NCBI): domain Eukaryota; kingdom Metazoa; phylum Chordata; class Lepidosauria; order Squamata; family Shinisauridae; genus Shinisaurus; species Shinisaurus crocodilurus. The sequence continues at coordinate 292,591,439 of CM037876.1, forward strand.
CCTGGTCACTCAATGGAGTCTCTTGTGACTATATTACGGTACTTCTTGGCACAAACCAACAAATTACAAAGCAAGTAGCGAAATATTTGAACCTGGCCATCACTACTAGACCCCAGATGTTGGTGTACTAGGCTATCGATTTGTCAATTTCATTATTAATGTTTGCTATTTGTTTATGTATATATATTGATCTTTTATCCTTTTATCCTTTTATTGTATTACACAGCTGTTGTTTAGCTGGGTTTTAATTGTGTTATAAATGGTCTGTTGACTGTTAATAAAAAGATTGAGTGGCAATTAATGGCCTTGGTAAATAAAAAGGTCTTGACTGGAATACCTAAATGTTGGTGATTTTGAGCATCTAGTAGAATATTGTTACAAGAGGAAAAGTTGTTCATTTCATGAACTATTTCTTCTCTCCCTTCATACCCCTGCACGTTCTTGTCAATCTTCTGGCCACCCTTCTCATAAACTGAGATTTCAATGTTCTGTTGGCTGTTTTGTCTTTCTGCTCCGTACCAGTAAAACAGCCTTTCCGCCTTGACATAGGCAGCACCCCTACTCTTTCTACAGTAATACCTTGGATTGCAAGTAACTTGGTCTGAGAGCATTTTGCAAGACAAGCAAAAATTTTTATAAATTTTGAACGAGCGACGTCTTGCAAGACAAGTAGCGTAGGGATGTAACCGCTCTCCTCGAGCGGGCCAAAATCGGCCCCGCTCACGCCTGCCAGAGGCTCGCTTTGATATAAGAGTGTTTTGGATTACAAGCACGGTTCCAGAACGAATTATGCTTGCAATCCAAGGTATTACTGTATTTGAAAACAGTTCCTGAAAACCCATATTTCAAAAATTGCCTACCCAAGGTAAGCTCTTTTAGGCCCTGGGCTGCCTCTTCCCTTTGCTTTTTCTCCCTTTTTTCTTATTCTTGGTCTGTTAGAACCTTCCCCAACCTGGTGCCCTCCAGATGTGTTGGAGAGCAAGTCCCATCATTCCCAGCCAACATGGCCAATGGCCTATTGGTTTGTGACCAGCGGTGTGGGCTGGGTTTGCCTCCTTTTTAACTTTTGGATGGTGCTAAGTATTTAAATGCTATTAGAAATTTGTTGTAATGATGTCACAAACCATAGCTAGTAAGTGCCTGTTGCACATATAATTGCAGCTTGAAATATGCTTGCATATCAGAAACGAAGTATCACATCTTCCCAGGAATAACTGATTTTACTTCTTAGAAAATGCAAAATAAATAAATAAAAAGAAATAGAAAAAAATAGTACTGCTAGCTTGATGGAAGATACAGCAACAGTGTACTACAAATAGAAAAACAGGCTTCTTAAATCTAGGGAAGGGCTGAGCCTGATTGTGTAGAAAAGGCCCCATAACAACCCCCCCATCTATCCTGCATGCATATATAGCTAGTTGAGGCTGGTGGTTCCGGTGTCAGTGGGGCGGTGTATCCACTCCGGGTTTCAATCTGAACTTTAAAGGAGCTATCCATGGTGCTGAACCTAATTTGGGGGTTAAGGTTCAGCACCGTGGATAGCTCCTTTAAAGTTCAGGCTGCCGCCCGGAGTAGGTACAACACCCGACTGACATTGGAGCCACCAGCCTCCACTGCATGTATCTGCTAAGTCCTCATTTATACTTTAGCTTGGTCATAGCAAATTCCTTGAGCTTCTGAAGCCACTGCAGTTGCTTTGGCATCATCATCAGAGGTCCTTTGAATCTGTGTCCTGAAGGAGCCCAGGTCTTTAAAAGGGATTAGACAAATTCATGGAGGATTGGTATGCCTACAGCTATTTGCCATGCTGCCTAAATGGAAGCTCCATGTTCAGAGGCAGTATGTCACTACATGCCATTTGATGGGCAGGGCAGCAGCTGAGGAAGCCTATTGCCTCCATGCCCTATGCCTGAGCTTCCTAGAAGAATTTGGCTGGTTAATGTGGGCAAATGGGATGAGGGACGATGGACTTGATCCTGCAAGAGCCGAGCTGCAATTTTTCAGAAGACCTTTTTTCTTGTGAAAACGTTTGAGGTTCTTAGGAACACAGGAAGCTGCCTTATACTGAGTCCATCTAGCCCGGAGTTGTTGACACTGACAGGCAGCAATGGCTCTCCAGGGTTTCAGGCAGATGTTTTCCAACCCTACCTGCAGATGCTGGGGATTGAACCTGGGACCTTCTGCATGCAACACAGGTGCTCTACCACTGAGCCATGGCCTTTCTGAAGGTGTGTGTGTGGGGGGGGAGACAAAAAGTGGCCACTTGCAGAATTTTCTTTGAATATTCTTCATTTTCTGGGTAGTGGTTGCCATCAATACCAACTCCAGATGTTTGAGGACCTCAATGCCCCCCTCCCTCAGGGAGTCTACCTTCTCATCACCATGCCATAGCTGCTATTGCTTTTCATCCACTTTCTCATCATTGTTATGGCTTGCTTGCTTGCTTGGCAGGCAGAGAGCCAGTGAGGAAATAAGCAGTGACATCTACTGCTCTTCCTCACCACTACTGTTGTCAAGGCCAGAGCAATATTTATTTATTTATTATATTTATACCCCGCCTTTTTTCCTGCAAGGAATCCAAGGCGGCTTACATAATCCTCCTTCTCCTCTCCAGTTTATCCTCACAACAACCCTGTGAGGTAGGTTAGGCTGAGAGTCAGTGACTGGCCTAAAGTCACCCAGTGAGTTTCATGGCCGAGCGGGGACTAGAACCCAGATCTCCCGAGTCCCAGTCCAACACTCTCACCTACTACGCCACACTGGCTCTTGCAGTGGTGAAGAGAGGAGAGTGTATAGGATGGACTCTGCCGGAAGAGTCACAAGGAGGCTATTAAGGTTCAGCAGGTAGTGGAATGAACTTTCACAGCGTCCAAAAGCCAGGATAGTTTTTTTTTGGAGCCATGCCAGGACCTTATGTATAGCTTCAGCTTGTATTACTTAAGAAGAACATTGGAGATAATTGCCTTGAAGCTGTTTTCCCCAATTATATTCTTGAGATAGGGGCTGCTTTTGCTGTGAGAAATGAAACTGTTTGCTTTACCGAAGCAGTCTCCTGCCTTGTCTTCCAGGAAGGGGGTTAGCTTGTGGCTTTCTGACAGCCTCTGAAATGGGGGGGGGGAGAGAGAGACTTCTATAAAATCCATAGCTTGTGCTTTGGCTTTCGGCTTAGGACGAGGGGCACGCAAGTGTCCAAGCAAATATAGCCCCGAGCAATGTCCATCATATTTGGAAGCTCTGGGCCCGAGTGCCGTGTATAAGCTTATCTTTGTCTGTTTATTGATTGTGTATGATCTGCAACCATATTCCATCATTGTTTTCAATAAACTGTATGCTTATCTTTCACACAGGTGGTTTTGTCTCCCTGATTATCCTCGAATCTAAACTGAGTGGCCTTGGCTAGACCAGGCCCCTAGAGTGATGCAGGGAGCAACTCCAGGGAGGCTTTCTTTCCAGGGAGTGCTTGTCAGTGGGCCCCTGCTGAGGTGTGTGGGTCCTTGGCAAGTGCCCTACCATGCCTACCCTTGACCCCAGCCCTGGGTGCCATTCCCCTGCCCCCGTGCCCTGGAACAACACTAGGTCCAGAGCATTATGGAGGATGCAGAATGGTGGGCAGGCTGCCAATGCAGTTGCTGCTGCTGTCACTTGCAGTGGCAGAAAGAAAGAAAGAAAGAAAGAAAGAAAGAAGAAGTCACCACCACCATTTTTCCACCTTAGGAAAAAGAAATAAGCTGTGCTAGTGCCACTGCTAATGGTGATTCCCATCCTCGAGAAACTGTTGGAGAACTTCTCCTCCTCCTAGAGAAACTCAACTATGGTAAATGGTCATTCTCCCCAATTTCTGTGCCCACAAATAAATTTGAGAATTACAAGAGGCCATTAGATCCATCAGGCCTCTTATACTGTAAATTGGCCATTGGGGGAGGGGGGGTGTCTTCTGCTGACTGCTGGCTCTCTCTCTCTCTCTTTCTGGGATGAATGCTAGGGTATAAATTGTTGACTGTACTTTTTGCTAGTGCAAACACTCTGCCCTGTCTTTCCTCCAAACATGGATGTCATGTTAGATAAGTAGCTAGCCACCCACCAAAGTAGTGAGTGGCTACTAAGAAGAGGGCCTTTTCTGTTGTGGCACCCCAGTTGTGGAATGCATTTCCCAGAGAGGCTCGCCTGGCGCCTACATTGTGCTCTTTTTGGTGCCAGGTGAAGACCTTTTTATTTTTCCAGGCATTTTAGTTTTTCAGTTTCTGTATAAAATCTATTACTAGTGTTTTAAATCTTCCTCACTCGCTGTTCATTTCTTTAAAGAAATGCTAAAACTTTTAAAAGGCTAGAAAAAAAGAAATAACACTTCATGCAGCTGCCATAGTGTTCTGCTACAGTGTCTTCTGCTCTCAGGAAGGAGCTGCCTCTTGGAATGTATGGGTGATGTTCATCCTTTGCTGAACACTCAACTCCTAGTTCTTGCAGTACTGGTGCAACTAACAAATCCTTTGGGATCTTGGCTGCCTTTAAATGAATTGAACCACTTGTTCAAACATTTGCACACGCATGTAGTCAATTCCTATTTTGGGCCCTCTGGTTTGTTACTTCAGTCTCTTTTCTTCTGTATCTTAAATTTGGAGCCTGGCTTTGACTTGGCACTGAAAGTGCTTAAGAGATTGGGTGTCTGTAGAAACAATACGACTGCTAATAGAAATTACAACTACATTAGGTTTGCTAGGAGGACAGTTGACTGATTAAACAATTCAGCATCTGCCTTTTTTCATGGATTGGTCATTGATTTATGAACCAACTGAAATTAAGTTTTAGATTACTAAAACTTCATTATCGGTGCCTTTCTAAAATATTGAAGGAGGTGTCAGATAACATGGCAATTAATAAACAGAAGCTATTAATTGTTAGAAGGAAGGGCAACCTTTAATCAACTGCAACTTTTTTTGCCCCCTCTCCAGTAATATACCAAAAAAGCCTCAATGAATATATGAATGTAACCTTAACTTTCAACACCAATATCCAGTGATATTATGTCCCCATTGATTAAAATTGGTCTCCACTGTTTAATCAACGTTCATGAGCAATTGTATTGTTGTTGTTGTTGTTGTTGTTATTGTTATTCCCAACCAGTCCTTGCTTCAAGCCAGCAATGGTAAGAAAAAGCCCTTATGCCAATGCAGAGGGACAATGTAGGAGTCTTGAGGGGGACAGGGAGGCATCAACCCTCCACCCCCTAGAGCCTGCTTATGGGAGTGGCTGGCCCCCTACCCTTTGCACAGCAAATGTGCTGCAATGAACATACAAAGATGACTTAATGTTGGCTTGTGCCATTGGTCCATCTCGCCTAGTATTGTCTACTGTGACTGGCAGAGATTCCCCAGAATGCCAAGGAGGGAGACCTTTCTCAGATCTGCCGCCAGAGATATTTTTAACTGGAGATGCTGGCGACTGAACTGGGATTTCCTGCATGCAAAGCAGTGCGATGCCACTGAGATAGAGCTCCTGCCCAGAATGGTGTTACGGTCCTTGCATGACGCATTCTAGATTGGTATTTAGTGATTTAGGGAATGGGAGGCACAATCCATCAGGCACATCTTCTGCATTGGCTTGATTGAACGAAAGCTGAGTGGCGCTCTTTCACAACTGTGGCTCATTTCTTGCCAGATGCGAAAGCAGACATGTGGCTGCTGCCCAAACCAGCGGCCCGACATCTCCTGCCCTTTCCCCGGTTGTAGAGGAATAGAAAGATGTGTGACATTACGTCATTGTGCTCCGAGTTTCCCTGCCTCTCCTCAACCTCGTTGGGGCAGATGGGGGAGGGTCAGGAAACTTGAGAAGCTTAATGATGAAACATGACATCACACAAACCCAGACATCCCTCGGGAGAACGAGTCGGGAGCTGCTGTTTTAAGCAGCACTCCTACAACTGCCGGAGTGTCTCATTCTGGCCTTAATGGAACTTGGGCTGGAGAAGACCAAGGGGATGGCGATGGTTTCAAGTGTCTCCATGTGTTTTTCAAGAATGCCTCTTATTTAAAACAAAAGCAGTCATTCCAGTGCTCTCCGTTAATCCCTCGGCACGCTACCGTATCCCTGTTGTTATGTTGCAGATTGTTCCAGAGGAACACTTCTGTTTGCTTTTCTTGTAGGTGGCAATTGTTTTGTCCATCTTGGGAGAAATGTGTTCTGGCCATACTGAAAATGGTTCTGATCATAGGCAGTACTGAAACAGGGGCCTATGTTTAAAATGGATTCATTTTTGCCTGTCTAACTCCTGGTCTGTAAAGCAAACAAACTTGTTTACTCTTCACCTTTCACCAAAGAGCTCCGATATCAGCCTCCCCCAACCCGGTGCCCTCCTAGATATTTTGGACTTCAGTTCCCATCAGCCCCAGTCAGCTTGACTAATGATCAGGAATGCTGCAAGTTGTAGCCCAAAACATCTGGAAGGCACCAGGTTGCAGAAGGCTGCCCTGTATGTTCATAGTCCAGTGGAGTAGACTCCTCGTCTTACATCAAAAGAAATAAAAGTGGAAGATGCTGGTTTTTCATAAGGATGAGCCTTGCTGGATCGGACCATCTAGGCTAGCATCCTGTTTCCAACAGTGGCCAACCAGATGCCTATGGGAAGCCCACAAGCAAGATATGAGGGCAACAGCCCTTCCCAGGCACTGGCCCCTAGTTTGGAGGTATGTTGCCTTTGAACAAGGAGGTTCTGGTTAGCGATTGTACCTAATCATTTATAGCCCTACCACCTATGTATTTATCTAATCCACTTTTAGAGGCAGGAAAGGTTACAAGCTGGGATTGTTTAGAAAAAAGGCGAGGAAGGGGAGACATGATAGAGTTGTACAAAATTATGCATGATGTGGAGAAAGTGGTTAGGGAGACATTTTTCTCCCTCTCTCATTATACTAGAATCTGGGGTCATCCCCTGAAGATGATTGGTGGGAGTTTCAGGACAGATAAAAGGAAGTACTTCACACAGCTCATAGTTGAACTACGGAATTCACTTCCATAAGATGTAGTGATGGCCACCAATTTAGACAGCTTTAAAAGGGGATTGGACAAATTCATGGAGGAGAAGGCTATCAATGGCTACTAGTTCTGATAGCTCTGTGCTACCTCCAGGATCAGAGGCAGTATTTTTTTTTAACTTATTTATTTATCATATTTATACCCCGCCTTTTTTCCTGCAAGGAACCCAAGGCAGCTTACATAATCCTCCTCCTCTCCATTTTATCCTCACAAGAACCATGTGAGGTAGGTTAGGCTGAGAGTCAGTCACTGGCCCAAAGTCACCCAGTGAGTTTCATGGCCAAGCAGGGGGCTAGAACCCGGATCTCCCGAGTCCCAGGCCAATACTCTAAGCACTGCACCACACTGGCTCTCTCAGTATGCCTATGTACAACAGTTGCTGGGGAACATGGATGGGAGGGTGCTGTTGCACTCATGTCCTGCTTGTGGGTTTCCCATGGGCAGCTGGCTGACCACTGTGTGAACAGAATGCTGGACTAGATGGACCCTTGGTCTGATCCAGCAGGGCTCTTCTTAAGTTGTTAATGCTTTTGCCTTCTTGCATTTAGGCACGCAGATGTATCCTACAAAAACTGAAAAGCAGTAAGGGCGGGTTTTTGAATTATATGACCTTGATCATAGCTATAATTTACCAGGGCTACCTTCAGTTTCATAAGTATGTTCTTTTTTCTGATACAAGTCTGCATTTGTCTGACAAGGCTTCTACTGCATAAGCCAATTTCAGTGAGAAGGAAATGATGACTTCAGCTCTCAGCCTGTGGAAAAAGCGCAGCGGCGTGCGTGTGGCTTGCGGAGTCGATGTCTCCTGTGGGTCGTGTAGTGAGTGCTGTTGATCTGCAGCAGCTGCATTAGAAAGATAACACTTCCCCCCTCCCCCAAGGCGCTTCCTGTTGCATTAAGGCTTTTAGATGCTGTCTGTGTGGCAATCCAGAGTACTCTTTTAAAGTTATGCTTCTCTGATTGTGGGAATATTTCCATTATAAGCCCTTCAAAATATTTGCACGTGAGTTTGGTATTGTGTCATTGCTGCTTATATTTTCAGTGCAAATATGGAACAGCCTAAGCAGATCATGTTGGCACAACTTAAAAGGTTTAATAGTTGGAGCTCATTCAACTGGGTTGCACAAGCACACCCAGAGAGTATTTACTGCTGCTTGCAAGCACCAAGACATGGCTTGATTCATCATGTGTTGCCTTGATGACTGTGAGGGTTTGAGGCCTACACAGGATTGGGTTTGTTGAGGCCTACACAGGCTTCAGTTTGTTGAAGCCTGAAGGCCCAAACACTCCACGATGGGAGGGGGAGTTTGAGAGTTTTAAGTTACCCAATAGAAGTTTAGAATCAGTTCTCCAGTGCAGGGTCACATGGTTGTAACCTTCCATTCCTGGGAGGACTATATATGTGGGGTGTGGTCAGTGGGAGAGTGTGTGCTGAGCAGCAGAGAGAAACAGCAGAGAGAGAAGCAGAGAGAGAGAGAGAAAGAGAACTTGGCTAGCTGACTGCATAGGAATTAGGTAGACTGAAGTTAAACTAGAGATCATTGGACTGTTTGTTTGTTTGTTTTATTTTATCATACCTGCTTTTGATTTAAAACCACTCTATTAAGTAATTTCCCTACTACTATAAGTAAAGTTTGTTGTGTACCCTGGAGTTTGGAGTGACTTATTCCCACGCCTACAGCCTACACCCACGTTACTGGGGGAAGCAGGCAAAGGACTGGGTCTTTGGGGAGAGGCAGATATCTCCCAAAGGCAGATCAAGGGGTCCCTGCAGTAGAGGAACCTTGACAATGACATGCTAGCTCCTGAACAAAACACTTCTGCATTGCCAGGTCTCCACATGGCAGTGCACCAGTTGTAGTTGGCCTGGATCACATGGTTGTTTCCCAGGCCAGCAGCCCCAATAAATGTACAAAATGGTGAGATGGGAGACCCATTCCCACTCGATCTGACTAGCTTGTTTCTCCTACCTGAACAGGTGTGTCTGTGACACACACGACCAAAAGAGAAAACAGTGGCTGTGTGGACAGACCCCACTCAGCAACAGATGTGTAAATCTCAGCTGAGTGTTCTGAGTAGGGATGTGTGAGGAATCCATTTGGGGGGTGAAAATCCACCGGATTTTCCCGACTCAGCCCTCTGGATTCCGTTTTGTTTCCCCCACACTGGTGCCAACTCAGTCTGACACGAGTTGAGCCAGCCCACAGATTTCCACTTTTAAAATGGGCCACGATTTGCACGGGGTTTTTTTTGTTTTTTTTAAGCTCAGGAAATTTGCACCAATTGTGGAGCCTGAAATTTGCACAAACTTTGGGCTCCGCAATTTGCGCACATTTCCTGAGCTTTAAACAAACAAACAAGCAAAACATCTCGCACATAATATTGGTGGGAAGAATGAGGTGGGGGCAGAGACTAAAAAACCATGACCCTGTTTGCACAAATCATGGGAACTGAAGAATAATAACCTCCCGGATTTTCCAGGAGGGTAGTTCAAGAAAGGTTTTGCAGAAGAAATGGTTCTTCCTTCAGTTTGAAAGAAAGCAGAATGAAGTGCTCTCTTCAAAAGCCCATTTTAATATTGTTTAGGGGACTGCCGAGACTTGTTTGTTCTGGTTGGCTTTTGATGTCCTGCCCACGTGCTAATTTGGGTTATGAAAATTATTTGATTTTAATGGTACATTAGCTCATTTAATGGGTTTAAATGAATTTGTATTGCTCCTTTGTACTGCACATTTAAATGAATTATAATGGAATACTTCAAAATACAATTTTTTAAACTTTGTGAATATCTTCGTAAGTATCTCATTTCTACACTGCTTTGAATTTGCCAAAGAAAACCAATATTAAAAAAAAAAAGTATTAGAACAAATAGATTTTATGAGAACTTAAATGTGTCATTATTCTGGGTCATTACCAGTACTAGCTTAATGTGTGTTTGATTTCGTTGGTTTACTTAGCATATAGATAGATAGATAGATAGATAGATAAACTCTTCCCAGGATCTATGAAGGAAAGGTTGGAGCCATGGGTGGCCCACCTGGCACTTGATCTGGAGGTGGTCAGCATATCGCTAGCATATTACACCTATGCTGAGGGAACTGTACTGGCTGCCTATAATGCTGCCGACTAGATTTAAGGTTCTAATACTTCTTTACAAAGCCCTAAACATCTCAGGATCAGGATACTTAGGATATCATCAATCCCCTACCGGCCTGTTTGGCTGCTGTGCTTCATCAAGAGTTACCCTACTGGTGGTACTTGATATTTCGGAGGTTCAGTCCATCATGGTTCCGAATAGGGCTTTTAGTGTCATCGCGCCCAGTATCTGGAACTCCCTACCACTTCAGAGTAGGCTGGGACCAACCTTTCTGGGTTTTCATCCCCAACTAAAAGCATAATTTTTCCAACAGGCATTCCCAGGAAGGTAATCTTCTCTGTACACCGCTTAGAAATTTCTCTAGTATAAGTGATTCATAAATATCATTAAACAAATAAATAAAAATAAACCCACGGTCCCTGACATCTGGTGGCTTGACCCAGAACTTGGACTTGAGCTAAAGCTTTGATACAACCAAGAATCCTTGTGTGTGGACTGCCAATACGGCAGTGCCAAGTTTTCAGAAAGCTCTAAATGCACTAAACTGGGCAAGGGCCATATCTTAGTGGTATAGCACATGCTTTTGCATGCATATGGTCACAGGTCCATACCCTACCTCCCCAATAAGGTTATCTCTGGTAACATGCTGAGAACAACATCTGTCTGAGGCCTTGGAGAGCCCCTGTTAATCAGAATAGACATTACTCGGCTAGTGAGACTAATGGCCTGATTCGGTATAAGGCCAGTGTGGTGTAGTGGTTAAAGTGTTGGACTGGGACTCGGGCGACTCGGGTTCTAGTCCCAACTTGGCCATGAAGCTCACTGGGTCTATGGGCTAGTCTCTCAGCCTAACCTACCTCACAGGGTTGTTCTGTTGATAAAAATTGGGAAGAGGAGGACCACATAAGCCACCTTGGGTTCGTTGCAAGAGTGTGTGGGGGGGGGAAAGGTGTGATATTGCACATTCGGAGCAAAAAGCAGCCAGGAGGGAGCAGAAAAATGGCATGAGGGCCCCAATCTGGAACATGGCCCCATAGCTGCTTTTTCTCAACCATGAAAGTGCTCATGTTGTTTAACAACATGACTAATGTCATGTGTAGTTTGGCCCTGATTCAGGATTCTGGCAGAACCACTCAAAAATGTCTGGGCCAGGCTTGGAATGATCTAGGAACATCAAAATGAAACCTTGCCTTATAATATTAGACTATTGGCCCAACTGGCTCAGTATTGTCTAAATCAGGGTTGGGGAACCTCAGGCACGGGAACCAAATCCAGCCCTCCTCGGGTCCTAATCCCACCTGCTGGGGTTTTCCAGATGGCTACACACACCCCTTTCTACCAATTGTTTGGTGCTTTCCCAGGTTTTGTGCAGTTTTCCTCCATTCTAAAAGGTTGAAATGCCTCTCCTGAGGCTTAGTTACTGGCAGTCAGAGCTTTACAGAGCAATCCTGCGGCCCTGATAGGGATGTCCTGATGCTGGGAAGGCTGGCTCGTTTGAGCTCGATGGATTAAATGCCCGCTTCTGATCCAATGCTCGGAAGTGAGTCAAGTCAGGGTTTTTTCCCGTGGACTTCTGTCTCTAAGGCAGGCCGCAGTTTGCACATTAAAAAAAAAAAAAAACTTAAGGAAATTTGTGCAAATTATGTAAAGTCACGCAAATTGCGTGACTTTACGCAATTGTCGTAAATCGGGGAATCAGCTGATTTTATGCAAAACGTGCTAGATCCATGTGCTTTTTGGGTGCTTATTTACACAAAACAGACAAAATACCCCAATTTACGCCAATTGTGTAAAGTTATGTCATTTGTGTAACTTTACGCAATTTGAGTAAATTTCTGTCATATTTTTTTTAAAAATGTTCAAACTGCAGCCTGTCTTAGAGACGGAAGTCCGCAAGCTGGGTCGACCCGCATCATAGCGAGTCAGTGGTAGCACAGGGCTGGCGAACTGGAAACCGCCCCCCCCCCTCCAAAAATGAAAATCCGTCGGATTTTCACCCCTTATGGGATTCCTCATACATCTCTAGCCCTATAGACAGCATCTAGAGGGCCATAGGATTGTTTGGATTCCCAGATCTGAAGTCGTAAAATTGCTCTTACTTCGGAGGGAGAGCCCTCCCCCCCCTTGCAGCCAGCGCAGAAAGAACTGTACCGGCTCGAGGTTGTAAGACCGGCCTCGGAGAATGGGTTAAGAGGGTGTTCCGGGGTGGGGAGGGGAGGAGACCGAGTCCTCTAGGATACAGTGTATCCTGGTAGTGCTCCACCGTCCTTCCCTCCCCATCTGAAGTGCCACAGCTAGACAGCCAAAATCGGCCATCTTGCTGATTCACAGGGCGGGAGGAGCATGGAGGCAAAGATCACCTCCATGCTCCTCCCACCCTGCAAGAGGATGTTAGTGCTGCTGTAAACATCATTCGTCATTGGCTTTTTTTCTTTTTTCTTTTTAATGCATGAGAAATCTCATTTTTCATTGTGGTTGTCTTGCTGTGCTAACTTTAATGGGTTAGTCAGATGTGTGGTTGTCCGGCTACGCTAACTTTTTACGGGTTAGTCAGAGAGAGCTAAGAGGCCACAAGCCTGCAGCCACACTCAAAAGAGGTCACGCATGAAATGGACTCTTTTTTGCTTTTTAAATCTAAGGAGTAACTACAGCTGTGGGGAAGAGTTAAGAGCATTATTTAACAGAGCAATCCCATGGCTGCTACACAGCATCTAAACAGGCCATAGGATTGCTCGGATCCCCAGCTACGAGGTTGGAAAAGTGCCATGACCCCATAGCTGGGGATCGGAGCTCCGAACCCGCTCCTCATACCCCTTGCAGCCGGCGTGGAAAGAACTGTACTGGCTGCGTCTGCCCCTGAGGTTGCAAGAGCGCAACCAGGGCTGCAGGATTGCTCTGAGGTTGGAGACAGGCTTTTGGGGTGGGGAGGGGGGCAATGAGAGGAGGAGACCAGTGGCACCAAGATACAAGGTATCCTAGTGGCACCTCAGCCTCAGCCTCCTTCCCTCCAACTCTGAGGCATCACACTTAGAGAGCCGAAATCAACACGCTCCTCCCGCCTGCATAGGATGACTGTATGCCTTTGAGTTTGGAGGCTTATGGGTATCTCCACTGGATTGTACCCTTAAACTACAATATGCTGGTACCTTTTGTATTTGGGCCATACACCCCTTGCCATTGGCCCCTACTTCGGCCCCACGCACCACTCACTGTAATGTGGCCCCCTGAGAGCTTCTCTGAAATGGCATTTGGCCCTCGGGCTGACAGAGGTTCCCCACCTCTGGTCTATACTGACCGGTAGCATCTCTCCAGGGATTCAGGCAGGAGCCTTTTTTCTAGCCCTAGCTGGAGATGCCAGAGATTGAACCTGCATGCACAATGTGTGCTCCACCGCTGACCTACCACTGATGCCCTTCCGTACTCAACAAACAATTTCAGTGCTTTGGGATCTCATAAAGTGTTATAGGAAAATATTTAGATATTATTTTTTTCTTGTTCAGGCAGGGTAGCTATGGACAGATCACTCTATTTCTAGTCTGTTTCAGTTTCCCATGTCATCATTCATAAATCCATTCCATCTTGATTTCACATCAATCTGTGGATTGTTTTATTAAACAAACGAACTACAAGCATATGCACCTTTAAATACGACTGTTTCCCCCCCAAAATACAATTTTTGTATGCATTTTGTCCTAAAACAGGCATTTTTGTTAGGTTTCCTCCTGAAATACAGATTTTTGTATGTATTTTATCATGAAGTATGTGTTTTGATATGTTCTTTGAGCTGAGGACAGTATTGCAATATTTGGGGAAGTGCAGAAACCCAGCGATAACGGCATTCTGATCCACGTATCAGTCTGGGAAGTGCGAATCAGGTCGGTTCACTTTAAAATATTAACGAAATTCCTCAAGCGTCCAGTGTCTCAGACTATAAAATGTGCCACGAATCTCATGCTTGCCGTTGCCTTATAGTTTACGCTTATTTGTTTCCTTTTCAGTGAACAGAGTATTTGCCAAGCCCGGGCGTCAGTTATGGTCTACGACGATACCAGTAAGAAATGGGTGCCAATAAAGCCCGGCCAGCAAGGCTTCAGCCGAATCAACATCTACCACAACACTGCCAGTAACACCTTTAGAGTAGTTGGAGTTAAACTACAAGATCAGCAAGTGAGTAACTGTGATTTTCACAATTTCCCTCTTCTATGTTTTTAAATGCCTGTAGCTGATCTCTGCTTTTTTTTCCTTTTTCTTTAAAAAAATGTATATATTTTTCCTATCTTTATTCTGTAGTCAGAATACATCAGCCTTCTCCAACCTGGTGCCTTCCAGATGTTTTGAACTTCAACTGCCATCATCCCGAGCCTACATGGCCAATAGGCAGGGATGCTGGGGTGTTTTGTAGTCCAAGCCATCTAGATCAGTGTTCTCCAAACTTGGGTCCCCAGATGTTTTTGGCCTACAACTCCCAGCATGCCCCAGCCAGCTACGGAGATGTAGGCCAAAACCATCTGGGGACCCAAGGTTGGAGAACACTGATTAGAGGACACCAGGTTGGGGAAGGCTGACATACTGGTGCGCTGCTGAAAGGCCTCCCTCATGAAGGCTGCTCCTCCCTCAACTGCCACCACCAGCAGCCATTCCAGCAGGCTGCACAGAGGGAGATGAGAGGGAGCACAGGGCCATTCCACCAGCCCTGCCAGAATTAATTAATTCCCCCCCCCCTTCTTCCCTCCCCATTCCTTTTTCCTTGTGTGTCGTGTCTTTTTAGATTGTAAGCCTGCGGGCAGGGACTGTCTTGTTTCATCGATTATATGTAAGCCGCTCCGGGAGCCTTTTTGTCTGAGGAGCAGCATAGAAATATTTCAAATAAATAAATTGCGTACACTGAACGTAGGACGTTGTCTTATACTGAGTCAGACCCACTGGTCCACCTAGCTCCAAAACGTCTCCTCCGACTGGCAGCAGCCCTCCAGGGTTTTCAGGCAATAGCCTCACCAAGAGATGCCAGGGATTGAACTTGGGACATTCTGTGAATTAAGCGTGTGCTCTGCCATGGAGCTGGCGGCCCTTTCCCTCCTCTCTTGCATGTATCTGCCTATCTTGCGTAATGTATTCCAATTCCAAGCTGTGTCTGTTCGAAGGATTTGTGGCAGCTGGAGGGAAATGAATAATGTGGACTGGAAAGGGGTGCATGTGGAGGTTAGAGGTTGCTGGCCTATAAAGTCAGGGACCAATCCATGGGTGGGTGGGAGTTAGATAGGTCATGAGTCCCGCACCATTGGTTACTAGGAGCCTGGCTCAGGCCTCATTGTGAGGGATCGTAGCTCAGTGGTGGAGCACCTGCTTTCCATGCAGAAGGACCCAGGTTCAATCCCCAGCATTGGCAATCAGGAGAAGCAGGCCGGGGGTGGTGGGAAAGATCCCTCTCTGCCCAGACCCTGGAGAAATACTGCCAGTTAGAGAATAAATGTGTCATAGTGGTTAGAGTCTTGGACTAGGACTCAGGAGATCCGGGTTCTAGTCCCCACTTGGCCATGAAGCTTACTGGGTGACTTTGGGCCAGTCACTGACTCTTAGCCTAACCTACCTCACAGGGTTGTTGTGAGGATAAAATGGAAAGGAAGAGAAGGAACTGTGTTTTTAAAATTTGGTTTTTAATCTTTTAAACTATTTTGTATGTTTTTATTGTTGTTTTTATGTATAATCTATTGTGAACCGCCCAGAGAGCTTCGGCTGTGGGGCGGTATATAAATGAAATGAAATGATTATGTAAGCTGCCTTGGGTTCCTTGCATGAAAAAAGGCAGGGATATAAATATAATAAATAAATAAAAATAAAGTGTAAGTATACTTTATATACAGTCATGCCTTGGATTGAGAGCATAATTCGTTCCGGAAACGTGCTTGTAATCCAAAACACTCTTATATCAAAATGAAATCCCCCCCAAAAAAATTTGTACAGAGATTTTTAATTTAAGCCGTACTATAGCACTTGAATTGCAAGACGTCGCTTGTATATCAAGTCAAATTTTTTTAAATAAATATTTTAAAATTTGCTTGTCATGCAAAACGCTCTCAAACCAAGTTACTTGCAATCCAAGGTATTACTGTATTAGAACAAATCAAAAGCAGAACAAATCACTGTGTGTGACTACACATACACACACCTGAAATAGATAGAAAGGCTTTTGCCTTCTCTCTAAAAGCCAAGAGAAAGCACAAGGGTCCACAAATTTTGCTCTGTGTTACTAGCCGGCCCTTATGTTTGATGGTCACTGCCCCTCCCCTCCATCGAGTCCTGTGTGCACACCAGAGGACTGGGGGAAAGGGAGAGGCCTGATAGGAACACGCTGGGGAAGCAGTGAAAGAGATTTGCATTGGTTCTGCCTTCTTCAGAAACCCCATTAAAAAAGTGTTGTGACATGTAACAAAACAACAGCTGTGGCACAATTGTTTTCATTTGGAAAAGTACAGAATGGCTGGAAAAACAAGTCATGTTATGTCTGCTACTTCCTGTCCTGTTCTCATGGGAAAAGTAGGTGTGAAAGAAATACGAGCTGATCACATGGTTTGTACTTTCTGATGACGTTGTATGATTTGTTAGGTTTCGTTCTGTAGCCATTTTAGTAGAGAGATGGATTGCTTCTTCTTCTCTCTGATGCTCTGACTATTGCTTGCTGGACTTATGCAAACATGTAACGTCTGTGCTGAGGTGGACTTGCTCCACTGGACTAATGCGTGCTATGCATTATAATCTGCATATGTAACTAAGGGATGTATACTCTGATGTAGTAATAAACAGGTAGCAATTAAACCTGTAGAGTCTTTCAGAGTTATTTCCTTATTACTGGAAGCTGCAAGAGGAGGCTGCGAGCTGGCTGTAATCCGAGACGCTTGGAATGCTGCAGGTGGGAGTAAGAGGTCTGCAGTTCTGTGTGTAACTAAATGGGCAGTTATACACAGGAACAGGATCTTAAATCTTCCATCTCACGCTCTGCTTTTCCACGAGGCCGGCGGGCCTACAGGGTGGATTGGTTGAAAGCCTTCAGGGCTGTGTCATCGCCCTTTCAAAAAGAAGCAAGACTCAACCCTTCCCAGAGCCTTCTAGCATGTGCAGATCTTTTGCAGAAGCAGCATGCTTCTCTCTCACCACTTCCCCACCACCTCCTGCCTCCCACTCTGTGCCTTTGATCTAGTTGCCATCTAGACAGATTTGAAATCTACTGTGGTCTCTGCAGTAGACAACGGGCATTTGGGTGTGTGCTAGAAACCATGCCTTTCTCCTTCAGAGAAGAGTTGTGTGCTTGTTTCTGTTTTAAAAATTTTCATCCTTTCGAAAGGTATTTTGTGTGTATATTTATATGTGTATATATATAAACAGTCTGGCAGGAAAGAAACACACAAAGCTGTCTTATACTATACTTTATATATTTATATAGGGTATAAGTATATACTTTTTAAGTACAGTAATACCTTGGATTGCAAGTAACTTGGTTTGAGAGCGTTTTGCAAGACAAGCAAATTTTTAAATATTTATTTATTTTTTACTTGATATACAAGCGACGTCTTGCAATACAAGTACTGTAGTATGGCTTAAATTAAAAATCTCTGTACAAATTTTTTTTGGGGGATTTCGTTTTGATATAACAGCGTTTTGGATTACAAGCACGTTTCCGGAACAAATTATGCTCTCAATCGAAGGTATGACTGTATTAAAATTAGGAGGTGTGAAGATGAGCACCTTACCGGCAACTTCTTCTGTGTAATATCGTCATGGGAAGAGGTTCCCAAAAGAATACAGTGATCCTTTCTCTCCCCTGCTGTGGTTGCGAATTTATTTTTTATTTAATAGACTTCTATCCTGCCTTTTAGGGAATTCACTTTCCCAAGGCTGCTTACTACAAACCCAATTGGTAAAAAAAAAGAAAAAAGGAATAAAATTACAAGCTATTAAAACAAGAAAAACAAAACATCGTTTAACATTAAAATAACAGTGGCACATAAAGCTATGATTAAACACAACCTTTCTTTCTTTCTCGAGTGACTGTCCATCTCTCCCATTTCAATTTCAGGTAGTGATTAATTATTCAATTGTGAAAGGACTGAAGTACAATCAGGCAACGCCAACATTCCATCAATGGCGTGACGCGCGGCAGGTCTATGGACTGAACTTCGCTAGTAAGGAAGAGGCCACCACCTTCTCCAACGCAATGCTGTTTGCTCTGAATATTATGAACTCGCAGCAAGATGGAGGTAAGATGAGCAAACTTCTCTGTCCTCTTTCTCTCTCTTTGGTGTGCCTCCTGTGTTGTCGTTCAGCACTTACTGTCCATTTTTCTTCACCTCATTCATTAGCACAGCATCTGCGCTCCATTCTAAAGCAAGTAAAGGTGAAGAGAGATGTCACGCTTTTAGAGTCCAGTCGGCGGTTTGCTTTCTTTAAAATATACTCTTTTTTCTGTTGGCAGGGCAAGCTTTTAGGGAGTGATACTAAATTGTATGAGAACAACACTGCAGATTTCACATCTTGGCAGGCCACTTTAGCTGCAGCTAAAGGCACTTTAGCATCCTTGGGCACTTAGGTTCAAAGTCCATGGTACACGGGAAACCCTTTGCTATTTATGTATTGCTATTTATTTATTACATTTGTAGGTCGCCCAAGAACCGGAGTCCTCTGGGCGGTGTATAGGTAAATTAAAAACACAGAATACAAAACAAGGAACAGTGATGAAAATAGCACATAAGAAAGCCAGCAGCAAGGGGTCAAAAAACAAAATTAGCACATAGAGCCAAAGTAAAACCAGCAGCAAAGTAAAACAGTCTGAAGAACTAAAACAGTGGTGTTGAACTGGAGACCCAGGGCCAAATTCAGCCTGCCTAGGGTCCTAGTCTGGCCATCCAGGGTTTCCCCGATGGCCAATCCTTCTCCACATAGCCAGATGCCCCCTGCTCCCCCACCCCTGCCCACCTGTGAGTTGGTGGTTTCCTGGCTTTTGTGCAATATCTCCCCCATTCTGAAAAGGTTGAAATGCCTCTCCTGAAGCCTTACTGGCTGTAAAAACTTTAAGCTAAAATATGCTGGTATTTGTTTGGTATTTGTCCCCATTCCCTTTGCCTTCGGCCTCATCCACTACTGGAATGTGGCCCCTGAGAGCTTCTCTGAAATTGAATTCAGCCCTCGGTCTAAAAGAGGTTCAAAACCCCTGATCTAATAGCACTAAAAACAGTTCTTAAAATGCCTGGGAGAATAATAATAAAAAAAGCTCTTTTGCCTTTACTACTTGAAAAGCTGAATGCAAGATGGTTCAGGTGCAGCTGCATCACTTCAGGGGCTAAGGTCAGTTACTAGTGCAGGAGCACCAATGTAAGTGGGCTCCTAGCATCAGAATCCTTCGGTATCCTGTTGGCAGAGCATCAATTTACAAAGGAACCATCTGATTGTAACAGCTTGTTTACTTTATCTTGTATTGCTCTCTAGAATGCCTTGTTTGGCTATCTTCCAGCCATTCAGTGGCTGATTCTGAACGCTAAACTTGAGATCATGCATTCTTCAGATATGTTTCCTAACTGGTAGCCCATAGTTGATTTTAACAAGACCAATCATGCAAAGTTTAGGTCGATGTGATTTTTAGGCATGCTTCTTTGGAAGCCAAGTTCCAGTTAGATCAGAGGGTCCTAGTTTGAAGTAAACGTGTTTAGGTCTGGAGCCTTATGAACCTCATGAAAGTTTATATGTTAGAACTGACAGCTCAAGTTTCTTCAAGTATATTTGCTCTCAGCTGCAAACACTGACCCAGCTGCCTTCCATAGAGGAAGAACATATGTACAGTATGTGGCTGTGAGTAACATGACACAGGAAGACCAAAAGTCTAGCATTCCAAATGTGAATGTATGGTGTTAAGTACTACATTGACTGCCAGAATAAAGGTTTATGTTATAGTCAAAAGTTCTTCTTCATGAGTTCAAGTGACTGTCCCTATGCTGTTGAGCCACAGGCATATGTTAAGAGGACTGGTTGCCCGTGGGGTATCAGAAGGTCAACTCGGGTAGCTTTAGTTTAGAGAATCTTGTGACCTTTGCTCCAGCTGATTACAGAGTTGTTGTGAAGATAAGATGGAGAGGAGGAGGACTGTGTAAGCCACCTTGGATTCCTAGCAAGAGGAAAAAAGGTGGGATATAAATATAATAAATAAATAAAGGCTGACACAGTGCCCATTTGGTGCTGCTCACGATAACCCTGGGAGAGGTTAAACTGCAAGTGGTGTAGTAGTAAATTTTGAAGTGCACGTGCTCATCATGACAATCCCCTTAACCTTTGTTTGTTTGTTTGTTTGTTTAATAGATTTATATACTGCTGACCAGATTTAAAAATATATCTAAGCAGTTTACAAGAAAATTAAAATACTAGATATATTATGGATATTATCGCTAGGAAGGATTTTATGTGGTGGGAAATAGAAGCATATGAATTGGGAAACAGGGTGGAGAGTTTTTTATTTACAAAGCAAGGATATAATATGATAAAAAGATTAGAAAATCCCTTTTTAAAAAATATGTTAGAAAATTGGAATAGAAACAAGAAAATATTTATACCAGGTATATCACCACTTACTCCAGTGGTGGTAATGGAGGACTTTCCAGAGAACGTTAGACATTTAGAACGAATTTACAGAGAGAAAAAAGTGATAAGATTAATGGACTGGCTGGAAAAAATGGAGACAAGGCAGCAAATAATTGAAAGGGTTGGACCAGGAAGAATTTCGTGGTTAAATTTAATCCAATTAGTTCAATGAGGAAAGAAATGGAAGAGGAGACAGGAGCATGAAAGAGAATTCACCGCATTTGAGCAGTTGGTTATGTCCAGAGAACTTATAGAAGGGAATATATCAGCTAGAGGTATTACAAAGATGATATATAAAATGATGCAGAAATCAGAAGAGCAAGCGGAAAATCTTAAGATAGTTTGGGATATAAAGTTTGAAGAGGAAATAGCAAAGGAAGAGTGGAATAAGGTATGGGATAGGCGAATATTGAAAAATATGTCAATAAGGATAAAAGAGAATTTCTATAAGTTAATTTGGAGATGGTACCTGACTCCGGTGAGAATAAACAGAATAGACAATAAATGTTCTCCAATGTGTTGGAGAGGCTGTCAGGAGCTGGGTACATATGCTCATGTGTGGTGGAGTTGTAAAAATGTAACGGATTTTTGGAAAATGATTTTTGAAGAAATATCAGAAATTGTTGGTGTTGATTTAGAAGTTTGTCCTAAATTAGCATTGTTATTAATAACTGAAAAGGTGGCTGGTCCTCAAAATGTTAAAGAATTAATTGTAAATTTGTTAACGGCGGGTAGATTAATGATAGCAAGAAAATGGAAAGTTCAAGTTTTCTCTATCACTGACTGGTATAAAGAAGTGTGGGATATGGCTTTAAATGATATGTTAACTTGTAATATCAAATGCAAAGGGGAAAATTAAAGAAAAACAATTTTAAGGATATTTGGGGTTTATTTTTGGATTTTGTGTTAAATAAGGGGAAAGGGAGTATGCCGTGTCAAGATATGTTGTATTTTTGGAATAATGAATAACTATAGATTATAGGGATATAATGTATTATATGGTCCTGTGGTGACGGGAGCACTATATAAGTTGTATGTTTGTTATTTAGTTGTTTTATGTATAGTTTGAAAAAAATTTAAATAAAAATTTAAAAAACAAACAAAAAACATTAAAATACATCACGATATGCATTAAAATACAATTAAAATACATAATACTAAAACATTTATAGAAAACATTCATAAGAACATTTAAAAACTAATTTAAAACCACTACAACACATAATCACAAACAAACTGACTGGAGATAACACTCATTCAGGGAAAGGCCTTGATAAAGAAGAAAGGTTCTTTAACTGGCACCTAAAACATGTTACAGTTGGTGCCTCATGGATACCAGGGGGGAAATCGTTCATAAACTGGGTGCCACCACGGAGAAGGCCCGCTTCCTGGTTGCTGCGAGATGGCAGTCTGCACTGCAGGCCATGGTACAACCAGCAACACCTCCTCCAATGATCTTAATGATCACACAAGTCTGTGCTGAGAAAGGCAGTCTGCCAGGTATCCTGGTCCCAAGCTGTTCAGGGCTTTATATGTCAACAGCAAGATCTTGCACTTGGCTCGGTGAACTATATATCTATTCCGAGGGAGTGTAACCCTGTCTAGAACCGGCAAACTCACTGTGACAGACAGCTGGAGTTCTGCCTCTCCCTCCCTGATAGCGCAGAGCCAATTGCAGCACTCTGAGTGCTGGCAAGGGCCAGAGAGCTGTGGCAGGCTTGTTGGCAGTCAGAGTGTGGGTTGAGGGCGGAATTGGGAGACATCTAGGGAGAAGCTCTCTGATTCAATAGAGGAGGTAAGAGGAGTCACCTCAGCCTTGAGCTGAAATATTGTAACTGGTTTCAAGATTCAGCAAGCACCTGAATGTAACTTATGTTTCCATCTATAAAAAATAAACTTGTTTTCATAGAATAGAATAGTAGAGTTGGAAGCGGCCTATAAGGCCATCGAGTCCAACCCCCTGCTCAATGCAGGAGAACAGATGTGGGCAGCCCAGGCAGTCACCCACCCAAGCACAGACCCGGCTCATACCTGCTTAGCTTTAGTATGTGGCCTGCATTATGTGCTCTCGACGCCACCTGCAGTGACATCTCAGCCCACACCTCCAGAGAACCTCCCCAGCGGTTTCCTGTAGATGTTGAACAGCAGATGTTGAACGACGTTAATGCTTAGTGTGGGAGTGAGTGACTAAGGGAAGGAACACACACATCTGAGAGAACCGTCTCTGAGGAGAAAGGTGGCAGCGAGCGAAATAACAGTATTCAGGTCATTTACCCTAGTTAGCCGAGGCGGTTGGGGCCAAAGGCTTGTGAGGAGAAGGGTGTGTCCCCGGCGACTGCTGGTGTCTCTCTGAGGGATTGGGAAGGGGAGCCTTGAGTGGAAGAGGCTGAGTGTCTTCTGTGAATCCCAGGTGGGAGGCAAGCGGGTTACCTGAGGGGAACATAGTGACCTGGGTGCGGGGCCTGAGTGTAAAGGCCCATAGCTCGAGGCAAGGGAGCTGTATACGTAAACAAAAGAGTAAGGTGGCTAAAAGAGGTGACAAACATGCTACTGAGGGCTTCCACGAGTGTGGGGCAGAGACAGTGTGGCACAAAGTAAAGTGGTGGCAGTGGTAATAATAAATTTAAAAGGTTGTGTGGTGGTGTATGCCCAGGACTGGTGCAGGGCAGTTTGGTGCCCTAGACAAAATTATATTTAGCACCCCCCCTCTCTGTGCCGGGGGGGGGGGCTCTGGAGCAAAGCAACGGGAAATGCCTGCTTGCCCAGCGCCCCCCCCCCACCCGCCGCCTCCGGCAGCCACTTTCCCCACTGCCAAGCCGGCCTCGCCCACCGTGCAGCATCTTTGGACTGGTTGTAGCTGCCGCCACACGCGCTCCTGACCCGGCCTAGCTCCGGGCGCCAAGGAAAGCCAAGCGCAACCCCGAGCCTGCCCGGCGCCCGCAATCCTCTCCGCACTGACCTGGTGGTACCTTTGTCGGTGAGGCGGCCAGGCGGGGCAGGAGCGCGCCGGCGGCGAGGAAGAGTCAGCTGGAAGGAGCGCAGCGTTTCTGCGCCCTCTTTGGCCACACGCCCTAGGCCGCCGCCTAGTTTGCCTAGTGGACGCACCGGCCCTGTGTATGCCACACTCTCCCAATTCCCATCCCTGGGAACCACCCATCCATAGAGTCTCCGTCTTGTCAGGTTTCAGTCTCAACCATGCCCACAAAATGCAAGCATTTCTGTCGATCTGTATTAAAAAAACAAAAACCAGTTCTAATAACTTTCATCTCCACCAGGAGCAGGTCTTTTGTAAAACTAATGGGTTTTAATTGCCCAAGGCCAAGCCACCCCAAAATACTTTGGCACTACAACAGGGATAGCTCACAACAATATATTGTTGTTTCCTTTCTTGTCTTGCAGTGTCAGATGTTGAGAAAATGTATGTGCTTTTGGCTGATCAGAACAAATACGTTACGTACCAAGTTTTGCTACTTCCAATGGCTGCTTTTAAAATTAGACAAAATTATGTATAATCATATTTATTATTGGTGGAGATTATCTGAGTCGATCCTTTGTTGGGGATTTGTTGCAGGAGTGGGGGCGGTCCCCTTCTCTTTCGTTTTGCAATGACCTTTGGTTTTAAAAAATAAAAGATTGATTGATTACAAGGCAATATTCCAGAAGGGTAGTAGCCATGTTAGTCTGTTACACAGCAAACCCAAAAAGGAATCTTGTTGCAATGTAAAACATTGACAGATTTTGTAGCATAAGCCTTTTTGGAGTGGAGCCCTATTCATTAGAAGCATGATCCTCAATTGGCAGATATAACAACACACAGGTACACAGAGAGAAAAAGTAATGTACAGCAGGGCCGAAAGGCCATGAAATGCAAGACCTAGTCTGCAACATTTCTATGCAAAGTTCAGATGCATACAACATAAGCGCAGTAATAAACCTCCAGTTCCTGCTGTTGTGAATGGTCATTGTGCTTATCTTGTATACATTCCAGCTTTGCATAGTAATGTCACAGATTGTCCCCCTTGTGTTTCATGATCTTTTGGCCTCACTGCTTACATTTTCTCCCCTCTGTGACCATGTGCAGACATATATCTGCCAACTGAGGATAACAATTCAGGCACCTAATGAAGTGGCTTCAATCCGCAAAAGCTTATGCCACAATAAATCTGTTAGGCTGCAATCCTACAGCTGGCATTTGGCCATCTGAAGAGCGATAGGAAGTCGCATAAGTGCCACTCGGTTGGCAGAGAGGGAGACCTGCTGGGGGGGGGGGATAGCACTCGTACCACTGGAGACACCTCGGAAAGGTTAATGGGCGTGAATGTCCCACCAGTGATATTCTGCCCGCAGTGAAGGTGAAAACAAGGGGTTGCATAGGAATTGGAGGAAACAATGGTTCAGACCATTGTTCAGCAGTAGCTGCTGGCTCCAATGTCAGTGGGGCAGTGAATCCAGTCCAGGCTTCAGTCTGAGCTTTAAAAGAGCTATCCGTGGTGCTGAACCTAGTTGGCCCTAGGGTTCAGTACCATGGAGAGCTCATTAAACGTTCAGACTGAAACCCGGAGTGGATACTCCGCCCCACTGATGCTGGAGCAAGCAGCCTCCACTGCCTTTGGTCCATCTAGCCCAGTAGCAGTCGACACTGACTGGCAGCTGCTCTCCAGGGTTTCAGGCAGCATTATTTCCTCACCCTCCCTGGAGATGCTGGGGTTCGAACCTGGGACCTTCTGCATACAAAGCATGTGCTCTGCCACTGAGCTACAGCTTCTCTGTGGGTTCTAGGGGCATGTTGGGCATGCCCAAGAATCCAGAGAATCCTAAGCGCCCCTTCGTTCCTTTGACACATTTCCCCAAACGATCCAAAATTATGCCAGTACTAGAGCTAGCACAGTAATTTCCCTCCCATTGGAATCAATAGAAGAGATCGTTAAAAAAAATCCGCCATGCACACCTTCTGCCCTGGCCACAGCGAGCTGGCAGGGCTTATGAAGTGGCAATAGCTCTGCTTTGGAATCTCACCACCACCACTACCCATGGATTGCTTCATTAGTCTTTAAGTTGCTGCAAAATTTATTTTGGCCTTCTCACTCAAGGCTCTGCATCTATGCTCTGAACGCATTAGAGGCCTTGTCTGTTTACTGTTGTTCCCCTAATTGGACTCTGTTCCCAAAGGCTGGATTCAGTCTTTTGGCCCCATGTTTGTGAAATAGTTATTTTTAAATGGGAAAGAAAATGTTACTCTATTAAGAGTGCTAATGCTCTGTGCTGATTCCAGAAACTATTAGGCGAAAGTTTATTCAAAATAACACTATTTGCTGAAAGCAAGATCATCTATTTTTAAAACTGAGAAGTATTTTTGTTCTTATACCTTATACAGTTTCAACTTTATGTCTTTTAACTATATTCACTACTTATTTGTGGGTTTCCCTGTATCTTATGGAAACCTTCAATTTGTCTGCTGTTTTCTTTTTCTGTATTTGATATGTTTGATTTCATTCAATATATCTAGAACCAAGTTTGCTGAAGAGGCTGTCATCTGCACTCTTTAGTACTTAGCGTGATAAGGCTGCACTCCTTCTCAGCAAGAGAATAAGTCCCATTGAACTCAGTGGGGTTTACTTCCGGGTAGACATGTATAGTACAGCACTGAAAGTCTCCTTGGAGATTAATAGGATTAAGAGCTGGTGTTGGGTACAGGCTAAGAGACTGAGCTACAGATCAGGAAGTTCAAATCTCATCTCTGCCACACATTTACTAGGTGGCCTTAGGCAAGCTGCTCTCTCTCAGCCTCAGTCCCCCCATCTGCAATATGGGAAATAATACTGACATGCTATACAGGGTTGCTACAAGGTTTACAGCGAGACAATGCACGTGAAGCACTTGGAACACTTGGAAGCACTTGCAGAATGTTTAGCCGTGTTATCTTTTGGCCTCCTTAGACCTTGCTATAACAGAGACATACCTCTGTTGCCTGGGCAAAGGGAGAGAATAAAATGGGCAAGGGGAGAGAACAAGAGCATAGCAGGTCCCACCATTATACTGTGGTCTGGATCGCAGGGTCCTCGAATCATTGAGGAAATGTCTAATAACTTGGGGCTACTTTCTGGCCCAAGACATTTGCTGCTTGAAGAGGAACCCAAATGGGATCCTCCTCCTTGCTAGGCCTAAAGTCTGGCTGCACCAGTTCCTGCCCCGTTTTTCTATCAGTCTTTCGGTAACAAAGTTAAATGCCTGTAGTTAAATGTACAGGCAGTCCCCGAGTTAAGAACGTCCGACTTACAGACAACCCATACTTAAGAATGGACTTCTGGGTTCCCCGGCGCGACGTCGTTTACGCAGAGTACATAGCGTGGTATACTAGCGCAATTTGAGTAATTTACGCAATTTGCGTAAATGCCGATTTTAACGTATAGAATGCTATGCTGTTCCGACTTACATACAAATCCAACTTAAAGACATTCTTAAGAACGGAAGTTGTTCGTAACCTGGGGACTGCCTATAGTGCTGAAGCTGCAACTTGGAGAACTACATGACTGGTAAAGTGTAGAGCCACACAACTCTGTTTGAGTCCTAAACCAGGGGCAGTGCTAGGTACCGAAAAGATCCATTTTTAACATGAAACCAAAAAGATGACAGCGTTGGCACCACGCGGCCTCAGCGGGGAGATCATTCCACCACTGAGAAGGCCTCTCCCTTGTTGCCACCCTCTGAGCCTCCCTTGGAGGTGGCACTCGGAGGAAGGCCTCAGATGTAGGTTGTAGTGTCCGAATGGCATTCAGGTCGGGAGAGACGTTCTGTCCAGTATTGCAGTCCCAAGCTGTGTCTTGGATCAGTGTAGAGCTCTGGCTAAAAAAATAATGGTACGGCCAGTTACACAATAGCCATAACATAGAAAGTGCAACATAAACATAACACTGGAGAAAGAAGTAAACACATCAAATTGGTGCCTTCGGTTACTTAAAATATTCTTGGACGTCCTATTTTTAACTTTTGTTTGCTTCATATACCAGCTTCCCAACACTTAATATTTAGGTGTTTGCAAGGCCCACATAGTTCAGTCAAGTGTTTGGCAGCATTGCTCCCACTGCTTACTTAACTGAAACACCCACTTGTATGGCCTAAATTAATCTGTTCGATAGAGTGGGATAGCAGGAAGAATTCTTAGCACTCAGGTGTGCTTTCAGTAGGGTCTGTTTGTTTTGACTGCAGCAGAACCTTGTGGAAACAGCTTGTTCTCAGGGTGACATATCACCTTTAAATTTAGAATGTTGGGACAGTGGTGTCCAGTTTTTCAGCAATTAAAAAAATCTTAGGAAAATAGCTTTTGCTTTAAAATTACAGGACATGTTTACAAATTCTCCAAAAATGTGGCTTGTAGCCAATTGTGTCATTCAGCTCCCCCCCCCCCGCACACACCCCCAAATCTGCTCTGGAGGGTTCCACTGGAGCAGATTTGGGGACTATGGAGGGGGCTGCAAAGGGGAGGAGAAGGATGGGGAAGTCCAATCCAGTGGGTAATATCTAGCTCTGTCACAGTGCTAGTGCAACATCATTAGCGCTTGGTAGGCAAAGGGAAGAAGTGGTGATTTGCGGCTGAAATTTGGCCACAAATCACTGCTTTTTCCCTTTGCTTAGCCAGCATTAATGACATGGTGCTAGTGTTGGTTTGTACAACCCCATCAGCACTAGTGCTGCAACAGCAATGGATACTGCCCAGTAGCAACACTCTTAAATAAATGGAAAATAGCTCTGGAATCATTTTGTTATGCCATGGGAGTGCTGTCTTGAGTAAAATAACAGAATCATTCCATCCAAGGGTTTCTCTGCTAGACGATTCCAGTGGGTTTTCTTGCTAGTCTGTATTGAGGAACACACAAGTCCCTAGTAAAGCCTTGACAAGGCCCTTCCCCACCCCCCACCCACATGAACTCACTGTAATGTTTTGACATTCAACCTGGAGGGCACAAAAATCCTGAGGGAGAGTTTCTTGTTTTTTCTTCTCCTGCAAAGCCATCAGATGACAGCGTTCCTGTTAAAATAGAAACTTGTTTCTGCTGAGCACAACTTTCATGACTGCTCAAATGTATTGTCAAATAATAAGGGTTCACTTTAGGCAAGGATGACATTAACCATAACTCCAAGTAGCCTTGCAATTTTGATTTGACCTAAGCTTAGGGTTCTTATTTTTGCAGTGATTTGCAAGAGTTTCCTGAGTGGAACATCTTTATGATGTGAATCTAGAATCTCTAAGGATGGATACAAATTATTTCCCCCTCCTCACCACCATAACACCATTTCCTTTTTTTACAGTTACCATATGATGGGAGGCACATAGAAGTGTGTCAGCTCAAGAGTTGCAATGCAATGCCTAGAGCTACAGTGTTTTAGGCCGGCCTCAAAACTCTAGCTCGTCAAAAATTTAGCAGCTGCTGAGAAACAGAGTGCATTAATTTTGTACCAAGGGATGGTTTATGTACTGGCAGCACCATAGGAAATGTGGCTTCCATCCATATCGTATGAAAGAATCAAATGGCCAGGACCAATTATGTAGTTCCTTGTGACATGAACATCATTGTTTTATGGAGAACGCGCAGGGAAGGGAAGAGGCTCCAGTATCCCTGTTGGTAAATGTGAATTGGTTCAGTGTTCCAAATTGATCCTGCCATAAAGTGATTGAAAAACATTTTGCCTTGATGAGATCATTTAGGAAGGTGCTTCTGGTGGTTCCCACAGCCCAGCTGGAATCCGCCCAGAGCAGAGCCTTCAGTGTGGTAGCACCCTCTCTGTGGAACTCCCTGCCTCTGGATGTCAGGCAGGCACCAACATTGTTTGGTTTCTGGCACCTGCTGAAGACATTTCGGTTTCAACAAGCCTTCCCCAATAGACCAGCCATGGTACTGGCATTCTCTTAAAAACAGCAACATATTTTAATCTTGTGTTTTGTTACTATTATCCTTTACTGTTCACTGCTCCTAAATTTGTTTAGATGTGGAGCAGTATATATGTGTGTGCGTGCGTGAAATAGATAATAAATAAATAAATACATATGGACAAACTAGAACATGTCCAGAAGAAGGTGACAACAATGCTGAAGGGCCTGGAGACCCAAGTGCTATGAAGAAAGGTTGAAGGAGTTGGGTATGTGTAGTCTGGAGAAGAGACAATTGATAGGCACTGGGTAGTATCCAACAGTGTCCCAGCGCTAGAGCTAATGAGGTTGCTCTAGCAAGAATCACTGCTTGTACAACGTAACTAGCACAGTGGGACAAAAGCGGCCATTTGCTGCTGAAATTACACTAATTACGTTGCACAAGCACAACCTCATTAGCGCAAGCCATGGGACACTGTTTGATACCAGAAAGAACTGTGCTGGCAGAGGGAGGGTGCTCTGAAGTTGGAGTCCCGATCTTCCGAGGTCAGAGCTGGGACTCTGACTTTTCCTGTGGCCGTCGAGAGAACGTTTAGCAACTGCATAGGGTTGCGCCCAAAAAGGTGCTTTTTGTATGGAGGGAGACAAGTTTGTTATGAGCACTCTCTAGTAGGTATGGCACCCATACAAACAAAATCATCATAACAAAAAGAGAGCCAGTGTGATGTAGTGGTTAGAGTGTTGGACTGGGACTTGGGAATTCCGGGTTCTAGTCTCCACTCGGCCTTGAAGCTCACTGGGTGACTTTGGGCCAGTCACTGACTCTCAGCCTAACTTACCTCACAGGGTTGTTGTGATAAAATGGAGAGGAGGAGGAGGATTATGCAGTGGGTTCCTTGCAGGAAAAAAGGGCAGGCTATAAATATAATAATAAATAATAAAATGATTTTTTTAATTATTTTTTTTATTATATTTATACCCCGCCTTTTTTCCTGCAAGGAACCCAAGGTGGCTTACATAATCCTCCTCCTCTCCATTTTATCAGCATTCGTTATACTCATAACAAAACTATGATAGTTATAGTTATAAAACTATGATGATGGTTATGATAATATAATAATAATAATAACAACAACAACAACAACAACAATGACTCTTGTGACCATTCAGCAACATCAGAGGTTTATTTTTATGCAATTTATATTATTTAATCAGTTAGTTCATTTAGCTTATTTGATTGATGGTGTTTTTGGAAGGCATAGTATTTAAGTAGGCACCATTATAGGATTATAATGGGAAAAATAATTGTCATAGTGGATTGTAATAAAAATAGACATATTTCTACTTAAACAGAACAAACTTCAAGGAGCCAATGCAGGAAGGGAATAAAAAAAACAAGGTGGCATGGAAAGAACTGTGCTGGCTACAAGGTGGGGTGGAGGCTGCTCCAAGGCACTGAGACCTCAGACGAGATTTCCAGTGTCACAGTGCCTTCGATGACAATGCCTATGCCCCTCCAGACAAGGTCGGAGGGACATAGGATTGTGCCCTAGGTGTCCTAATTGATTTGAAAGTGTGCGGGCAACTCTACCTTTTAACCTCCTAAGGCTGCACCCCTATACACATTTACATAGGAGTAAGCGCAATTGAACCCAATGGGACTTACTTCTGATTAAACCCAATGGGATACATAGTAAGAGTCGGCAACCCGCAGCCTGCATGCAGCCCGTGCTACCCCCTGAATTTACCTGAATTCATTAAAAATTCTTGGGGAAAATGGTGCCTGTAGCCACTACAGATCCCATTTTTTAAAAAAAGGATGTCCATGGTGTGTGTGTGTGTGAAAACTGCTCCTCCAAAGTTGCCCATCCCTGATGTACAGGATGATCATACTAAACTGTAGCTCAGAGCGTTAAGTTACCATTTTGGTCATTTCCATGGAAAACGTAGCTTACAAAGGGATCCAAGATTCCATGGAATGAGGCCAACCTCTTCTGTAATGTTTCTGTGTCTGATTAGCTCTAGATGGACTGAGGAGAACTGCACATAGTAAAAGAGTGACAAAAGTATTTTCAGTTTCATTTTGAGGCCAACAATTTTGTGTGCAAAAGTAGAAGTTTTGAAAGGGCCAAAACATTTTCTGAAAACTGCCCAAATGTTTAGCATTTTCCATGCTTGTTCATTACAGCCCTTGCCAATCTGGTGCCTTCAAAATGTGTTGGACTATAACTCCCATCATCTCCAGCTGATGTGGCCAAAGGCTCCAAGTTGTGGAAGCATGACATAATGAATCCGATAGTCTTTAGGGTGCCACAGGACTCTGTTTATTGAAAGTTATTGAATTACTGTGTTATGACTTCTGCTTTAATAATAAAGTATGACTGTGGCATTGAAAATAAGAACATAAGAAGAGCCATGCTGGATCAGACCATCTAGGGTCCATCTAGTCCAGTATTTTGTTCACACAGTGGCCAACCAGCTGCCCAAGGGATCCCACAAGCAGCACATGAGAGCAATAGCACCCTCCCATCCATGTTCCCCAGCAGCTGGTGTACATAGGAATACTTCCTGTGATACTGGAGGTAGCATATAGCCAAATCAGGACTAGTAGCCATTGATAGCCTTTTCCTCCATGAATTTGTCCAATCCCCTTTTAAAGCCCTCCAAATTGGTGGCCATCACTGCATCTTGTGGAAGTGAATTCCACTCAGGTAAAGAACCAAAATCACATCCCTTTTCATCTTTGCTTGCTGTGCTTTTGAACTTTCGTGGAGCTGACAGATTCTCCTCAAATTGTCTTGGGTGTGCAGGGCAGTGGCTCCCCGCTATCTCCGTTTAGAAATGCAGCCGGAAAAAGAATTGTGGCTGTTTATATATCTAAAGCAGCACAGGATTTCCCACAGTCACTTTGAAGCACATTGAAAAAAAAACCTGTAAGAGCTTGTGGGAAAGCTTTATGCTTCCGTTACATAGAGAGAAAACGGCATCAGAAACCAAAAAAATAAAAAAAGAGAGGAAGAAGCAGCAAAGATACAAATAGAAAATTAATAGGGCTTGAATCAAGCCACTGAAGAGAATGCGTGAGTGTTCCTTTGTACCTCTGGCACCCCCACTGCCTATTTCCAGAGAGTGCCAAAAGGTGCCCCTTGTTTCCCCTGTGAAGGATCATTTACTTGCTCTAAGAATTTGCTAAGATGAGAAGAGGTCTGTTAGGGCACAATCCTATGTTTAGACAGAAAATGCTGGGAATTCTAGGAGTTTTTTCTGTCTAAACATGCATAGGATTGCACCCTTATTCTCTGAAATGACCTCACCTCACCCATTCTCCCTTGCTCTCCTTTTTGCCTGACTCTCCCTCCTAGAGTGTGATGTCATCCTCTCTCTAGTCCTCCTCATGCGTAGAATGAAGAGTGGAGCCATACTACTCTGGGATCACGCTGTTGTAGCTCTGGGGAAGGGCCATAGTTCACTGGCAGAGCTCATCCTTTGCATGCAGAAGGTCTCAGGTTTGGTCCCTGGCACCTACAGGCAGGGCAGGGAAAGACTCCTGTCTGAAGCCCTGGAGGGTCACTGCCAGTCAGTGTTGACAATACCGAGCGAGACAGGCCAGTGTTCTGACTCAGTATAGGGCAGCTTCCTATACTGGCCCTGCCCCAGACATCGTACAGCCTACTCACAGTCAGTCAGTGGTGGCAGTTCCTCTTCAGACATTCACACTCTGCAGATGTGCATGCCCACAGGTCCCTTCTTCCTTTCCCAGAAACAATGCAGCATGATGTTTGGCTTGAACAATCTGGGGGGTTTTGCTGCTAAAGTATGCTCTTGATTCTATTGGTGCATCAACTGTTTTATCGTTATACTCAGTGATGCATTTCGGACAGGACTTTGGGGCACAGTGAGCAGAATGAGGTTGGGAAGATTTTGCTAGGGAGTGTGCTTAAAGAGCTTCCTCTTAATATCAGATGCATGTTTTCAGAAAACAATTTCCAGAAATAATTATATTTGATTCCCTCATTGGTTTGAGCAGTAGCATGGACCGCTAGGAACAGGGCTTTATACATCAGTGTATACACTGTCAAGATCATACTGCCATTATACAAATCTATAGTGCGACTGCACTTAGAATACTGTGTACCGTTCTGGTCACCACACCTAAAAAAGGATATTGTAGAGTTGGAAAAACTGCAGAAAAGGGCAACTAAAATGATCAAGGGGCTGGGACAACTCCCCTACAAGGAAAGGTTACCATTGGTGGGGTTGTTTAGCTTAGAAAAAAGGCGAGTAAGGGGAGACATGATAGAGGTTTACAAAATTATGCATGGTTATTTGCATTATTAGCAATGGATGGATGCTCCATAATTTAAAATAGTTGCATAAATAAGTTGTTATTAGTGGGAAATGGCTGGTGTGACTCTTCCTCAAACCTTGCTGTAGAAAGTTTTATGCAGGCCCCAAGAGATGTATGTGCCGGGGCTGCTAAATCTGTATCCCTAAACGGTGTTTGGAATAGATGCCTCAGCCTCGTTCAAAGCATGACATGCAGTGAGGAAGGAATTAATAGCAGGAGTTCCTGCCTTTTATTTACAGTTTAATCTGATCTGTAGCGTTTCTGAGCCACATCTTCGGCTCAGCTTGTGGGCAGTTCATTTGTGCATTCATCAGATGTTTAATTTCCTTCAGCAGAAGCAAGATT
Source organism: Shinisaurus crocodilurus (assembly GCA_021292165.1). NCBI lineage: Eukaryota > Metazoa > Chordata > Lepidosauria > Squamata > Shinisauridae > Shinisaurus > Shinisaurus crocodilurus. The sequence goes on from CM037876.1 coordinate 292,625,744, forward strand.
GTTCTCTGTAATGGACTTGATTTTTAAATTCTACTTCAGTTTGATCTCATCTTCCTATTAGCCTGGTTTCAGCAGCAGCACTTTGATAATCAATATCTTCTATGGCTCTCTAGGAAGTGATGACTTCATTTCATTTAGGCACCATAATAAGATGGATGTAACAAATGATATGCCCTCCCCACCCCAAATTTGGCTTTCAATTAGATTTGTTTTTAAAATGAAGATGGTATCTCTGTCCAACATCATACAATTTCATTACCACTACCTTATTTTGATTAGTATAATTAACATTTCCAAGTAGCTTTTGGCATGTTGAGCTAGTTTTGTTCCTACTTCCATAGTTTGGCATGGATTATTCCTAAACATCATTCCTATTTACCATGGTATCCTGGTAACATCTGCCCCCTTCCCAGTAAAAACTAGGTTTTCCCACCTTGGTGGGAAAGTTTAAGCACACGCCAGAGATGGGCAACTTGTGGCCCTGTGGATGTTTTGGCCCATGTTCCCTCACCATTGACTATGCTGGCTAGGGCTGATGGGAGCTGCCTGTAGGCCAAAACATCTGGAGGGCCACAAGTTGCCCACCCCTGACATACAACCTGCAGACCACTTCCCCGGTTATGGTGGAGAAACGGCAGCCCAGGTTCCCAGAGCTAAGTTTGCTGCTGAACATCTAGTTGTTGTAATACACCTGAAAGTCTGGGTTCGTTGGATAGTGTACATAATTCAGCTGCTAATGGCTTGATGTAATGTACATTTTTTAAAAGCTTGGAAATTCTAACAATAATGGTTGTTTAGCTGAGTGGCGAAGTTTACAATGGCAAGTCATGCTATTGAAACAGGATCTTGGTAACTCAGGTCAGGTGCTTAAGAATACATTGACCAGTGTTCTGTTGATGAAAGTTGTCTATTTTAAAATCCTAGGTGTCAGTAAGACAAACTGACCTGTCATGAGTGCATTTTTTGGCTATCATTTGATGACCCTGTTACTGACTTCTGCCAGCCTGGAACTTGTGACTTACCAGCAGTGAAAAGCTTCCTATCCCATTGCTCATAGGGACAGATCTGTCCAGTCCCATTATTTTGGGGGTGGTGTTTTTATGGTATGTTTATTTACAGAGAGAATCCTTATATTATACTGTATTATGAATGGAATAAATGCAGTAGGTTGTTTTTTTAAATCCTGTTGGGCAGAATCCACCCTAATTTAAGCTTATTTAAGTCCCATTTATTTCAATGGGGGTGTGGAAGAGAATTAAGAATGTGCATAAGTTTTTCCCATTGAAACCAATAGTGTTTAAATGTATTTCTGTTTGGCTGGATCGTGCCTACTGACATTTGCGTTAGGGGCTGATGTGTTGATTGGGGATGGGTGAGTTGTACTTAATCAATCATGTCCATGAACGTTGGCTCCTAGAACTCAGTAGGAATGCAGAGGAGTAAGTGCTTTGTGAAATTATCCTTTGGAATGTGTCATCGAAATAATAAAGTGGCCAGCTGAACAAGTTGAATGAAGTTGTTCCTTAAAGGATGAACCGTGGGCAGAATAATCCTACTGATGGTGGTGGTGGTGGTGGGGAAACCCGAAGGCGGAGGAAGTGTGTTATCCAAAGACCTGTTGAGCTTGCACTAAAGTGTATAGAATTGCTACCATCCTGTATATTAATAGCAAACTTATTCTCCAAGGTGGGTCAAAATGACTATGTGAGGGAGAGGTATCAGCTGGCTTGGGGGAATGCCAAGGTTTGCAGGAGTACAAAAAGTCTTTAGAGAAAAACCTCTAAGGGGGACGCAAATAAAAAAAAGCAGCCCAGTGAGGACTGAGCATGCTCAATGGCCACAGAATACAGACAGGCTATTGGATGAGCGGGTGAGTGGACAAATGAAGTATTCTGGAAAGGGGCATGGCTGGATGGAACCCTGAACAAGAGCACTCCACACAGCAACATGTTGTTGCAGGCCACATGTGTGCATATTGAAAGCACACCATGATGACATGACTAAAGAGCTTCATTAAAATAATTCACTCATACTGATGCAAAAATAACTGCAGTAGACTAAACTCAAAAAATCTGGCAGCCTAAGAAAGTTATTTCCTCAAGATACTGATGTGCATATTTTGTAACTAATCTTCTCCATGAATGACGCCACAAATACTACCTTACATCAAGCCTACATTCCTAAATACCAGAACATTAAAAAAAAGAAAGAAAGAAGAAAGAAATTGAATCTATAAGGGGCTGATCCTGTGGCCCCCTAGATATAGTCTAGGAGGCCATAGGATATGTTGGATTCCCAGATCTGAGGTCGGAAACAGAGCTCCAACCTCGGAGCTGGGAATCTGTGCTCTGCCGCCCTACCCCCCTTGCAGCTGGTTCAGAAAGAACCATGCTGGCTACCTCTTCAAGATCAGGAATTTGAACTTGGAGAGGGTGTAAAGGGGGGATTCTGGTGGGTGGGAAGGGAAGGGGACTACAGAGGCCAAGGTATGACGTATCCTGTCCTCTGTAGCCTCCTTCCACCCCCCTCTGAAGTGCCCCACCTAAACAGCTGAAAACGGCCATCTAGCAAAAACGCAGAGCGGGAGGAGCAGGGAGGTGAAGATCGCCTCTGCTGCTCTTCCTGGTCTGCCTAGGATTCCCGTAAGCCTCCGAGTTTGGAGGCTTATGGGCATTCCAGTTGGATTGCGCCCAAAATGAAGTAAAAAAAATGCATTCTATGGACACACAACCACATATGCAAAAGGAACACTAGAATTATTACACCAATTATTAATATTTGCTGATAAATGATCTCCCCTTCTCTTTTTAACAATGTTAGCCACCAGGCTAACATAAGAACTACCCAGGAAGAGAACCCATGGTTTGTTTCTGTGTTGTGCAGTCTGGGTTGTTTGTGGTTAATAATTCATAGTTAAACCATAGTGCAGGGTTTGCACATGACAATAACCCATGATTCAACAACAACCCATAGTCACCCCATACTCAACCTGTACTCTTGGTTGTCGTTACATGCTAACCAAGTCAAAGGCTATAATCTGGTGAGGCCGTTCCACATATACACAAGGGTAGAAAAGGTTGTCTCAGCCGGGCTGTCACCCTCCTACTTGTTATCCATGCCTTGGGAGAAAGCTAAATTTCTTGTTAAGCAAAGATTAATTGACATCGACTTCCAAGAGTTCCATGGAGCGGCTCAGGGCCCATGCTCCCCCTTGTCGATGGGTCTGTCAGACCTTTACTCTACAAATGGGATGCTATACTTAGATTGGTTATCTATTCCAAAATATAGGAGAGCGTTTTCCTTGGCTCGATTTAATGTTCTACCCTCCAAACTTTTGGATGGTAGAGTCAATAAAATCCCAATGGAAAACAGGTGTTGCCCCTGCAATAATGAGGAGGTGGAAACTATTGCACATGTCCTTTTTAATTGCAGCTTCTATCGAGGGGCTAGAGAAAACATAATACATCCAATCACCCAGACTTTCCCTGGACGATCCTCAGAGTTTCTTTTGTCCACTCTGCTTGACGGCTCAGATAGCTCAATTACCAAGAAAGTTGCAAAATTTTTGAATATTGCTATTGTGACTAGGCCTTTTATGCTTGTATGATTCTGTTTTTATTTTCTAAGTTTTTATTTGAGTGTATAAATAAGAGCTGGTGTATCTTGTTTGTATTATATTGTTTTACGTATTGGTATGGTCGGTAGACCGTAAATAAAATATTCATCACATATACACAAGGAAGGTGTTTCCATTGCCAGCTACCATGAGCAGAGGCGGAGGGAACTCTTTTTGCTCTTGGAATTCTGTCCTTGCTGGCATTTGGAGCCCCTAAGTGGCAGAGGGTTCATTTAAATATCCTTAGATTGCTCCAGTATATTTTCATACAAAATCAGATGTTTTCAAATCTCTAATTATCCTTGCTCTCATGTACTTCAATTGATTTAGGGAAGCGTGTTTTATTAATGATTCTGTGCAGATTTTTTTATAATTTTCCTCTCTGTTGGTGAATCATGCATAATATTATGCCAGAGAGTGACAATTTAAATAATAAAAACTAATTGAAGAGCGATGGTGATACAATTTAGTATTTCCATGCAGCTTCCCTCTGCAATATGCTGCACTTAAGACATCTGTTAATCTGGGACTCTGTTTCCTGCCGCAGATTAATTGTGATTAATATCATTAAAATTCACCCGGGAAATAAGTGCCAGGGCAAAAGAGATCTGGCAATCAAAACCAGGTTCTCAGAAATGAGCTACAGAGTCCTAATGTTTGCTTCCAGATTCAGCAGCCGTCTTTGAGCTGATTGATTCTGTATCGGCTTCCTTGTTTACCTTATTTAAAAAAAAAAAAAAGCTAATATTTTTAACCTTTGGAAGGTTAACAGCCTTTGGAAGAAAGTTTAAAAATAAATTAATCCTTCCCCATACTTAATCGATATTGGCTGTTTGTAACAGTACTCCATATACACGTCTTTATTTATTTATGTTAGAGCTTAACGCATGTTCTTTCACCCACTAATTCCGCTTCTCAAAACAGGACCTCAGAACCTTGCCAGTATTTCACATTGACAAGTGACATGTGATGCCGGTTGATGGATCTCCAAGACTCATCTCCTGTTTCAGTCCTTCCTTCCAAAGTCTGCCTAATCTAAGACATATATGGTCTAGGGAGGCATGTGTTCGTTTTTTTCCTGTCACTGCGGCTCTGATTGGAGGACTTTTAGGTCCAAAATATCCCAAGCAGTCTTTAGGGTTATTGGCTGTATTTCAGGTTTGCTCTTCTCTCCCCACTCCCTCCTTTCTCTCCCCCCACCTTGGAGGTGTTTTGTTTTTTTCTACTCAAGGGATTCCCCTTGTTATGCTGGAGACTGATTCTGTGGCTGTTTAGCTGCAAGCCCTCCTCTCTTTCTTCCGGATGTGTCATTTGGATACAGTATCCTCTATGCCTAATGCAGAAATCAATTGGACGGGTCATTTAGACTATCGCTCTTCATGTTGCAACGTGGGAAGTAACTTAATTTTATTAAAATGCCAGTCCGGCGGACTCGGCACGGTCATCTGAAAGGAGTGAGGTGGGCCACAATCAGCCTGAGCACAAGCTGTAAGTACGGATTTTGTATTTGTGAAGGCCACTGCGAGTCACGCAAGGCCCTACCGATTCCCACCCATGGCACTGAAGCGGCAACGACTTACGTAGCACTTTTGATGTGCTGGCGGTGGGGGGGGAGGCGCTTCTTCGCAAAAACAGGCTTGCTGTGCCAGTCCTCCTGGACCCTTGCAGAATCATAAGAAAAGTAAGAGAGCCAAGGAAGACATAAAATAGATGGGTGGGGTGGAGCAAGGTAAATAAATAACTGGGGTTTGGGGGCTGAGTGTTTTGGACAGTTCTACTCATTTTTATTGGTGTGCGGGACACCGTGAACAGGACATGTTCATTTTTATAAAGACTCTTTTATGTGCAAGTGTGTTTGGAAGATCGCAGGTGTCATGGAGTATACATGTGCAGTGGGGCTTACTTCTAAGTAAAGATGTGTAGGATTGCACTTTATTGCTCAGGTATTTTTGTGAGACTGTTTGCTAGGGTGTGACCTAAACTTTGAAGGATTCCTCCCTAATAGGGCTGTTAACTATTTTACCCTGTCTTTGTGCCACATCACTCTTGCAAGAATAAAGTGAACTCAGCAGAGTTATTTCAGACTTACAGCCCTGTGAAGTTGAGATGGCCTCTGGGTAGTTGAGGCTAATTTGGATTGTAAATTATCCCCTCCCCACCCCGATACGCGCCGCAATACCAGAAGTAACACTGAAGCATAAAGTAACCATGACAGAGCTGTTTTCTCTTTGCCTAGTTTAGATGTCTTGTTATGAGTGCGCAGATTTAAAACAGAGATATTTTTTTAAAAAATCCACTCCGATGGTGTAAGTGATCCAGAGTTTTTCAGAATTGACATGCCATGTGATAAACTTTATAGAGCGTCTGTTGGCCTGAATGAATCTGCAGGGATGGAAGGCACAGTCGCCTAGTGAGTGGGTTTTATTTTTCACATGAGACCATCATTCTCTCTTGACTGAAACACAGTAACAGCAACACAGAATACATTGGCGCTGGAGAATGGAGCGTGCTATTAGTCACAACAAACCCCCTTTCCATGTTCAAAGGGATTGAAAAAGATGGGGTGAGGGGAATCAAGAGACACACTGTAATAGCACAATTAAAAAGTGAGTGTTGCCTAGCACTTGAGAGCACGGGTTGTGAGCTGCAGATCCCTGGTTCAAAACTCATTTTGCTGTGATCTCACTGGGTGACCTTACGCCAGCGGTGCACAACCTGTGGCCCAGGGGCAACATGCGGCCCCCAAGACCTTAGTTGCAGCCCTCAAGGGAGCTCTGCCCACCCCACTGCCACTGCATTACCTCCCCAGCAATCCTGATCCAGATCTCAGCTTGTCTGAGCGTGGAAAGCTAGGCAGGGTCAGGCCTGGTTATTACTTGGATGGAAGACCCCTCCTCCAGTTTCCTGCATTGAGCAGGGGGGTTGGACTCGATGGCCTTGTAGGCCCCTTCCAACTCTATGATCTATGAATCTATGAATCTCTCTTTCCTCATTGTAAAGTACAATCCGTATGAGGATTACTAGGGCAGGGATGGAGGGAAGGCTCTCTACTTGCTCCCCCAACAATGCTCATACAGACCACTCTTTCCCTGCTGCTGCTAGCAGTGAGTGATCTGTATCAGGATCACTGGGATATGTGTGTGGGTTTGTGCACATATATGTTTGTGCAGTCACTGACCACCAAGCTAGCATCACAAGTGGTCCTTGGGGCTGAAAAGGTTGTGCAGCCCTGCATTAGGCAAACCACCGTGCAGTAGGCCCCATTTTCAATCCCTGACATTTCCTGGTAGGGACTGGGGGGGAAATCCTGCTGAACCCACGGAGAGACACTGCCAAGGTAGATGGACCCATGGTCTGACTCGGTTTAAGGCAGCTTCCTATGTTCCAATGGCTCTTGTAGCATTAATGAGATGTTTGTGTGTGAAGTGCTATATACATATTTATTTAAAAGGGGAGCAGATTAACAAAATTTCAATATTCTGTAATCACTTCCCTTTATGTACCCTTCATGGTGGGAGGGGACAAACTCACTTCTACAATAGAACGATTTGACTGTTCATTTTATTCAAAGAATTGCTATTGTTATAGCAGTTGTCCTTACATAGTTCTTGCCTTGCTGATCCCCCAATACCGCTGTGAGGCAGGTTACTGGTATTCCCATTTCAGAGATTGGGAACTGGGGCTGAGAGACCCTGACTTGCCTGGGACATCCCAATGAGTCGGTGGGTGACCTCAGACACTAATTTAAGTGGGTCTGTCCAGCCATTGGACCACTTTTGTCTACTTGGGTTCTCTTTTAGCATACTCTTTTTGATGTTTTGAAATGGTTGTGTGAGTGCGTATGTGTATGAAAGCTATGTTAGAAATAGTAGCCTGCCTAATTTTCTGAGCAAGGATTCCATGAGCAGGATTCTCGATTACTGCTGAGTCATGGAAATGTTACTTGGAAAACCTGTTCCAGTATCATGGCTCTGTCTGAACCAGCAGCCTTTGATTATTTATTTATTTATTTATACATAAGAAATACAAAAAAAACCAATATAAAAAGAATATAAAATCATAACTACGGTAATTAAAAACATTACAGAAACTATAAAACAGAGCAGTGCAGTTACACAGGATGTGATCTGAACATGAACACACTGAATGGGGTCTGGTAACGCAGTCCGTTTTTCATTCTATTTCTCCTCCTTTCTAAGGCTTTATTCCATTTTTTCCCCTCATGAAACTTTAGTTCCTCACTAGGCAGGTACTAATGTTATATGTCCTATATACAGTTATTAAAGGCGCAAGTTTAGACAGAAAAAGGGCTTACAACTCCTAGTATGCCCCAGCCAGCTATGCTGGGACATGCTGGGAGTTGTAAGCCTTTTTTCTGTCTAGGCTTCGGTAGGATTGCGCCCTAAGTGTATCCTTCAATGCAGAGATTGCCCGTCTTCTTGTTCACTTTAGCAGCATTGTTTGTGCTTTCGCTTTCCCCCATGGAATTGTGTTTGTATGACAAAGGCAATGCCAGTACGTAGGGATGTTGGAGAAATCCGAAATGGATTCAAGTGACTTCAGATTTCTATTAATCTGACCTGTGGATTCCACAGTGGACCGGCATCTTCCAAATCCATGGACTTGAGGACCATTTTTTAACTTTCCTGAATTGTACGACAATTTAGTCATATGAGAATACGAAAGTTGCTGGGAAATAAGCTAATATATACACCATTTAAAACACACACACACATTTTATACGTGTGTGTGTGTGTTTTAAATGGTGTATATATTAGTATATCTACTATTATGCTAATATTAGCCTCCGCTGTGTAGCACTCTTTGTGTGTGTGTGTGTGCTCTGCTCCTTGATTGTATGCTGACCTAAGAAAAATGTGCAAAATGTTACATGCCAGCGAAAGGTACATAAATTGCAGCAGACTCATTTGCGTTATTTTCCGAAGGGGGGGGGGAATCCAAATCCGTCAGTGAACGAATGATGGAATGAAAGATGCCTGACAAACCACGAAACACAGACTGAACGGATTAAATAAAATCCATACATCCATAGTGGTAGCTGTATGTTTAAGGCAGGGCTGAGGTTGAGCACCTGCTGAAAAACAAAGGAGAAAGGAGACTTTAAAAGTAGACGAAGAACAATATATTCCCTATTGCTCTATGTGGAGCTGCCCTTAAGGCTGCTCCAGAAGCTAGACCTAGTGCAGAATGCAGCAGCTCGTCGGCTGTTGTCAGGAGCTGCCCCTTTTCAGTATGCAACTCCTTTGTTGAAGGAACTGCACTGGCTGCCTATTTGCTACTGGGCCAGGTTTAAGGTTCTGGCACTTGCATACAAAGCCCTAAACTACTTGTGACCAGAATGAGAAGAGCCTTCAGTGTGGCGGCTCCACTTCTATGGAACTCCCTGCCACTGGAGGTCCGGCACACTCCGACACTGTGCTGTTTTCGGCACCTACTGAAGATGTCTTTGTTCCAGGAAGCCTTCCTTGCTGACCAGCGATGGTTTTAATATTACCCTGTTTTTAATGCATTGTTTTTATTCTTTTATTTGGTTTATCTTTTCATTGTTCACCACTCGAGAATCTGTATAGATATGGAGCGGTATACAAATGCTGTAAATAAATAAATATCCCCTGCAGATATGCTTTATACCGCTTTAAGATACTGTTTTAAGATATACTGCTTTAAAGATACTGCTTTATCAGTAACTGATAAAGTAGAAGGCACCGTCCTTATGATCGACAACTCCCCAGCCACTTTCTCTACACCACTCCTAAACAGAATATCCAGCTGGCAACTATCAGTAACATACAAGTCTTCCTGGACCATCCAGCAAAGTCCCTGTTATGCATACAAGGCCACCGTTTTCTTCCAGAATTAAATCATGGGTGTTACATGTCCCCTCCCCAGGAAAACGAACCTGTTAATGATGTTGGGTGGGTAACTGACATGGCACTCTGGAGAGAAGCCTGGAAGAGAAAAGCGCTCTTAATTCTCTAACTTCTTCTAAACTTAAGGGAGTGCCTTCTCCCTTACCAATGGCCCAACTGGAATCCACGCGGAGAAGATATATATATATATATGTGTAGAGAGAGAGAGAGAGAGAGAGAGAAATAGATATAGATATAGATATATGAAGAAGTCCTGACTGACTGACTCATCAATGCCCAGCTCAAACCGTTTAATCTAGGAACGTGAAATTTTGAAGGAACATTGTTTTTATTATGTAGACACCCACTAAGGAAGGATTTTTGGAAATTCCATCGCTAAGGGGGGGGAAAGGGGGGGAAATCACCCCATTCTCATATCTCCTATGGGCAAAACAACAGGGGAGCAGTTATGCAAATCGGCCTCACCTCATAATTGCTGCAGGAGCCAATAGGAGCAGTTATGCAAATAGTCCCCGCTCGGCCATGAAGCTCACCAGGTGACTTTGGGCCAGTCACTGACTCTCAGTCTAACCTACCTCACAGGGTTGTTGTGAGGATAAAATGGAGAGGAGGAGGAGGAGGATTATGTAAGCCGCCTTGGGTTCCTTGCAGAAAAAAGGCAAGGTATAAATATAATAAATAAATAAAAAATAAAGCCCATACGACACTTAGAATATTCGTATGAATTCCTGCAGGGGCCAATAGGAGTGGGTATGCAAATCTCCCCTAGGCCATTTAGAATGTTCTCTAAGGGGGTGAAAAGGGAGGGAAACTTTTTAAATGACAGACTGACTGAATGACTGCTGTGTGGGGGGGGCGTCGTCGCATAGGCTCCATCACGTTTTGACGGATCCACCCCAAACTTGGCACACATACTCTTCATCACCCAAGGACAAAGACTGGTGGGTTTAAATCTCCGAAAAAACCCTCACTGCGCCTGTACGGCCCAAAATAGATGATAGCCAATGGCATCACTTGGAATGTTCATGGGCCATTCAGGAGCGGCTATGCAAATCACTCCGACGACATTTAGAATGTTCGTATGAACTGCCACAGGACCCAATCAGGAGAGGCTATGCAAATCTCTCCTACGTCAAAACAGAATGTTCATATAAACCGCAGCCGGGGCCTACGGGGGGGGGGCGAGATGGGATTTCATTGTTGGGTAGTCCCGGGGGGGCAAGCTGGGATTACATTGTTGTGTAGTCCCGAGGGGGAGGGGGCAAGCAGGGATTTCATTGTTGCGTAGTCCCGAGGGGGGGCAAACTGGGATTACATTGTTGGGTAGTCCTGGGGGGGGGGAAGCAGGGATTTCATTGCTGTGTAGTCCTGGGCAGGGGGGAGCAGGGATTTCATTGTGTAGTCCCGGGGTGGGGGAGAAGCTGTGATTTCATTGTGTACTGCCCGGGGGGGGGAGTAGGGAATTCATTGTTGTGTACTCCCAGGGGGGGAGCAGGGATTTCACTGTGCAGTTCCGGGGGGGGGGAGCAGGGATTTCACTGTGTAGTCCCAGGGGAACAGGGATTTCATTGTGTAGTCCCGGGAGAGCAGGGATTTCATTGTGTAGTCCCGGGAGAGCAGGGATTTCATTGTGCAGTCCCGGGGCAAAGGGAACAGGGATTTCATTGTGTAGTCTAGGTGGGGAAGCAGGGATTTCATTGTGTAGTCCCGGGGGGGAGCAGGGATTTCATTGTGCAGTCCCAGGGGAGCAGGTAGTCCCGGGGGAGCTGGGATTTCATTGTGTAGTCCCGGGGGGGGGGAGTAGGGAATTCATTGTTGTGTACTCCCGGGGGGGGGAGCAGGGATTTCATTGTGTAGAACCAGGGGGGAGCTGTGATTTCACAGTTGTGCGGTCCCGGGGGGGGGGGAGCAGGGATTTCATTGTGTAGTCCCGGGGGGGGGGGAGCAGGGATTTCATTGTGCAGTCCCGGGGGAGCAGGTAGTCCCGGGGGAGCTGGGATTTCATTGTGTAGTCCCGGGGGAGCTGGGATTTCATTGTGTAGTCCCGGGGGAGCTGGTAGTCCTGGAGGAGCTGGGATTTCATTGACGCCCCGTGCAGCGCCGGGTAAAGAAGCTAGTGTGTGTGTGTGTGTGTATGTATATATATATATATATATATATATATGGGTGTGGGTGTGGGTGTGGGTGTATGTTTGTTATTTTATGTGTGTGTGTGTGCGCGCGCGCGATTGAGGGGGAGAGAGATCCTTGTCTTTTAGGTAATTTGTTTTTTTTTATTGCTGATAGAATTTAACAGATATTATTCTTTAATATATAATGATTCATCATATTAATATTGAATTTTGTATACAATAGATTTGTACATTTTTTAAAAAGAAGAGACAGAGAAAAGGTGGATGTGCACAACTGAGAGATGTGACTGTCCATTGAGTAATTTATTTGAAAATAGTGTTTTCACGTTAATAGTATTGCTACATCCAAACAGTTTACACAAACTTTATGTGGCTTCAATCATATCAGACTTGACATGAATCATTTTTTTGTTATTTTTGTTGTTGTGAGCACCATTATTCAAAGGTCATCCACTACCTTTATCTAGTAAGTGGCCCTTTTTGGGGGCAAACACTTACGTAACTCCCTTATTCCTTCCCACTGGCTGTTATCTGCGTGTCTTAATAATACAACTCCCAAACAAGAAGAGAGCATTAGAATAGACTTGAAACACTGACCAAATTGTGCTCTCTGGACACATCTTTTCAAGCCTTCACTGAAATCCAGTGACAAATGTGGCTTATCTGAGCAAGCACAAGGCTCTATTATTAGCAAAACGTTTTAAATAACCCTCAGAGAAAGTAGAACTGAACAAGAAATCTCTTGGCTGGCCTTTTCCTAAGTAGTTTGTCTCAACAATTCACACACTAAATTTAAAGGCAGGGTGTGTGTCCCATAGGGATTGACTAATGTTTTGATACCAACAGCCTTGCACTAAATTGAACTCTTTCATTATTGGCTTCTTAGTAGCCTGCGTTGCAAAATGGTGGTTGTTGCGAGAACTTGCATATCAAAGTGGTGATGTGATCTCAACTGAGCAGGGTTAATATAAGAATATAACAGTAGATTTATTTATTTATTTATTATATTTATACCCTGCCTTTTTTCCTGAAAGGAACCCAAGGCGGCTTACATAATCCTCCTTCTCTCCATTTTATCCTCACAACAACCCTGTGAGGTAGGTTAGGCTGAGAGTCAGTGACTGGCCCAAAGTCACCTGGTGAGTTTCATGGCCGAGCGGGGACTAGAACCCGGATCTCCCGAGTCCCAGTCCAACACTCTAACTACTACGCCACGCTGGCTCTAGATAAGAATATAATGGCGGGGACGGGGGAACGCTATCATAATGGGTCGTTTCAATGGCCATGAAGCTGAGTATTCTGTCTCCATTAAACATTTTATCATGCACCATGGCAAAGGGCATTATATAGTGATACATCCATTGTCATTAATTGCTTTCTACCCATGCAACTACCACAAAATACCAAAACATTTTTGTTGAGTCTCTAATGATATCAATGGAAGCCTGCCAAATTTAATGGGGAAATGCATGATTTCCAGTTCTGTTGGATGTGTAAAACACATTTAGGGGCAAAAGCATTGGAGATCTACATAGGAAGCTGCCTTATACTAAGTCAGACCATTGGTTGATATAGCCACCATACCTGGAGATGCCAGGGATTGAACATGGGACCTTCTGGATGCAAAGGTGCTCTACCACCTGAGCTATGAACTCTCCCAAGAGTGAAGAGTCACATGTATTTTTTTGGTCCCTGGCTCTGCAATTCTTTTAGCTGCACATTTGCATTGACAAGAGGCAACTCAAACCATTTAGTCTCTCGTTTCCCAATGCTGTGAAGTCATACGGGAAGTCCAGAGCATTGTGACCCGGAGTCTCAGGTCTCACCATTCAGTTCCTGAGCATGCGCTGCAGTGTAGGAACATTTGGTTGGTACTTCCTTGGAGGCATTTTGGGCAATATAAACTAGACTAAAACTAGTTTAAACTAAAACTAGACCCAGTGTGGCATAGTGGTGAGAGTGTTGGACTGGGACTCGGGAGACCCGGGTTCTAGTCCCCACTCAGCCATGAAGCTCACTGGGTGACTTTGGGCCAGTCACTGACTCTCAGCCTAACCTACCTCACAGGGTTGTTGTGAGGTTAAAATGGAGAGGAGGAGGGGGATTATGTAAGCCGCCTTGGGTTCCTTGCAGGAAAATAGGCGGGGTATAAATATAATAAATAAATAAATAAATAAAACTATTGAGCAAATATTTATGTTGCATGCCTTAGTTTGAGACCTCAGTCATGTTTGTATAACACTCACAAGTGGCCTAGCAGCACAACTGCAAATAATTCTGATTTCTTCATCAGTAGTAAGATAGTTCTTTACAGAGGACAGTCCTCTGTGTATCAAGGCATCCTCTTTTTGAAGAGTAGATTGGTCCACGTTTGTTTTAGAGATGGAGAACCATAAAGATGGAGAGCAGCAGGGGCCTTGAAGTAGCCCATCCAGTTAGCACCTGGACAGCAGACTGAGCAAGGCACACAGGTCACCTGGTCACAGTCTTCCCCACTAGGGTGAGATGTACTAAATTTTAGTAATTATTTCTAAATTTGCATCTATTCATATCAATTAGCAGATGCAGATTTTATGCAGACCTAATCAACATGCATGCACCCACAAATCAGTCTCTCACTAATGGCATCTGCCCCTCCTCCTCTGGTAACTGGCCTTGCATTGGACCCCCAGCCAGTGCTGGCTTACAGGTTTTGGAGGGCCCTTGGGCAAGACGCCCTAAATGTGCCCCCTCTCTCAGCAAGCCTACCTTCTCACCACCATTGCCACCAGCTGCTATTGCTCCTCAGACTCTTTCTCATCATTGCTACCACTTGATTGATCGACAGGCAGAGAGCCAGTGAGCAAGTAGGCAGTGGCATCTCCTGCTTCTCCTCCTCGCCACCATCATTGTTTGGGCCAGAGCGAGGGGCAGGTGAACAAGCAGATTGCAATGGTGATGAGGAGGAGAAACTCCAAGGGATCTTGTGAGTGGGCCCCTGCTGGGGTGTAGGCCCTTGGCAGGTGCCCAGTCATGCCTACCCTTGATGCCGGCACAGCTCCCAGGACAATGATTCCTTCTCCATATCAAGTTCAAGTGTAAATACTTGTCACCCTGAACCAAGAAAGGCGACGTTGTTGGCTCAGGAGTGCAGTCCTAAAGCAACTGTATTGTTTAATATAAACCACTGCATTGAAGGGTTGTATTTCAGTACATTTTAGCTGGCAGTTATACCTGTGAAATGTCCCATGGCAAAGCAATTTGGACAGCGAGATTAAACAAAATCTGTGTGGGCAACAGTTTAAGAGCCTTGCGGTCACTTTTAGGTCAATCTGTGTGCCAGATTCTAATATGTCAGCCGAGGAATCACCTGTTTAGAATGCAGAACTCAGCACTATTTCAGTGCAATTCCTCATAGATCAAAAGAACATTGGGAGCAGTTGCTGTCTTTGAAGATTTGGCATTGCTCAGTGGTATGATACAGTTAATTATTTAGTTCCATAAATCTGTGGGTAATGCGAGCTACGGCCTTAATTTGAAGATTATTTTAGGTTTCTTCTTTTCTTATTCTTTCCTCCCTGCTCCCCTGACTCCTACTAATATTAACAAACTGGATATTACTTTAGAAAGAAAGGTGTTTTATTATGGTTAATTGATGGAGCATGGATGAATGGAGAGAAGCAAAACTGAAAGCTTCCTGTCCCAGTTTCTTCTTTTAAATTGCACAGAATATATTTTTCCCCCTCTCTCCTTCCGATTTCCTTTTGAAGTGTCAGCTTTTTAAATTATTATTTAAAAAATCAAATTTGATAGGAAAAATGAAAAGAAAAAGAGATATACAGGAGCAGAGTGTGAGGATGTAAAGCCTGCAGAATTAAAGACATTTTTAGGCCATTCTGCCAGCCTAGCATTGACAAGCCAACTTTGCCTTCGAAAATCTCTAACTTGATGGCTGCTGCAGTGCAGCTACCAGATGGAGGCTCTCAATTTTTTTCAGTGCACCAGTTGTTGTTGCAGGTGACGGGGCTGGATTTCAGCTCATTTCATAACTAGGGCAAGGCAGCCCATGTGTTGAGGCTCATCCTGGGTGATGGCCAGCCGGATGGAAGGACACAACACAACGTCAACACAACACGGATGGATTTGGGAATTATTCATGGTGTGGAGAAAGTGGATAGGGAGACATTTTTCTCCCTCTGTCACAATACTGGAACCCAAAGGGGTCATCCCATGAAACTGATTGGCGGAAGATTCAGGACAGGTAAAAGGAAGAACTTCTTCACGTGGTGCATACAGTATTTTTCCATGTATAAGACTATACTTTTTCCTAAAATTGTTAGACTAAAAATTGAGGGTCGTCTTATGCACGGAAGTAAGCCAAGGAGAGAACCACGCGGTTGCAAAACTGCCCAGTGGGGGGCGTCTTATACATGGGGGCGTCTTATAGACGGAAAAATACGGTAGTTAAACTATGGAATTCACTTCCACAAGATGTAGTGATGGCCACCAATTTGGAGGGCTTTAAAAGGGGATTGGACAAATTCATAGAGGAGAAGGCTATCACTGGCTATGACTCCTGATTGGCTCTATGCTACCTCCAGTATCAGAGGCAGTATGCCTATGTACTCCAGTTGCTGGGGAACATGGGCCGGAGGGTGCCGTTGCACTCATGTCCTGCTTGTGGGATCCCGCGGGCAGCTGGTTGGCCACTGTGGAACACTGTGCTGGACTAGATGGACCCTTGGTCTGATCCAGCAGGGCTCTTCTTATGTTCTTAGGAGCTCAGACAGGTGAGGTCAATTTGCTGTTTGATTTCTCTTTCACACACACAGCCCTCCACTCCTCCACGTGCACTTTCCATGCAAGTTAACAGTGCTTGCATTTGGATGCAAAAGTGGCCTAGGACATCATGAGGCAGCTGCTGGGTCTCAGGGCTATTGATGCAGTGAAGGGGATTCAGCCCAGAAGTGATTAAAGCAATCAGCACACCCCTTGTCTAGCCCCCCTTGTCTTCCTTTGGTAACAGCAGGTGGCATTGAATGATAAAGCAGAGAGCTTATATTTGAGGGGGAATGAGGGGTGGTGGTGGAAGAGAGATAAATCTGACCGATTGCCACAACCTTTTCAAATGGCATACTTTTTGCTCTCCATTAACTTCAGTGGAAAAGGGACTTTGTGACTACACTGTTCGCATGGCAACTTCCACACCAGTTGTACTGCTGCTGTTCTTCTTTGCCCTTTGCCCTATGGTAAGAAGAAGAGGAATTTCCTTGTATGTATTAGGCACTCACACACGCATTGCTACATCTGCAGTGTAATGGCAGGTACAGTGCTTCTGAACATAGAGGTTCCATTCTTAGGGCAAAACTCAATGTTCTGCTAATCATGCACAGTATTGCTAGCTAGCCAGCTATTTATTTATTTATTTATTACATTTATACTGTTTTAATTATCATGTTTTATTGTATTGTTTTAATTGTACATCGCCCAGGGTGGCTGGGTGGCCAGCCAGATTCGATTAACAAATATAATAAAATAAAATAAAATAAATATCCCACCTTTTTTCCTCCAAGGAACCCAAGGAGGTTTACATGATCCTCCTCCTTCCCATTTTATCAGTCCCAGTCCAACACTCCAATCACTACACCACTCTGGCTCTCATGCGTGATAGATTTCTTTACTCTTGTGTAAGTGTGTGCAGCCCCAATTTGGGTTGGGACCACTGCACCCTGGGAGGGGATGTTAAACCTCCCCCCACCTGTTTCCACCCCAAAATTCCACCCCTTCCATGAGGGGGGGGAGAAGTCTCCATTGACACTATGGAGACTGTGCTTCTCTTTTTTAACACCCCCAGGGAATGGTGAATGTCAGGGGGGAGAATTTCAGGGAGGGGGCGGTTTAACAGAGCGCCGTGACCCCATTCTGAACTGTGTGTGTTTACACAAGAGTAAGGAAAACTACCACGCATCGCTACACTGTGCGTGATTAGCAGAACGTTGATTTTGGTCCTGAGAATGGGGCTTCCGTGTTCAGAAGCATTGTCCCTCTGAATACACGCAGCTGCACTGTGCGTGGTTAGTGGAACATTTAGCTTAGCGTTTCAGGATGCTGCAGACATTTCAATAGGGGCGCTCACAAAAGTGAACACCCCCTGTTCAAATGCTCCTGAGCAGCATCAAGGTGAGCAGGCTGCAGGTTGCCTCAATCCTGCATGCCACTATAGCCTCCCAATAATGTCCCTTGGGGCACAGGAGGGAGGCAGGTGGTGATGATGGTGGCCATGAGCACTCCCCAGGCTCTTGTGAAGCATCTTTTCCCAGAAGATCCTTGGAGGAAATGAAGTGCACAGTGTCAGTTTCTCACCATGAATTCTGGGGCTGGTCGTGAGAGTGTAGTCCCAGTCCCATCCCCAATGGGAAAAGATGCTCTGCTGGGGTCTGGCAAATGCCTGCCATCTCCTGCCTTCTCCCCATGCTCCAAGGTACCCCACTGGGTCCTTGTGGAAGCGGGAGACAGGAGAAGCAGAGGCAGCTTTGGGAGTGCCCTCTAAGGTTTTTGCAAGCATGCAGACGAAATGCTTGTAAAAAGCTTGATTTTTTTTCATGAGTGCTCAATTTAAATGTTTGCAATGACTTCAGTGATTTGGGGGCAAGCAGCAGGATTCTTATGTTTCCCTTATAGACTTGAATAGTCACTGATATACCTAAACTAACCAGCTGCAATGGAGGGCAGAACTCTTATTGTGATTATGTAAAATAGGGAATTTCAGCACTTGAAGCTTTTCTTAGTCCTGCATGACAAGCTTCGCCCTCTCCTTCCTCTGCATCAAACGATCCTAAATATATCCATCCTCCACAAATTTACCTGGCCTTTAGAAAGCCTTCTGTGATAGTGGCTAATATTGACTCATCCTGGGATGTGAATTGCTTACGTGGGTTACGCCTTGTATGAAGAAGTACTTCCTTTAGTCTATCCTGAGCCAATTGCTCATCAACCTGCCAGAGTTCTAGTGGGTTTGGGCAGGGCTTCTATTTTTTCTTCCTTTTTTTCTTTCTTGTTTTTGTTTTACTGGGCCCATTCCTGTGCCTTTTACTAGCAGCTTCCACACAGAAATTTAGCAGGATGCTAAAATCCCCACCACTTTTCTCCAGCTTGGGAAAGGCTTAACCTTTCCATCCCTGCCAGGAGTATTAATTAATATTCCCCCTTCTTCCCTCCCCATTCCTTTTTCCTTGTGTGTTGTGTCTTTTTAGATTGTAAGCCTGCGGGCAGGGACTGTCTTGTTAATTGCTGTAAACCGCCCAGAGAGCTTCGGCTATTGGGTGGTATAAAAATGAAATAAATAAATAAATAAACCTGACAGATTCCTGTGCATGTTAAGTTGCTGTTAAAGGTACAGGAGGAGGACCAGTACAAAAATTGGCAACTGTACATTTGGAAAATATCTCTATGCATTATATTTGTCATGTAAGACAGTATGGAAGATGCTTCTTTTGCAAGGGGCATTTGACCCTTTTTGTGTCCAGGAAGACACTCAGTAGGCATTTGCACGGTCTCTTTTTCATGTATTGCAGAGGAAACAGTAGAAAGCCTACAGCTGGATCTTAGAACAGATATTTAACACCAAGCTGCTGCTTGTCAAATTTGAACCCTATCTTTCAGTGTTAGATTACTGCTGGAAGATTCAGCAGTTGTTTACCCTTGCTTCCTCCAGAATGCTTGGAAAATACTATGTGTGTGTGTTGCTGTGAAGCAGGAGAGTAACTACTACTGCTGGCAGAAAAGTTTGAGCAGCCTTTCAAAGGAAGCATCGTCCATATTTCACCCCACTGACTGGATAATTATTAAATGCAAACAGTATGGTGGTAGGGGTTAGAGAAGTGGTAAGCTCCCAGTACAAGAGCACCTGAGCTAATTCCCCACATTAGGGGAGGGGGCATAGCTCAGTAGAGGAGGAATACATGCTTTGCATGCAAAAAGTTCCAGGTTCAACCCCGGTGCCTCCATTGAAAAGGTTCAGGTACCAGGTGATGGAAAAGATATTTCTCTGCCTGGGACCCAGGAGAACCACTGTAGGTCAGAGGAGAAAACACTGGGCTAGAATGAGGCAGCTTCCTGTACAGGCCTGTGGCTTACGCTGGCTCAGCTTATCTGAGTGTGGAAAGCTAAGCAGGGTCAAGCCTGGTTATTACTTGGATGGGAGACCCCTCCTCTAGTTTCCTGCATTGAGCAGGGGGTTGGACTCGATAGCCTTGTAGACTCCTTCCAACTATGAAATCTATGAAACAACCAGTAGAAAATGATGAGGAGGCAAAGTATGTAGCAAAGTGAGTGCCCAGCTACAATGATAGCTCCTAGGTAAGCAGCTGTTTGTTGGCCACGTGAGTCCTTGCAGTCTTCTGGGCATTTGTATGATACAGACACAGAAAATGAACCTTGTGGTGATCCCACGGTGGGGTCCACAAGTTATTTCTGTCTCCCAACAAAAGCAAGAGAAGAATATCCAAAGGAGCTATGCTCAAAAATGACTTGCTTTTTGAGCTTTACAGGTCTCTATTTTTGTACTGTAGTTCCCTTAAAGACATATGTGTTAAAATGGAGTAAGTTACTCCCACTGCAGCTTTCTTGTTTCTGGTCTGTCTCCGCAGCCATGAGACTTGGAAATGTGTTGCAACAAACCATGGGTTAAATCCCTGGGTTGTTTGTCCCTCAATAACCCAGAGTTTCGGGTGCGGGCATCACATCAAGCAGCCCTGGGTTGTTTATGAAAGCTGATGCAAAGTGGAAGTGGTGAGCAGACAGGAGGCAGTGCACTCACTCGCTGCCCCATGACCCCAATGAACTAAGGGTTGCTTAACCCACAGTTAGTCATTACATGTGAAACTGAGTTAAAGCTGGGTCAGTACACCAACTCTCGCTTTGGTATAAGCAAGAAGAATCATAATAGGACAGCTGATTCCTTTTTTTGTCAGAACTACACTAACATTGTATTCAACCTTGGAAACCCTCTCCTAAGGTCAGTTGAACAGCACACCTGCAGCAAATTTAATTTCTCAGAGGAGCATCAGTCTATTCCAGGTGTGTGCAGAGAATAGGTTGTCAGATTTGGAGGATGCAGAAGTGCCTGGAGATCGGTGAAAACATAAAAGTCAGGAAAGTCATACATTTCTAAAGACCGCTTGGGTGAGGGAAAGCTCTGGAAGTACATCTGAACCTTTCACTGGTTTACAATACCAGAATCAAGTTGGTGAAGTTTTCGTGGTCTGTTCCTCTGCAGTTGACAGATGATAACATATCAATGGAAGAACTGCATGCCAGGGGAGTCAGTGTTCTATCTACAGGTGGGGGTGGGATTGGGTCCCCCCAGCTACAGCCAGACATGGTACAGCCAAAGGGGGGGGGGGGAATGTCACCACTTGCAGCTGCTGGCTGCTAAATGCTGGACTCAGACTTAACTATCATGGCTTCCCCCAAGATATCCAGGGAATTGTAGCTTAGTGCAGGTGATCAGAATTCTGTTGAAGAATTCTCCAAACTGGGAGAATGAGCATCATAATGGCAAATGCGGTTCAGTGTAAGCAAGTGATGCACATTGGGACAAAAAAAAATCCCAATTTCAAGTATTATCTAATGGGATCTGAGCTAACGGTGACTGACCAACAAAGAGATGTTGGGGTTGTGGTGGAGAGCTCGGTGAAAATGTTGACACAGTGTACGGCTGCTGTGAAAAGCAATGTTAGGCATAATTAGGAAAGGAATTGAAAATAAAACTGCCAGGATCATACTGCCCTTATAGAAATCTATGATGCGACCACACTTAGAATACTGTGTGCTGTTCTGGCCACCGCACCTAAAAAAAGGACATTGTAGAATTAGAAAGAGTGCAGAAAAGGGCAACTAACATGATCAAGGGGCTGGTGGAGCAACTCCCCTATGAGGAAAAGTTACAGGAGCTGGGATTGTTTAGCTTAGAAAAACTGTGAGTAAGGGGAGACATGATAGAGGTGTACAGAATTATGCACGGTGTGGAGAAAGTGGACAGGGAAACATTTTCCTCCCTCTCTCATAGTACTAGAACCCAGTGGGGTCATTCCATGAAGCTGATTGGTGGGAGATTCAAGACAGATAAAAGGAAGTCCTCCTTCACACAGTGCATAGTTAAACTATGGAATTCACTTCCACAAGATGTAGTGATGGCCACCAATTTGGACAGCTTTAAAAGGACATTGGAAAAATTCCTGGAGGGGAAGGCTATCACTGGCTACTAGTCCTGATGGCTATATGCTACCTCCAGTATCAGAGGCAGTGCTGTTGCGCTCATGCTCTGCTTGTGGGATCCTGTGGGCAACTGGTTGGCTATTGTGTAAACAGAACGTTGGACTAGATGGGCCCTTGGTCTGATCCAGCATGGCTCATGTTCTTAAGATCTACACACACACACACACACACACACACACACACACACACCTACAGTTCCCAGTTCCTTAGGGAGAAGAAATTATTGTTAAATCAATGTGTTCACAGCGTAGATGTACCAGGGAAAAGGGATACATATACATTAAAAAGACACATCTGGGTCTCTTGTTGCAGGTTGGGGTTAAAGGTGGGTCCCACATTTCATCTTATTTTCATTTCATTTATTACATTTCTGTACCCCCCAATAGCTGAAGCTCTTTGGGCAGTTTACAGAGATCTGAAAAGGTTGCACAGAGGAAGTTGCCTTATACCAATCCAGATCCTTTGTCCATCTAGCTCAGCATTTATCTACACTGACTGGCAGTGGGTCACCAAAATTTCTGACTGGAGTCTTTCCCAGCCCTACATAAAGATGACGGGGCTTGAACCTGGGGAACTTTGGCATGCAAAGCATGTGTTCTATTCACTGGCCCATTACAGCCCTTCCCCTCAACCACAGTTTTTCAAAACACAGTTTGTAAACGAAAGCATTGTAGTGTTCTGCTTCCAACCATATAAATCATAGATCTTTAAGAGTGTGGGAGAAAAGGACAGCCATCTTTTTTACCTTTGGGACTGTTATATGATTCCCTCAGTGCTGTTTCAGCCATATTTATTCTTGCTCTCGAGACAGCCTCTTGTCTTATGGAACCTAGCCTCCCTGCAAACATCATGATAGGCTAGGAAGGCCGCCTCCAATTAAATAATTAAAGGGAGAGGCCCACTCTACTGCTGTGGAGAGGTATGGATTACATTGTGTAACCTGGCCCACTGTGGGATGCTGGATATATGCTTGGCCATGAAAGAGTCCCGTTGAAGTTTGTGCTAACAAAGGTGCCGCCGTACTATGGTTAACAGGGAATGGATCTGCCACTGCTTCTGCCTCTGTCAATGTGACTGCATCCTCCTGTGCAGAATGTCTTGTAGGTGATGGAAACGTTCACTTCTCTTTTCTGCGCCTCCAGTGTCTTTTCAGGCTCAAACTGCCACTACAAAGGGAAGAATGGGAGGCATCGTTACCCACCCCCTAATTGTATCAGGTTTTGAAATGAAAACTTCTCTTTTGGAATCCCCATGGGACTTTTTTTTTTCTGTTCTTTTTGGTGCCATAACCTTATAACTGTTTTTCCGTCTCTTGTTTTCCAGTGGAATGGTGATTGAACTGCAGAGATGTCTAGATGAAATAGTATCAGGAGATGTGAGATAAAAGGGATTCAGCAAGTGTAGGGAATCCTGAGTGAAATAAGAGTGGCTCAGTAGCCAGGGTGCATTATTATCTGTGACGCTCTCTAACAATGAATGCCGTCTTATATTTGCTTTGCCATCTGCTGCTGTTGCTGTTATTGATTAGCTGTGACTGATTGTACTTGATAATTTAATCATATTTTTAAATGCATCTTAAGATACATATTTTGTTTTAGCATGCATCGTTTAAAGCGCAGAAGTGTGGGGCAAATTAGATTTTACATGCAAATGTGTATAACAAAGCTTTAGTAAAATGATTTGGAAGGCTGCAGTTTTGAACAGAAGAGCAGTGTCGTGCATGTACTTAACGCTTTCCTTGCTGAATGTTTTTTTTCTTAAATCCTCCCCCCCCTTCCAGCTACCTCCCCACCCAGGACAGGCATCGATTAGTATTTACCCTTGTAAATATGCATATGAAAGCCCATAGATGAAAAGTAGCTAGGGGTGGGGGGATTTTGAGCAGAAAAACACCCACCAGGGAAAGGGCTGCTGCATTTCTCCACTCAAAATTGCTGCCACCCAAGGCTGCTTTTCATTTAAAAAAAAAAAACTGTTGAGGCACAGTTTGTCCCTTATCTAGATTTTTTTTTTTTTTTAACGTGTACTTGATTTTAACAATACATGAAATGACTGCTACAGTGACTATTACAATGAAGATTATGGTTTTCGCCCCCCTCATCTTCTGGGTATCTTCATGAGGAGGAGGAGGGCAAGTATTCCCTTCAACTTTTGAAATGAGTAAGGGGCACCTCCAGTTGCAACAGATAGGGTACTGATCAGGTTAGGATAAGAACATCAAAATGAGCAGATGCATATTTGGGTGGCTACTTGTGCATTGCCAAAACGGAGGAAGCACATCACCAAAAAAGAGATCAACAGGTTTGTATAAAACTTGCATATGATAATTTATATGTATAGGTGCACATTTAGAAATAATAATTATAATGCAATACATCTCACCGCAGTGGGGAAGATTGTCTCCAGGTGACTTGCATACCTGCTCCGTCTGCTGTCCAGGTGCTGACTGCTGATGGGCAACTTCAAGGCCCAGCTCTGATGGTTCTTTGTCTTTAAACTGGACCTGGACCAGACAAATAGATGACACCTTCAAATAGAGGGCTGTCCTCTGTAAAGTAGCATGGCCACCCTGTTGGGGATGGGCTATACCAGTGGTGCTTAAACTATACTCCAGAAACAACTGGTGCCCCCAAGACCATGATGAAATAATAGGGGATAATGCGTAAGTTTTCACCATGTGCTGAAGAAGCAACTCAACGTTTTCAAAATTTTAAAACGTAAATGGAAATTCAGTGCACAGTAAATTACATTGCACTACCGTAAGCAGCCTCTAGCACATTGCCAATGGCCATTAGGAGAGGACCGTAGCTTAGTGGTAGAGCACCTGCTTTGCATGCAGAAGGTCCCAGGTTCGATCCCTGGCATCTCCAGGTAGGGCTGGGAAAACACCTGCCTGAAAACCTGGAGAACCATTTTCTGCCACTCAGTGTCGACAGTACTAGGCTTAGATGGACCCATGGTCTGACTCAGTGTAAAGGCAGCCTGCTATGTTCCCGTGTTAGCTAGTGTGATGGGTTTTCTGAAGAAACCCATTGTGCCAGCTAATTCTATTGGCGTTGCGCTAGAGGCCACTCACGCGACATAATTTTTATTCGTGCTAGTGCTGCTGACCTGGATACTGTCTGATGCACAGTGAGGGAGAAACTAGGGTGAAATCCACTGCTGTGTGCACAGCCTCCCCACCCGCTTTGTAGGACTGCAGGACCCAAAAGACAAATGAAACTTTAAATGAAATTCATAATATCCTCTTGGTTAGTGGCTGTTAGGAAAGCAAAATGTGGTGTGGTCAAAAAAGGAACAAGCATATTCTGCTTTCCTCCTTTGTTTGTAGACCATTCAGTCAGTCAGTTGCTGCTCAGCTCAGTTCATCATGCGCACAATCTACAGCAACAGTTTTTAGGACCTTTGCTCTAATCCTTTTAGCAGCCACTGCAAATAAGGCTACTTGATTAGTTACATATGGATCCGTATCTACAAGTAGTTTACACATATGCTGCCTTCCCTCCTCATTTGTAGACCACGTTTTCTTCCCTAACATCCACCATGCAAGAAAGGCTTTTGAATTTAAAAAACAACAACAAAGCTATCTCACCGTCTTCTGTAGGATAAATTCTGGAGTCCTCCGTACAATAATATTTAAAGATCCATTTGGCTGTACTGATGTACTTTCATTCTCATTATCTAAGATATCAGCTGCCATTGGGGTTGAAAAAGAATTTTCCAACGTTGAAGAAACTGGCAAGTCTCTTATTATTAGTGTCACTATTATTATTAGTGTTTGATTGTGTTGCTTTTCTCTATGGCATGTATTATTTTTTAATGTGTTATTACATTTATATCCTGCCTTTTCTCCAAGGAGCTCAAGGCAGCATACATGGTTCTCCCTCCTTCCTGCCCCCATTTTCTCCTCACAACAACCCTGTGAGGTAGTTTATGCTGAGAAGCAGTGGCTGGCCCATGGTCATCCAATGAGCTTCATGGTGGCTGAATGGGCATTTGAACCCAAGTCTCTGCCACACTGACTCTCATGGGACTCAACTTACTAGCTTGTAAACGCGTTTAGTATTCCTGGTCCTACATAGTCTCTTGTAGTACCTTCTGGCTGCGGTGCATGATAATGTGGATGATGTGTAGTAGTATGTTGGGAGTGTTGGGTTCTGTCTCAGTGCTTGTAGTTTGTCTAGATCAGAGATGGGGAACTTTTTTTCTACCAAGGGCTGCATTCCCTCGGAGGTGATCTTGCAGAGGCTGCATGCTGGTGGCAGAGGCAAAAGTCTCTCCGTCAGTGTGCCATCCCCTTTCCCTCTTTCTGCTACCCCTTTTCCCTCTCTCTACCTTTCTGCCATCCCCTTTCCCTCTCTCTGCCTTTCTGTCACCCCCTTTCCCTTTCTCTGCCTTTCTGCCACCCCCTTTCCCTTTCTCTGCCTTTCTGCCACCCCCTTTCCCTTTCTCTGCCTTTCTGCCACCCCCTTTCCAGCTCTCTGACTTTGTGCCACCCCTTTCCCTCTCTCTGTCTTCATGCCCACCCCTTTCCCTCTCTGTGTCTTTCTGCCGCCCCCTTTCTCTCTGTGTGTCTTTCTGCCACCCCTTTTCCCTCTCTCCCCTTCCCTCTCCCCCACCACCCAGTGGGTTGTCAGAAAAGGGACAGATTGCACTTGCCAGATATCAGAACTGATTGCTTGCAGAGGGCTTTTGAAATTAATCTGAGGGCCACAGGTTGCGCACCCCTGACTAGATGATGGCCACCCAAAATTGACATGTTATATTATTTTATTTTAGGTATTTATACCCAAAATTGACATATTTATCCCAGAAAATGGGGAGGGGGTTATACTGTAATTTAAACCAAAGCAATGATAACATGTACAATAAACCAATTAAAGGCAATAAGCAAATAACATAATTAGCACAGTGTACGATTAAAGTGGGAATTAAAACAGCAAAATAACAACCTCAGTTCCAGTGTTTTAAGAGCCTCCAAATACTATTGTTATGCAATGTTATTCTTCACTCTCAGTTGGTGAATAAAACCATGAATTACAATGGAAGGGTAGGGTTTGGAATGGGACACAGTTAAGTGGCATGACCGTTTTATGACATTGTTAAAATTCAGTGTAGTTAGCATAGCAGGTCCCAGTGTGTGTGTGGGGAGGCACAATAGGTATTCCTCAAAGACAGGTGCAGACCTTGCAGGATATGATTACACCCTCCTGTCCAGAAATGGTAATTTAACACTCCCTTCGGCTTTATTCTTGTCAGGTATGGAGCTCTCCTGGTTTAGCAGCATTTCATGGTTTCACTTAAATGATGAAAGGATGCCCAGCACTTTATAGGTTTTTAGTTTAACCCTCAGGGCTTGTTCGCACGACACGGGAACCGCAAGTCCCCCGCGGTTCCCGTGTCATGTGCACGCCGACCAGGGGTGCCCCCGTGGGACAGCCGTGGGCAGGACGCACGCAAAGTGACCATGGTCAGTAGAGGGGTAAGCCCCTACCGTGTGTGGTCACCGTGCCGTGGGAACAGCGGGCGGCCGTCCCGCAGGGTCCCCACAGAGATGGCAGCCCAGAGCGGCCGCCGCTCCAGCCTGTAGGGGCAAACGGCCCCTCTGGGCATCCCGGGGCCCCGCCCCCTAGCGCTGGGAGGCCTGCACTGCGGTGCGGGGA
This sequence comes from Shinisaurus crocodilurus, assembly GCA_021292165.1. Lineage (NCBI taxonomy): Eukaryota > Metazoa > Chordata > Lepidosauria > Squamata > Shinisauridae > Shinisaurus > Shinisaurus crocodilurus. The sequence continues at coordinate 292,653,303 of CM037876.1, forward strand.
CTGCGGGGTCTGCCCACGCACGCGGGGCGCCGGTCGTGTGCAGCGCCCCGCCGGACCCTACGGACGGCCCCGTGGTGTCTCCCCCGCCGGCTGCTTGGATCGTGTGAACCAGCCCTCAGAGTTTAGGGGTTTAAATTAAAGCCTTATAATTTATAGGGAATGATCTTTCCCTCCTTTAATCCAGTGTAGAACTGTCCAGAAAAGGCCATCACACTGCTCCATCCCCAGATCATCCTCCGACACACTAAGCTTCCTGCACAGGTAATCCATGTCACAGTCTGCACCAAGCAAAGAGAAGGACGGACTAGTTAAGGCGGGCCACGCCAAGGTGACTTCTGAGCTACTGACTCCAAATGTTTTTTGTAAATGATCCAAGAGACCCACTCTAGAGGGAGTCAATACAGTAATACCTTGGATTGCAAGTAACTTGGTTTGAGAGCATTTTGCAAGACAAGCAAATTTTTAAATATTTATTATTATTATTTTTACTTTATATACAAGCGACATCTTGTAATATACAAGTACTGTAGTACGGCTTAAAATAAAAATCTCTGTACAAATTTTTTTGGGGGGGGATTTCGTTTTGATATACAAGTGTTTTGGATTACAAGCACGTTTCCGGAACGAATTATGCTCTCAATCCAAGGCATGATTGTACAGTAAAACATTGAGGCCCTCGCCAATCTGAGGCCACATCTATGGTAAAACTGTTCCTGGACAATACCACTTCAGACTGCAGGTGGGACACTGCAGGACTGAATGTGCCCCCATATAAAAAAAAACAAAACAAAATAAAATCCATGTATATAGGAAATTTCAGTGTGGGCATGCAGGCCAGATGATGAGTGTTGCTAAATGCCCTTTCTGAGACATCACAATTCTCTAGAGGTAAATTGCTGTCCTTTATCTTAAAAACCAGCCAGCCCTGCCTTGCAGGCAGGTGAAGTAGGCTACTTCAGGCAGCAGAACTGTGGTGGATAGAAGATGAATGCAGGAACTGATGTCTGAATAAAATGGAACTTATTTTGCAGTGTTGGCCCTAGCATGCCACCCAGTGTCTTACTTACAGAATGTGTTTCATTTGAAACTATTTCGAAATATTGTTTTCTCTTTTATATTGTCAGCCCAGTGCTCTTTTCATAGTTGTGCTATCCTAACATAATAGATGGAATAATTCCAGCACAGTTACTTCGTGTCTTTACACTTTTTCTCAAAGCAATGGTAATGTGTGGTTGGCACATCTATTGTGCTGTCTTTACTTTAATGACGTGTTAAGACCAAACATTAAGAAGATAAATGGAAATTATCATAGTATTTACTAGAGCAAGAGACTTTATTATTTTAAGGTTAGTGACTTCATAAGTAACCTTCACAATCATTTGATATTTGCCTCTTTAAGGAGGAGCTTTACTTTTCAAATGCTTTTGTGGAACTTCCTTACAGAATTCCCTTCCTCATTAAATGTGCCTGGGTTCCCCACTGGTCAGATAGTATTAGATGACACCTGAGTTGCTGACACCTGAGGATAAGGACAGAGTATTTGGATCTGTTTATGCCATGACTTGCCCACTTGACCCATTCTCTTTCTGACTGATTTTAGTAAGTCAGGAAAAACAGGGCCTGCTTCTTATGATCATCAGAAACTCGTTGAGGGAGAAACAGAAAACAAAAACAAAGATAGCCATGCTTGCCCATGAGATCAATAATTAAATTCAAAAATCTACAGTTGGGCAATACCTTGATTAGGACCAACTTCAGACATCATGGCCATAATATCTGGCCAATTTTTTGGACTGTTGTGTTTCTTCCCCCATTCCCTGCTTTTTGTACCACCTAGCCTGATGACAAGTTCTGGAGAACTCCAAAGCTTACACATTTTTGTGGAATTTTGGTTGGTGCTAATAAAGGTATTGCCCAACTGTGGATCATTGGGGGATGATATAGTTCTATCTAGTTTGAAAGTGGCATTGGGAAGACTTCTCTTGGGCGGAAAACTTACTCTTGCTTCACATTATTTGGGGGAAATGTAGGCAGTGTCAAATCTTTCATTCTTGGCCAAAGTAGTTGAGGTGGTGGTGATGAGGTATTTTCAGACTCTCATGGGTAAAAGGATTATCTAGATCCATTTCACTTTGACTTCAGGCTGAGGCTTGGAGGCTAGTGCCTTAGTTGCCCTTCACTGGGGGGAAGGGGATAGACAGGGAATGTGACCTGGCTGTTGGATCTCTTGGATCTCTCAGTGGCTTTCAATACCATTGGCTGTGGTATTGTTCTGGAGTGATGGCTGGGGTTTGGTGGCTCCATGCACTGATGGTTCTACTCCTAGCTCACTGGGAGATTGCAGAAGGGGGTACTGGGAGATTGTTTTTTGTCTCTGTAGGGAGCTCTCTTGTGCGATCCCACAGGGTGGTCATACTGCCCCCCATGTTGTTTTAACATCTACGTGACACCGGTGCCTGTGGTCATATCAGAGATGTTCAAGGGGTTCTGCTGCTTCTCTCTTCCATCTGAACAAAGTGGTGCAGCAGTGTCTTGTTTGTCTGGAGGTAGTAATGGGCTGGATGAGGAGGAATGAACCGAAACTCAATCCATAGAAGGTAGGGCTGCTCATGGTGGGCAATAATTCTGGCAGAGTGGCTGCCATGGACTCGGGGTCAGGCTCTTCTTAAAAGATCAGGTTCTAAGTCTGGGGCTGCTCTTGGATCCTGGCATCCTCCTGGATAGTGACTAGGAGCATGTACTATCAGCTATGTTCCCAGCCGCCCAGCTGGGCAGTGGAGGAAACTGGGTGGTGGGTCACCCCAGGGCTCTCTGGGCTGCACAGAAAGTGGCCAAGGGCCACTGGTTGCCCATATGTGTTTTAATGCCTCCTCTTGATTTATAATGTCCATTTACCAATTTTATTGTTGTTTTATTAATGTTTATTTTATTTGTATTGCTACATTTTATATGTACCCTGCTTTGGGAATCAGCTTGATTGAAAACAGGTTAAAAATTACTTAAATAAATGTGAGCTGAGCACTGTTGTGGAGCATTGCAAGTTGCTTTCAATTTGCCCAGTTTTAGGGGCCAAATTCATGTTATGCACAAGGGCATATAACAGAAGCCTGGTGCTGTGTTTTTTGTTTTTGTTTTTAGAAAAGCAATTCCTGGGGATAGGATCTGGAGTAGATAACTGATGGGGGAAGGAATACTTATCCCTTCCCCACCACCACATCTTTCCTCCGACCTACTCTGTAGTTTTTATTGATTAATTTGATTTGTACCCCACCTTTCTACGAAAAAATGGCACTCAAGGTGGCGGCCTACAGGCACAATTAAAATTGATTAGCAGTGCAATCCAGTGTGGCTGCCCGTAACCCTCTGAACTCAGAGGATTATGGGCATCCAATGGAGGATGGAAGGAGCTTGGAGGCAAAGGTCACCTCCATACTTCTCCCACCCTGCAAAAGACTTAGACGGCTGATTTCAGCTGTCTAAGACTTTGCGCCTGCTTGCAAGAAGGACAGGCTGAGTCACCGTTGGAATATATTGTATCCTGGCGGGGCCTCACCTCCCCTTCCTGCCAGTTCATGCCCACCCAGCACCAGCTCTGAGGTCGGTCTTGCAACTTCAGAGCTGCAGCTGGCACAGAAAGAACCATGCAGGCTTTGAGGGTAGAGGAAGGGCGCTCCGAATTTGGAGTCCCACCTGTGGACTCCAACCACAGAATGCTTTTCCGAGGTTGGAGCTGGGACTCCGAATTATCCTATGGCTGTCGAGACATCATGTAGTGGCCATAGGATTGTGCCCTAAAACAATAAAACAAAGTAAACTCAACACACATTTTTAACCTGCATGGGGAAAAGCTGCAGAGCAGAGAAGTGGCAGTTTGGGAAATTGTCGAGAGTCTTTCAAGCGGAGTATTTGTTTTTCTTTTCTTTTTCTTTTGTTTTTACAGTATTTAACGTTTAAAATTACATTTTAAAATCCACTTCCACCTAAAGCTACCTTTCTTTAATGACAGAGAAAGAGAGATACGGAGAAGGCCTCAGGGTTACATTTACCCGTGTTTGTATGTCATGTGTTGTTAGCCTCTTGGTTGTCAGCTGTTATCTTTTTTTAACTCAGCGAGGTTTTTAATTGTGTTGAATTTACTGTCCTTTATGAATATTTTCAAATCAGAGTGCCACGGAGATATTCCGAGACACACAGTTTAAACAGGACACATGTGTGGGAAGCTGTAATTCAGTTCCACTGTGAGTCCCCATGTAAACAGTCTGGCTGTTCTTTCACTCTTTCAGCGTGAGCAGCGGGAGGCCCTTATGGACCGGTCAGTGACCTGTAAACCCCCAGAGTATTTTGATAGATGTAATGAAGTTTCAGCAGCCCTTAATGTGGGAAAGGGGGTTGCTGGGCATCTCAATGTTCTTTGGTGGTGTTCCAGCAACAGGTGGTAGACTTATTAGCCTGCATTTCACTAGAGCATAATTGATCAGCTGCTAAATTACTTATGTCTGGCTCAGGGCATTACGTCTACCGTAAGCAAACAAATGATACCCAGGTTACTCCTGTTTGACTTCTCCATAAATCAGGAGGAATGCTGTATCTGAATTCCGTTCACTTAATATTACATTTTCCCCCATAATCCCACCCTTCCTCATAGGAGTTCAAGGTGTCATGCATGGTCTGTCTGCCCTCTTTTATTCTCACAACAACCCTGTGACGTAAGTTGGGCTGAGAGACACTTACTAGGCCAAGGTCTTCCAGGGAGCTCCATAGCTGAGTGTGTATTTGAGCCCAAGTCTCCCTGGTCAAAGTCCAACACAAATTACTACACTACACTGGCTCTCTCTATGTTTTTTCTTTAGAAAGCTTAGCCTTTGTGTAGTGTATCTTTCACTTTCTGCATAAACTCAAGGCCTGATTTGGCCCTTCCCAAACTGATAAAATGCTATTATATCCATTTGAACTAGCTCTCAGTAAATATAGCACATAAGAACAGCTGTGCTGGATCAGACCAAAAGCCTATGTAGTCCAGCATTCTCTATGCACAATGGCCAACCAGATGCCCAAGAGAAGCCCACAACAGGACATGAATGCAGTAGCACCCTCCCACTTGTGTTCCTCAGCGACTGGTGTTGAGATACTGCTTCTGATACTGGAGGTAGCATATAGCCATCAGGATGAGGAGCCATTAATATCTTTATCCTCTATGAATTTGTCTAATACCCTTTTAAACCCATCCAAGTTGGTGGCTGTCACTACATTCTGTGGTAGCAAATTCCGTACTTTGCTGTGTGAAAAAGTACTCCCTTTTATCTGTCCTGAATCTCCCACCAATCAGATGACCCTGGAGAGGGAGAAAACCTTCTCCCTGTCCACTTTCTCCACACCATGCTTCATTCGATAACTCCTTTATTGTGTCCCCTGTTACTCAACTTCCCCCCCCCCTAAAGCCCTAACGTTGTAACAGTTGTATGGAATGGTGGAAACTAGCGATGGAGGAGAAATTAGTTCAGTTCGCATTTTAATGTAAACTTACCTAAGTTTGCACTTTCAAACCACTATGCCAGCTGAAACTCCTTCGAAATTATCCTTCGAAATTTGCACTTCTCCAAATTTGGAATGGCGTTCTCCAATTAAAAATGTGTACAAAAATGCATATGTTAGGGGAAACGATGTTAAAAAATACATCATATTGGCAAAATTGCTTGAAAAAAATGTTTATATTAGGCAAACATGCATGTATAAAGAGAAATGTGCCCAAAAATGCTTATGAATTTTCATGCTGATTTTTTTTGTAAAAGGTTTTCTCAATATTTGGGACAAAGCATACTTAAGACTTGAGAAATTCTCAAAGTTCAAGATGCACCAACCCTAAGATTAGAAAATGAGAAAACTGAGAGAAATCGAAATTGAAAGATTCGTCTGTACTTAAAGGATTGCCTGTACTTAAATTGCCTGTCTCCACCACACAGGCAATTTTTTTAAAAGAATCACTGGTTTAAAGAGAGGCCAAAAAGAAATTGTGCATGAGGTAGTTGCTTCCCCCCCCCCCTTGGATAAATCATGGGTAATATGTATAACTTTGAATAGAAATTGGAGGAAAGTGATAGATTTTTTTAAAATGCTCATTATCAACAAACACAACAGACTTATTTATTTATTACATTTCTGTACCATCCAATAGCTGAAGCTCTTTGGGTGGTTCACAACAGTTAAAACTACAAAATACAACATAAAATACAGTATAAAAATCTAAAAATTTAAAACTACAGTATAAAATAGGAGTAAAAGTCAAAATAAAACCTAGTAGCAGTACAGAGATTTAAAATATAGTAAAGGATTTAAAACAGAGACTGGAAGCCTAAAATTCCTGAGAAAATAAGAAGGCACCAGAAGGAACACAACGTAGGTGCCAGGCGAGCCTCTCTGGGAAGCTCATTCCACAACCAGGGTGCCACAGCAGAAAAGGCCCTCTTCCTATTAGCCACCCACCTCACTTCCTTTGGCAGGGGCTCCTGGAGAAGGACCACTGAGGATTATCTTAGGGCCTGGGCAGGTATATATGGGAGGAGGAGATCCTTCAGGTAACCTGGCTCCAAGCCATTTGGTGCTTTGTACCAGCGCTTTGAATCAGGCTCGGACATGGACTGGCAGCCAGTGCAGATGGTAAAGTACTGGCCTAATATGATCACGTTGGCCAATCCCCATTAGCAATCTTGCTGCCCTATTTTGCACCAGCTGGAGTTTCCATATTGTTTTCAAAGGCAGTCCCACGTATAATGCATTGCAGTAATCCAGGCGAGAGGTTACCAGAGCATGGGTAACTGTAGCTAGGCTATCCCTGTCCAGATAAGGACATAGTTGGTATATATAAGCTGATGAAAGGTGCTCTGGGCCACCGAGTCCACCTGTGCCTCTAGTGACAATGCTGGACCCAAGAGCACCCCCAAACTACCAACCCAATCCTTTAAGGGGAGGGCAACCCCAACCCCCAGAACAGGTTGAATATCACTCATCCGGGCAGGCAAACCAACCACTAACAGTACCTCCATCTTTTCTGGATTGCATCTCAGTTTATTGGCCCTCATCCAGTCCATTACTGTGCCCAGGCACTGATTCAGAGCAGTCACTGCCTTACTTGGATTTGATGAAAAGGAGAGATAGAGCTGGGTGTCATCCACATATCATAGAATAGTAGAGTTGGAAGGGGCCTATAAGGCCATCGAGTCCAACCCCCTGCCCAATGCAGGAGAACAGATGTGGGCAGCCCAGGCAGTCACCCATCCAAGCCCTGACCCAGCTCATATCTGCTTAGCTGCAGCATGTGGCCTGCATTATGTGCTCTCGATGCCACCTGCAGTGACACCTTAGCCCACACCTTCGGATAACCTCCCCCAGTGGTTTCATGTAGATGTAGAACAGCATGGGGGATAGAATAGAGCTATGGAACCCCATAGAATAGCTGCCAGGGCACAGAGCAATAATCTTCCAGCACCACCTTCTGGAATCGGCCATCCAAGTAGGAGCACAACCACTGCAATGCAGTGCCTCCATCTCCCAGCCCAGACAACCTTTCCAGGAGGATACCATGGTCATTGGTATCAAAAGCTGCTGAGCCCCTGACCTATGTTTTGACTATGATTTGAAAGTGGGTTTGTTGTTGTTGTTGTTGTTGTTGTTATTATTGTTATTATTATTATTATTATTATTATTATTATTAATGAAATAACCTTTTTAATTCAAGGATGAATCAGGAGTTGTTAGAGCTGTATATTTCTTACTTTTCTTTTCTTTTTAAGGAAGAGCTACACAGGTTTGATACATACCATACCTATGAAAGTCCTGCATAGACATTTTTTTTAGTTTGTGCATAGTGGTACTACCATTGTTTGCTACATGTGCATGTGTGGTGCTGATGGGGAATCAACAAAAAAAATTTAATCTTTCATTTTTACTCTAGAGTAGGTGCAGGGGGCCTGATCCAGATTGGGACCCTAGTGTGGGGGTAAGGGGGCTTTAGCCCTTCTCCCCATGTGTCCAGTCTGGATTGGGTAGCCCTGTGCCTACTCTAGAGTAAAAATGAAAAAAGAAGGTGTAACTGCTACATTTGGGCTGTTTTGACCCTAAAAGAAAGGAATAAAGGGGTTTTCACTAAATAGTTCAATTCTCATTGGAAAAATGCTGCATAGAACAGCTGTGACCAAGTATCAGGTGTGTTTCAGTACCAGAGAGCTTGGTTTACAAGTGACCTTGGGAGCTGCTGATAGGCTTTCTTCTAGCTATGCTATCATGGCTTGTCTTTGCCCAATTGCTAGCAACGAACCTATTAGCACCTTCCAGGGTTGGAGGGCAGCAGGAGGCAGTAGCAGACACTGTAATGAAAGCAGTCCATGTTTGCTGGGCCAGGGGATCTTCTGGCCAATTGTCATCAGCCGAAAGAGGACTCATAACTTAACATACTATATTTCTGGTATCATTGTTCTCAAAAATACGTTGCAGGCTGCGTCTCAGAATGCTTGCGCAAAATGCAGGGATTTTATCGCAAAGCAACCCATGGAGGATACTTGGACTGGGCTTGCACGATTGGGGAAGGAAAAGAAGTGTGGTTTCTCCCCCTCCCCCGGTGTGTGTGCTGGTTGCATGCCGCCTCATTTCCATAATTACCTGCGCCGCTGCACGGGTTGCCATGTCATCTGACCCTGGTGAGGTGGGCAGCGTGGGGGTTCCATGACTTGTTCTAGGGTTCCGGGCCCTGCCCCCCACCCTCACCAGGTTCGGACGACACAGCAACCCACATGCAGCGGCGGGAAAAAGAAGCCACCGTGGCTTCTTTTCCTTCCTTCGTGTGAACCCAGCCTTCAGGCATTAGCATTGTAATTCCTGGATGAATTGCTAAAGACAGAGCTACAAAAAGGGCATCCTGGCAGACGTGCCCACCCACCTAATCAGCACTAAAAGCCGTCTCTCTGAGCCAGCTCCCAAAAACTGTCACATTAGACAGGTCACATTGCAGCTCAAGGAGAAATCTTTAGCAGAGGGTGTGATTGCTAATGGCTCTTACTGCTCACATTTTTTAAAAAGCACATGCAATTTCTGCCCAGCTGATATATAATCTAAACTAAACTAATCTGTTTAGTTAAAAAGAGTGCTTCCAGGTGAGGTCAATAGCCATGCTTTTTATGCTCACTTTTTAATGAGTTGGTATATAAGACATAGTCAATGTAAAGTCCTCATCCTGAGTTTTCCCTGCACTTCTTACATTTCTTTTTTGGAACTCAAAATTGAACTGGGGCGGGCGGGGGGCGTGTAGAGAAGGAATAGCAATGTAATCACCACCATTGTGGATGGTTTTTCCTGCTACTCTTTTGTCTTTTTTAAGAGGCGTAATTCTCACACACACACACACACACACACAGGTGGAAATCTTAATCAGGACTTTGGGTTTTTAGTGTTCATTTTTCCTCTTAAGAGCACCTCCCCCCCCTTTCTGTCTGGGTTCTTCCAGATGAGGGGTTTTTTGTGCAATCACCCTGGTATTTTACAGAGAGTCCAGAAGACATTGTCATCCATTTGTAACCCTCCCGTGTTTTCCCACCACTTCGTCCATCTTTATGTTTATCGCCGGGGGGGGTGTGTGTCTAGTAAGGGTGCAAGTGGCTTCTCCTTGGGTTCCAAAAGTGTGATTGTCCTTTGGGAAAAATTGCTTGGGGGAGGCAATCTGGGGCAGAGAAACAGTTGGGGGGGAGAGATGCCCCCTCCACTGCTTCTCTGCTCTGAATTATACCTCCCCAAAGCTCCTTTTAATTTAAAAAAAAAAATGCCTCTGGGACTCAGTTACACACGTTTTGTGTGTCACGTGCAATCAGCCTCTGAAGTAGGTGACTGATCTGTCTCAGAAAGGTCATGTGTATGTGAAATCTGACTGTTGCTAAAAATAATCCTGTGTGCTGGATGTGTACATGAGGTTTGGCAGAGTATAAATACAAAACTGAACTTCACGCTGAGCAGGGTCCTTCAGCCACCGGCTATACAGACCTGCTGAGCACTTATAATTATGCAGTGGTTAGTCCATGTCTTCAGGCAATTTGTAGCCCGGATATGACAGCGCTCTGCAATACAATGCCTGTCTTTTTTTCTGCACTGTTGTCACAATGAGAGAAACCTTGCCCCCCCCCCCCCCCGTTCTAGGGTCTTTGAAAACAGCATGGCTTGTTTTCACTGGATCATTGTGAGGATTCTTGCCATCTTGCCAAACTGTTGCTTATCCTTAGAACTAGCAAAATGCCTGTGCAGAACGATGTGCAGAGCGTTTGTGGAGGGGAAGCCAAAACCCAGAGGATGATTTTGAAGGATGTGTTTGCACACCCTGGGACACCACTGGAGTGGGACTAAGCCTACCTCCTGGCCCCTGGGGAACCTTGTGTCTGGAACATGGTCTAGGTTTTGTTCCCTCTCTGTTCTGTCCCACACCATGGCCTGTTTTCTTTTGTCCTTGGAATTCATTGGGAGTCATTAAGCCAACCCCACCACATCTGTGTAGCGCCATTTTTATCTGTATATCCCTGTCTTGGGTTCTGTTTCTTGATGAAATGCTACAGTGTGAAGGAATCTGGGCTATTAGAGGCTACTAGTCCTGATGACTATATGCTACCTCCAATATGAGAGGTAGTATGCCTATGTTTTCCAGTTGGTGGGGAGGGATGGTGCTGTTGTATTCATATCCTGCTTGTGGGTTTCTCGTGGGCAGCTTGGTCTGATCCAGCATGGTCTTCTTATGTTCTTGTGCTCTTATGGGGTGTTTAAATGTGATTCTAGCCCTTTTCATATGTTCTGGAACATATGTACAGTGCAGGGTAGCAGGCTTAGCTTCTGCCGTACCTATGTTGATTGGCCCATTGGCAGCATGTTTATGTGCATGCAAATATACAAATGTAGTTTCCTCTCCATTGGAAACCATGTAGAGAGGCCCCTACGTGTTTGCAAGCAAACATGAATAGGCATGTGTCACAGTGTGCCAGCAAATATTCCATGTGAAGTGGGAGGTGGTGAGCACAGCCTGCCATTCCCCTCATGTTCAGTGAACGTGCATAGGAGCAGCCCAAACCTATGGGAAGGGTTCAAAAGAGAGAATGTTGGGAGCTGGTGTTCTCTATATGTACACACATCAGGCTTTTAACGGTTGATCAGTGGTGGCTGTTTTTATAGGTCTGTTCCTGATTTTAGACTGTTTCCCCTTGGTGGTGGTGCTTAAATCGTTTGAGGACTGAATGTGTGGGCAGAAGGCTCATACATATTTCAGCTTAATAAGCCAAGATGTGTTATGTCTAAACCAGGCCACCGTATTACTTGATGGAGGTATGCAAGCAGACAAGTGCCCAGTTAGGTCCAAACTAGATGTGGCATTAAATGTGTCTTTTTATTTCACTGCTGTCACATCTGCAACAGGGGACAAATGGATTAAATTCACCAGGGGTCCCCAACCTTTTTGGAGCTGTGGGCACATTTGGGAATTTGAGAAGCTGCTGTGGGCACCACCACAAAATGCTTAATCAGTGGATCGCCGCTTTGGCATCTACCTGTGTCACGTCTATGGATGTTAGGCTGTGTCTTAGTCAGCAAAAACATTTGTTTTGTTTCTATTGGACACCGCAATGTCTCTTTAATAAGGGATTGTCTAATTCAGCTAATTGCTGGCAGTGCAATACAGCTAATGCTTCTTTTAAACATATGTCTTGGCAATGTCCGGTAGTTGCCTCTTGGCAATGTCCGGTAGGAGGAGGTTACTACACAGATATATTTTGTACTGGAACAGTCTTTAATATTCACTGATGTACATGCTCTTTAAAATTATTTACCTGCTTCATGGAAATTACCAAATGGAAGGGGAAATGGATTGTCTGCATCCTTTTGACAGCAAATAGACTGATATTACAAAATTGGAACGACAAACACTCACTTCCCATAATGCAATGGACTGAGGCCCTTACAACGCTTTCGATGTATGAACAGGTGGCACATAGACGCCAACTTCAAATGATAATTTGGGTATTTGGTCCGCTTTTGTTGAAGCCTACCGTATTTTTCGCTCCATAAGACGCACTTTACCCCCCCAAAAAACTAGGTGGAAATGTCTGTGCGTCCTATGGAGTGAATATAGTAAAAAAAAAAAAAAAAAAATTTTTTTTTTTTTTTAAACTTTCCCCTGCTGGTCCGGAAGAGCAGAGGACTCCTGGGTGGGGCAGGGGAAGCCCCCGCCTCTCAGGTGATTTTTTTTTTAAAAAAATTTTTGTACCATACAGTAAGTGCGTCTTATGGTCCGGTGCGTCCTATGGAGCGAAAAATACGGTATATATAATTGTTAGAAAGTTGTATGCATTTCATACAAATCCATGTACATATATTTAAAAAACAGGGGGAAATGAAGAAAACATTTTGGGTGCCCAAGGGCGCCAAATTGGGGAACCCTTTGTGGGCACAACTGGAGGTACCCACAGGCGCCATGACTCCAACAAGCACCATGTTGGGGACCCCTGCTCTACACCTGCTACCTCCTGATAATTATCAGATGACCCAGCTGAATCATAGAATCGTGGAATAGTAGAGTTGGAAGGGGCCTATAAGGCCATCGAGTCCAACTCCCTGCTCAATGCAGGACTTTTAAAATTTTGAACTTTTTAAATTCTGCATCTTAAATGCAAAGACACATTTTAACATCATGTCTAGTTTGGCGCTTAGATTCTGCATTCGTCAACACTGCTGTCTTACAGTCAGTCAGTCAGTCAGTCAGGCGATCACGCGTGACCGAGTAAGATTGTCTTCCAGGATAATTTTTTTTAAATTATTATTATTATTTACAAAAAGGAGATTTTAAAAGGAGGAAAATTCTAAAGAAAATTGTGTAGACTCTAGCGATGGGTCCGTAAGTGACTGTGGAGGCCAATTCTAGATCTACACAGCTTCCCACAGTGAGGACACAGGTTACCAGATGTAAGATGGTCCTGTAAAGGATTCATTTGACGTGCTTTTCGCTTAGCACGTTTCTCCCTTTCACCTTGCACTCGGGCTTCTTCAAAGTCCATAGAACCTTTGTGAAAGGCCAACCTCCAGTTAGATTGTTAATGGACCAGAGCTTCCCAGTTTTTGATGTTTATATTGCATTTTTTTAGATTAGCCTTAAGAACATCTTTAAACCTCTTATATTGACCACCGATATTCCGCTTTCCATCCTTGAGTTGGGAATAAAGTAACTGCTTTGGGAGACGGCAGTCAGGCATTCGAACAACATGACCAGTCCACTGAAGTTGGTGTTGAAGGATCATTTTTTCAATGCTAGTAGTCTTTGCTTCTTCCAGTACACTGACATTTGTTCGCATATGTTATCTTCTAACATATTTTATCCTGAAATATGCATTTATTCACATTTTGAGTATGTTTTATTGAGCTGGGAACTCTGCAGCAAAATTTGGAGAAGTGTAATACCCGAAGAACTGCCAGGGGAGCGTGTGGAGGAAAAATTGGAGGAGAAGGGTTCAGCATGCTCCATCTGCTTACCAACTTTCCCCAGCATGTTTTCCCCTCCCCTCACATGCCTTACAAGGAAAACATGAGATAGGGACTTTTTCTCCTAATTCATAATTGCATCCTGCACTACGTCGCCTTTAGCACAAACGTCTTGCTCCATAATGCTTGTCTTTGGTGGCACTGGTGAATCGTTGTGGCAGAACCCTTTGTGGGCATTTCTGTATTTCCTGTATTGGCTTTTTAGTCATCAACAGAGAGATAACAATAGCACAGCCAAGACCCATTGGCACTGAAGGTTCATTGTGTCATGGCTGACCACTGGGCTGACCACTCCAGTTTAATTAGTCCTTGAATAATTTCCTGATTTTCAGAAGCCATAGGAATACTCTTACCATTTATAACATTGTTGTTGTAATACCTTCTAGGTCCAACAACCCAACGCCAGGTTCAGAATGGACCTTCTCCAGATGAAATGGAAATTCAGAGAAGGTAAGGAGGAAAGAATCAGCAGGGACATTGCAAATTCAAGTTGTGTGTGTGTGTGTGTTTAATTAAAAAAAACACCCAGCTGTTAGTAATTATTTAAACTAATTTCCACATCAAAACATCTGTGAATTCATTCAGGAGGTGTATAACTGTACAGGTCCATTATGGTTTAACCACCTGAAAGCCTTGTGAGATATGGCATAATAGATGGCGTGTTTATCTCGTTGACATCAATGATAATTTTAGCTACTTTCATGTTTATAACCCTGATCTATGAATCAGACTTTTGGCAACCTCTGCCCCCCCCACACCCCCACACCCCACACCCCATATTTACTGGAACATTTTACCAGTTGTGACTGTAGTAGTCTGGGCTCTGCCAGTTCCATTTCGTAGAATAAGACACAATAGGAAAGATTCCTCCACGTGAAGGTCATGGTCATAAGCAGCATTGCACATTTGCATTTTGTTGCTGTCTCAGACCAAGATATGTGTCAGACAGAACTGCTCACACAGCGGGCCTTTTTAATTATTTTTTTAAGCAGGCCTCCTCCTCTACTGGTACATAGGACTGCTTCTGTAAGAGGGCAGGAGACAGCCCATATGTGTGGCTCTTTGAATCCGTGTCTAGTAGTAGTAGTAGCCTTTGCTAGGGGTGTAGTAAGCAGTGTGAGTGGTAATATCAAAGTACTTTGAACAGTGTTCCCCAACCTTAGGTCCCCAGATGTTTTTAGCCTACAACTCCCAGCTATGCTGGCTGGGGCATGCTGGGAGTTGTAGGTCAAAAACATCTGGGGACCGAAGGTTGGAGAACACTGACTTGGAACAATCAAGACCAGTTTTGGCTATTGCAAAGTATGGTGGGATGCAGCAAAAAACATTAGTTCATAAGTTATCTGCATAACGTTTTGGGGGGGTTATTTTCTTAAGCTTCTTAAGGGCATGGCTGGCTGGGGAATGCTGGGAATTGTAGGACTTTTTTCTGCCTAAAAATGCATAGGATTACACCCTAAGTTACTGAGTTTAAAAGGGGGCACGTTTGCCCAAACCTGGAGCTAGGCCACTGTATTATTCATATTATTATTTATTAAAAGGTTTACATGCCAGCAAGCTCTCTCATGGTTTGTTCCACATTGCTCCATGGGTCCGCAGCATTACTGCAACACACACAGAAAGCAAGCATACCTGAGAGAGCTCCTACCAACCCACCTGGTCACTGTGGTCATCGGAGGACATTCTCCTGGTGGTTCCACATGGACCTACGGCCCGACTGGAATTCACCAGGAGAAGAGCCTTCAGTGTGGTGGCTCCACTTCTGTGGAACTCCCTGCCACTGGAGGTCAGGCAGGCTCTGGCACTGTGTTGTTTTCGGTGCCTGCTGAAGACATCTTTGTTCCGGGAAGCCTTCCTTGCTGACCAGCCACGGTTTTAATGTTATGCTGTTTTTAATAAATTGTTTTTATTCTTTTATCTGTTATATCTTTTTATTGTTCACCGCCCTGGAATCTGTCTATATATGGAGCCAGCAGTATACAAATGCTGTAAATTAATAAATAATATGAAAAGCCGAAAACAGCAGGCATTTTGCGCTGCCTCCTAAAAAGTGAAGAAGAGGTGCATGCCTGTGATCTTGATAAAAGTGCTCTAAATTCTCAGTGGGAAAATAGTACACATTCGTTGCCATTCCTGAACCTTAGGTCTGTTTGAACTCTCTCCATTCAGTCTACAGAAGCAATCTTCATTGTGCAAAATCATGCATTTAATTGGCATCAACAATGCCACAATTTATTTATTTATTATATTTTGTCACTGGATTTTTCCTGTAAAATTCAGAAGATCCACTTCAAATCAAAGAAAATGTTTTATTTTAGTTAAAACAGAGTGTAAAAATTATTTGGAAAATGCATTTTAAGTTTAGTACTCTTAATTCCCACTTCATATAATTGGCTCAACCTTCTTTAATACACAGAATTGGAGGGGAAGAATTTTTTAACGGTTCGTGAGTAATTTCTAAAGGTTATATGAATATTGTATGAATATATATGAATATTGTATTCACATCAATATGTATATTCAAACTACTGCACTGTCATTCATGCTTTTTAATTAACCAAAGAGAGGTTAATTCAATAACTGTGAATCTTCAAGATGGTAAAAGGCCCTCTGGTGAGATTTCCTGAAAACTGCATGCTTCTGTAAATGATACAGTCACAGTACATGGGACTGGCAGAAGCACACTTTGTAGCATCTTTCTAGCCCTGAAGTGGAGAATAAGATTATGCACAGGGAATAGATTCTGAGAAGTGGGGCTTTGTTGTTGTGAGACCCATCTGTCATACCTTGCTACACCTGGACTGGTGAGGCAGATAGTGTTCCACATAAAAGGTCTTCACATGCTACACATGGGACTAGTGAGGAATATTTGGCCACAGAGAGTTTCATAGATTTCATAGATCATAGAGTCGGAAGGGGCCTGAAAGGCCATCGAGTCCAACCCCCTGCTGAATGCAGGAAACTAGAGGAGGGGTCTCCCATCCAAGTAATAACCAGGCCTGACCCTGCTTAGCTTTCCACGCTCAGACAAGCTGAGCCAGCGTAAGCCACAGGCGGAAGGATAATATTTGTGGTTAGGATACTATTTGCTGCAACTTCCAGAAGAGTAGCCGTGTTAGTCTATTGCAGCAAAAACAATGAAGAGTCTTGTGGCATCTTAAAAGGCGAACACATTAAACAACTTAGGACCAGGTTACCTGAAAGATCATTTCCCCCTTTATAGACCCCTTAGACCACTATGATTTTCAGGGGAGGTCTTGCTGTCTATGCCACTTCCTGCAGAGTCCCACCTAGCAGCAACTGGTGGCACCCTCCCTCTGACCTCCCATCTGCGATACATCAGGCACTCACAATCATATGCTTTCGGCAATTATTAAAAATCTGCTTGTTTTCCCTTGCTTTCCCCAACCATTAACTTATCTAAATGCTATTCGGCTTTTAATGATGTTTTGTTTTGTAATATGTTGTGAACCACTTTGGGATTTTTTAAAATGGGAAGCAGTATATCAATATTCTAAAATAAACTGAAGAAATGATGAATTTATTCTGGCATAAACATTCATGGACACTGTCCACTTCATTGCCTTATGCCAGAATAAATCTGCTAGGGCACAATCGTATGGCCACTAGATGCTGTCTAGTAGACAGCCATAGGATAATTTGGAGTCCCAGCTCCAACCTCGGAAACTCGCTCTGAGCTTGGAGCTGGAACTCCGAATTCGGAGTGCCCTCCCTCCGCCCTCACAGCCAGCGTGGAAAGAACCACGCTGGCTGTGGCTTCGAGGTCACAAGACGGTGCTGGGTGGGTGTTCCAGGAGGAGGGGAGGGGAAGGAAGGAGTGAGGTTCTGCTGGGATACAATGTATCACTGCGGCACTTCAGCCTGACCTCCTCACGAGTAGGCGCAAAAGACTTAGAGGTCTGAAATTGGCCATCTAAGTTTTGCAGGGTGGGAGAAGCATGGAGCCTCCGTGCACCTTTCGTCTTCAATAGGATGCCCGTAATCCCCCGAGTTTGGAGGGTTACAAGCAACAACACTGAATTGCACTGTTAGTCTTTTAAGGTGCAACAGGACTCTGATGTTGTTGTGTTGTCATTGTTGTTATTTTGCTGAAAATCATTTTACACAGATAGATTTAGTCATAATTTCTGACAATGACTTTTTTTTTTAGGGTTCATGCACCTAAACCAGAGAGGCAGATAGTTCTGGCTGTGAAATCCTAATACAGCAATTTCTGGCTACCTATGGAACGGCACAAGTCACCATTATGTTTTTATTATTTTTTTAATCCCTGAAATGGAGAATGAAATAAGATCCTGAAAAATGGAGCTTTAAAAACAACAACACAAAAAACAAAACCAGCTGCAATATATTGTTGCTCTAGGGCCAGAAAGGCAGGAGTATTCTAGGTGTGAGAGCCCAAACATGTAGCAATTTATAAAGTCAGCCTTCACTAGGAGTCCTGTCTCTAAATTAGCTAGCAGGAAAAATCCAGTGAACATTGGATCACTGAAATCAGTGGTATTTGTTTTTGTTGAAATCAGTTGAATTTAAGCATACTTAGCTGGATGCTTAAATTCCATGTTTTCATAAGGGATGTTGTGAGTGTGAACAGCTTTCTACTCATATATTCTACCAGGAACAGCAAAAAAGTTACTTTGGGGGGAGAAATAACTACATCCAGTATATCGGGGAGTGCTTGCAATTATCTTGCAACATTTGCACAGTGCTAAACACATGAGTCTGAGCCTAGCACCGCCCTGCCCCTCCTTGCTCTTGCCTCCCAAATACAGGTGATCAACACGATAAGGCCTGATCCCGCTGGCTGTTTGTTCAGCAAGGGGATAAGGGAAATCCTCAAGTTCACTCTGGGTATGCACAGCCTTCTGCTTCACTCAAATGTCTCTGGAATTGGAAGCCAATATATTTAGCCATCCTTGTTTGAAGCGGTTTCTGTCTGAACGGAAAACAATTGATTCTTGAAAATAAATCTTTAAAAGAACAAATTCCTTAGTTGCTCTGGCCTGGTTCAGACATCATGACATCCCAGAGTTTTTTGAACTCTGGGTTACAATGTGCAAGCTCCTGACAAGCTAGAGTTGTAACCCAAGAACAGACCCTGGCTTATGACTCTGGCTTGTTGGGGGAGAGACAAGCCAGAGTTCCTGGTTCAGACATCAGGCAAACCAAGCCAGGGACAATCCCTGGCTTGTTTAGCCACTCTCGTTGGCAGGAGGAACCAAGTGGGAGCGATTGAGGAGTATGCACTAGCACGCTGGGTTGCTCACGGTGACATGCAAATCAAGCCTTCTAGCTGCCTTAGGTTTAGCAAGCTGCCATTAACTGAAGACAAGGTGCCCATTCACTTTCCCGTAGACAGCTGTTTAGCCACTGTATGAACAGAATGCTGTACTAGATTGACCTTTGTTCTGATCCAGCATGGCTCTTCGTATGGAACATATGCTCCATGGTACATATGTTCAGCAAAGCAAATTCTATCTCCCCCCCCCCCCAACCTATGGCAGCACCTGGGCATTTCTGTGGTCCTTTTTTTCTGGACAAGGGCTGCTTCCATCACCAAACACACATTGAGACAGTTCGCATTACATGACAACCCAGCATGGGTTAATTTACCGGTGGCACATGCCGGCCGCCATTATGAGTAAGCAGCCCCCAACTGGGGACTGTTGGGGTTGTCATAACATGCAAACGTGGTGAGCAGAGGTTATTTGAGGGCTAAACACAAAACCCAGGGTCTGTTGTAGGGTTGTGCGAGGATTGTTTAAACCCCAAGTAACCCCTGTCAGCTGGGTTTGCACAACAACCAGCTGGCAGGGGTTTCATTCAAAATGGTGGCCGGCACACCCCACAGCTCCTCAAGGGCAAATTAACCCACAATGGGCTGTCATGTCATGCGGATGCATGGAATCACTGGATGGAATCTGATGTTGTTACTTTCTTGTCCCAGAGCTTCCTGTTAGATAGAAAGTGGATGCAGGGGAGACTGGTGACACCTATTTCCGTGGGGCTCCTAATCCATTGCAGGTTTTATTTGACGCTTTATGAGAGCTATCCATGGTGCTGAACTCCATCCCCAAAATAGGTTTGCCACCATGGAGCGCCATGGATAGCTCCCAAAAAGCTCCGAATAAAAGCTGCAATGGATTAGGAGCACCACCGAAATAGGAGTCACCAGCCTCTGCAGCCAGCCCCAAATTGGGCCTACCTCATTCTAAGGAGCATTTGCTCAAATGCATTTTAGGAACTAAAGCTGGATTCTTTTCAAACCCTCTGTTTTAGACAAGCAATGGAGCAACAGCAGCAGCAGCAGCGCCAGGAATCTCTGGAAAGAAGAACCTCTACCACAGGCACGTATCATGCTTTTGTAAGCAATGCAGAGCAAGCTTTTCCCCTGCTTCTCTCCTTTAACTCTTGGCTGCTCCCAGTGCTTTTATGGAAACCAATTGGGGCTGTTGTGTACTGCTATAATTCTGTGGTTTGAAAAACATTTCCACTAAAGGTAATGCATAAATGGTACATAGAAGAAGGATACTACTGCAGAGATACGGCTGACGTTTGAGGTGAAATTCAACTCGGTGCGCAACTCAAGAAGCAATTTCAGTTGTTTCTAATTTTCTGTAGGCTACTCTCGCACCCGAGGATTAAATTGACTTCAGCTTAAATTGCCTGTTGTGATGTGAACTGAACGCTCACATTGGTTAACTTACATTCTATTCGTCTTCCACGGTCTGTCCTGCATTCGCATATAGGCACGGCACAAATATTGTGAGAGGGGCTCATTTTTATTCTTAGTCTGAAGACCATCTTAGGGCGCAATCCTATGCATGTTTAGACAGGGGGGGGGAACTCCCACCACTCCTAGCATTCCCCAGCCAGCTATGCTGGCTGAGGAATGCTGGGACTTGTTGGACTTTTTCCTGTCTAAATATGCATAGGATTGCACCCTTGCTCTTGTATTGTGTCTCTGTGAACCCATTTGACAGTTCTACAGAGAGACAGAAAGGATACTTCTAGTTGTTCTAGTGGTTTAAAGGCTGATGTGTGACTGCTTCCCACACCCTTCCAGTAACGTGTGTAATGTGGAGACCACAGTGTGTGTGTGTCTTTGTGTGTGTGTAGTATGACATTGTCACTCCCTACGTAAGTGTCTCCTCAGCCTGGGAACTGACTATTCTGTCACGGAGCTTGACCTCATCACACTGCTCTCACCATACGCCCCTCCTTTGTGATCTCCTCATTACATACGCTATTGGAGGGGCCATGGGAAGCAACCATACAAAAATGGCAACCACAACACTCAACTAACACAAGAACTAACAATCAAACCAGAAACATTTTGGCTCAGCACACCACTGGTTGAATTAGAGGCATTGCTGTACCATACTTGGCTATTTAACTACAAATTCAGCAACCAGTTTGCCCGTTGCTTCTTCCCCTGAGCACAAAAGGGGATCGACTTCATCAGCAAGGTTTCAGGAACACTATTGGTAAAGCACCAGACTCCCTTGAACCTAGGCACAACTGATGCTCCAGGATTGTTACTGTGAAGCAGGTGTGGACCTTGTCGGTGCTTGAACAGGGGACCACTGGGGTCCCCATGTAAACTGCTCTAACTTCAAAAAAGGAAGAAGGGTAAAGGTATAATAAATAAAAATAATAAATGAACAACTGTGAACCTGTGACAATGGAGCACAGATGGTTTGACAAACAGAACAATGTCTTGGTTGTGTAGGGTCATGACAAGAGGGTCTTGAGCAAAGGCTATTTGGTGGATGGTTAAAAACTTTGGTAGTCACCAGGCTAGTGCTGTGCTGTGTGTTGCATGTTGGCTTTGAACTAAAAGAATTAGCAACTTTTCTGACTTCATCTGGACATCTTTAAAACATATATAAGCACGATGATGATGATTATGATGATGCTGATGCTGATGATGATGAAATATTGGCTTTATTTCGATTTATTTTTCATTTCATTCCTTCCCCCCTTTCTAACCATGATGCCTTCTCTCGTTCCTCAGTACCAACCCATTTTATTCTCTTTTTTCCTCCTTTTTTCTGTCCTTTTTAGTTTCCACCCTTCAGATAAAAGTGTCTTCCTCCCCTTTCCACTGCCAGTCTCCTCCTCCTGACTACAGTAACTACAATGCTTCCACTTCTGCTGGGGCTATTGTTCCTCCTCCTCCTTCTTATGCTAAAGTTATTTCATCGGCGTCTCCTCCTCTCCCTGATCCTGCTAGCAAAGCCTCTTTCAGATCCGCTCATGGGGCCAGGGAGGCCCCTCTGCTTTCCCACCGCCGTCCTGCCTCCGAGTTCCCGCCATCTCCAGGCCCTTCCTTTCCTTCAGCTTGGCCAGGCCACCGGACCGTGACAAGGAGCACCAAGCAAATCTCTTTATCGCCTCCTCCTGCCCCCGCTTCCCATTATCCATTCGCCCCTCATCAGCCTCTCAGACGCTCCTCTCTTTCGTATTCTCCTCAGTCTTCCTCTCCTCCTGTGACCCTGACGTCCCCTGTACAAAAGGGGCTGGTCCTGCAGCCCCATATTCCAGTAGTGCTTCCTGTGATTCCTGCCCCAAACGGCAGAATCCAAAGGCCTACAAATACAGTGGTCCAAGATGCCTCAGCAAATGTACCTCAACCAGATCTGAATGGCCTCCATGAAGAACATTTTGCCACACAAATTCCTCTAAGCTCCTCTAGGACCCAGGTAAAGAGAACAGACAAGTCCTTTTTCTCATACTTAGAACCCGTGCCTCTTTCACATCTACCCATCGTAACCGGCCCGGCTGGGTCCTATATGCAGGCCTTTTCTCGGCCCTCCCAACAATTGCCTCATTCTCCACACCAGCTCTATCCATCCATGTCACACTTTGTTTCATTACCTCCTCATTACGCTGCTGTGTCTGAGGTGAATTTGTCCAAGAGGACCCCTCTTCCTTACATGACTTCATCAACCATTTCCCACTTGAGTAAGTACTTGGTTTGAAAGAATTATAACTTAAAAAAAAAAAAGCATAGCAAGCCGTGTTGGTCCATTAGGGACATATATATCAAAATCCATAGTCAGGCAATGGCTTTATCTTTCAGCTGGTTAGTTATAAAGCCCTGTTTTTCTATCAGTCTTTCAGGAACAAAGTTAAATGCCTGTAGTTAAATGTAGGACCTAAACTACAACTCGGAGAACTACATAACTGGTGAAGTATAGAGCCACACTAAACCAGGGACAGTGCTAGGTAACAAAAAGATCTGGGGCTCAGGCCCATAGGACAAAAAATATGCACAAATATGCATATGCTAATCTACATATGCCCTAAAGTCGGTGTGCGTGTGTGCGTAAAGAGCCTGTCTCCTAAGGACACCCCTATTTGTAAAAGGGGAAGTATGGACAGGAGAGAGGAGAGCATTTGATTTCAGAAAAAAAACCTCAGGCAGAAAGATTCAAGGGGGGGCAGGAGGGGAAGCACACGTGGGGGAAAAGCCAGCTCATCCAGGGGGATCAGATGCAACAGAGAGCATCAGGGCCCCTGTAGCTTTATTTTAGCAAGTGCCCATGGACAGCAGGGTGGTGGGGCAGATGGCCTCCCAGAGATTCGGAGCTCCAAATGAAAGATTCAGGGCTCCAGTCCTAGTGGACCACCTCTGCCCTAGACCCTGTTCCGATATTCACTGAGTCAGGCTCTGCTCCCAACCTACACATGTATCAGCCTGCCCATGCCCTCAGATCTGGGGACAGGGGTGGATGGCAAGGTCCATCTAGTTGTCCCACCATTAGGGGCCATACAGCAGGGCATGATACGAGGTAGGGACTTCTCGGTGATGGCATCCTGGCTTGGAACGCCCTCCCCAAGAGGTATGTGCCTCATGCCCACTTTAATGACATTTCGGCCCCAGGCTAAGCCACATCTGTTTACCCAGGCATGTATAAATGGTGAGTTACTGCTGCAATCTTACTACTGGTTGTTTTAATTATTTTTGTTAAGTGTTTGTTTATTGTATTTTATTGCTGTTTTGTTGTTTTAACATTGTTATTACCCGCCCTAGCATTTTTATGAAGGGCAGATTTTTATAAATATCAATCAATCAATCAAGTAAAATAAATGTTCACAGAATGCCTGAATAGAGCCCATGTAGGTTGGGGGCAGAATCTGTCATGGCGATGTCACCATACACACAGACATATTTTGTTGAATGTGCTTTAGGGCGAGCAAAGAGGGCTGGCCCCAAATAGTGTGGTGTAGTGGCTACAATGCTGAGCTGTAAATAATTACATTTATGGTTCAAATCTTACTTGCTCTGCAAAGTCACGTAGGCCATCCACCATCTGTAGTATGTAACTAAATAATACTGGACTACCTTACAAGGCTTATTGGCGTAATACATGTGAGCACTTTGAACACTAAGGGTGCAATCCTATGCACGTTTAGACAGAAAAAAGGCCTATAACTTCCAGCATGCCCCAGCCAGCTACATTGGCTGGGGCATGCTGGGAGTTGTAGGCCTTTTTTCTGTCTAAACATACATAGGATTGCGCCTTAAAGCAATATATAAATGCCAAGTAGCGTTGTTGTTTATCTTGACACTATCAGCAGAGCTCTGGAGTTGTGTTTGTCCAATAGCCGTTCTTCTTCGTGGTCTCTGTGACTCACACACATGGGTTATATGCACCTGTGCACAAGAGTCATTTGGAACATTCTAGAGAAGAGCTGAGCTTTAGGTGGGAGTCCCGCTCACCCCCTCTGTGCGCACTCGATGGTGTGGCTCGCACCTCACGCTCAGTTTCCAGCCTGCCACAGCGGAGGAGCAAATTGAGGACAAGACATCAAAGCGGGGAGGAGGGTGGATTGTATGAGTTCACAGTGACCACTCGAAGATCCACAGTTACAGGCAGGGATGTTGAAGAGTCCTTGGTTTCGAGTCACGAGTCGAGTCACGAGTCTTTGGACCCGAGTCTCGAGTCCAAGTCCTTGGTCCAAAATGGTGAGTCACGAGTCATGAGTCATTCCCAAAGCTGACTCCACGAGTCCCTATTAAAATCAATGGGGTTTTTTCCCAACAAAATAAGGCTACTTCAGATGTATGGCTTAAATAAATTCTAGGCACAAGTGTGCCTTTTTATTTCAAAACTCTGCAACGGATTTTAGCAAGAACAGACCAGGCAGACAAACCCAAAATAACCAGACAGGCAGAGGAGGCAGGGAACCCCAAAACAGGCAGGCAGAGGCCTTTGTCTTGGACAATTCAAACTGTGGAACTGGTTAAGAAGAGACCAGGCAGGCAGAGGAGGCTGGGAACCCCAAACAGGCAGGCAGAGGCAGCCAAACCCAAAATGTCTGAAAGGTTGCATTTTAGAAAAATGATTTTAAAAAATAAACTTGCTGTACTTCCTAAAACCTATCCACGTTGCATTTGAGGAACACGATTTTGGAACACGAGTCTCAAGTCGAGTCCTTGGTCTCGAGCCCCGAGTCAAGTCTCGAGTCCCATTAAAAATATTGGGACTCGAGTCTGACTCGAGTCAGAGGGGGGACTCAGTCCGACTCACGAGTCGAGTCCTGGAGTCTGAGTCCCCATCCCTGGTTACAGGTAAGCCACCTGTCCATCTCAGGTCACGGAGAACCATGACTGAAATACAAGAGGGCTGAGCAGCTTGTAATATAGATTGGGAAGGGAAGTCTGCTCTTCCAGTGGGGTGGAGCGGGGGCGCAAAGCACATCTGAAATTGCTTTTCCAGTTCCTGGGTAGCCATGTGTTCCCTTTTACAGAGGATATTCCTCAGTTTGAAGGGCTGCCAGAGGACTGTCCTCTATTTGAAGGTGTCATTTATTTGAAAGGCTGCCCAGTCCAATTCCAGCTTAAAGATTAAAAAAACATGAGAACTTCTGCCCATCAACAGTTAGCACCTGAACAGGTCATCTGGTCACAGTCTTCCACACTCTGGTGAGATGTACTGTATTTCTATTTAAATTATAATAATTATTTGTATCTATACATATAAATTAGATGTATCTATTTTATCTATAGATGTATCTATTGTATCTATACATATAAATTAGCACATGCACACTGCTGTTCTCCTTGGCCCTCTTTTTTGGTGATTCATAAGTGGCCACCCTACTTGTGACCCAAACTCTGAGCTTTAGTGTGACACTCTCTTCAATAAGCTAGAAAAATTCATGCCAGAGAAGACAACCAAATGGTGGCTGCAGAGACTGTGGGCTAAGAAACGAAATTCAAAGAGCAGTATCGTATACTGCCGCTGTGCCTCCACTGGTTCTCTTGCGTAAGCGGAACTGACCGCTCGTGCAACAGGAACTCGAGTCGTGGGTCCAAAAATAACCCCGGAAAAGAATGTCAACGCTTGTTTCCACAACAGAACAGGTCGGAGGAACTCCATTCTGAGAGCTCTGATGACCTGCCCCATTCTGGAAAAGAGTGTTGATGCTTGTTTCCGGATGTTTCTGAAACCACAATTTCTTGCTGTGCTAGGGGTCGGATGCTACCCAAAAAGAAATTGGAAGTTTTCACTTGGAGGCCTCTGTAGTCTGTTAAGTGTATAGATCTGTAGCACCTTTTTATTGCAGGCTTGGATGGAGAAGGAAAGAGAATACTTTACAGCAGGGCACTCCAACCTTCGGTCCCCAGATGTTGCTGGCCTACAGCTTCCAGCATACCCAGCCAACATGGCTAATGGCAAGGGATTCTGGGAGCTGTAGTCCAGCAACATCTGGGGACCCAAGCTTTACAGATTGGAAGATAACGCCAAATTAGAAGGAATTTCAAACACTTTGGCAGATTAGAGATCAAAGTGATTTAAATGACAGAAGAAAGGAAGCTGTAGACAGGAAGAAATTGATCCAGTCATATGAGAAAGAATTCACTTAGGGGGAGGGAAATGCACACATGAAGAACTGCAGGCTAAGTAGTGGCACTGCTGAACGCAACTTGTACGTTATTATAGATCAGCAGCTTGAACAATGGCCAGTGCTTGCAAGGGGGGGGAACACCCCTACATGTTAATTTAAAAAGCAAAACAAAAAAAACCACATTTCTTCTTTTCCGCCCTTTCCACAACTGCTTATGTTTGCTCAGAATCTTGAGCCATGTTAATAGCATGATTTTCACAACCAAAAAGTATTACAACCATAGCATTCATTCATTCATTCATTATTTATTTATTTATTTATTATATTTATACCCCGCCTTTTTTCCTGCAAGGAACCCAAGGCGGCTTACATTATCCTCCTCCTCCTCTCCAGTTTATCCTCACAACAACCCTGTGAGGTAGGTTAGGCTGAGAGTCAGTGACTGGCCCAAAGTCACCCAGTGAGTTTCGTGGCCGAGCGGGGACTAGAACCCGGATCTCCTGAGTCCCAGTCCAACACTCTCACCACTACGCCACACTGGCTCTCAGTAAGATATCTCAGTAAGATAATTATCTTCATTTCTGATTATTATATTTTAAGGAAAATGCAAGGGGTAGGGGGAAATGGGGCAAAGCTTAGAGAAAAGTACTTTAAAAAGACCATTATTATTTCAGTTATAAGATATTTAAAGAAAGGCTGAAAGAACTGGGATAGTATTCCAAATCAGGCATATTCAAACTCGAGAAAAGATGGAGGTTGTTGGCGATAGGATGGCATCAAATACTGAAAAATAAATATTTGTTCATGATACAGTACAAAAGATGACTGTAAAGAACATGTAGAAAGAACATGTGGAATGTGGCCTTGCAAATACATCTACCAAAGCTGATATGTGAATATGTTTATTAGCTTGCCTGTCTACACTTACCTGTGTCAGTGATTTGTGGCCTAAAAGAGCCAACTTTTTTTAACGTGTCTCATACCCATTCACTTGGAAGCAATTCTGACCTGTCCAAAGTGACCAAGCAAACTTGGAATGATGTGGATTTAAGTGGGATATTAGGACAGTTTTTTGCACATATATTAGAACCCTGTTGGATCTGACCAAAGGTTTATCTAGTCCAGCAGTCTGTTTCCTACAGTGGCCAACCAAATGCCACTTAGTTGTGCCTGTACATTTGCCTCAAGTGTACAAATGTTTTTTTGGAGTGGGGAATAAGGTTCAGTTGTCTAAAAAAAGTGTGATATCTACTTTATTGGAGGGATTTAGGAAGACGTGAAGATGCATCTTTTAATGATTTCAGTGGAAGACCGCCAACCTGGTCTTCTGCGCGGGTTCAATACTAAGGGGGTAGCGAGTCCTGGGGGCGGGCCTTCTCCGAGGTCCCCCAGCGACTATCACCCTTAGCCTAGAACAAAGGGATAACTTATAGCCACAAAAGTATCTTTTATAAAACAAGTTTATTTACAAAATGACCGTCACAAACCCAGACACACGCCAGCAATACAGCTTATCAGTACAGCACAAAGTAGCAAGCAAGAAATCTCAAGGACACCGTGATTTCAGGGCTCTCAGCTAGTTAGTTCAGCTCGGGCTCCAGCAGAGGCCCGGTCAACCGCATGCTGCTAGCTGGGTTCCCGGCGGAGGTCCGGTCTACCCAAGCGGCTAGCTGGGTTCCCGGCGGAGGTCCGGTCTACCCAAGCGGCTAGTGAGTGATTTCAGCTTGGTTGCCCGGGGGTCCGGTCAACCCAAGCGGCCAGTGATTTCAGCTTGGTTTCCCGGGGGTCCGGTCAACCCAAGCGGCCAGTGATTTCAGCTTGGTTTCCCGGGGGTCTGGTCAACCCAAGCGGCCAGTGATTTCAGCTAGCTGGAGCACGCCGGGTGCTGCTACCCGGGGTTGCCGATCCCTTCGTTCCCTTACCCCAAGCATGGGGCAAGACTGCTGATCAGGTCCAACAACTCAGTTCCCTTGCGCAGGGTGTTTTATACCTTGGGTTTCAGGTAGCCCCTCCCTCTGCAATCAGGTGGGTGGCCAATCAGGTGGGTTGCCACCCTCCTCAGGTGGGCGGCCAATCAGGTGGGTTGCCACCCTCCTCAGGTGGGTGGCCAATCAGGTGGGTTGCCACCCTCCTCAGGTGGGCGGCCAATCAGGTGGGTTGCCACCCTCCTCAGGTGGGTGGGGTCCCCTTGAAGCCACCTGCTTAATGGTCCCATCCTGTGGTGTTGAATGGCCCTTTCTTATGGGTGCCGAAATGTCTGCTCTCGCAAGGTATTCAAGTCTTATGTAGATGGGGCTGATATACGAGAGCATTGACGAACCTGGGGATGCTTCCTGCCTTCCCCCCTGGGGTGATTCTATGCAGATGTTGTTTGTCCCTGTTGGTCTCTGTGGAGACTGGCTGTCTCTGCCCCCTGGGTCTCCTTCCCCCCTCCTTGGTGAGTGTGTGTGTGTCAGAAAGGGGTTTTAGGTTGGCTTTCTCCACAATTTCGGTCTAGATAACTTATCCAATGTAAGGGACTGGACACTTGAGGTACTATTTCCCCATCCTTGTGCCTTCAGCTGTGTTGGACTACAACTTCCATCATCCCCAGCCAGCATGGCCAACACATCTGGAGGACAGGTTGGGGGAGGCTGGCATAGCAATTTTTATGCATGAGCAATATTCCAGAAATTTTCAAATGGGCATACTTCATATAGGATAGTTCAGATAAATATGTCAGCTTGGTGAGAGGCCATGATGATGGATGGATCAAGATGGAGACTAGGAGACAAGTGTTTCAGGTATGGTGTTCCAAGTGTGGAATTATTATAATTAAAGATGGGATGGGATTAAACAACCCATTTTTTTCTCCTCACCTGTTCAGTGGGATCCTTGTGCTGCTGCTTTGTCTGAAGGATTAATGCATTACTGGTGCTTCGACAGCTGTGCTTCCTGCACACACAGTTTTTGCATCATGTCCCACATGTAGTGTGTCCTACCAGATCCCTTCAGTTTTGAAATGGGATCTACAGCCCTATATTCTACGGCCCTATATTATAATTGCCTGCATATGGCTTGACATTCCACTCAGAATTTTCTTGCCAGGACCTATCTCTTTGTGACTTCGTATCATAAATAATTCTGGTCTTTCGGAAATATGAGAGATACTGATGTAATCTGCCTATTGAAATTTGTTGGGGTCTTTTTGTTGGTGGTGTTGTGTTGTGTTGTCAGATTCTTCTAAAGATGGTGGAACTCTAACTATGGGGCCAATTCATGTATATCAGAGGAAACTTCATAACAAGAATCAATAGAAATGCCAATCGGCTAAGTCTTGCTTATTGCCATAGTTGATTTAGGCCACAATCCTGTACACCCTTACCTGGGAGTAAGCCCCATTGAATTCAGTGGGGCTCACGTCTGACTAGAAAGGCATAGACGTTCACTGTCAGTTTTAATATCCAGCATGACCTCAGCCTGGGCAAGGGCAATTTGTCTATGGCAACTGGTTTCCACCTCTAAATTGCCCATCCAGGTCCACTTCTGCATCTGCAAAAGGGTACTTCGGAAGGGAGGCAGAATTCATCCAGCACTGATACATGGGTTGGCATAGAGTCATGGTTTGGCAAGCAGATCGTGGCGTGGGTGCCACTGGCTCTGTTAATCATCCTCTTGCAGGACTGTGAGAGGATTGAATTCAGGCATTCCTCCCCCCCTTCCATTACACTCCAATAAACTGTGAACTGACAACACCCATTTTCTTTCCAGTAGGTGGCTGGGAGGCCTCTTTGGATCAGGGCGAGTGTCCTGTGTGCCATCACTCAACTGCAGAATGAGAACCTGAGGGTGCCAAGGAAGCATTTCATACCTAGATGTAGACTGCTCCGTGCAAGATCAAAACAAAAACAGTGTCTAACAGAAAAAGCTAATAATGCTGAGCCCTCGAGAGAACAAGACTTCTCTTTTCATGGCTTGCTAAGTAGCCCAAAAGGGGAGGATTAGAGCTGAGCAAGGGAGGAGGAATCACGATCCAACTTGCAGGATCATTTTCAGCCTTCCCCTTCCCCAGCAGTGCCCAAAGCAAAGGAAGCATCTGGAGACTAAAAATTAGGGAAAGAGATGCTGGCTGGTGGTGGCAGTGGGGGGCAGTGGGCGGCAGTGGGCTGGAAGTGTAAGAGTATTTGCTTACTCAAGGCCCAAATTATTTCTCAAGGGGCCGTCATAAGGTGGCAGTGTATTGTTGTTGTGTTCAGCATACATTGTTCATCTGGCAGACTATGAGAACCCTAGAAATAATTTCTCTCCTGGCCTTCGTTTTGCCTACTTGCCACAGGCAGCAATTAATGAGGGGGAATAGGAGCAAGAAAGCGTCCTGTGATTCCTGAATTCTTCTTCTTTGTGTTTCCAGGCCCCGTCCTTCCACCAGGTCACCCCTCTGCTGCTGCAGGAATACCCACTTCGTCTGGTGGACCGCCCCCTCCACCGCCCCCACCACCCCCACCTACAGGAACCGCGCCACCTCCTCCTCCCCCGCTGCCAGCAGGGGGCGGAGGAAGTAGCATCGATGACACCTCAGTGTCAGGACTAGCGGCGGCTCTGGCTGGTGCCAAACTAAGGAGAGTACAACGGGTAAGGAGCATAGAGGTTAGGAGAGTGCAAGGCGGGGACCTGGAAATCCAGGTTTTCAAACCTCAGGTCTGCCATGAATGCCTTCGGATGGGTGTAGGCAAGTCACTGGCTGCCGTCAACTCATGTGATGTGTGTACGAGAGAAACAACACCTGCAGGGTTTGTGTCCGTGGGTAGTTTCCTATTGTGCTCATGCGCTTGCGGGACTGGCTGCTTGCCCAGTGAGACTTTCATGCTTCTAAAATACCCCCCCCCCAAAAGCAGAAATGCTTGTTTCCCGAACGGGGCAAGTCAGTGGAGCTTGCAGAAGGGAGCTCCGCTCACTTGGCCCACTTGGGAAATGAGTGTTTTTGCTCGTTTCCAGGGTTATTTTTAGAAGCACGAAAGCCCTGTTGCGCAAATCGTCACTCCTGCAAGCTCAACAGGACCAGCGGAGGCGGGGCAACCCTGTTGGATACAACCCCATGTGTCCCTCAGCAGCTCCCATGGCATACAGCAACCCATTTTTAAAACACAGGAACTCAGGGCAATAAATATGTGTGTATCACATTCACACTGTAGATTGTGGCTGTAACATAGAAGTAATTTGAGTTTAACTGTCAGCTTATGTTCGCCTAGCCTTGCTTCACATGACATAATTCATGGTGGGTTGTCAGCCTTGTTTGTTTCAGGGTGGCTTGTTAGGACACCTGAAGCCAGCACGGTCGGTTCCTCAGCGTAGTATGTTAACCATGCAAAGCCACCCTGCTGCGATTCCATGGTTTGTTGCTGGGTTGTTCCGGGTGGCTTGTTTTCAGAGTGGCTTGTCGTGACATCGTGACAAGTCTGTCATGATGGCTTGTGCATGGCTTGTTGGAGGGCAGGTTCTCACGCTCATAGAGGGAAAATAAGACACAGTGGCTTATTTTCCATCCCTGCCCATGCCAGTTGCGAGCCACCTAATTAGCATAATTACCCTCACCGGGCATGGGTTGCCATGACATCTGAACTGGGTGAGGCTGGGTGGCTGGGGTGGTTTTCAAACCACCCTGAAACACTAGAACAAGCCATGGTTTTCAGGGTGGCTTGTAAAGCCACCCCACCTTCGCCAGGTTCAGAGATCACGACAACCTGCGCACAGCAAGGGTAATTATGCTTTTGACCAGCACGCACGGAGAGAGAAAATAAGCCACCATGGCATCTTTGCCCTCCATGATCATGCAAACCCAGTCAGAAAGTGCTCCAGAGCTGCCTGGCAAGAGCAGCAGAAAAACTGGTTGCTCCTCACGATCTCGCTAACAATATCCCCTTTCTATGAGATCTTGAATAACACTAGTCAATTTACTCTTGCACTTTGTCGCCTCCCTAGACAGCAGCACCTTTTTTTCCCCTTCACCTTTGGGAGATAAGCATATATTTAGCATTATATATATTTTTTTACACCTTTGGGGAGATTTGTGCAAATTCGGTAAAGCACAGTAACTACTGTGTTTACACGCAGTAGTTACTGTGCTTTAGCAAATTTGTGCAAATCTCCCCAGAAGTTTAAAAAAAAAAAAGTTGCATTTGTGCAAATCTCCTGAAGGTGGAAAATAAATAACACTAAATATGCGTGAATCTCCCCGAAGGTGGGGGAAAAATTCTACAAAATTTGTTTATTTAAAATAAACTCTACTCCACTAATAGTAGAGTAGAGCAGCAGAGTAGGCTCCTGTGGTTGTGCCGCAAAGGCCCATGGGATACATGCCGGGAGTGGGCGGGAGGAAACAAACCATGGCAAACGCAGAGCACCTGATTGTCTGTTGGGAGTAACATGGGTTAGCGAGCAAACAAACAACCCACTGTAGCTTATTTTCGGGTGGCTTATCATGACATGAGAACTGGCCCAATATGTGTTTACAATTTAGGTGCTGGTTTTCTTGGGTTGGATCCAGATTTAGTCATACTTAAGAGTAGAAATTGAAATCCATGGGGCATGTTAGTCATGACTGACTGAAATCTCATTGATTTCAGTGGTTCTACTCTAAGTATGACTAAATCTAGATTAGGGCTCTCCAACCTTGGGTCCCCAGATGTTGCTGGACTACAGCTCCCAGAATCCCTTGCCACTAGCCATGCTGGCAGGGTATGCTGGGAGCTGTAGGCCAGCAACATCTGGGGACCCAAGGTTGGAGAGCCCTGATCTAGATCCAGAGAGGTCAATTGTCAATCTCTGCAAAGTGGACATGCATTGCATTATTTCATCTCAACACACACAAACATACATATTGTGGAGCTAACAAATCTAACAAACAAAATAAATAAATCAAATGTTAGCAACATACAGTCCAGACCTGTTGCAGTGGAAATGTCAAATAGCGAAGTAATGCCAAAAAAATCCAGGGTTGAGTATGGGTTGAGTGTGGGTTGTTGTTGAAACATGGGTTATTGTGTTGCCTGAACCTAGCCAAGATAACAAACCATGGTGAACAACCCACAGTTCACAACCCAACAGCAAACCGTGGGTTCTCTTCATGGCTTGTTAGTGTGTCTGGGTTCAGATAACACGATAACCCATGTTTCAACAACAACCTATGGTTCAATCTTGTTTGAATCCTGGCATTGTCTTCTTGAAAGTACCTTCTTGCCCTTAGTACCTTAGATTTTGTGCCACCTTTCTCCACTCAACAGTGAAATCTGATCCTTAGTTCCCAGGAATTTTAAAGTGCTGTTTTCTGTCTTAAAAGCCAGAGGATGTATCAGGAGGTTCCAGTCCCAGCGGGGCTTCCAAGAGCGATGCCAATCGAACAAGTAGTGGAGGAGGAGGACTAATGGAAGAAATGAATAAACTATTGGCGAAAAGGTTGGTGGTTCCGACTCCTGCCTACAGTAATTGAGAGATTGAAAGTTTTGCCTTTTCTGTGAGAAGCACTGCCTTTGCCTGTCTTTCCCAACAGTTTCAACAAGCCTAGAGAGGAGGGATGGATAGGGTTGGCCCATTGTTGGCCTAGCTCAGCCCAGGGGACTCCAGTTGCTAACCTCTAATGTAGCAAGACCAGAGTGTCTGTCCCTTGGAGGTTTTCAAAGCAAGGATTTGTCCAAACTCTACTGTTCTCAAGATATTAATGTCAGTGTTGCCTCAAGAAGAATAACCACAGTTGCTACTTTTAAAAAAATTTGGGCTATTTGCTGTCTAGTGTGGTTTCTTCACCAGTGAGTCAACCTGCTGCCCTTTGCCTTTTCCACACAAAAAAATGCCAACTGTTGGAGGAAATAGCACACATGACCTACGGTAATTGGTTTTCTGAAGTTTAGGGCCAGTGAACATATTTCCATGGGACCGGTTTATAGTCTCTCTTTCACTCTGTCCTAAGGAGGAAAGCAGCATCACAGTCGGACAAGCCAGCTGACAAAAAAGAAGAGGAAAGCCAAAATGTAAGTGGAACACTCAAACTCTGTGGAGTTTGCAGTAGTGAAAGATGTCTTTCAAAACAGCTGATACACTTTTATTGTGTATCTTAGGTTGTATTTGATGGTTTTAAATCGTTGTGAACTGCCCAGAGAGCTTCGGCTATAGGGTGGTATAGCAATTTAATTAATTAATGTATCACAAAGTCCAGTTAAGATGTGCTTCAGAGAGATAGGCAAATGTAAATTCACTCTGTCTTGATGCAGATATACGGGAGAAAATATGCTTCACTGACAAAAAGCAGAATGCTGAAACCTGAGAGATGTGAGAAACTAAAGTTTCTTGTTTAACCAGAATCATAATGTTGTGAGCAAGCGAGCTTTCTGGCAAGACAAGGCCTTCTTAGTCCCAAACCAAAAAGGCCAAGGTTCTAAGACTGGATGAGCCTTAATATTAGCTGCTCTCCTTAGATTGGTCACATGTTTTAGGATCAGTCACATGGTAGTGACCCCCTGGAATCGGGGTCATGTTGCATGGCTGTCTTGGTATGCAGCTTCCATTGAGAGAGACTCAGCCTATGTTGATTTCCAGACCTGTTCATGCTTCTGAGGCTATGCTCAGTGCTTATCTTTCCTAAGCTCAGCACGGGGTTGGTGGCTGTCATGTGACGGGCATGCCACACTTCCAGGATAGAGCTTTGCGGAAGCCGCTCCCTTTCCTGCAACAACTTTGCACCAAGGGAGTTGAATTTATGGCCCCAAATTAGACGTGACAGTTAAACATGTGGTTTGGGGTGGGCAGTGTCATCTATGAATAACAGCCATGGAGGGGGGACTTATCAGGGCTGGGGCTGTGGCATATGGGGAGAGAGGAATTAATCTTTGCCTCCTGAACCACAGCGCTGACAAAAATCCCCCCCCCCCCAAGCTGCTATCTGGCATGGAAAAGAAACCCCCATTGGTTACTCTGGGAGCTTCCATACCATGCCAAATACCAGCTTCTGAGGAGGTGGGGAGAGACACAATTTTCGTTGGTATGTTTAGCTTGTCAATTTAGACACGCTAAGTTAAATAATTGTTCCCAGGCTCATATTTCCAGTTCCGCAAATAGTTTACTCTCTTTATTTAAAAGATTTCTACACTGCTTTTCAATAAAATTTCTAAAATTAGAAAAGTCCCAAAGCACAAATAAAGCAGACAACTAATCACAGTGCCAGCAGAGCAGAAAGCATCTTAACTCAGTTACCAAGTGCCCAGTGAAAAAGAAATGTATTTACGTTCCTCCATAAAAGACATCAGGAACCAGTCGTGCTCTGAGAGTCAGCTTGCTGTATGTTCCAGGTGTAAGTGAAAAACACATTTCTGAACTGGCATTTCAACCAATAAACCATTCAGAAGCCCTTATCTGGGTTATGCTTCCTGTGCTGTCTGAGCACACTTTTTGTGCTATCACAGGAGATTAAATCAATATGGAATTGCAAGAAAGGGTGAGGGGTTAGTAGTCACAGAGTGCATTATCTTTTACGTGCTGGCCATGTTGCCCCTATTTCTGGTACCTTTGATTTTGATTGAACTTTTAAAGTAAATTTCATTCCTGACAAACATCTCAGGGAAGGACCATAGTTCAGTTGTGGAGCGCATGCTTTGAATGCTAAAGGTTCAGTCTCTGGCATTTCCAGTTAAATGGATCAAGACACTGGAGAAACCCTGTCAGAGTATACAACCCTGGGCTGGAAGGACTGAATGGTCTGGCCTGATAGAGGACTGCTTTCCTATTCTACAAATGAGCAGGAGAGAAACTGTTCTCATAAGATGCCCACATTTATTCAAGGCCAACATGTTTCAGAAACAGAATTTTCCTTCCTCAGGCGTAGTCAGTAACCTGCAAAAGTGAACTCCTTGACTCCCTTATTTACTGAGACTGGGTGGGATCCACATTACACTGTATATCATCAAGTTAGCAGAACGGTACTGCTATATTCACGTTCCGCAGTCACTACTGACAGGGCACACTTTCGTTAGATGTACTGCAGTCATCCTGGTTTGCCACCCCACACCTAATTCCGTAGCGGTAGAACTGAGCTTTGCCTTGAACAGGGCTTTTTTAAATTTTATTTTGCTTTGTCATCTCCGCTCAGGTGCGAACAAGCGCAGCAGTGATCTTTAAAAAAGAAAGGAAAACGCTTTTCCAGCCCCTCACAAAGCAGGAGAAGGATTGCTGCTGCCACTGCCACCCTCCCGCAGGGTTGGGGTGAAGCCAGCAGGATCAGCGCACCTTCTCACTCCCCTCCACCCAAATGCAATTTCCCAAAGCAGTGTTCCTGCCGTTCTGTGTTTCCGGAGCACAAGGCTCCAGTTAAATCAGTGTGAAACGCTTGGGAATAAGGGCATTGGAGAGAATGTGATTTACTTCTGAGCAAACATGCCTTTTTGGCTAATTTACAGCTCCCTGCTCTTCGGGCAACGGGGGTGAATGTGGCTATTTAAAAAGAGGGGGAAGCCTCCTGCTCCTGTCCCCTCTCAAACTCCATGGCGGTTATCCTGGGGGTACTGCCTTTCACATGCAGGGGAAACGGTCATTTCAGAAGAAGGGATATATATTTTTGTTTGTTTGTTTCTGGTTCGTTGCTTATGCGGAGGTGCGCACGTGCACAGGAGTGAAACTGTTTTTTAAAAAACAACACCGACGCGCAATTCCCTGAAGCAGCCTGCTTGGAGGTGCGGATCTGTGGAGGTTTGCACCTGCGTGGGAACGTTTACAAACAAACAAAAAAATTTAGAAGCTTCTGGGGAAGACGGCGAACTGCCACACAACAACAAATGGTGGATACCTCTCTTCCCCACCAGATGCACGTGATGCCGCATTCCCCCCGCCCCTCGATAACTATTGGCTAACTCCAGTGACAACACTTTCGTGGCCACACCTTGGATGGGCAACTGCAGCGCAAGTTTAGCACACACTAGCCGCGTACTGCGACAGTGAACCGCAGTAACTGGGAAAAAACAAAATAAACCTAGTCTGGGAAAATCCAGAAGAAAAGAAGAACGATTATGCAGGACTAGCACGACTAGCACTGAAAAATGCGTGTGTCATGTGCCCTGCAAGTCACAGCCATGATACAGTACTGTAATAAGCCTTATGTGTGGATCTGGGCTGGGTTCAGACATTGTCTGGTTTCCCTATAAAAGTCTGTGAATGAGGCAGGGTGATTACAAAAAACAAAAAAGCCTTGTGTGGAAGCACCCAAAATGCAAACATAATTTTATATTTTCCTCCTCTGTAAAGCATTAAATAGCCTATTAAACGTTTTACAAAGAAGGAAATTATCCCATTTCTATAAAATATAGTTCCATACATGCACATGCACAGAAACATATGGAGTCATGTGAAATACCATTATATTGTATTCTGCAGGCTGGGACTGAGATGGGTTCCTTCTGGCAGGGAACTCTGTGAAACAGAGCAAAACAAACACAGGCCTGTCCTGTGGTACCCTACAGAGGGGAAGGAACCCCAACTGGGGGCTTTGCTGCTGATCTTTCTGGGTAGGAGGACTCGTAGGACAAGAGTTGCTCCTGATGCCACAGCCAGAGAGAAAGACGAGCTCTTCTGAAGTGTTTATGCTGAAACTTGGTTTGCTTCTTTTTTTAGGAAGATGCTAGCACCTCCCCTTCACCCGTTACACGAGGTCCTGTTCAGCAGCAGAATTCTTCAGGTATTCAGCTGTTACTTGTTGTCTTCCCTTCAAAAACAGTTACTTCAGTGCTGGAATCTGAGTTCACTGCTTCTGAACAAGCAGGAGATGGAGAAGACCGTGCCACACAGAACCCAGAAGTGGCAGGAGGCCAGAGGTTTCTGGATGGTCTCCCCAAGGGCAGAAGGTCCTTCTCGCCTGGCATCCTCCCTGTATACATTTAAATGCCAGGTTAAGACCTTCCTCTTCCAGCAGGTTTTAATCTTTAATTTGTTGCTCTGATTATTAACTCTACTGCTGGCTCTGTAATAGTTTTAAGGTGCAATCCTATGCAAGTTTAGACAGCAAAAAGCTGGCTGGGGCATGCTGGGAGTTGTAGGCCTTTTTGCTGTCTAAACTTGCATAGGATTGCACCCTTAATGTTTCAGTATTTTAATATTTTCATTGTTGTATTTATTGTTTGAGTTGTTGTTTTATTGTTGTTTTGGATTTTTAAAAAAAGATTTTACCCACCGGGGGGGGGGGGCATTTGCAAGTTGGGTGGTATATAAATTTAAGTCATAAATAAATGCTCCAGGCTCATTAAGTCAGGGGCTGACCATCTCAGTAACTTAAAGCCGGGTGGCCGGGTGACCGGCCAGATGGGCGATTGATAAATGTAATAAATAAATAAATAAAGCATCCCGTGTCAAGCAATAGAAATAGCTCTTCTCCTTGGAAGACATATTAAATACTCAGGTCAGCATAGGATTTATTCAAGCATGCTGAGACCCCATTGATTTCAAGGCAACCCTTGTGTGCAAACTGCACAGGCTCGATAGAGGTACTGTAATTCATTTCCTCATACTTTGGTGCTAAAAAAAGGCTGCGTTGCTGTTCATCGCTTGGTGATTTGCTCGAAAAATGCTGTTTGGTAGAACACCTACTTCCCAATAGCTAAGGTTGTCTGATTTCTTAACTTTACTAAGTTCTCTAATTTCTTAACTGTGTTATTGTAAAATACAGACCCAGTCACAACGAGAAGTTCTGGGGTGGTTAACTCCTAAGGGTGAAATCCAGTTATTTTTTTCCGCTGGCAGAAGCAGTTCTGTCAGTAGAACAGAAGGGGCGGAATTCCCCCTCCCCGCTGAGCACCCTCAAAATCAGCTCCAGGGCGTTAGGGGGGGGCTCTCCAGAGCAGATTTTCGAGCGGCACCAAGGGAGAAAGAAAGTCCCGTTGCCGTTTGCACAAAGTTGGCACAAAATTGGCCTCTGCTTCTGTCCTGAAGTTTTCTAGACAGATTTGGTTTAAGATCAGGATGGAAACCTGCATCCCTGCAGATGTTGCTGTACTCCCATCATGCCTGACCTATTGGCCGTGCTGGCTGGGGCTGATGGGACTTGGGAGTGCAGTAACATCTGGAGAGCCACAGGTTCCGCATCCTGGTTTAAGATGTGTTTCTCCGTAAAACCTCAATACAGGAGCAGAGATAAGGCAGATCCACATACTTACCAACAGTGACTGTGTGGGAGGTGCTACCCCATGGCTGATTCCCACACCAATATGCGGAAGGAACCAACTGCAAAGGAGTGTCGGTTCATGCAAGGAGACGCCATGCAAATATCAGATCCTGCCCCTCCCACATTGTACCCCTCCATTCCTGCGTTACCAGAGTCTCCACTTTGGATATTACTGAGGAGGGTGAAAACAAGAAGTATAAACTTGCTGTAAGCCAGCCTTCTCCAACCTGGAGCCCTCCAGCTGCGTAGAACTACAACTCCCAGCATGCCCCAGCCAGCATGGCTGGCTGGGGCATGCTGGGAGTTATAGTCCAACGCAGCTGGGAGGGCCCTAGGTTGAAGAAGGCTGTTGTAAACTGTATTCTTTCTGTTTATATTTGACCCTTCCCCCCCCCTCCTTGCTGTTGTTAAAAAGGCCAAAGTCAGAATTTCCTGTCTGGTTTAGCCTGAAGCAAGCAGAATTAATTTTCTCAGCCTTACCTGAAAGAATCCTTCTTTGCCACCACTCGAATTGTACTAATAGTTTCCGAATTTAGCAGGCTTGTCATTACTCTTCGCCTAGATCTGTTTGTTTGGGGTTTATCTCTCTAGAACATCTGTTCCCTTTAGAGGAAGCAAGCTATGTATAATGTACAGGCAGTCCCCAGGTTAAGAACGAGTTCTGTTCTTAAGAATGTATTTAATTCTAATTTGTATGTAAGTTGGAACCGCATAGCATTCTATACATTAAAATCGGCATTTACACAAATTGCGTAAATTATGCAAATTGCGTAGTATACTACGCTGTGCACTCTACGTAAATGATGTAGTGCTGGGGAACCCAGAAGTCCGTTCTTAAGTATGGGTTGTCTGTAAGTCGGACGTTCTTAACTCGGGGACTGCCTGTATAGGAAAACCAGTTTATTTTTATTTTTTTTATTATGCCCAAAAAACAAAGCAAAAACACCCAACAACACCCAAACGCCTCCTCCACAGTCAAGCCAATTGTCATTGATTGTTTCTTGCTGTTTGTTTTTAAACAGATGCTGGGAAAAAGCCTTGGGAGAGAAGCAACTCTGTGGAAAAACCTGTCACTTCATTACTCTCTAGGTGAGCTGCCTCTGTAGGTCACCTGCATGTATTGGATTGCACGCATGATGCTTCTCTGTGTGCTCATGTCATGTCCTCTCTCATTCCATTGCCATAGAAAGCCATCAGTGG
Source organism: Shinisaurus crocodilurus (assembly GCA_021292165.1). NCBI lineage: Eukaryota > Metazoa > Chordata > Lepidosauria > Squamata > Shinisauridae > Shinisaurus > Shinisaurus crocodilurus. Next base: position 292,694,104 of record CM037876.1, read on the forward strand.
GGAGAAGTCCTGAACCTAAGAGCCCCATTCAATTCCAAGCATCCTTTAGGTACTGAAAAACTGCTCTGGGCACTCCTCTCTTGTGTCTTGGCTTTTCCTTTGAAAAATCATGTAGTTATTCATTCATCAGCTAACAACTGGCACATCTTCTTGTGACTCACCACCCTTTTCACTGCTCTGCTGTTTAACAAATGCTGCTCTCAGTGAGGTACGCATAGGGATAACATTCACAAACACACGATACTGCGGCCCTGTTTACATACCCTGTCTGAGCAGGGCATGTAAACTCATGTAAGGGCTCTGCTATTTGCGTTCCCTGCCTTACCAGGCTGAGCAGCAAGGTCTGAAGGTTGCTTTGAACCAGAGTGGAGCTCTCTGTGCAACTGAGAGGGCCTGGTTTATCAGGGTTCCCAGGTGTGTGTGTGTGTGTGTGTGTGTGTGTGTGAGGGCCATTGGGGATGGGGAGAGCACAGCAGTGCACACAGCAATGTTTGGGGCAGGGCCAATGTAAGGGAAGGGAACACATCCCTGCACCTTTTACATGTGTTCCCTTACCTTGTTTGGGCATAACGCCTGAAAAGGGCTGAAGTTTTACTCAGTTCTATAAAGCATACGAAGCTATACTTGGCTCTGTAACAATTCAGTACACCTGAGAGCCAAACTACACGTTGACCCGGTTCGCACGACCTGACAACCTATGGTGGGTTGTTGTCACCCTTCTTTGTTTCAGATTAGCGTTTCGTGTTGTCTGAACCTGGCATGATGGCTTAAGCGTGGGTTGCTAACCACACGCAAAGCCACCCTGAGAACCCATGGCTTGTTGTTGGGTTAGTTCAAAGTGGCTTGTTTTCAGGCTGGCTTGTCGTGACGTGTGAACCCAGCAACGTGGGCTCCGTATGGCTTGTCTGAAAGGGCTACAGAGATGCCTCGCAAGAGCGGCACAAAACTGGACTGCTCCTCGCAGGTCCCTCCGCCCCTCCTCCTCCAGCTCAGTGCTTCATTTGACAGCGACGGCCTTATCCCCTCGTAAACTGAGTTAGCACAGCTATGCGTGTATGCGTGACTGTCTTCCCTCTGGGTAAGTGCGTGTGGCCCCAATTCAGAACCATGGCAATTCACGAGGGGGGATTTAAGCCATCCCCCCATTTTCATGCTGAAACCCACCCCACACAGGGGGTTAATAAAAGAAAAAAGTCAAATTTTTCCCTTTTCTTCCCCCCACCCACGTGTGTGGGGGGGGAGGTAGGGGAGAATTTCAGAATGAAAACAGGGGGAAAGCTTTCAAAACCCCTCTCGATTTGCCATGGTCCTGAATTGGGGCCACATGTGCTCAGCCAGAGGTAACTCAATCATGCCTACAGGCATAGCTGCGCCCGGAAGAGGAGTGCCACTTGCCTCCAACTGCAAGGAACAGCCAAGGAAGCTTGCTTTTTTTTTTTTTTTTTTTTTTAAGTGTTAAAGAAAGAAAATAAATAAAACTCTCGGCCACCTCATCCTAGAAAGTAAGGTTAGTCCCACGCACCCACCCACACCCCTGCTCCGCTCCGACGATTAATATCCCATTGTGCTGCCCCTCAGATACATGTGGCATATATGTGTCAACGCAGGTGCTTCACAAGGCAAGAAGGCGGCGGCAGGGACGGAGGAGAATCCCATCACAGCGGGAGTGTGGACGAGTTGTGCCGCAAAGGCCCCTGGGATACGTGCTGGGAGTGGGTGGGAGGACGAAGCGGGAGACAAACCACAGCGAGCCAGCGAGCAGCAGCACAGCTTAGCGAGACCAACCCACCATGGTTTGTTTTCAGCATGGCTTACTGTGACATGAAAACTATCCCATTATGTTAGCCAGTGTGGCCTAGTGGTGAGAGTGCTGGACTGGGACTCGGGAGATCCGGGTTCTAGTCCCCGCTCGGCCATGAAACTCACTGAGTGACTTTGGGCCAGTCACTGCCTCTCTGCCTAACCTACCTCACAGGGTTCTTGTGAGGATAAAATGGAAAGGAGGAGGAGGAGGAAGATTATGTAAGCCGCCTTGAGTTCCTTGCAGGAAAAAAGGTGGGGTATAAATGTAATAAATAATAATAATAATTACGTTAAGCACATAGCTTGGCATTGCATGATGCATATATATATATACCGTATATATATATATATATATATATATACTTTACATAGCAGTTGTGGAGGATCAGGCTGGCAGTGAGCATTGTTTTAGCCCTGCCCCCATGCTGTGGTCCTGATGAAAATCCCCTCCCCCCCCGAAGCTGCATTTGTGGGCTCAGCTTGTACTGAGCATGGAAAGCTAAGCAGGGTCAGGCCTGGTTATTACTTGGATGGGAGACCCCTCCTCTGGTTTCCTGCATTGAGCAGGGGGTTGGACTTGATAGCCTTGTAGGGTCCTTCCAACTCTATGATCTATGAAATCTATGAAACTATTGGTACCAATGGCAGTTCCCTTTCCATGCTAAATAGGAGCTGGAGGTGGGGGGATTTTGGTCAGGACAATGATGCAAGTGGAAAGGGTTAAACCTCCTTCCCTACAATGCTCTTCCAAGCTGATCTTTCAAGTTTAAGAAAGAATCAGGCAATACCAAACTGTATGTTTAATGTAATGTATACTTTGGCCCTCAGAGAATTCCCCCCTTCCTTGAACCCCCACCCCTTTATGGGAATCCCCCTTAGATGTCAGGCATTACAATTTGCAGAGTCAACCAGTCCTAACATAGATTGAGCACGGGTGCTGGCTGTTCAGATGCTGCCCCTGGAATGGTCTGCAGTGAAGTCCCCATTTCAGTCTCCAGGACCTCCAAAAGACCGCCGTGTGTGTGTAAGAATAGGATAGAAAAACACGTGGTGGGGATAGCACCAAAACCTGTTCCTTATTGCGTACCACCTTTTCTATGCTTGTAATAATAAAAACAAACATCTAATGGTAGATATCCAGGTGCCGTTCTAATGACGTTAATAAAGGGCTACCTTTCCTGCCGGTTGCATGGCCTTTAGCAAAAGTTGCACAGGTGAGACTAAAAAGCCACCGTTGGCTTGTACTCTAAAGAAGACAGGGAGCTCATGTATCAAAATGTGCACAGGAAGGTTTCCTTCATTGGATACTGGCCCAAAAAAGGTATGAGAGAACCCTGTGGGTTTGAAGATGGGTTGCTGGGCGTGTAGCACTCGGCATTACATCTGTGCAGAAGGATCCTTCATAATGCTTTGCCACATGCACAAGTCATGAGCTGACACTCCATCCACTAATTGATATTTCATTGGTGGCTCGCATGATGCAGCAGCCATGTAATGGCTTTAGCACATAGTCTGTCTCCACCATGCGGCCCATAGCACAGCATGCAAAAACAGGTCACAAGGTTGGTTTGGCTCTTCTTTTCACACCTGACAGAGATCTAAGACCATTGCTTGTGCACTGCATGGTATTGACCACATGAGGTCCCCCCTGGCTCAGGTATTTGGAATGAGTGGTGACCAGAATGCTTGGCTAGAAGAAGCTGGCTTGTGTGAGTAGGTGATTGTGCTCTTTTGTTGGCACATCCATCCGTGTATGGATAAAGCACAGATAATATTATGGGGAAAACAAGGACAGGTGTGCATGGAGGAAGAGAGAGTATTTGAAAAGTACACACCGCAGCCAGGCTAGCCTGGGAGGTTCCGGAAACGTAGCATAGTGAATTATTAACAGCAGTGAAAGGCTCTGCAATGAAGTAGTCATGGAAACTATCTGGATTAGCATTACAGATCAAAAATCCTCACGTACAGGGATGCGTTCTTGGCTTGCTCCTCCCCCTTCCCGGTGCATTTTCAAGCTGGAAATGGGAGGTTTTCTTGCAATGACCCATAGTGGATATGGCTTGACGCTGCTTGCTTAGTAAGATCATGCTGGCTGCTGAATGATGCAAGAGGGTGCAGCGGAGGGTCAAAGCCATTTAGTGAACTGTTTGTCGAGGGGCTTCCACCTGCTTTTATGCACCACTTTGTGAAGCAAGGGATTACTAACCTCATGCCTTAAGAAAACACAGCTGGTGGCTTTGGAACACAGCGGAGAACATCTTTATTTCTCTCTTATCTCTCTTTCTCGAGGATGAAGCCGGCAAGCAGCAGCAATGATGTGGCAATGGACACCTTAGATTTTGATCGCATGAAACAAGTGAGTTGGGGATCTGTCCATTGATGGAGAGTGATTCATTCATTCTTTTGGTGCCCAAGAAGAGCAGTTGCTTGCTCTAAATAGGAAACTGCCTTCTTCCGAGTCAGGCATATTGCCCAGTGTTGCCTATTCTGATTGGCGGTGGCTTTGCAGACTCTTAGGCAGATGTCTCCTTCATCATCTGCCACCTGATGTTGGGGCTTTCTGCTTCTCTACCACAGAGTGTTGGGCTTTATCTAATTATGTCATTCTGCAAACTCAAAGAGCGCTAGTGGAGCTCTGCCTAATCTTTCTGTCACACAAGCGATTGCCCATTATACTTGTGCAACCTGTTGTGCAAGCACTTGCACAACTTGTGCAAGTGAAATGCACAACAGGTTGCACAAGAGTTATGCACAACTGGTTGCGCAAGAGCAATGCACAACTGGTTGTGCAACCATGCTTGAGCAAACATAACTTCAGTTGGATTCTCCTCTTGCACATAGTTTGGAATGGAATGGCACAGTTGGATACTGCCCTGTGGTACCTCCATAGGGGGCATTGATTAGCCTAGTTTTGGAAAGTATCCCAGTTCATGGAATGTCTGTCTGGCAAAGAAAAGAGATCTCTACCCTTGGTGCCTGTTTCATGATATATGAAGAGAATAAATGTGCAAAGAAGTGCAATTATATATACAGTTAAGTTCTCTCCTGATTACCCAAAGTTAATTAAAACCATAATCTCCCTCATTGCTAAGACTGCATGGGGAACATAGCTGCCTTATATTAAGGGTGCTTCCAGACGAGGCTTTAATTGTGCGATTTCCCTGCCACAAACATGGAATTTTACAGGTGGTCCAGATGACAATATCTTCCATTTGTAACCCTCCCCTGTTTTCCCATCACTTCTGGGGTTTTTTCTTCATATAAAGTATCCATTAAGGAGGGAAAGACAGAATTGCTGCCCAATACTACTTGATTCATAGCACTAGGAACTGTCCATTTTGGAAGCACCCGGAGTCACAGACTATTGGTTCATCTAGCTCATTATTGTCCACAGTGCCAGGGATGGGCAATATCCAGGGGTCCAGGGGCCAATTACCACCCTGCTCCAAGCCCATGGAGGACACACCCCTGCTACCACCCCCCACCTTTGCTGTAAAATAAGGTGTGTGCCTAGGAGCACTCCTGGGCTGCAAAAAAAAAGGCTGGGGGGGCTGCATGTTGCCCACCCCTGGTCTACACTAACTGGCAGTGACTCTCCATGCTCTCAGACTGGGATCTTTCCAGCCCTTCCTGAAAATGCCATGGGGTGGGCGATCTGCTAGGGGTGGGCGATCCGCCGGGACCTGACCTGCCTCCAGCTCCATGGATGCTGCTGCTGCGCTAGTCGGACTGAAAGCTGGCATGCACCACACTGCTCACCGGACTTTCAGATTCCCAGCAGGCTGCTGTGTGCATAGAAAATGCCTTAAGGTACGTCAAAAGCGGCCACAATTTGTGCAAATTATGCAAATTGCGGCCATGTTAGGCATATCTTAAGGCATTTTCTACGTAAACAGTGGCCCAACAGGAACCCAGAAGTAGCCTCCCAGCTTGACTTGGGAGAATGTGAGTCGAGCCGGAGAAGAGGTAAGCAGGACGGAGTTTGGGGGGTCAAGTCCGGCTAGTCCGCCGGATTTCCACCCCCTGAACAAAATCCTTGCACATCCCTAATTGAAGCTGGGATCTGCTGCATGCAAAGCATCCATTCTGTTGCTGAGCTACACTCCTTCCCCAGAGGAAGAACCTGTGACCATGCTGCTTAAAATGTTACAAAATGTGTACATGGAAAACATATACTTGGAGCAATTAATTTGCTACCCATGAGTACATTGACCCACAAGTATTGCACATTACGTACATGCAGCAAAAGATATGCACTCGCTACATGTGACTGTACAGGCAGACTGCATGTTTTCTTTCTAGAAAATGAGCAATGACTGAGGTGTCTCTGACTCTCTCCTCTACTCCCAGATGCATCAGCCTGTAGTTGTGTCAGAGTTTCTTCTTCTAATAAGTGCATGTAAAATGCAGTAGACATTCCATGCTAAAATATCCAGATCCTCTGCCAGCTCAGTGAAACTTCTATCACCATAATACCCTCTGCAAATCAAGTCAACTTGAAAACACTACTTTGCTTCAAGAATTCTGATTTTTGAGCAATTCAGATTTTTAAAATTCTACACACACGTATCAAAAGAGGAGGAGGCCCTGGTGCACCGTACAGGCCACTGACTGCTCCGTTGGAAGGAAGTTCCATTGAAAACAGTGCAACTAGGGACTGGCTTTCTTCTTTCTTGTGTTGACAAGGACAATTTGATCTACGAACTACTTTCCCCCCCTCTCTTTCTAGGAAATATTGGAGGAAGTCGTAAAAGAGTTACACAAAGTAAAAGAAGAGATAATCGATGGTAAGAAGTGGGGGGGGGGTGTTCTTGCAAAGGCCTTTGCTAAAGGACAGGGATGGGAGATCCTTCCTTGTCTGTGAGTTGTCTTCACAATTTTAACTTGATCAGTTAGCTGTAGAGTGCTTACTCCACCACATCTTACCGAGATTCCTTAGTTTCAACATGGGATGCATGTGAGAGAGAAAGAGGCTGGCCATGTCTACATTACACATCTGTATTAGTTTGATACCAGTTTAGCTCCCTAGCTCCACTACCACCCCCCGGCCCAGTCTTGGGAATCGTAGACTGGTGAGAGTACTGAGAATTCCCTATTAGGAATATGCAGCTCAGTACCCACACAGAATTATTGTTCCTATCCTAAGCTCCCCCGTGGAACAGGAAAGACTATTCAGCCAGTTTTACATCTGTTGTGTAAACATTCCCAGAGAGACCAGGTGACAGACACTTGGAACAGTCTTTTTCTCCATCTTGGTCTGAAATTTTTATGAATCCAGTACCACAGAAAATACTCTAGGACAGTAGAGCCTTATGATTGATGAAAAAACAGGTTCCCCGGCCATTCTTTTTGTGGCAGCTTCAGCCTCGCGTTAAGCAAACAAACTGGGCTTGTTATTAGGTGAAAAGAGAACAGCTTTGTCTCGCCCTCTTCCAGCACAACACAGGGTGAAAGGATTACCCTGGGACTTGTTGGCTGAACTGTTATTCTAGATATTCCTTAAAGGGAAACAAAGCTTTATCCTGGCACAGCAGAGTTTTCACCAGCCCACTTTTGGGTTTTCTGTTGACTGTCCAAATTTGCCAATTCTGTGGGCCCATCTATATGAGCAGGAGTTACCAAGCTGCAACAATATGCGCCAAGAAGAACACTACGACAAAGCTGAAGAGCTGCTTTTCTTAGGGTGCAATCCTATGCATGTTTAGACAGAGAAAAGGCCTACAACTCCAAGCATGGCATGCTGGGAATTGTAGGCCTTTTCTCTGTCTAAACATACATAGGATTGTGACTTGAGTAGCCCCATCCTACGTGGGTGCCTGTAACCCTCTGAACCTGGAGGATTACAGGCATTCAGCTGAGGGAGGGAGGAGCGGATAGGGTTGCCTCCGTGCTCTCCTCTTCCTCAAAAACGTTTAGACAGCCAATTTCGGCCATCTAAATGCTTTACCTCTCCTCGCGAGGAGGAGAGGCTGCGGCACCCCTGGGTTTCTTGGAAGCCGGTGGTGCCTCACTCCTCCCCTCCATAACCCTGGGAACGCTCACCCACCCCCGTAACCAAAGTCAGTCTTCTGGCTTTGAAAGAACCGCACCAACTGCGGGAGTTGAGGAGGGTGCTCCATGGGCGGACTGCCCACTGTGACCTCAGGATTTCTGACGTCGCAGCGGGGGGGTCCGACCTCTCTTATGTCCCTCCCAGGCCAGGTCGGAGGGCCATAGGATTGCGCCCTAAGAGCAGTTGTATACTATATGCACAGCTGAAGATGAGGGTTCATAGATTCATAGATCATAGAGTTGGAAGGAGCCTACAAGGCTATCGAGTCCAACCCCCTGCCCAATGCAGGAAACTAGAGGAGGGGGTCTCCCCATCCAAGTAATAACCAGGCCTGACCCTGCTTAGCTTTCCACGCTCAGACAAGCTGAGCCAGCATGAGCCACAGGCCTGTAACAGAGATGATCCCCATAAAAACCCTCCTGGAGTGTGGGGAATACAATTGCTAGTTGGCACTAGAACACCACTCTGATCCTGATGTTTTCAGGGTACAAGAACACAATTTAGGATTTTCCCATTATCGGGCTTCTCTACATCAAGGCATTTATTGTGCGATCATGATTCTTTACTCATGGTAGTTTGTGGGTCTTTACTACCGCTGGTTGTTGTCCTCCAGGGCCTCTCCCGCACTTTCCAAGCATTTCCCCGCTGTTTTTTTTAGAATGAGGATAGTCAGCTATTACCTAGCTATCACGCTAAAACAAGCACGTGTATTTCAGCAATTGCACTATACTGCAATGCCACCTTCTGGTTGTGTAACAGAACATATAGGAAAGCAGAGAAAGAAACCCCCCCGGAAACAAACAGCGTGTAAAAGACGCACTCTTACTCCTGCAAAGAAAATGGAAGAAGCCTTCGTAAATTGCTGGGTTAAACGCCTCATGTAGAAAAGCCCTTGGTCTCCCATATCACCTCTCCTGCCCTTTTACTACACATAGAACAAATATGTGAAAGTGAGACCTAACATCATAATCCAGACCTGAACTTGCAAAGTCACGGAAATCCCACATTAAAACGAGTGTACTATTTCCAGGTTAAGCCTTCTGTGTAAGGGGCCGGACAGGAAGGAGCTTCTTCGTGTGTGGAGCCTCTGGAGTAGCCCCTCTGAACAGGGCCTCTTGTCCTAAACTTGTCTCCTTTGTGTCCACACTAGTTTACCGGTATCTAATCTACACCATCTTTGCCTTGATGCTGCTTCTGCATTTGAGGTCTCAACCAATTCTCACTCAGTATAGGTTTACAAGATGTAGTGATGGCCACCAATTTGGAGGGCTTTAAGAGGGGATTGGCCCAATTCCTGGAGGAGAAGGATATCAATGGCTACTAGTCCTGATGGCTATATGCTACCTCCAGAGTCAGAGGCAGTATGCCTAGGTATACCAGTTGCTGTGGAACATGGTTGGGAGGGTGCTGTTGCACTCATATCCGGCTTGTGGGTTTCCTGTGGGCAACTGGTCGGCTGCTGTGTGAACAGAATGCTGGACTAGATGGACCCGTGGTCTGATCCAGCAGGGCTCTTCTTATGTTCTTATAGGTCAGTGGTCTCTAGATTAGGTATGAGGTTGTGATGATACCCTGCCTTAACCACAAGTCTTGGCTTATAGCTTTTTCGTTGTTCTTTTTCTTTTTTTCCCCAGCCATCAGGCAGGAGTTGAGTAGAATCAGCACAACATAATGGCCATGGAACCATCTGGAAGTTAAAAAGGATATGAAAGGCAACTGGATCATTTCTAAGTGTACCAAGATCATGCAAGATGGTGAAAGAGGACACCTGGCACCGTCTTTTGTTCTTAAATCCTTTTTATTAGCAGACTCAGCAGACTTTGAAACTTGCTGCTGCCTTGGATTTGCTTCATTTAAAAAAGAAAAAGAAAGAAAGTCTTAAAATCTTAAAAAAGAAAATATTGAAATTTAAATTTCTGGATTTTTTAAATTTCATCTGACAATGCACATCAGATTTGGTCAGCCTTTTTTGTATTTTGTATTTGCTTATTTAAATGTATGACATTTTTCTTTTTAGTATATAGTAGGTGAGGAAACACGTGAACCATTCGCTTTTACTAGATGACTTCGAAGTAATTTTACTGGTAGTCTGCAATGTAAATGAAGACCTTTTTGCCAACAGAATCTTATTCGTGGCATCACCAGTGGAGGCCGAAAGATGCCAGCTGTCAACCAGCAAGTCCCTGGTCTCAGAGCTATCACAATATCAAAGCGGTACATCAGTGCATCACAGTATCTGTGTTCATATTGGTAATAAACTGTTCATTGTCCATGTGCCATTGATTGTCTTTTCTTTTACCTCTCTGCAGTGGAATTGGGCTCCACTCTATAACTTTATATTTATCGTTAACATCGGGTAGGGGGGGGGATGTATGAGGAATTCGTTTCCGTTTGTTTCTGACCAGAATTTAGACCGTTTGCATCTCCCAAGCCTGAATGTGAGCGTGATCTGTGATCAAAGCTTGCACATTCCTGAGCTTGCAATGGAGGCGGAGGGAGAGATGCACTTGGAAAAAAAGCATAAACTAGAAAAATATGCGCAAAAGTATGCATACTTTTTTAAAAAGTGCACACACACGTGCTTTATTCAATGGGAGAAGAGCTTACACTTTTGAATGCACACCCAAGTACATACCCAAGGTACTTTGTGATTCTCGTGCAAAAAGAAGCAGTCAGTGAGGGTGGGGGAAGCTCGAATTCTGATATGGACACAAGCACTAGAGCAGTGTTCTCCAACCTTGGGTCCCCAGATGCTTTTTTTGATATAAGAGTGTTTTGGATTACAAGCACGTTTCCGGAGGCTGGCAGCATGCTGGGAGTTGTAGGCCAAAAACATCTGGGGACCCGAGATTGGAGAACACTGCACTAGAGGCTGGTGGCTCCAATGTCCACGTGCATCACAGCCACGCTGACATTGGAGTCGCCAGCCTCCGCTGGACACAAGCTGGACGGAGCTTCAAGGTGGAACCTCAACGAACCCGAGTTTTTTTGCCGACTATCACATCACATCCCTAATATCCAAGTCAGATACAGTCATGCCTTGGATTGAGAGCATAATTCGTTCCGGAAACGTGCTTGTAATCCAAAACACTCTTATATCAAAACGAAATCCCAAAAATAAAAATAGACATACGTATATTATTATACAGTACATATAACAGATAATATACAAAAATTTAAAAATATAAAAATAATCAGTCATTAGTCACATCCCTAATCAGGGATTTATTTATTTATTTATTTATTATTTACATTTATTTATCGCCCATCTGGCCGGCAACCGGCCACCCTGGGCGATGCACATAGGATAAAAACAAGATAAAATACATTTAAAACAGTATAATGTTTTTAAAAAATCTTAACCCACCCCATATTCCCGCCTGAACAGCCAGGTTTTTAATAAGCGGCGGAAGCTCAGCAGAGAGGGGGCATGGCGGAGGTCACTCGGGAGAGAGTTCCACAGTATGGGGGCCGCCACAGAGAAGGCCCTCTTCCTCGTCCCGACCAGTCTAGCTGCTCTGGCTGAAGGGACAAGGAGAAGGCCGTCTGTGGCAGATCTTGTTGAGCGGCCTACTTGGTGTTGCTGGAGACGCTCCTTGAGATAGACTGGACCAGAGCCGTATAGGGTTTTAAAGGTCAAAACCAACACCTTGAATTCGGCTCGACAAACAACTGGTAGCCAGTGCAGCTCCTTGAGCACTGGCGTGATGTGGTCCCGGCGGCGGCTGCCTTTAACCAGGCGAGCCACCGCGTTCTGTACCAGCTGTAGCTTCCGAACCATCTTCAAGGGTAACCCCACGTAGAGCGCATTACAGTAGTCTAGGCGAGAGGAGACCAAGGCATGAACCACTGATGGGAGCAGGTGATTAGGAAGGTAGGAGCGCAGCTGCCGTATCAGATGGAGTTGATACAGCGCCGCCCGGCTCACAGCTGACACCTGAGCCTCCATGGACAGCTGGGAGTCTAGAATGACCCCCAAGCTGCGGACCTGGTCCTTCAGGGGTAGATGTACCCCATTCAGCACCAGGTCAACATCCCCTAACCTCCCCTTGTCCCCCACCAGAAGTACCTCGGTCTTGTCGGGGTTCAGCTTCAGCATGTTCTTTCCCAGCCAGCCACTGACTCCAGGCATTTGGACAGGGTCTCAACGGCCAACCTCGGTGAGGACTTGAAACAGAGGTAGAGCTGCGTGTCATCTGCATACTGATGACACCGCATCCCAAACCTCCTGATGATAGCTCCCAGCGGCTTTAGGTAGATGTTGAATAACATCAGGGAGAGGATGGAACCCTGCGGCACCCCACAAGTGAGCGGCCGAGGGTCCGAAGCCTCCTCCCCAAGAACTACCCTCTTGTACCTTCCAGAGAGGAAGGACCGGAACCACTGTAATACAGTGCCTCCCAATGGCCAACTTAGCAGCCTGTAGCCTTATCTGGCATTCCAAACCAAATCACGCCCAGCCTGTGGCGGTGCTACCAGCACTGGAGTTGTAAGAAATAGAGATTTCACACTTTGATACTTACAACTCTTGGATAGTATGACACCAATGGAGGCTTTTTAAAAGCCTAAATGCAGTGCAGTGGGGGCATGGGTAACAAGGAAAGTGTCTCCTCTCTACAGCAATTGGAGATTTTCAGCTGGAAAAATCTCCCCAGTCAGCTGCTCCTTGGAAATAAGAGATTTTGGAGTAGGTGACAGAGGGGGAGAGGCCTGGGCATGGAGTGGGGAGAGACCAGGGAAGAAGCTGGTGGGCTGGATGAGGACCCCTAGCGGGTCATACTCAGCCTGTCAGCTAGTTACTCCATTCCTGTTAAATGCAATATGATTTTATTATGAGACTGACCAGTACCAGCCGCTGGACACAGTCGGGAGAATAGAATGGTCCCTAAGACCACTAGTTGGTTTACGTAATCCTGGAGAATCATGTTACTGCATGTCTAAAATGTACAGTAGTTACATCCTTAATTATTAGCCCCAATTAACTTACAGGGTTTGGGGCTTCCCCAGAAACTGTAGCGTAACCATCAAGTCAGTGTGTGATGGTTGTGAACCGTATTCCACTTCACTTACACCCAAAAGTTAAGGCGGCTTCTTGAGCTGATTACTAAGAACGCTGTGAAGCCCGTGCGAGAAATTTTGCTTGCTCTGGGGTCAAACTCAATGTTAAGTCAAATCATGAGTAATGGCGCTATGCATGGTATTTTTATTTACCTTCATGTAAGCATGTGCAGTTTAAATTCAGATTGGGACCATGGTGTTCTGGGAGAAGGGGCGCTAAGCCTTCCCCCCCTTTTCATATTGAAGTCAGTCACACACACACACACACACCCACACACACCCATGGGGGTTTAAAAAATGAAAAAGTCTGTGTTGACTTCAATGGAGGACTGGAAAAAGGAGGGGTGGAGTCAATGGAGACTTTTCCTCTTATTTGAACCCATTCCCCGGGGGGAATTTTGGGATGAAAATGGTTGTGGGGAGGTTTAACTCCCCTCCCAAATCATCATGGTCCCAATCTAAATCAGGGCCACGTGAGCTTACACAAAGGTAAATGTATGTATCACCCATAGTTCTACTATGTGTGCTTAGACTAATGTTCAGTTTGACACTTATTAAGATGCTCTTTACTCCACTTACATTTCCTGGGATCTTTCTCCCGAGCTGGACCATCCAAAAGTGCCTCGAAATTTCACTTTAGGGGAACTTAGTGGCAATTCGAGTCCAAGGTCTTACCTACTTTGTCCATTGCATACCGAGTTTCTTCACCGGGCTTGGCCTCCTAATCTGGACATCCAATGCTGATGAAAGGCAAATGAAGTGCACAGCTTTCTCAACAGCTTGCATCGGTGCTTTCTGTGGGTACCAGGTTGGGGTGTGCAGGACCGCCCCCCCCAATGGGAAATGTTTTGTCTTTTTGCTTCCCTTGAAAATTCCTCAGATGTTTTTTCTGAGCAAAAGTTTCCAATTACACATTTCAGGGCCAAGCTACACATTACTTTGAAGATGCTGCTAGCAGCTACATCTTTCTTTGTTACTTAATCTAAAGTAAGCTTAGTTTAACCTCTCTCCCAGCTGTGGTCCCAATCTGGATCGGGACCTGTAGTTTTCAATGGGAAAAAAGTGATTCATTTGTTTTAATGGCTCATGGTTTCCCCATGTCAAACTTTTTTCCTAAACTAAAAAGCAGCAGGTTCTTTAGATTTTCTTCTTCTTGTAGGATGATCCAAACACTTACACAGCAATCTTAGTTGGATTGGGAGATGGTAAATTCACAGCAGAGAAGCCACCACTTCCAAAGCCCTCCTGGGATCACACCAGCCATCATAAAACGGGTGGCTGGAGGGAAGTGTGTCCAAGGTGTTGGCATTTACATGCCTGCCCAAAAGTCCTGTGGTTCACCTGTGTGCCTGCTAACTGCAACCTTGCTTTAGCTTCCAGCAAACACAGAGCAAATTCCACAGGACTTTTGGGCAGGCATGTAAATGCCAACAGTACTGTTGGCATTTACATGCCCGCCCAAAAGTCCTGTGGTTCACCTGTGTGCCTGCTAACTGCAACCTTGCTTTAGCTTCCAGCAAACACAGAGCAAATTCCACCACAGTCCGACCTTTAGTTCTGCTCTGTTGCAGCAATCAGGAAACAGAAGCTTTCCTATTCTAATTGTTTTATTATTTTCATAAAACAATTATACACTACAAAATAAAGACAGAGTCAGTTCTGAGAACATTACATAACATACATCCAAATTAGAAGAAGAAAAAAGACGAAGAAGCAAGCACAGCAAACATACACACCCAGCTGTGCTTGAGAGCCAATGGGAATCAAGACAAGCATATGACAGTATAGCAACTGTCATATTGTAACACCCACTTTCTCCTACTAGATGGCCAAGGACATCTAGATATGGGAACGAGGAACACCTGTTCCAAAGACCTTCAGTATTGCAATGCTGAATTGCCGGCTGCTAAGTTTTACTGAAAGAAAAAACCTTTAAGCAAGCTCATGCTTGATTCATAATCCAACACTCCTCCTCTTGCTTAATTGTTTTACTCTTCAGTAACACCCAACTCAGCAATCAATTTTCTGTGTTTCTCACATGCTAGAGGTTTTGTTAGAACATCTGCTAGCATGTGTTCAGTACCACAATATGTAAGTATTACACAACCCTTTTGTATACAGTCTTTCACATGTGAATACCTGACATCAATGTGTTTTGTTTTAGGCCTACTCTTTTCTGAAATAGCCATACTGATACAACTTTGGTTGTCCTCATAAATTGTTACTGGAGTTTGAATGTTTATCTTTAAATCAGTAAATAACTGTTTAAACCATTCGATTTCATTGCAGGCTAAAGACAAGCTTATGAATTCTGCTTCACAACTGGAAACTGCAACACAACTTTGTTTTCTTGAGTACCAGTCAATCAAGGATTGGTTGTATAAAAATACTGTGCCAGATGTGGACTTTCTGTCCATTTCAGATGCCCAATTTGCATCAGTGTACACAAGAAAACCACCTTTGTTTTGTGTTGACAGATGCAGTTTATACTCCATAGAACCTTTGAGATACCTTAATACACGTTTTAAAGCTGCCCAATCACTATTAGCAGGTTTTTGTACTTTCCTGCTGAGAATGTTTACAGCATTTGTAATATCTGGTCTGCTGACATTTGATAAGTATAGCAGACTTCCCATGACACTCTGATATTTATTTACATCCTCAAATACAGAGTCATCTGTGTGTTTCAAGTATTCTGTTGTCATTGGAGTGGAAACTGGATTGCAGTTTTCCATGTTATGTGTTTCTAGCAGTTTCTTGATTTTCCCAGTCTGACTAATTGAAAAAGATCCATCAATATTTCTGGTTATCTGCATGCCTAAATAATTCTTTACATGCCCCAGATCTTTTATTTCAAAATGTGGTTGCAATTTGTTTGCAAATGCATTTTTCTGAGCTTCAGATTGGGAGATTAGAAGTAAATCATCCACATAAACCAGTAAACCCATGAAACCTGATTCAGTGTGACACGTGTATAGACAATGGTCTGCCTTGCTCTGTTTGAAACCTATACCTGTCAAAACAGTGTCTAACTTTTTGTTCCAGCATCTGGCAGCTTGTTTCAATCCATAAATTGAGCGTTTGAGCTTGCATACTAACCCTGGTTCTGTTACAAACCCTTCAGGTTGTTGCATGTAAATTTCTTCTTCTAGATGCCCATACAGAAAAGCTGTTTTGACATCAAAATGAGAAACACAAAGTTGTTTCTCTGCAGCAAGCTTCAATAGCAATCTCACACTAGAATATTTGGTTGTGGGAGCATACACTGTGTCATAGTCAATGTTGTGTCTTTGTGAAAAAACCTCTTGCTACTAATCTAGCTTTGTACCTTTCTATTTGACCATTTTCATTTTGTTTCAGTTTAAATACCCATCTACATGTTATGGGTTTTCTATCTGTGGGCAAAGGAACAAGTTCCCACGTGTCATTTGTGTGCATTGATTCTATTTCTTCCTCCATAGCATCAAGCCAATGTTTTTGCATTTCTGGTTCCATGTTCCTAATTTCTTGAAAACTTTCTGGTTCAAACGCCATTTTTAATGCTCTGTGAACCACATGTTTGCTCTGAAATTCATCCTGATACCTGATTGGGGTTTTTCTTTCCCTTCCTGAACGTCTTAGAGGTTGTTCATCAGCAGCCTCTGACTGTCCCTCTATCTCAGGTTCATTTTTATCTGAATCTGACACAGAAGCCTGGTTCTGTGTATCAGACTCCTCCTGAAATGGCAAACCACCAAATTGTTTGTTTTCTTCCTGTGTATGTTCATGGAATATAACATCTCTGCTCACAACAACACCATTGTGACTTGGAGACCAGCACCTGTAAGCTTTTGAATGTGCATCATAGCCAAGGAATTTGCATTCAAAGCTTCTTTGAGACAGCTTTGTTTGCTTTTCACTCTGCACATGGACAAAACACTTACACCCAAAAACTCTGATGTGAGCCAATTTTGGCTTTCTTCCATGAAATAACTCATAAGTTTTCCCAGACACAGAACAATGCAATCTGTTTACCAAATAATTGGATGTTACTAGAGATTCACCCCAAAAAGAAGAACTAAAACCAGATTCTTTCATTTGAGCACGTAACATGTTTTGAAGTGTACGGTTTCTCCTTTCTGCTACTCCATTTTGAAAAGGAGAAGAAGGTGCTGTCAGCTCATGCTGAATACCTTTCTCTTCTAGAAACCCTTTAAATTGAGTACTGAGGAACTCACCTCCCCTGTCTGTTCTTAGGGTGGCTATGGGTTTGTTGTACCTATTTTCAGCCCATTGTACAAAATTTCTAAACTTCTCAAATGTATCACTTTTTCTTTTTAAAAGAAAAATAAATCCAAAACGACTGAAATCATCCACTATTGATAGAAAATATCTATTCCCCCCATGATTGGGTTCAAATGATCCACATAAATCTGCATGTAAGAGTTCAAAAATTCTTTTTGATACTCTATCACTATGCTTTGGGATTTCAGCTCTGTGTGATTTGGTTTGACTGCAAACAGTGCATTCTACATATTCAGAACATGGTTTCAAAGTTACACCCTCAGATAACTCAGGTAGTTTTGCAATTGAGCTAAAACTAGCATGTCCCATCCTCCTATGGAATAAGTGTACACAATTGTCATGTTTCTTGCAGTTAAACACTTTTGCTTCAGCCTCAGCTTTAGCAGCAATTGCACAACCTTTTTCAAATGGATCTAGTATGTACAATGAATTTTGTAATTCCCCTTGTGCACACACTTTACCTGCACGTTTGATATAGCACATGGAATCTGTAAAAGACACTTGAAAACCAGTTTTTGTTAATTGTGAAACACTCAAGAGATTTGAATCTAAATCAGGGACAAAATAAACCTTTTGTGGTTCACTTCCAAGACTTGGAAAACACACCTCACCTTCCCCTGCAATCTCTATGGATTCACCATTTGCAAGAGATACAGAGTACTTTACAGATTTCAGTGACACACCATCAAATAAAGACTTTTGATAAGACATATGACGACTGGCCCCTGAGTCAAGATACCAAGAAGCCATATTCTTTTCAACTCTAGCAACAAAACCTTGCACAAGTTTTACATCCCCTCCCCCAGAAGAAGAACTCTGTTTACTCTTAAAGTGTCCAGATGGTTTCTTCTTCTTGTTCTTCTGAGTACAATCCTTCTGCAAGTGTGAGGGAGATCCACAATTATAGCATCTCTTAACTTTCAAAGCAGATACAATACCACCATTATTTCCAGCCTTTTGCTGAGCCTTAGGCTGACTGACTTTAACAACCCCCTCAGCAGTAGAATTAGTGTTAGATATTCCAAATTGTCTCCTGTGATATTCCTGTAGTAAGGATCCAGTCACATAATCCATAGACAATAATTGTTCATCTTGACTTTCCAAAATCTAGATTATAACATCAAAAGAATTATCCAAAGATGAAAGCAAAGTGTATATCCTGTTTATGGGATCAATCTGCATTCCCCGGACTCTTAACTTCTCAAAGAGATCCAGCACGGTTTTAATATGGTCAGGCAGATTCCCTCCTGGTTGCAGCTTTGTGTTATACAATTGCCGTAGGAGGAGTACACGGCTACCGGCTGTGGCTCTTTGATGAATCCTTTCAAGAGCTCTCCAATAGTCACGGGCTGTTTCCAAGTTTCTCAGATAACTAATCTGAGAATCTTCCACAGATAAGACAATTGCAGCCTTCGCTCTAGAATTTCTTTCTAGCCAGAGATCATATCCTTCATCCCCATATTGCAGTGGGGGCTCAGATATTGTAGTCCATAACTGGGCTTGTGTCAAATACATTTCCATTTTAAATGACCATAATGAAAAATTCAGGTCTGACAGTTTCTCAAACAGAGGCATTTGCATTCCCTGTACAGCCATGGCTATAGGAACTGGGGAGGGAACCACTGGCTCGTCTTCTGAAGAATCCACGTCCCCCTCTCCCCCTCCTATGGGAATGCTTTCTCTTTCCTCTTCTTTAGCTGGAGAAAAGTCCAGTAACTCACCCGCTTCTTCTGTTACTTCAGACGGGTTCGCCTTTCTCCTTATCAGCCAGCTTCTCAGATTACAGCCTCCGAGAACAGCAGCCAAAAACACAGCAGCAGAGAGAACCGT
Source organism: Shinisaurus crocodilurus (assembly GCA_021292165.1). Classification (NCBI taxonomy): domain Eukaryota; kingdom Metazoa; phylum Chordata; class Lepidosauria; order Squamata; family Shinisauridae; genus Shinisaurus; species Shinisaurus crocodilurus. The sequence continues at coordinate 292,713,131 of CM037876.1, forward strand.
TCAGCTGACTCACGAAACAGAGTCCAGCCTGGCTCTTCTGACCTGGTCCAGTCCTGGCAAATCCTGGCAAATCTGGCAAAACTGGCAGTCCTGGCAAATCCTGGGACCATAACCCACTGTTGGCATTTACATGCCTGCCCAAAAGTCCTGTGGTTCACCTGTGTGCCTGCTAACTGCAACCTTGCTTTAGCTTCCAGCAAACACAGAGCAAATTCCACCACAGTCCGACCTTTAGTTCTCCTGCTCTGTTGCAGCAATCAGGAAACAGAAGCTTTCCTATTCTAATTGTTTTATTATTTTCATAAAACAATTATACACTACAAAATAAAGACAGAGTCAGTTCTGAGAACATTACATAACATACATCCAAATTAGAAGAAGAAAAAAGACGAAGAAGCAAGCACAGCAAACATACACACCCAGCTGTGCTTGAGAGCCAATGGGAATCAAGACAAGCATATGACAGTATAGCAACTGTCATATTGTAACACCCACTTTCTCCTACTAGATGGCCAAGGACATCTAGATATGGGAACGAGGAACACCTGTTCCAAAGACCTTCAGTATTGCAATGCTGAATTGCCGGCTGCTAAGTTTTACTGAAAGAAAAAACCTTTAAGCAAGCTCATGCTTGATTCATAATCCAACACAAGGCTCTCTCAATCTATTCCCAATCCGACCTTGGATATGCCAATTATGCTCCTACTGCCGTTGGAGAGATGGCAGCAGGCAGTGGCGGCTGGTGGCTCTGATATCAGTGCGGCGGGATGTCCGCTCAGAGCGTTAGTCTGAACTTTAAAGGAGCAGTCCATGCTGCTGAACCCCAGCCCCAAAATAGGTCCAGCATCATGGCTAGTTCCTTAGAAGACAAAGAAAAGGCAGAAGTGTTCAATTCCTAAATCTCCTGACGAACTGCATCCTAGAGTAACAAAGGAACTGGCAGAAGAACTCTCAGAACCACTGTCTATTATCTTTGAAAAATCATGGAGGACAGGTGAAGTGCCAGATGACTGGAGGAGGGCAAATGTTGTTCCCATCTTCAAAAAGGGCAAGGAGGAGGAACCTGGGAACTACAGGCCAGTCAGTCTGACATCAATCCCTGGGAAAATTTTGGAGCAGCTATAAAGAAATCAGTCTGCAAGCACCTTGAGAACAATGCAGTGATTACTAGAAGCCAGCATGGATTTGTCAGGAACAAATCCTGCCAGACTAATCTGATCTCATTTTTTGATCGGGTAACCTCCCTTGTGGACTGTGGGAATGCTGTGGACATCATATATCTGGACTTCAGCAAAGCTTTCGACAAAGTGCCTCATGATATCCTGATTAGCAAGCTAGCTAAGAGTGGGCTAAATGGAACAACTATCAGGTGGATCCACAACTGGCTACAGAATCGGACTCAAAGAGTGCTTATCAATGATTCCTTCTCAAACTGGGGAGAGGTAACAAGCAGGGTACCACAGAGCTCGGTCCTGGGCCCAGTGCTCTTCAACATTTTTATTAATGACTTGGGATGAGGACGTGCAAGGAATGCTTATCAAATTTGCAGATGACACAAGGTTGGGTGGAACAGCTAATACTCTGGAAGACAGAAACAAAATTGAAAGCGATCTTGGTAGTCTGGAGCACTGGGCTGAAAACAACAGAATGAAATTTAATAGGGATAAATGCCAAGTGCTGCACCTAGGGAAAGGAACCCAAATGCACAGTTACAGAATGGGAGACACTTGGCTCAACAATACTACAAGTGAGAAGGATCTTGGAATTGTGGCAGATCACAAACTGAATATGAGCCAGCAATGCGATGTGGCTGCAAAGAAGGCAAATGCTATTTTGGGCTGCATTAATAGAAGTATAGCATCCAAATTGCGTGAAGTGATAATTCCCCTTTACTCGGCACTGGTTAGGCCTCATCTTGAGTAATGCCATCCAGTTCTGGGCACCACACTTTAAGAAGGATGTAGACAAACTGGAGAGGGTTCAGAGGAGGGCAACAAGGATGATAAAGGGACTGGAAACAAGGCCCTATGAGGAGAGACTGAAAGAACTGGGCATGTTTAGCCTTCAGAAAAGGAGACTGAGGGGAGATATGATCGCACTCTTCCAGTACTTGAAGGGTTGTCACACAGAGGAGGGCCAGGATCTCTTCTCAATCATCCCAGTTTGCAGGACACGGAATAATGGGCTCAAGTTACAGGAACCCAGATTCCACCTAAATATCAGGAATAATTTCCTGAGTGTTAGAGCAATAAGACAATGGAACCAACTACCTAGGGAGGTGGTGGGCTCTCCCACTCTGGATGCATTCAAGGTGCAGCTGGACAGCCATCTGTCAGGGATTCTTTGACCTGGATTCCTGCATTGGGCAGGGGGTTAGACTTGATGGCCTTGTAGGCCCCTTCCAACTCTACTTTTCTATGATTCTATGAAGTTCAGACTAAAACCCAGAGTAGAAAGCCAGTGGCAGGGCTTTCTACATCTGCAATGAGCAAGATGCGATGTAAAAGTTATTCACTTCTCAATTTCCCTTCTTTGCGCCTTCTGTCTTTCTCCATTCCTCAGGCTTACACTATTATTTTATTTATTTATTTCAAAGAGTCCTATAACCGGCTTTCCACTTCCTTTTTTAATTGAAATTCCCAGAGCAGCATACAATCAAGATGAAAATATTCAATAGAAGTTTTAGCTTCTCAAAGTAAAGCAAAATTTAAATGCAATGGTAACAAGGAAAAATAAAGATGCTGTATAAAACAATAGTACAGCGCGGAGAGAGAGAAAATGGCTATTAAAAAAAGCCCAGGCAAATAGGTTTTGCAGTTCCTGTTATGAATGCTAACATGGTTGATACTCGTGTTTCCTAAAGCTATATGTTAACATCTCCAACCTACAAAAAAAAAACCCCACACACACAGAGGAAGCTGTGTTGGCCCATTAGAAACATTCCAAAAGCCACTTTTATTAGGATCAGCCCAAAATGTCACAAAATAGTAGCTATGCTTCTGTGTGGTCCAGAACTCTTCTTCAGGCTTAAGGGCTGGGTGGGGGGTGGGGAGAGATCTTGAAGCCACAACATTTGTTATCTAATGACACTGTGGCGTAACACCACAATTCAGTTCCCTGGTTTATGTCTGCATTAGTATGTTTAGTGTGTCTAGAATGTTGAACCGAGTGGGTGTGGTTTGTGATGGCTTGGAAAGGGTGGGGGGAGGAGTATATAAGGAGTGTTTGAGTGATGTCTGGGTCAGTTAGGTTTAGTTGAGTGGAGAGTTGAGAACCTTCATAACCAGTATTAATCTTTTCCCTCATTAGTAGGGGAAAGGTTTCATTTGACCCTCCCTTCAGGTTTTTGTGTTGATGCTTAGCCTGAGAAGAGTTTATGCACCTGGTCCTAAAGTGTAAAGGGTGTCGTCGCAGACACCCTTAAGAAGTAGGACTCAGTCAGGCATGGGAAACTTGTAGCCTTCCAGATGTTGTTGGACTACTATTTTTATTAATTATTATTAATTTATTCATTCATTTCATTTCATTTCTATACCACCCAATAGCCAAAGCTCTCTGGGCAGTTAACAATTTATTTAAAAAAACAATAAAATTCAGTACAAATACAATAAAAACAGCCTAAAAGTCAACACAAAATTTAAAAACATAATAAAAACCATTTGAACAATTAAACACATTCAGTACATTCAATAAGCTAGACCAATGCAGACTACAATTCCCATCATCCTTGCCCATTGGCCTTGCTGGCTGGAGCTGAGAGTCCAAAAAAATATGGAGGCCCATTGATTTCCCACCCTTAGGGTGCAATCCTGTACATGTTTAGACAGAAAAAAGTCCTACAACTCCCAGCATGGCTGGCTGGGGGATGCTGGGAGTTGTAGGACCTTTTTCTGTCAAAACATGCATAGGATTGCACCCTTATTCTATAGCATAGTACATAAGCAAAAGGAGGTTTTATTTGTTAAAAATGTTATAGTACAAATTTTAAAAGCACTTCTGACTGGCTTCATTATAATATTTATTCACATTTGGATTACAGAAAATCCTTTTAAGAGCAGAAATATTACATCAGCTCTTCTATCCCTGCCTGGCAAGTGTTCCTAATAAAATATACTCGTTGGGGTATGTGGGGGAGAGATGTTGGGGTATGTGGGGGAGAGATACAGGGGGCAAAGGTACATTAAGCTTAGGAGGAGTAATAGATTTGGTGTCTATCGAGACTGTGAGACTGGTGTGCATATTCTCCTAACCCTTGAATACGGACTGATGGTATCATCAAAAATGAAGTCGCAGAGAACTCGAACCCAAGACTGGTGATAAGGTAGGGTGTCATAATATTCTGCTGCTATCTTCTTTACCTGCAAAGAGCAAAAGGGACATTTTATCCAGCGTTCTTTGACCTGAGAGATCTCTTGTCCGGCTTAAGACCAGTGGGTTAGATCCAAATTTAGTCATACTCAGAGAAGGCCCGTTGAAGTCAAGGGGACAAGTTAGTCATGACTAACTTAAGTCATTTATTTCACTGGGTCTACTCTAACTATGACTAAATCTGGATCCAGTCCAGTATGTACATTATATCACACATAGTGTTAAACTAATGGTATTCTCAAAAATGATCTAGGTACTTCTAAAGTTCATTTGGAAGAGGATAACTGAAGTGGTAGAAGGAAAATGTTTATTCAAGGTTCATACCCCTTTGCATCATATTTGATGGGGTAGGGTGCTAGTCTTTTGACCCTTCCCTCCTTTTTTACAAATATATACAGCTCAAGTGTAGCCCAATGAATGCAAAGTTCAAAATCAGATGGTACCACAGATATTAGGACCTTATGCAGCAGGCTCCTCTTGAATGTTCATACGATCCTAAGATTCAGACACAAATAGCAAGCTATCAATTCGCATCGCAATTCCTGTCTAAAATATCATCTGCAATAAAGGATTGATATTTTCATGAATCTCACCTGAAGCAGCTATTGGTAGGCCTCTTTTCGGACTGTGATGTTAGGATTTTGCTTTTTGTCTGTACCAGTAGATCAGGGCTCTCCAACCTTGGGTCCCCAGATGTTGCTGGCCTACAGCTCCCAGTATACTCAGCCAACATGGCTAATGGCAAGGGATTCTGGGAGCTGTAGTCCAGCAACATCTGGGGACCCAAGGTTGGAGAGCCCTGCAGTAGATGCTATACAATAAAAGGGGGAAGAGTAAAAGCAGCCCTCTCCTGCCTTTTCCTTCCCCGCTTCTACACTGGATTTGTGGGTTTCATTTGCAATGAAGTTGCAAATTCGAAAACGGATCAGGTATCAATCAGTCCCTGTTCACAGCTATTATCTGTTTATCTTTACAAGTGTGGTGTGTGATTAATGGAGAGTTGGACGTCAGAGGCTCTGATCCAAAGTGCATTGGGCAGTCTTCGGCACATTGCTAACTGCTCGGCTTAACCCGGCTGTGTGCCCCCCCCCAAGTCTGCTGATACCTTCGTCTTCCACATCCTCGGTGCTGGTTTGGCAACATATGGACCTGCGCTCACCCCCAAACTTCGGAAATAGAAGGAATAAAAATTCTGATCACGTTGAAACGGATAATATGGCTAAGTGGTGCCAACTTTATTACCGACCCTTTATTATTAACCCTTGCCATTCATGAGGGGAGAGGGTGTCAAATTGGTCTGGTCTCCAGACTACTAACTAGAGAACTGGGTGGCCCAGCCCTGTCCCCAAGATTTAAAAAAAATTATTTTTTTAAAGCATGGTGCTTTCAAGCAGCCCACCTGCAAACAGATATCCTTTAAATCAGGGCTCTCCTACCTTGGGTCCCCAGATGTTGCTGGACTACAGCTCCCAGAATCCCTTGCCATTAGCCATGCTGGTTGGGCATGCTGGGAGCTGTAGGCCAGCAACATCTGGGGACCCAAGGTCAGAGAGCCCCGATTTAAATCATTATTTACCTTGAACCGCAAGGGTGCAATTTAAACTCCAGCTGTGAAATTCAGTGCATTGCGCTCCCATCAGGCACTGTGTCTACCCCTCCCTGTCCCATGCTTACAGGCAACTGATTTTTGTCCTTCCAGTGAACGGTTGAGTTTCCGGCCTCCTTGCTTGCCCTCCAAGAAGTAATGCCTTCGGTCAGGTTTTGCACTCCGCCTCCTTGTTGATGTAGAACCAACCAGGGATGTTGAAGAGTCCTTGGTCTCGAGTCACGAGTCAAGTCACGAGTCTTTGGACCCGAGTCTCGAGTCCGAGTCCAAGTCCATGGTCCAAAATGGTGACTCCCGAGTCCCGAGTCACTCCCAAAACTGACTCCACGAGTCCTTATTAAAATCAATGGGGTTTCCCCCCAACAAAATAAGGCTACTTCAGATGTGTGGCTTAAATAAATTCTAGGCACAAGTGTGTCTTTTTATTTCAAAACTCTGCAACTGATTTTGGCAAGAACAGACCAGGCAGACAAACCCAAAACAACCAGGCAGGCAGAGGAGGCAGGGAACCCCAAAGCAGGCAGGCAGAGGCGTTTGTCTTGGACAATTCAAACTGTGGAACTGGTCAAGAAGAGACCAGGCAGGCAGAGGAGGTTGGGAACCCCAAACAGGCAGGCAGAGGCAGCCAAACCCAAAATGTCTGACCCTAACCCTAACCCCCCACAACAACACATCAGTCAAAATAAATCTCAACACATCGTTGGGGCTGCGCTCCTGGTAGCTGTCCATAGTGGCCGAGCAGCGGCGCGCCTCGCTTCCATGCGCTCTTCACCGGTGATCGCGCTCCTTCTGGCACAGCCAGAAGACTCGTCAACAGCCCAGGGATGTTGACGAGTCCTTGGTCTCGAGTCCCGAGTCGAGTCTCGAGTCCCATTAAAAATATTGGGACTCGAGTCTGAGTCGAGTCAGAGGGGGGACTCAGTCCGACTCACGAGTCGAGTCCTCGAGTCCGAGTCCCCATCCCTGGAACCAACCAAACCCTCTTAAGCACAAAGGAAGTCATTATCCATCTGGTGGGGTGGGAGGATGAGCCGCCTGGCCAGAAACTTAATTTCAGGGTTTTGTGGGCCCTGCACACATGACCTGTGGTTGGTCCCTCTCCACCATGGCAGCCCCCTGCCAGCGCGTAGGGAAGAGAAAGCCCCAGCCAGTCCCATTCTGCAGTGAGGAGCAGCCAGAGCTTCTCCTGCTTTCTGCTCCCCCCCCCAACCGTGGCTCGAGAGAGATTGGGGGAGCACGCTGACAGGAGGGGGAGCAGCTGCCACCCCCCTCACCTTCCCTCTCGAGGCCTCAGCGCCACCGTGGCATGGCAGCGGCTAGCATCTTTTGAGCTGCTTGACAGGGGCCCACTGCTTGATAGTCAGTTTTGGGAGTCGGCAGTGAGTCCCAGCCATCGCCCAAGCATGCCAATTGCAGCTGAGCCCAGGTCTGACCGGCACGAAAATCTGACCGTCACACGTCTAAAGAGCTGCAGCCTTATAGTACGCCAGGCAGCCTGCAAGGAGACGCTCTGTCGATGCACAGTATCCCCTATCGGTGCCATTCTACCGCCGAGGCATCTAGTCCTCATTAACCTGATTTACACTCGCAGACCACAACAATCAATAAGCTTAAGAACACTTAACGGTGTGCTATGCTAGAATTGTGACCGACCGTTTCATGCAAAATGGGGCTCTTCCATCACGTGCTTGATATATAACAATACCGCCCCTGCAGGAAAACTCTTTCTTGGGCTTGGTATATCGCAAGCAATGGGAGGAAAATCAATTATGTCGGCTCCTGGGCTAGCATAATTTTTTCTCTGTGTTGGAACATAGTTGAAGACTGGGAAGGCACTGGATCCCTCAAACTGCCCACGCCGTGCCCCTGAGCCACACCCATTTTTACCTCTACGGACTTTGGAGAGCTGACGTTGGAGGGGGAAAGGACGCAGTAGTTTACGCAGGAGCTGGGTGGGTGAATCTAAGATCAGAACTCCTCCTCTGAGGGTAGACTTCTCTCTCTCTCTCCCCCATTAGAACAATCCTACCACCCCAGGTGCAGCCTCAAAGTGCCATAGGATTGCAGCTTATAAGTATCCTATAATGCCTGCATATTAGAGGGACTTACTGCTAGCACAATGGGAATGTAGAGGTTCCTGAAGCAATCCGAAATGAACGGAAACGCTCGTTCCTGGAAAGGAGTTCCGCTGACCACTCCCTTTCCAGAAACAAACGTTTCCCATGATGAAACAAGCAGGGGTGGAACAGTAGTGTTGGATACTGCCCTTAATGTTCCTATGCGTGCGCAAAATAATTTTCTCTCTCTTTTTTTTATTAGCATAGAGTTAATAAAATATTTGTCACAAAATAATGCATGTAATGCTTGGGTTTAAAGAATTTAAACTTCAAAATTTAAATTTAAATTTTCCTCCATAAAGAATTTGCAGGGGTCAAGCTGCACCTAGAGAATTGGTTTGTGAGGATTACTGGATTTGAACAGGTTTATGAAGCTTGTTCCACATTCTGTAGCCAGGGAAACTGGATCGTAAAACTGGGAACATTCCATTTGTCCATTTCTGTTTACGCACAATGACAGTCATTACACAAACTTGTTGGCTTGACAGCACAAGACTCTCGCTCACTTTAATAGGTTACTTATCTGTCCATAGGTAACAATCCAGTATGAATGCCCTATTGTAGTCATTGGGTACAGGCCTGTGGCTTACGCTGGCTCAGCTCAGCTTGTCTGAGTGTGGAAAGCTAAGCAGGGTCAGGCCTGGCTATTACTTCGATGGGAGACCCCTCCTCTAGTTTCCTGCATTCAGCAGGGGGTTGGACTCGATAGCCTTGTAGGCTCTTTCCAACTCTATGATCTATGAAATCTATGAAATCTAGTGGGAACATGCTACCCCCTGGCACCACATTCCACAAAGTAGCAGTAAGGTCAGCCTTACTCAGGAATGGGTAACACTTTGAAATATTCTGAAGGGGAATTTGCCTTAGGGCCCACACAACAATTGCATTGCACATATCTGGATTTGTTGGTTTTATTAAACAGCTGCCGTGGGGTTCCCACCCAACTGGCACCGCAGCATGCATGGAGGAAGTAAAACCTTCACCCACCACCCTGTGGCCCCAGTGAAAATCCTGCCTCCCAAGGGTGCTATATCTAATGGAAGGAAGCAGCATTTTCCTGTAGCAAATAACTCGAGTGGGGGATTTTTGTTGGGAATACAGTAGATGGGGGGGGGGTTAAACACCCCTCCCCACATGCCACGGCACCTTGCAACCGCTTTTGAACAAAATGTCCAGATGCACGAAAACCCCAGACTGCACGCCGTTCCTGTCCCCCCCCCGAAACTACTATTAAATTCTTTTGTATTTTGACATATATATTTTCTTATTTATTGTTCACCGCTCAAGAAACGTTTTTTTAAATGTAGAGCAGTTTATAAATGTTGCAAATAGATAAACAAACAACAAATGCATGAAGCGGGATCACACATTTCACGTCTCGGCTAGTTTGGCCATTAGTAAGCTATTGCAAAAGCAAAAGGGAGTCTAGCACCTCCACCACCTGATGATCCAGGGACAGTGTAGGATCAAGGAGCACTCCCAAGCTATAGACCTGATCCTTCAGGGGGTGCACAACCCCTTCCTAAATAAGTTGAATACCTATCCCCAGGCCAGGCTTTCTACTGACTAACAACAGCTCTGTCTTGTCTGGATTTAACCTTCAGCTTGTTCAGATTCATCCAGCCCGTTATCGAACCTAGGCAAAGTTCAAGCGTTTCAGCTGCTTCCTTGCTGTTAGGTGACAATAGAGCTCTTTGTGGCAAAGTGGACAGAGTGTTGGACTGGGACTCAGGAGACCCGGGTTCTAGTCCCCACTTGGCCATGAAACTCACTGGGTGACTTTGGGCCAGTCACTGACTCTCAACCTAACCTACCTCACAGGGTTGTTGTGAGGATAAAATGGAGAGGAGGAGGATTATGTAAGCCGCCTTGGGTTCCTTGCAGGAAAAAAGGCGGGGTATAAATATAATAAATAAATAAATAAATAAATAAATAGAGCTGGGTGCATTCAGCATCTTGGTGGCACCTTACTCCAAAGCTCCAAATGACCTCTTCCAGCAGGCCAGTGGTTGTGGAGTTGAACACTAATCCCCCAGCACCACCTTCTGAACACAGCCCAACAGAAAGAAAGGACCATAACCACTGCAAAACAACACCCCAAAGGCCCAACCATGATTGATGGTATCAAAAGCTGCCAAAAGGTCCAAGAGACTAATAGAGTCACACTCCCTCTATCCAGTTGCCAGCGTAGGTCATCCACCAAGGCAACCAAAGCACTCTCAGACTCAGTCCCATAAGTTATCTAAAAGTTTGATTGAAATGGGTCCAGATAATCATTTTCATCCAGATGCATTTGGAGTTGCAACACCACCACCTTCTTGATCGACTACTTAGCCAAGAATGGTACATTTGAGAGTGGCCTATAGTTAGACAGATCTCCTGGGTCAAGGGAAGGCTTCTTTAGTAAAGGTCTTATTCTTTTAAGCAAGAGGGAATAACTCCCTCCCACAAAGAGGCTTTAGTCACTTCCCTTAGCCATGGCATCCGTTCCACCTTGGTTGATTTAATCAGACAAGAAGGGCAAGGGTCAAGTACCCAGGTGGTAGCCCTCACTGATCTAGATACCCTGTCCACATCCTCAAGATCCACAAGCTGAAAAGAATCCAAAACAACTGGGCAAGCGGTTGCTGTGGTTTCATCACTCTGAATGCTCCAGTATTGGAGTCCAAGTCAAGGTGAATCTGAGCAACTTTATCCTCAAAGAACAAAGCAAATTGTTCACAGCAAGCCACTGACTGCTCCGGCTCCCTCTCTCCAGCATTCTGGCAAGGGTACAGTACAGAGAAGCATCACCGGTTTACTCTGTGCAGAAGCAATAGTGGCAGAAATGTGAGCTTTCTTCGCATGCCCCCACCACTATGATATCAGTCTTTAAATGGCCTTTCATCCATGTTTGGTTGGATCTGTCATGAGTTCTTCTCCAATGGCACTCTAGTTGACATCCCTCCTGTTTCATTGCCCACAGCTCCATGATAAACTAGGGAGCTGATCTGGCTCTATCAGGAGGGAGAGGGCACTTAGGAGCCATAGTGTCATCTAACGGCCCGGGCCATTTCCATATTCCACAAGTCAGCCAGAGTTTCGACAGTGCCACCAACCCATGAGGCAGGAAAATCCCCAAGTGCATTCGAGAAACCATTCGGATCCCTCAGGCACCTGGGGCAGACCATTCTAACCGGTCTTTCACTCCTGTGGAGGCCCCATGCTGGCATCCAGTCCAAAACTAGATAGTGATCAGTCCATAACAATGGAGTCACACATAACTCCTCCACCTTCAGAGCATCAACTTCACCAGAGCAGAATACCAGATTGAGCATGATAGGGCTAGATACTAGCTGGGACAAGTCCGTGGTTGCCATGGTGGACATGAAATCCTGATCCTCTCCTGACTACGAGACCTCAGCATGAACATTGAAATCCCCCAGAGCAAGCAGCCTGGGATGATCCAGGGCCAGCCCCAGGATCACCCTGGCTAGCTCAGGAAGGGAGATTGCTAAGCTTTGGGGTGGATGGAACACCAAGAGAATCCCTACACTGTTCTGAACACCCAACCACAGCAGCGTACACTTAAAATTAGCAGATTGCTGGATGGAGCATCTGTTAGCAAGACAGCGTTCCTATAGACTTCTGCCACTCCACCTCCCCTCCCTGTATCCTTAGCCTGCCGTACTACAGAATAACCTGGTGGGCAGATCTGCACGCAGAGCGTGTACTATACCACAAAATTACAGCCCCTTCCCCAAAGTTCTGCTGCTCTATGCCTCCCCTTCTATGCCATCTGTTCATCATGGAACCATTTGGAACGTTGGTGGACAGAACAGGAGGTGTTCAGCTCCACTCTTCAGCTAGATTTTTCATCTGCTGTGTTCTCGCTGTGTGATGGAGTGAGAATCTACTGCTTTTGGTGAAGACTTTCCTGCCATGAAGACCAATAATACCAAAAGCCATCGCAGAACCAAACTAAGCTCTGAGGCAAATCAGAGTCTGTCTGACTGCTAGGAAGCAGTGTGGAAGTCACTAGGTAGCAGACTCTCCTGAGGTAGGAGAAGGCACAAACACAGCTCCCCATACAGATTCTGCTTTAGGGAAGTGTATTTCAGAGTAAGCTGCCCTCTACTAGAACTGTAGGGCAATAGGCCACTCTGGTTGCACACTCTTGCTTTCTTATTGGCTCCCTGCAAGCCCTTTCTGGATATAAGCAGAGCTTGGAACACCTCAGGGTGCAATCCAACGGCTGCTAGATGCTGTCTAGATGGCCACAGTATAGGTCGGAGTTCCAGCTGCGACCTCGGAAAAGCGTTCCGAGGGCGGAGCTGCAACTCTGACCTCGGAGCATGCTCCCTCCACCCTCGCAGCTGGAGCAGGGCCGGTGCTACCATTAGGCCAACTAGGCAGCTGCCTAGGGCGCAGGGCTAAAGGGGGTGCCAGAAATGCCTTGGGGGGAGAAATACAGCGCTAAAATGCGTATTTTACCAAGTTTGTTTTACCAATCATATCTTGACTTGTAGTAGACGGAATTTCACAATTGACTTTTATCTCATAATGGGCATAGGGCTGGAGGGAGGGAGGGCTCAAGTGGGAAGGGGGGGCGCTAAATATCTGATCTTGCCTAGGGCACCAAACTGCCTTGCACCGGCCCTGAGCTGGAGTGGTTCTTTCCGCGCCGGCTGCGGCTCTGAAGTCGCAAGACCGACTCCAAAGCCGGAGTTGGGGGGGAGGGGAGGGGGCAGGAAGGGGAGAAGTGAGACTCCGCTAGTGTACAACGTATCCCGGCAGCACCTCAGCTGCTCCGCCTTGCGAGCAGGGGCAAAACACTGAGATGGCTGAAATCAGGGCGGGAGAAGCGCGGAGGCAGCCTTCACCTCCGCACTCCTTCCGCCCTCGATCGGATGCCCGTAATCCTCCAAGTTCGGAGGGTTGCGGGCAGCCACACTAGATGGCGCTGCCCAAGGCCGACAGATTTATTGCGGCTTTCATGGACTGGAATGCACCTTCATCAGACACACGAAGGGTATTTCCAAGCTGGCAGATACAGACAGATGTAAAGAAAAATATTGTGAAGAACAGAAACAAAAAGCCACGGAGTGCAGGCTGCAGTACCTGTGATATTTCTATGCAGAGCTCAAGTATATATGAGGTTAGAAAAGTGTCGTTCTCAATAGCAGGCACTGGCAGTCAGCATTACAAATCCTATTGCACACTTTAGCTGTTGTGCTTTCAAGGATGTTTCACTGGCTAACCAGGCATCACTGGTTCTTTCTTGAATGACTGTGTATTTAAAGGCAGGAATGGGAGGAAGCTTCATCTCCTATGGCAGTGGGTTCCTGTATGCATAGCACAGGGGTGCTGAACCTCTTTCAGCCCAAGGGCTGAATTCTATTTCAGAGAAGCCCTCGAGGGCTGCATTCCAGTGGCCAAACATACCAAAAATACCAGCATATTTTAGCTTAAAACTGATACTGCCAGTAACTAAGCCTTCTGCATGCACGTGTGCACGCACACACACACACACACGCACACACACGTCTCCCAGGAAGAACATCACGGCAAGGGTATACCAACCTAGCTCCATACATCAGACAGAGATGGAACAGTTATAGGGACCTTGTTTTGCCCTTCCCTGCCTGGAAGAACACCTACAAGAATTTTGCAACTAAGAATTGGTGCCAGAATTTTGCTTTTTTCCCCCCCTCCTCCCTCCTAATCCCTTTTCCTTTTGTGTCGTGTCTTTTACACTGTAAGCCTGACAGCAGGGACTATCTTATTATTAATCTTTATGAAACTGTCGAACTAGTGTGCGGCTGTTGCGAAAAAGGCAAACTCCATGTTGGCATAATTAGGAAAGGAATTGAAGATAAGACTCCCAAAATCATGCTGCCCTAATACAAATCTATGGTGCAACCACACTTAGAATACTGTGTACAGTTCTGATCACTGCACCTACAAAAGGATATTGTAGAGTTGGATCGGTTGGAGATTCAGGACAGATAAAAGGAAGCACTTCTTCACACAGCACATAGTTAAACTGTGGAATTTGCTCCCACAAGATATAGTAATGGCCACCAACTTAGATGGCCTTAAAAGGGGATTGGACAAATTTATGGCGGAGAAGGCTATCAATGGCTACTAGTCCTAATGGCTATGTGCTACCTCCAGTATCAGAGGCAGAATGCCTATGTACACCAGTTGCTGGGGAACATGGGCAGGAGGGTGCTGTTGTACTCATGCCCTGCTTGTGGGATCCCGTTGGCAGCTAGTTGGCCACTGTGCAAACACCTGGAATAGATGGACCTTGGCCTGATCCAGGGATGTTGAAGAGTCCTTGGTCTCGAGTCACGAGTCAAGTCACGAGTCTTTGGACCCGAGTCTCGAGTCCGAGTCCTTGGTCCAAAATGGTGACTCACGAGTCACGAGTCACTCCCAAAGCTGACTCCACGAGTCCCTATTAAAACCAATGGGGGGTTTTCCCAACAAAATAAGGCTACTTCAGATGTGTGGCTTAAATAAATTCTAGGCACAAGTGTGCCTTTTTATTTCAAAACTCTGTCTGCCACTGATTTTGGCAACAACAGACCAGGCAGACAAACCCAAAACAACCAGGCAGGCAGAGGAGGCAGGGACCCCCAAAGCATGCAGGCAGAGGCCTTTGTCTTGGACAATTCAACTGTTGAACTGGTCAAGAAGAGACCAGGCAGGCAGAGGAGGCTGGGAACCCCAAACAGGCAGGCAGAGGCAGCCAAACCCAAAATGTCTGAAAGGTTGCATTTTAGGGAAATGATTTTAAAAAATAAATTTGCTGTACTTCCTAAAACTTATCCATGTTGCATTTGAGGAACACGATTTTTTCTAAATGTTTGGGCCCCCATTCTGGAACGGTGAGGTCTCATCACAATTCCACCCTCACTGAACACCCGCTCCACTGGTGATGAACTTGCTGGAACCAGAAACACACTCAGAGCAGCCGCACAGAGTAATCTCAGGTCCTTCTTCTGCCTCTCTCAAGTACGCAACACATCAATCAAAATAAATCTTGACACACTGTTGGGGCTGCACTCCTGGTAGCCGTCCATAGTGGCCGAGCAGCGGCGCACCTCGCTTCCGCGCGCTCTTCGCCGGCAATCACGCTCCTCTCCACTCCTTCTGGCATAGCCCAGGGATGTTGAAGAGTCCTTGGTCTTGAGTCCCGAGTCGAGTCTCGAGTCCCATTAAAAATATTGGGACTCGAGTCTGACTTGAGTCAGAGGGGGGACTCAGTCCGACTCACGAGTCGAGTCCTCGAGTCCGAGTCCCCATCCCTGGCCTGATCCAGTATGGCTCTTCTTATTTAAGCTGCTCTGGGATCCTTTTTAGGCAGGTAAAAATACTGCAAATAAATAAATAAATAATCTACACAAAGGCCAGAAAACCACCAAACAATCAATGTTTAGGGAAAGGGATACAGCCAGGGGAAGGGGGCATAACCATCTGGGGAACCCTAGCAAGCCAGATTCGTCAACACCCCAGCATACCATGTCATTCGGCCACAAGCTGAATAGATACATTGCAGTTTTCCCTCCGATACACATGAAAGCATCTTTCAGAAGACCTGGAAGTTATCCCACGCCGCCCAATCCAGACTGTCTTTTGGTGACCGGGGCAATGCCAGCGACTGGGGGCTTCTCTGCATGAGGCATTTAACTAACTGCTTTACTGAAGCGTCTTCTTCCGTTTTCTTTGCGGGCAGAAGAGTGCCTCCTTTACATGGGCTTCCCCCCCGCCCCCGCCCCCGCCCTGGGGTTTGTCTTTCTCTGCCTTTCTATATATTCCATTACCCAACCACAAGGTGGCGCTGTGGTATAGCTGCAGCATAGTGGAATTGCGACAATACACGAGGCTTTTGTTCTGGTTTGAAATTTAACACTGCACTTTCCTCACTCAAAAAACCACCCACGAAAATGGCTGGAAAACATGGGAGAGGCCCTGGAGGATGACAATGTTGCGTAACAGACCCGCAAAGTTCCCTGAACGAGGGATCATGAGCGCACAATAAACGCCTCGTGTAGAGAAGCCCTTCTGGATTTCATAGATTTGACAGGATGGGCTGTGTTTGCATTGAAGAACTACATTTCTTTACTAAGCAGCACGTACGCCGACCCAGTTCTTGCAACACCAGCAAGGACCGAATGTGGATACTTACCGTTGGCAGTTTACTACCGGGAATGCTGGGGAAATCATGGTGCTCCATATGATAACCCCCATTAAAGGTGATCCAGTTCAGGGGTCCGTAATAGGAATAGGTTTCGTGTCCTTCCAAAAACATGTAATGTTCTGCTATGAAGTGCCCGGTAATTGGATGCAAACCCAAGCAAAGTAGCGTTCCTGCTATTAAATAGATAACAGGCTTCAATCCCCACAGGCAGTAGATTATAATGTCAGCAGAGAACTGTGCCAACGCATTATAGATTTCCATCTCAGTAATCGCCTTGGGGTTCACATACAGTGGCCTTAAGGCATAGAACAGCGGCTGGAAGGCGAGCCAGATCAGTTTCCGACATGGCGTACAGAAGAACCAGCCCTCAAAGTCGGTGGGGAGGTCCGTGTCCAAACCGTCTCCGCCGAGGTAGCGGTGGTGGTCGATGTGATACTTCTTGAAGGAGGCAGAGTAGGGCAGCCCGATGGGCAGGTTGGCAAAGACGGCGAACCACCGGTTCCACCGGGCCTGCTTGTTACCAAAGGCAACGTTGTGAGAGATGTCGTGGATGGCGAGCGTTAGGGAGTGGTTGATGCAGCCCCCGAAAGCATAAGCCCAGAAGAAAATCCACTTCCAGGCGAGGCTGCTCACCAGGTAGCAGGCCAGAAGCTGGGTGAGCACCATTCCGGCCACAATCCATTTTAAGTGGGGATCTGGTCCCATTAGAGACTTGATGGCTGGATACTTCGCTAAGGGGGGGAAAGAAAATGTTAGGTCAAGGATGGTTATTCATTCATTCTATTTATATCCTGCCTTTTTTTCCTGCAAGGAACCCAAGGCAGCATACATAACCCTCCTCCTCTGAGGCAGCTTACGTAATCCTCCTCTCCATTTTATCCTCACAACAACCCTGTGAGGTAGGTTAGGCTGAGAGTCAGCGACTGGCCCAAAGTCACCCAGTGAGTTTCATGGCCAAGCGGGGACTAGAGTGGGGACTAGAACCCGGATCTCCGGAGTCCCAGTCCAACACTCTGACCACTACACCACAGTGTAATTCACTTTAATTAAGTGAATTAAACATGCAAAACTGCACATGCTCAGAGTTTTGTTTTTAAGCAGGGTTTTATTTATTATTACATTTATATCCCACCTTTTTTTTTCCTCTTGCAAGAAATCCAAATCTATGCAAGAAATCCAAGGCAGCTTACATGGTCCTCCTCCTCTCCATTTTATCCTCACAATGACCCTGTGAGGTAGGTTAGGCTAAGAGTCTGTGGCTGACCCACAATCACCCCGTGAGTTTCATGGCCGAGCGGGGACTAGAACTCAGGTGTCCTGAGTCCCAGTTCTAGTCCAACACTCTAACCACTACACCACAGTGGCTCCCACTACTGGGTTGGCAAACATTACTGGGACTCGGGAGATCCGGGTTCTAGTCCCCGCTCGGCCATGAAGCTCACTGGGTGACTTTGGGCCAGTCACTGACTCTCCGCCTAACCTACCTCACAGGGCTGTTGTGAGGATAACATGGAGAGGAGGAGGAGGATTTTGTAAGCTGCCTTGGGTTGCTTGCTGGAAAAGGCGGGATATAAATATAATAAATAAAAATGCTAGTTGTGCTAACATGGCCATCTAAAGGGAGGGTGCATCAAATCATTCAGTCCAGGGTCGAAAATTACCTAGCTGTGCCAGGGCATGTATTGCAGCCTCCCAACAAAGACGCCCCAGGACTCTGATTATTCAGCTAAGTTCATCCATTGCCCCTATGTTTTATTAATTCTACTTTCAAAAGAGGCTATTGCAAAAAAATAAAATAAATTGCAATCCCACCACCACCACCAAATTGGAAATTGTAGCAGAATCTGATAGCTGAGCACAACATGCTTGCCAAATCCCACCACTATTAGAACACGAAGCACTGGGATGAAGAGCCGCCACCAGACAAACGTCCTGTGATGTATTTCCCACTAGGTCCCCGACACAGCTCACTACCCGGACACTTTCCTACGGGGCCAACCCCTTCCCATTGTCATGCAAGGAGGAGTTGGACTGATTTCCAAAAGCGGCGGCTGGGGGTGGGGTGGGGGAACAATTATGAAAGAAAAGCTGTTAATTCAATGATTAATGATCAAACGAGCCTTGGTTAATTTTGTCAAGTACACTTAACACTGCCTCTCAGAAAAAGAAATTAGGTAATCTTGTAGCACCTGGATCGGATCCAACAAGGCACTTGCGAAGCAGCTCGGGACCCATATTTCATATACTGTATCAGTGTGGCAGGGCGAGTTGTAATGGGAGAGGCAGGCAGACTTCTGAACAATGCTGGCTCCGGAGGGGCCCCTGGGCAAGACACCATCAGTGGGGGGCCTTCCCTCAGCGAACCTACTTTCTCACCGCCATTGTCAACAGCTGCGCTTGGTCCTCATCCTCGTCCTCATCACACCCCAGCAGGGCCCCACGCACCGACAAGAACCCCCTGGAGCTGCTCCTCCTCTTCGCCACTTCAACCTGCCTGTTCACCTGCCTCTCGCTCTGGCCCAGATGGTGGGGGGGGGGGAGCAGGAGGAGATGCCACGGCTTCCTTGCTCACTGGCTCTCTGCCTGTCAATCAAGCAAGTCAATCAAGATATGAGCAGTCCCTTTGTGTGTGTGTGTGGGGGGGGGGAGATTTTGACAGGCACAAGCAGTCCCTTCAGAGTGCCCCAGGAGCACACTGGAGGGGTCGCCTGTGTGGTTGCCAAACATTTATTTATTTATTTTAGTTTTATTGCACAAAAAAGTGAGCAATTTTTTCCTTCATTAAAAAAAAAAAATTTTTTTCAGCCACAGTTGTGCTACTGTGGCGATCTGAAGCCTCGGCTGGGGCAATGTCCAGGGGGGGGTGTGCCTGTGCCAAGGGGCATAGTGTAGCATAGTGGTGAGAGTGTTGGACTGGGACTCGGGAGATCCTGGGTTCTAGTCCCCCGCTCGGCCACAAAACTCACTGGGTGACTTTGGGCCAGTCACTGACTCTCAGCCTAACCTCCCTCACAGGGCTGTTGTGAGGATAAAATGGAGAGGAGGAGGAGGAGGAGGATTATGTAAGCCGCCTTGGGTTCCTTGCAGGAAAAAAGGCAGGGTATAAATATAATAAATAAAATAAATAACTAAACCCTGGACATTGCCCAGAAGAGGCTCCAAAATACTTCCCCCCCCCCAGTTCCTCTTGAAATCTGTCAAGAAAAAAAAAAGATGTGTGTGATCTTTAGCTGAGAAAAGGGTGTTGGGGGGGGATTTACAGCCCCTTCACAGAAAGATCCTCATCTTTTCCACCCCTACTTTAGTTCCCACCAGGATGCACATTTTGCACTGCAGTTTGTCCTGAGCCTCTAGGTACCCAGGAAAGTGCAAAAATGTACCCACCTTCTTTTTCTAAAGGAAAAGGGAGTATTGACAGCTTGCTGTCAAACTTTGGGTGCCTTAATAAGGGGGCTTTGAGTGGGAAATATAGGCATTTGGCGACCAAGACATTTGTCTGCGCTTTTCTGTCTCAGCCCAGTAACTTTGACATGTGGCTTCGACTATCAGTTATGGCCATTTCAATTTTGCGTGCTACTCTGGGGGCTTCCAAACCCTACTGACTGTAGATAATTACTCTATTTCAGTGTTCTCCAACCTTGGGTCCCCAGATGTTTTTGGCCTACAACTCCCAGCATGCCCCAGCCAGCTATGCTGGCTGGGGCATGCTGGGAGTTGTAGACCAAAAACATCTGGGGACCCAAGGTTGGAGAACACTGCTCTATTTAGTTTCAAATTAACATGGTTTAGTGGTTAGACTTAGTGGTTAGAGAAACCATCACCCATTCCACTTAACACTGCAGCACCTCATTAACAAGTAGGCATCTCGCAGGCAGCTGCCTGAAAAATCAATTATCCTATGGATTGCTTTTTGGGCTGTTTATGGTGCAGTATGGGTGTTTTGGTGGTGGTGGTTTTTTGTTTTTTTTTAAATAAGTTTACAACATCTGAGTTCAGACAACACGATAACCCACACACTCAAGGGTTGAGTGTAGGTAGGTTGTCGTTGATCCATGGGCAGTTGTTGAAACGTGGATTGTCGTGTTGCCTGAACCCAGCCAAGAAAACAACCCATGGTGAACAACCAACAGTTCACAACTCAACAACAAACCATGGGTTCTCTTCATGGGTTGTTCGTGGTTGACAAGCCATGGCTTGTTAGTGCAGCCGGGTTCAGATAACATGATAACCCACGTTTCAGCAACAACCACGCTCAACCCTTGAGTGTGGGTTACCGTGGTGTCTGAACCCAGCCAATGTCATTTATCTTTTCATTTAGACTCTTTTATCATGCAAACTGTTTGATTGTCTTAGCCCCCTCAGCTTACATTCTACTTGCAGGGGGAAGGAACCTGGTACTCGCCAGATTTTTAGTGGAAGACCGACAACCTGGTCTTCTGCGTGGGTTCAATGCTAAGGGGGTAGCGAGTCCTGGGGCGGCCTTCTCCGAGATCCCCAGCGACTATCACCCTTAGCCCAGAACAAAGGGATAACTTATAGCCACAGAAGTATCTTTTAGAAAACAAGTTTATTTACAACATTACCTTCACAAACCCAGACACACGCCAGCAATACAGCTTATCAGTACGGTACAAAGTAGCAAGCAAGAAGTCTCAAGGACACCATGATTTCAGGGCTCTCAGCTAGTTAGTTCAGCTCGGGTCCCGGCAGAGGCCTGGTCAACCGCACGCTGCTAGCTGGGTTCCCAGCGGAGGCCTGGTCTACCCAAGCGGCTAGCTGGGTTCCCAGCGGAGGCCCGGTCTACCCAAGCGGCTAGCTGGGTTCCTGGCGGAGGCCCGGTCTACCCAAGCGGCTAGCTGGGTTCCCGGCGGAGGCCCGGTCTACCCAAGCGGCTTGTGAGCGATTTCAGCTTGGTTTCCCGGGGGTCCGGTCAACCCAAGCGACCAGTGATTTCAGCTAGCTGGAGCGTGCCGGGTGCGGCTACCCGGGGTTGCTGATCCTTCATTCTCTTACCCCAGGCATGGGGCAAGATTGCTGATCAGGTCCAACAACCCAGTTCCCTTGCGCAGGGTGTTTTATACCTTGGTGTTTCAGGTAGCCCTTCCCTCCGTGATCAGGTGGGTTGACACCCTCCCTGAGGGGCGGCCTTTTGGGTCAGGTGGGGTGGCGCGCTCCCCCTGTGGGATGGGGTCCCTTTGAAGCCACTTGCTTAATGGTCCCATCCTATGGTGTTGAGTGGCCATTTCTTAGGGGTGCCGAAGTGTCTGCTCTGGAGAGGTATTCAAGTCTTATGTAGATGGGGCTGATATGCGAGAGCATTGACAAACCTGGGGATGCTTCCTGCCTTCCCCCCTGGGGTGATTCTATGCAGATGTTGTTTGTCCCCTTTGTCATCTGTGGAGACTGGCTGTCTCCCCCCCCTGGGTCTCCTTCCCCACTCCTTGGTGAGTGTGTGTGTGTCAGGCAGGGGGCTTAGGTTGGCTTTCTCCACATTTTTGGACTACAACTCCCATAAACCCTGGCCAGCATGGCCAATGGTCAGGGATTATGAGAGTTTCAGTCCAAAACCGCTGGAAGGTGACAGGTTGCCTACGCCTGCCACTTTTGAGTCCACAGGCTAGAGCGGGATATAAATCAAATCAATCAATCTAAAAACTATCTTAGTTTTGGAATATTTGCCTTTGTGGTAACTTAGGTTTGGCATTTGAACAACTGTGAATTTTGCCTGGGGAAAAAAACACCTGTCTATTCGCTCTCAGATCTTGTTTCATGCTATGTAATAGATCAACCCACAACGCCAATTGTCGATTATGCCCCCCACAAAGCACACACACACATCTTTCCTGGTCCTCAAAAGATATTTGGCACACCCTTAATACACATGGCATAATTTAGTAAAGCTTCACTGAAATTGCTCTGAGTGGTGACCAACTAATCATTAAGGGCACAGCCCTATGGCTGGTACACACTGTCTGGCCAGCCACAGGGAAAATCAGAGTCCCCGTTCCGGCCTCGTAAAAAGCCTCCCGAGGTCCCAGCGGGGACTCCATCTTTGGAGGGGCCCTCTCAGCTGACACGGTTCTTTCCGCAATGGCTGTGGCTCCGAAGAGAGAAGACCTTCTTTGGAGCAGGCATGGGGGGGGAACGTTCCAGGGGCCGGGGAGCGGAGGAGTGAGGCACTGCCGCCCTATGAAGAACCCAGGCGGTGCCTCAGCCCCTCCTCCTCATGAGCAGGGGCAAAAGAAATTGATGGCCAAAATCGGCCATCTATGTCTTCTTGCGGGGCAGGAGAAGCGCAGAGGCAATCCGAGTCCGGAGGGTTACGGGCGGCCACATTAGATGATGGCGCTGTAAAAGGTTTTTGGGTTTTAAAAAAAATATGATTAGATCAGGGTACAGAACCTCAGGCCTGGAAAAGGGACTGGAAACAAGGCCCTATGAAGAGAGACTGAAAGAACTGGGCATGTTTAGCCTTCAGAAGAGGAGACTGAGGGGAGAGATGATGGCACTCTTCCAGTAATTGAAGGGCTGCTACACAGAGGAGGGCCAGGATCTCTTCTCGATCATCCCAGTTTGCAGGACACGGAATAATGGGCTCAAGTGACAGGAACCCAGAATCCACCTAAACATCAGGAAAAATTTCCTGACTGTCAGAGCAATACGCCAATGGAACCAACTACCTAGGGAGGTGGTGGGCTCTCCCACTCTGGAGGCATTCAAGGTGCGGCTGGACAGACATCTGTCAGGGATGCTTTGACTTGGATTCCTGCATTGAGCAAGGGGTTGGACTTGATGGCCTTGTAGGCCCCTTCCAACTATACTTTTCTATGATTCTATGAGGCCTTCCAGGGTCCCAATCTGAACTTCTGGGGTTCCCCAGAGGCCCCACCCCCATTCCCCTAACCACCAATCATTTGGTGGTTTCCCGACTTTTGTGCAGTTTTCCTCCATTCTAAGAGGTTGAAACGCCTCTCCAAAAGCTTAGCTACTGGCAGGAAGATCTTTATGGTAAGATAGGCTGGTATTTGGCTCCTTTTGCCTTCAGCCCCCCCCCCCCGCCCTGGGATGGGGCTCCCAAAAGCTTCTCTGAAATTGAATTTGGCCCTCTGGCTGAAAGAAATTCTGTGCTGTGGATCAGATGAATCTTGGGGGTTCAGGTAACGTTTAGCCATGAGTCTGGCCACTGCTCTTATCATTCCCTGTTTTTTTCTCTTTCTTTTTAAAGAAAGCATCTCTTCATAAATAAGTTGGCAACCTTTCAGGAAATCAAAAGCTGCACTATTAGAACAAACAAAATACACAGGCTCCATTCTGGGACAAAAAGCACCCAGAAAACTGTGCATAGATTTCATAGATTTGCATAGATCATAGAGCTGGAAGGAGCCTACAAGGCTATCGAGTCCAACCCCCTGCTGAATGCAGGAAACTAGAGGAGGGATCTCCCATGCAAGTAATAACCAGGCCTGACCCTGCTTAGCTTTCCATGCTCAGTCAAGCTGAGCCAGCGTGAGTCACAGGCCTGTATTCATATATATATCCTACAAAAATGAACCTGTTGTTCCAAAGACACGCCTCTTGAGAAAAAAGAGAAACAGTGACAGAAACTGGCATTGCTCCGAAATTCATTGTGGGCGGGGCTTTTTTGCTGGGGTGTGTGCGTGAGTGGCTTGCTTGTTTTACTACCATGTGCCACCACATGAGACAGGAACTGAGAAAAAATAGCCAGACTTTCCTTGTGGGCGCTCCCCAAAAAACCCAAGCTCACTTGCTCCAAAATGCAGCTGAGAGCTCATGAGCATTGCCTGAGGAGCACGGGCCCTGCCCTGCGAGCAATGAAGGTCAACTATTTATGATTGCTATCTAAAGTCAATAAAAACACAGACACAACCCTTCCCAAAAGGCATGCAGAGCGTGAGCCCTGTAGTGCAAGCTCTAGCTGCGAAAGTGTTCAAATACTGTAAAACGTCTCCAGCATGTCATGCCGCTAAACCTCATGAAAGCAGCTACTTCCAACTTGCTGTGTAACCACTGATCCATCATATCTGATTCAAATGGTAGTAAAATCTTTAGGCAAATGGGGGCTCTCAAGAGAATAGTCACATACCAGTGAAATATTTTAATATAAAAGGCCTGTACATACCTTTTTTCCCAGCCATAATTTTACATGGACCATCTATCAGTCAAATTCTGTACAGGTGGGTGAGAAACTTTTCTTCTTCTTCCAAAGATGGACATATGCAACCAGGAACGGTGCAGGGCTGTTTGGCGCCCTAGGCCAAATTATATTTAGCGCCCCCCCTCTCGTGCTGTGGGGGGGGCTCCGGAGCAAAGCAGCCCTGCTCTGCAACCCCCCCTGCACCGCCACCACCGCCACCTACCTCCCCCCCCCCCGCTGCTGGCTGCTGGCTGCTGGTTGCTGCCGCCGCCTCCTCCTCCGACACGACAGACCCCCGCGCTTTTTTTTTTTGCCGGGGAAACCAGGGCAACAGGGCTGTTTAAGCCCTGTTGCCCTGGTTCCTCCCACCAAAACAACGCCGGTGGGGCTCCGGAAACGACGCGAAGGTAGGTAGGTGGCGGGCGGGCGCGCGGGCAGGTGCAGCGGCGGCGGCGGAGGGCGGCGGAGGCGGCAGGCGGGACAGGAGCGCGCCGGAGGCAAGGAAGGAGTGCAGCGTTTCTGCGCCCTCTTCCGCCACGCGCCCTAGGCAGCCGCCTGGGTCTGCCTAGCGGTAGCGCCGGCCCTGTATGCAACATGCCTAAAATGTGAGTGTTCTTTGGAAATGTATGGTGTGTGTGTGTTTGTTTGTGTGAGGGTGGGAGGGAATAACCTGTTGGGTAGCTTGGTAATAAAGGCACTCATCCCTGGTCTACACACACACACACACACACACACACAGAAGTAGACGATCACTCATGACCGAGTAAGATTGTCTTCCAGGATAAAATTACAAAAAGAAAATTATAAAAGGAGGAAATTCTAAAAAAAATGTGTACTCTAGCGATGGGTCCGTAAGTGACCGCGGAGGCCAATTCTAGATCCACACAGCTTCCCACAGTGAGGACACAGGTTGCCAGATGGAAGATGGTCCTGTAAAGGATTCGTTTGACATGCTTTTCGCTTAGCACGTTTCTCCCTTTCGCCTTGCACTCGAGAGCAACAAGGGTGGTAGAACAGACTGCACCACTTCAGTCTGCAGCTGGGCATCATATTTTGAATGTTTCCCCCACATAGAGAAAGTCAATGCAAGTATAAAGCTAGCACAGCAGGGAGAAAGGTCTGAACCCAGCCCTCTCCCTACTGTGCTAGTCTGCTACTTGCATGGAAATATTTTTACGAAGAGGAGTATTCAAAAACATGATCATCCGCCTGCAGTCTGAAATTGTACAGTCCATACTACCTGGAGGAATTCTGCCACATCATCTCAGAGAAAAGGGGTCGGTGGGTATAGCTGAGAACATTGTTGAGTTATAGGTCCTTTCTGCTTTTATGAAGGGCAGCTCAAGCTGTTGTGTTGTCGCCCTAGCCAAAAATAAATTGTTGCTGACTTGCAAAATCCTATCCCCTTCCCAGTGCTCCATAGGTAAATTGGGAGAGGGGGAAACATTTGGGAAGATTATGCAGGATGGGACATTCCTGGCCTCCTACCACAGAATCTGTGGTGTTCCAAGGTTCTGGGAGCAATGGGGGTGGGGGATGAGAAATTGCATTCCCGCCCCCCTTTTCAACGGTTTTCTGGAAAGGCTAGCATTTCCTGAATTGTGCAAAATCCACAGTTGAGCAACGCCTTAGCTCTTCCTGAATTGTGCAAAATCCACAGCTGGGCAATGCCTTTATGAGGAACCACCACAATGTCAGAATAGTGAGAAAGCTTTCAAGTTCTACAAGACCCTGAATTCATCAGGCTGGATAGTATAAAAAGCAAGGAGTGGGAGCGAAGAAGAAAAGCAAGGTTGAAGCTGTGAGGTCTGCATTTAGACCCAGTCTCAAAATGTGTGTGTGTGGTGGGGATTGCAGACTGATTCAAGATCAGATTGGTTAAATTGAAGGAGGCTGCAGATTAATCTCTCCTAGGTACACCACATATCTGGGTTACACCTAGAATTCTGGGATGAAGAAGCAATAGCTGATCGATCCCCATTTTTACAAAGTCTGGCTGTTAGGCAAATCTGTCTCTAGCCTTAAACGAAACAATCAGATAATCTAAGTACAGCCACATTCGGAATATACGTAGTTCTGGTGGGCACACATAAAGCAGGACATAATGGCATGAGAGATGGTATAATGAAAGGGCTACAGAAACTGATCAGGAAGACAAATCATCTTCCTTATGTCCTACCTTGCAGTCTTGGCTTAGTTTAGTTTAGGTTTACTGTGGAGAGAATGAATTCTTTCTGAATATGAAAGCTCAGACACATACAATGAAATGAATGGTCCAGGATACAGATAAGAAAAGGGAAGGCACTCTACAGAGAAGTTTGTGGAACTCACTGCCACAGGATGTTGTGATGGCCAACTAATATAAATGAGAGACTGAGCAGGATATTGACATAGCAAGAGTGCTATGCTTTGAAACTGACTAGCATGATTTAACAAAAACCAATTACCTTCTAGCCAACCTATATTTTAACAACAATAATGCTTAGAATTTATATAGTATTATATTATTTTATCATTATTGTTTTATTAGCATTATTATTTTATTTAATATTTTATATGATATGTTGGGGTGTTCAAAGAACTTCACATACATTTACTTAGTAATTTCTGCAACAGCCCTGTGAGGTAGGCTAGTATTAGTTCCTAAAAAGTGCAGCTGCGCATGGGGGTGGGGGGTGGGGAGGAGACCGAGACTGACAGGCGGCACCTTGCCTACTCTTCCAGCTATTCCTTTTTTAAACTGGGTGCAGAAAATCCTTTTATTCCAGAAGTCACTGCATAATCATTGATCCTGCTGTTTTAATGCACCATTTGTTTGACATTGGTTGTAATGCTGCTGCGTTTTTTTATTTGATAATATTTGAGTACTTTTTTCTTTTATTGTTGGCACACATGTTCTTCCATGTAAGCCACTTGGATAACTGGTGTTAAAATCAGGTTATGAATAACTTAAAATTAAATCAAAGCATATGTGAATACAGCACCGAGGTCAGATTCGAGCCAGGGACTTTTCCACGGAAAGTCTACTGTAGAAGGCGCTTCGCCATGATGCTACACCAGCTTCCTACTCCTTTGCATTATAGAGCAATTTAATCAAATGCTTGGATTTCAGGTCAACAGGGGGAAGGCTTAGATACTGTTGTGAGAAGCTCAAAGGGGGCATGTGATTTGGCTAAAATGAGAGGAAAGTCAGCGGCTTTGGCTTGCCCCCCCACACACACACACACACCATAATTTGAGCACAAATTTAAGCCAGACATATGAAAGCACCAAGTGATCACCTTCCAGAGGGGTAGCCATGTTAATCTGTTGCCGCAAAAACAACCAAGAGTCTTGTGGCACCTTAAAGATGAACGCATCTATTCTGGCCTAAGCTTTGATTGACTATAGCCCACATCATCAGATGCATGCATGCATGATTATGGAGAGTTTCAGGTCTATATACAGTACATACCGTGTACTGCATTACCATTACAAGGCAGGAACCCTTACAGCAGGGTTCTTTCTTATGCCATGAAGCTACGGTAATCCCAGAAGCTGGGAGAAGGCAACACTTAAGGCTCACTGCCCACCTCGGGAGATATGATCATATGCCTTTTACTGACCATTGTATCTTATACTGGGCATGAGTCCATCTTGCTCAGAACCATCTACTGGCACTGGCAGAAGACAGAGGATATGGGGTGGGGCGGTGGAACAGAGTTATCCTGCAAGAGGGCATGGTTGGCTGAAAGAAACCCTGAAGAAGAACAATCCATGTTGCAAAATGCTGTTGCAGGGCCCACTTGCATCTTTCAACCAGAGATGCCAGGGAGTGAACCTGGGACGTTCCGCGTGTAAACACATACCCTACCAGCCCCTGCCATGGGTCTGGGCCGGTGTTGCTGTGCAGAGGAGAGGGCAGGCCGCTCATGGTTCAGCAAGGAGCAGCACTACAGGAGCTCTTGCATATTAAGGCACTACAGTCATGCCTTGGATTGAGAGCATAATTTGTTCCGGAAACGTGCTTGCAACCCGAAACACTCTTATATCAAAACGAAATCCCCCCCCCCAAAAAAATTGTACAGAGATTTTTAATTTAAGCCGTACTACAGTACTTGTATTGCAAGACGTCGCTTGTATATCAAGTTAAAAAATAAATAAATATTAAAAAATTTGCTTGTCTTGCAAAACACTCTCAAACCAAGTTATTTGCAATCCAAGGCATTACTGTAATAAGGAAGTGCTCCAAGAGATGGGGCAGTATTTGCCTTATGCAGTCATCCAACCTTTAGCAGCTCATTAACTCCTTTCAAAGCAGGACACAGTCCATTGGTACCGAGTCATTTCTATAGATTTCCCAGCATACCAAGCACTCCACTATCTCACCAAACCCCATAACATGGTGCAGTGCCTGTTTGGCCAGGGGCCAGGAGGAGAGTGATTTGCCAACGAACACACCCTTCAATTTTCATGGCCGAGTGCCATAGAATCATAGAAAAGTAGAGTCGGAAGGGGCCTACAAGGCCATCAAGTCCAACCCCACATAACCAGCCAATTTACCCATCCCTATGTAACTGGGATTCAAGGCTAGGCTAATAGGCCAGAGAGGATTCGGCAGCATTCCTTCAGGATGGGGATGGGACTACAGTTCCCACCCTCCCGAGCCAGCGCGGAAGGGGTGATGGGAACTGTAGCCCGACCTCATGCGGCGGGGCGCGGCAGCGTGGGCAAGGCGGAGGAAGAGAGGTTGGCGCCCTAATCGCTTTTTTCCCTGCTGGAGAAGGAGGAGGAGGAGAAGAAAAGGGCTACGATCGCCCGGCGGCAAGAGCGGGGAAGGAAGGCATGCGGGCGCCCGGAGCCAGCGCCGGGGCAGCCTCGCCTCCAGGAACGGAGCGAAGCGGGTCCGCTTTTCCCGCGCGCGCGCCCCTCACGAGGCCAACTCACCCAAAATCTCTTTCCTCCGCTGCGTATGCGGCTGCTCCGTGTAAACCCACTCGAAGTCGCCGCGGGCCACGCAGTTGCCCATCCCTGCTTTGCATCTGCCGCGGCGCGCGCGCCCGCAACTCTTTCCCAGGTGGCGCTCGGGAAAGCGGAGCATCGCCCCGCGAGGCGCTTATATGGGCTCGCTGCGCCTGAGGGCCACGCCCCTCCCCGGCCACCCCTCCCCGGCCAAAGCACGGTGACTTAAAAGACCGAGGTTGCAACTATTACTCCCCCCCCCCTTGTTTTAAAACTCTAGAGGGGCCCTGATCCGGATTGAGACCCTGGGGGTTTACGGGGCCCTTAACCCTCCTCCGCACCTCAGTGGTCCTGATCTGGAGGGACGGAGTGCGGCTCCAGTTTACAGTAATACCTTGGATTGCAAGTAACTTGGTTTGAGAGCGTTTTGCAAGACAAGCACATTTTTAAATATTTATTTAATATTTTTTTTACTTGATATACAAGCAACGTCTTGCAATACAAGTACTGTAGTACGGCTTAAATTAAAAATCTCTGTACACATTTTTTTGGGGGGGGGATTTCGTTTTGATATGAGTGTTTTGGATTACAAGCACGTTTCCGGAGCGAATTATGCTCTCAATCCAAGGCATGACTGTACTTTGCCCCAAAGTGATTCGTTGTAGCATATAGAGGTCGATTTGGCAATGTGAACTGCAGATGTGAGGCCTGATTTGGATCACGAATGCGGGGGTGGGAAGGGTTAAAGCCCTCCCCCTACCGCCATACTTACTCTAGAATAAAAAACAAAAAACGTAGCTGCTAGCCATTTCTTTAAAGCAACGCGTTCTTTGGCCATTTTCAAAGCTCTGGTTACGCCGTTTACTACGTTAATACAGTGTTCAGCTTCCTGTTTCTTTTTTACCTACAGGTAAGCGCCCAGGCTCCAGTCTGGGTCAGGACCATCGCACGAGGATAAGGGAGGTTTAACCCTTCTCCTCCCAGCCGCTTGTTTTCCTAAATCTCTCTCCACCAACCCCCTGCATGCGAGGGGGGCGAAAGGATTGTCCATTGGTGCTTGACTGCTGAGACGCTTGACTTGGTCGTCTTCTTGGGGCTAAACTAGACAGTCGGGTTGTATCCAATATTAAATCACATTCATTTCAATGGCTCTATATTCGAAGTCGGACTAACATTGGAGAGATCCCGGTACTTTTCATGCGGAGCTGCTAACGCGCGCCCCCGTGTGGTGAGTCTGTTTGTCATCGCCCGTGATTGCGCTCGCCTTCGATCTCGGCTACCTGTCCTTGCGATGTCTTGTTTCAGCTGTTTCTGCAACTGCGAGTTTTGGCTACTGCTTTGTAAGCAGCATTGAGGTAAATCATCAGAGCATCCAGGATACTTAGCTTCTATTTCCGTTCCAGTATTCCCTCTCTCCCACCACCCACTCATTTCCCCCTTTTTCACTACTGTAACTCAATTTTAACCGCACACAGGAATTTCTGGGTGGTATCCAATTTTAGTTTTAACTTAGAGTAGACCTATTGAAATTAATTGGATGTAACCCTCTGTCTCCACCCTACAGTTGCCCTACTATAAGAGAGAGAGAGCTTTGGCTATTGGGCGGTATTGAAATAATAAATAATAAATAAATAAATAAATAAAATAAGGGAGCGATGATAAGCAGGTATGGATATCAATATCACACTCATAAATAATGCCATAGAACACATTACAGAGGTATTGTTTTCATCATCATCAGGCGATCACTCGTGACCGAGTAAGATTGTCTTCCAGGATAAAAGGAGGAAATTCTAAAGGAAGATTGTGTAGACTCTAGTGATGGGTCCGTAAGTGACTGTGGAGGTCAATTCTAGATCCACACAGCTTCCTACAGTGAGGACACAGGTTGCCAGATGGAAGATGGTCCTGTGAAGGATTCGTTTGACGTGCTTTTCACTTAGCCGTCCTTCTCCGTACCCACCATCTCTCCTTCCTTCTCTTCGCTGGAGCTTCCTGCACGGCAGCAGGCGCAGAGAGACCGGGTGATGCTCCATGGGCACCTGAGGGAGGCATGATTGGATTTATACCCTGCCTTTTTAGCAAGGAATAGCACTCAAGGTGCCTCTAAACATGTGCAGAGTGCAGCTGCAGCCCCTAGAGCAGGGTTCTCTCCAACCTTGGGTCCCCAGATGTTACTGGACTACAGCTCCCAGAATCCCTTGCCATTCGCCATGCTGGCTGGGTATGCTGGGAGCTGTAGGCCAACAACATCTGGGGACCTAAGGTTGGGAACCATTGCCCTAGAGGGTCTTTTTAGCATGCTCAAGGGGTGTGGGGAAATCCACCTTTTACACAGCTGTAATGACAACAAAGCTGTTAAGCCCGGGAGGCAGGAAGGGGGCGGGCTGGGAGAGGCTGAGATCTCTTCACTGAAGACCAGCACAAGAAATGTCATTCTGCCTCCCTGCAGTCTCCCTACCCTCCTTTAGTGACCCTTTCACTCCTTTGTCATTTAATGGTCCAACTGTCGTGCTGGCTAGCTTTCTGCTGGCAAAATCAGAGAATAGAACTGCAAAGCCGGAAGGGATCTCAAAGGTCATCTGACCCAACCACCTGCCAATGCAGGAAACCCACCCCCTGCAGCATCCCTGACAGGTGGCCATCATCCAGCCTCTGCTGAAAAACCTCCCAGAGTTCATCACTTTCCAAGGCAGTCTGTTCCGTTGTCAAACAGCTCATACCGTCAGGATGTTTTTCCTAACGTTTCATCAAAATCCGCTTTCCTGTAATTGGGCCAATCGCTTTGAGCAGGGGTACAGAGCCACGCAGACAGCCATGTCCCCTTTCCCCTGACCGCCGGTCCTTCAGTAGTTTCCCAGCCGTTATGTAGCTTTCCCACATTCTAAAATATTGAAAGCTTAGTTACTGGCAGGAAGAGCTTTAAGCCAAAATATGCTGTTATGGGGGGGGGGTTGTTTCTGCTCCTTTCCCCATTGGCTCCACCCCCTTTGTCTTTGGCCCCACCCACCAGTGGATTGCAGTCCCCCCCCCCCCCCGCTTCTCTGAAATTGAATGTGGCCTTTGGGCTGAAAGAGGTTCCACACCCCCTGCTCTATAGCAACAGCAAACAAATGTGCTCCATCATCTATGTGACGATGACAAATCTATTTAAAGGCATTTTATTTCTTCTTTTTAAGCAAAGCATTCCTCAGATTCATTTGTGGCTTGCCCTTCCGGTCGACTTTCATTCGTTTTGCCAGAGTTTCTGCTTCTTTTTGTACTCAAGCTGTATGATACTCATGCACAACTCATGCTGATCATCTGCTTGTCTGCAAAGCAGATGCAAGGAATCATGAGTTATTCAGGCAGCACAGGGCATGGGGAAGGAGGGGTGAGGGGACAGCCTGAAACTCAGAGGCGCAAGGTCGTCTTTCCTCCATGTTTCCAATTTAATGCTGAATACTTTTTCTTTCTTTTTTTTTAGTGTTCCCAAACTGTAAAGTAAGGGCACAGTCCTATGCATGTTTAGACAGATTGAAAGGCCTGCAACTCACAGCATTCCCCAACCAGCATGGCTGGCTGGGGAATGCTGGGGGTTGTAGGACTTTTGTCAGTCTAAACATGCATAGGATTCCACTCGAAGTGTCTCTAAGACAGAAGTTGCATTTGGACACTGCAATTTTAATCACACAGAGAGAAGAGCTAGGGCAAACTTCAGGCTTGTAGGATCTACTTGTTTTTTTTAATAGTACCCCAAGATCCGTCAACTGGAGCCTTGCTGTAAAAGACAAACACTTGAGGCTAAACTACATGCTGCATTAAATATGTAGTGTTCAGCTGATCCTTGCAATTTTTTAAACCTCAAGGTGTGTGGAGCCCCAAAATGGACTGAGATCACTGTGCACAGGTAGGGGCCATTATACAGATCTGTAGCTCATGCTGGCTCAGCTTGTTTGAGTGTAGAAAGCTAAGTGGGGTCAGGGCTGGCTATTACTTGGATGGGAGAGCCCTCCTCTAGTTTTCCTGCATTGAGCAGGGGGTTGGACTCGATGGCCTTGTAGGCCCCCCTTCCAACTCTATCAGATCCTATTAGGGCGAATTCAAATATATACTTTGGTTGACATGGCATGAACTAGCTCATGTCTTCTCAGATTTCACATTGGCTTTCTTATTTGAAAGTTCCCCCAAATGAACATTGCAAGGAGAAACCTAGAAGCCACCTTCTGCTTCCAGTAACAGTGCCATCTTGGGGGGTGGGGGCAGAATTGATGCTAACCTCTAATTGTAAAGATCAAAGTCCGGTGTTTATTTTTTGTGGAGGAAGAGGGGGGGCTGGCTGACCCGCCAGACTCCCACCCTTTCCTACTCCAAAGGAATCCCAGCACTTGCCACCATGTGGCCCGGAAGGGGGGGCTGGCTGGCCCGCCACTACCCCACCCTTGCCTACTGGCAAAGGAACCAAGACCCTCTGAGATCTCAAGACACTAGACTGCCAGCCTCAGCTGTCTGCAATCCTACTTGGATCTCTGTTTAGGGACTCGCCTTCTATCTCTGTAACCTGGATTTAGATACTGAACTCACAGAGCACTACAAAACCCATGTGGGGTAAAACCAAACAAGGTTTATTTCTGGTAGCAATTTACAACAAGATTAGGGAAATGAGAGAAGCACACAATATAGAGAGACACTTTAGTACACAGTAAAGCTATAAAACAAGAAAACCTGATTCTTTAAGAGCTCTCAGGCACACACACCTGTTACCTGAGGGTGTCTTCTTCAAGGGTTAGATCTAGCACAGCCTTGCAGCCCGGGGGGAACTATTTTATCTACCTGCCGGTCTGAGATAAATAGCTAGTCCTCCACAAGGCCTGCCTTTTTTCCAGAGCCCTCAAACTAGCTAATTTTACCAGGGGCTGCCTGGGGTCGATTCCTGAGGGGGGGGCCCCTAAAGGCTCGGGGCCCTCGCTGGCAGCGCTGCCATGCCGGGCACGCTACCAAAAGGACTAAGACCAAGAACAAAGGCTACACTTGGGGAAATAGCTCTTCCCCCTCCCCTTTTCTGTAACCTTCTTGCTTCAGCCAATCAATTTGAACTTCACCTGGCCAGGCAGGGGGGGGGAACTGGCCAGGCAGGGGGAAGGAAACTCCTGAGTCATGGCTTGAACTATTTGAATTACATCTGCATATGAACGCTTTCAGCCTGGCTCCTCCAGACCTCTGGGCGCCAGGCCCCATCCTATGTTCCATCACCTTTTGCTTCCTCCCAGCCCCCACCTGGTTCACTCATGAGGAGGCGTGTGTGTGTGTGTGTGTGTGTGTGTGTGTGTTCCTGCATGCATGCATGCATGAACCCTAAAACTCTTTTCTCTACACGCTAACTATGCACACCCCATCCCAGCCGGTTCACACATGAGGTGTGTGTGTGTACCCCCAAAGGCTCGTTTCTCCACATTTTTAAATCCCCAGAAGTGATTAACAGTGCAATCCTAATCAGGTCTACACAGAATTAAGGTCCATTGAGTTCAATGGGTCTTAGCTGTGTGTGTAGGACTGTAGCCTAAAACATTATTTTCCTAATCTTATTGGGCAAGGATCCTCAAAAGGACATCACTAAGAAAGATTTAATAGAGTTTCATAGAGTTGGAAGGAGCCTACAAGGCTATCGAGTCCAACCCCCTGCTGAATGCAGGAAACTAGAGGAGGGGTCTCCCATCCAAGTAATAACCAGGCCTGACCCTGCTTAGCTTTCCACACTCAGACAAGCTGAGCCAGTGTGAGCCACAGGCCTGTATGCCTTTGTGCACACAGAAGAGCAAAATTATTAATGCTGTGTGTGTGTCTATGGTATGGCAAACATTAACAACTCATGCCATGACTAAGAACTTGGGAACTTGTGGCCCTCCAGATGTTGCTGGATGGACTCCAACTTCCATTAGCCCCAGACAACATGACCAGTTATCAGGGATGATGGAGGGCCACAGGTTCCCCACCCCTTTTAAACTATTCTTAGTGGGAGAAGCTATATTCTCATGTTCGGGAACTTGGATTTCTGGTATTTTAGTATATTTATATCTGATTTTCTACCTGAGCCCTCAAAGTGTCTTACAATACAGGCAGTCCCCGAGTTAAGAACATCTGACTTACAGACAACCCATACTTAAGAATGGACTGTTGGGTTGCCTGGCACTACGTCGTTTATGTAGAGTACATAGCGTAGTATTGTGGAGGACCAGCACCCTCTGCATGAGTTTGGCGCTTAACGGGTTAACCGGCACTGAGCTACAGCCCGTACAAGCGATTGAAATTGACTAGGAGGTTTGCGCAGCAAAAGGAAACTCCAGATCCTTTGTATGACCATATAAGGCATTTATTTACCACAAGTTAAATGGAGCGGAACTAATAGCTTTCTAGGTATACTACAACGTCAACATGACCTGATGTGATCTCCGAGTTTTATCAATGAATGGGTTCCCAGGCTAGCGTATTGAGGAAAGTCAGTTACCTTAGACCCGAGACTCTACGCTGGTCAGTTTCATGCCTGGCTCCGGATCCACCTGATCCGGGGAAGAGAACAGCTTATCCCAGCCACCACTGGAGAATGGACTTGCCGAAGCTACCCGTGTTCCCAACAACCCCTTAAGGGTGGGGAGGGGTTTTCTACCCCGTTTCCCGCTCTCCCACCCTTGCGTGGTCAGGTGGGGTTATGCGTGCCCCTTTATGTCATATGGGCTTATCCTGCCCTGGCCCTTCATGTCAGGTGGGCTTATTCTGCCCGGGAAAAGGTGACATTTTGGGTACTTCACAGCTCTTTGAGACTGCTCTGCCATTTTGATGGTCCTTTCCTGAGTTTTGTGGATTCCGACCGAGGTGCCCCATTGTTGGTATGCAGATCTGTCTGGTTACCTCCTTGTATCTCCGGTGCCTCTCTCTCGCCCCCTCGGGGAGAGATGGTAGGTGTATGTGCGTGTGAGTGTATGTGTGTCAGGCTTTCTCCACAAGTATACTATGCAATTTGCGCAAGTTATGCAATTTGCGTAAATGCCGATTTTAATGTATAGAACACTATGCTGTTCCGACTTATACAAATCCAACTTAAAGACATTCTTAAGAACAGAACTCATTTGTAACCTGGGGACTGCCTGTATTTACAAAATACAACAGATGCAGTAAGAACCATATGCTAAAAAAAGACCCCGAACACAACCAGCTCCGCTGGAGGGGGGCTGGCACCTCCTTCCCACAGGGCAGTTGATGTCAGTTAGCCCTATTGCGGGGCAGGCTAGTCCAACTGGTGTTGTGCCTTGATGTTCTCTTTCATAACGGTTTCTATGACTGTTCGTGAAAGTCCATTCTTAGCTACAAGACAAGCCCGACTTAGTGAATGGCTTTCTAGTTTGCCATGTAAAACATTCCTCCTGGGGCTACATATTTGATTTATGGAACTCTGACATCTAGTGGTCACTGACATTAATAGCAAACACTCATTCGGCAGAAATTGCCTTCCAGACTGTAACTTCAAACAGCACTTCGGTCATGCAGTCTCCTTGCCAATTAAGCCCAGGGCACATTTGAACTCAAACTGATTTACTTATCATCGCTAAAGTCTTTGTTTTGCTAGGGCTTACTTTTGACAAAATACATTTAGGATTACCATCAAAGTAATACATAGCCCACTTGCTTTCAAATATGCTAGCTAGCCCCAAATTTCCAATATAAGGAGTTAATAAGCTTCAATTAGCTGCCTTTCCACTGCAAAACTTTATTTTAATTGAGGTGGTTTGCATACTGAGAGGTGAGACCATCAATGTGTCATACTAATGAGATAATTTTAAAGTTTACACGTTAACTGATTTTCAGAACTGCTTCCAAGAATGTCCTTACTCAGAAATCTTATTGAAATAAATGCAATTCAGCAAAATCTGTAGAAGGAAATAGCATTCAATTTCTATTTTGGTTTTTGCCAAGGCTTACTTTACAATTCCATTCTGTAAAGTTCCAAAATTAAACATTTCCTGATTGCAGTGAACATAATAAAATAAAAATGGCAGTTTTCATGTACTTTTGTTTCCACTGCACTAAAACTAGTCTTTACAGGAGAGATGAGAATGATGTCTGTGAAAGTAGATATTGTACTCTCAAGCTTCTGTTTTCAGCTGTCAGTTTGTGTCAGAGATCGCTGGAGCTAAGGAGGACTAGTCTTTACTTTTTCTCCACAGTATGGTTCAAAGGCACACGTTTCCCAGGGCCTATTTGAAGCCAGGCACTTTTTATCATTTCCTCAATAGAGCCTGATCAAAAAAGATAGCTCGACACATTAAAGGGAGAAGCTGTTCAGAAATGTTATGAGGAAGGGGCAGATACACCAGAACTCCAGTCTTCATAAAAATACAGTATTTGTTTGCTTTTGTTCTCTCTTGTGACAGCGACAAAATCTAGAAAACTAGTGAAAGGTTGGAGTGCTTCCAGACAAGGTTTTTATGGTGCCATCACCTTGCTTCATTCACAGAACAGTGTGTGCATGTATGTTTCCAGACATCATAGTCTTCCATTCATAGGCCTCCCATGATTTCCCACTGCTTCTTCCATCTTTTTTCTTACCGCAATATTTACACTAATAGCCAGTAAGAAAGAAGACAGAATAGCTGCAGCACAATGCCTTCTTATTGGTAGTGCTACGAGTTCTCCATCTGGAAGCACCCAAGGCCAGTTGCAAGCTATGTAACCAAAGCCCTAGCCAATGATTTAACAACATTCCAAAGAAAATGTATGAGCTTGAGATCATGTGTCTAGGATTGCCCACTCCAGCACCCATGGATTAAAGCAGAAGGTAAAAGACTATGTCCACACGGAATTTTTTTATGCTTTTCCATGCCTGCAACCAGAAGTGCAGGATGCAATTCCAAACAAGGTACTAGTGGTGCAAAGTTTTTTACACAGAGACCTCAGCTATAAATTGGCAGCCTGCAGCATCTGTGCTCTGCCTGGGATTCACTGTGTCCATAACAAGCAGACAATCAGGGTATCATAGTAAAACATAACTGTTATGTGCCTTGCTAAGTTTTAGGATGTGCTTAACATGTGCACTAGAGGTCTCAAAAATGCCATTTGGTAGCAACAGTGTTTCCTGATGTTTCGATTGTCCAGAGACACCTGTTGCAAGGATGCCAAATTCAAACTAAATGTGTGAAAATAACTCATGGGCACATACCTGGGCTTATTGAGGGAAACGTTTAAAGTATTGTTAGAATCATCTGTAAAATGGTGTTGATCTAATTATTTTCATTCAAAACCCAAAAACAAATACGGGAAGTGTTTCAAATAAGCAGTTTGAATGAAGATGAGTTTTCCAATCCCAATATTTACACTAATAGCCAGGCACCCTCCCTCTGCTAGTTTCACATATTCTGTGCAGCAAGTAACTATTACTCTGTATACCGCCATAGTGAAAGTGAGATGAAAACTGGTGGGCATCTGTCCCTTGACAACTCCATTCTGGTGCCAAGTACATTAACAGTTCCCGCTGGATGTGTTCTGCAAACAACTGGCAAGAGGACCTGAACCCTTAAGTCCTTTTTTAGACAGGCAAAGGATAAATGTAATAAATAGCCATAGGCTGGAAAACCACAGAACTTATTTGCATTTACCTTTCAGTGTACTTTTAACATTTTAAGGCACTTGTAGGTGACTATAATTGGCTAAACATGTGATACAGGAACAAAGAAAGCTGCCTTAGACCGAGTCAGACCATTGGTTCACCTAGCCTATTGTCAACACTGGCAGCAATGGCTCTCTGGGGCTTCAGGAGGAGTCTTTCCTAGCTCTACCTGGAGATGCTAGGGCAGTGATGGTGAACCTTTTTGAGCCCGAGTGCCCAAACTGCAACACAGAACCAACTTATTTATTTCAAAGTGCCAACACTGCAATTAAACCTGAATACCGAGGTTTTAGTTTTAGAAAAACAACTCATACAGTTGTCCGAACTAATTAACATCTTTTGTCTTAAAAGAAAAACACAATAACAGAGCTTTCAATGATACAAACAGATTTTTGTTGGGAAAAAAATCAACTCAAAAAATTATTATAGTACTACATTGTACACATAGCCTGAAGGGAATTTATACAAACTTTTTAAATAATTAGGCACATGTATTTTTGGGTAAGGGATTCTCAACTTGTAATATGATTATATGCCAGACTGAAATTGTATGGGGCAAGCTTTACCCTGGGTCCTTTCCCTGCTTCTACAGGTGTCGGATTAGCAAAAGTAAAAGTCAACCTGTACTAGGATGAGCAATATAAACAAGAAAACTAAATGTGCTTAACACATTTTAAACACTTTATGTCTTGGACTGCAAACACTGCATTAGGTAAAAGTTTGCATTGGGCAAGCTTTTGCACAATTAATGTGATTTTTGCTATTGCATGCATGCTGATAATGTGTCAAACCTTGGCTCATACTCCGTTAGTTTGAGAGCAACACATGCAGCACTCAGGTCAACTGTTAGGGCTTTACATCCAAACCATGCTCTGTGCATCATTCTTCAAAATCTTTTAAATGTGATAACAATGTAGAAAAGAATTCTGTAACAGGAATTCTAGAATAAAATCATTCTGTTCCACACTGTGAGAAAGAACAAAATCAGTAGTGTTTTGCAGAAGGGGACGGTCTTTTCGCAATCTGGTGACCAATGGCTCGAGTGCCCACAGAGAGGCCCCTGCGTGCCAGCTGTGGCACCCGTGCCATAGGTTCATCATCACTGTGCTAGGAACTGAACTTGGGACCTTCTGCAAGCGTGTGCTTTGGACCCTTCCTCATGTGCTATGGAACCATCCATTGTATGAATAGGCATAATATAGGTTACTTTACAGTTAAGAACCAGGACTAGTTTCATTTGGGGAACTCCGCTGCCCTGGGACAGTCATGGGTATGTGGTATCATGCACATTGTATGTCATCCATTACTGATTTTAGTGGTTATGGTTCTTGTGGAAAATGTTTAAGGGTACAATTCTAAGCATATTTAGACAGAAATAAGTCCTACAATTCAAAGTTCTCCCAATTCTACAATTCTCCCAATGCTGGGAGTTATAGGACTTACTTCTGTCTAAATATGCACAGGATTGCTCCCTAAGCCTAAGGGATTGATCCTTCAAGGGGCAGGATGCAGATCTAATTTAACAGGAACCATTGTAAAAGGGGTACAGTTGATTTAGATAGCATAGCCAGATCACATGCAATACACAAACCCTATGTAGACAACAGCTGTTTCCTGTGTGATTTAAACAAAAACTTTTTGTATGTACAGTCATGCCTTGGATTGAGAGCATAATTCGTTCTGGAAACGTGCTTGTAATCCAAAACACTTGTATATCAAAACGAAATTCCCCCCCAAAAAATTGTACAGAGATTTTTAATTTAAGCCGTACTACAGTACTTGTATTGCAAGTCGTCGCTTGTATATCAAGTCAAAAAAAATGAAATAAATATTTAAAAATTTGCTTGTCTTGCAAAACGCTCTCAAACCAAGTTACTTGCAATCCAAGGTATTACTGTAAATGTTATACTTTGTATTGTTCTACACTGCCTGGAAATGGTGACATGACAGGCAGGATATAAATATTGAAATAAAATAAATCAAAATACAACAAACAAGTAATTTCCGGAAACATTTCTGGAAGAAACCCCTTCAAACAGAAATTAAAACATGGGTGGTTTCTGACCAGCATAACCTGTGTGAATGTGTATCACGGGTGGGCAAGTTGTGGCTCTCCAGATTTTTGGCCTACAACTTCCGTCAGTCCCTAGCTAGCATAGCCAGTGGTGAGGGATGATGGGAGTTGTAGGCCAAAACATCTGGAGGGCCACAAATTGCTCACCCCTGATGTATGTGCAGCCTCAGAGAGCAGTTATTTTTCTCATCATGACTATCTGAAGTTCCTTTAAAAGAAAAAATAAGGGAAAGATTAATTTATCACATTTAGATCCTACCTTTCTTCCACCATGGCACCATGGAACTCAAGACAGAGTACATAGGGTACCCAGGCAGGCTCTGATCCAGGCACTGACCAGACTCAGACCTGCTTAGCTTTGGCAAAGTTGTTAGACCATGCCCTGAGAAAAATTTAACTGGTCAGTGCTGTGGCAAAAGATGTGAGAATCTTACATGCCGCAATAAACTGCACTAGGACTTTAAGATAGGGATTTAGAACAAGTTTTCGGTGGGGAGCTGGATGCCCTGTCTCCCGGCCATATGATATCAGGTGATTGTGGCCATGCCCACCTGTCATCATTTGCTCCCTGGCCAAAGTGCCAGGTGGATCTTCCATCTGGCACTTGGGCCAGGGACAAGGTTGCACGTGGGCTTTCCTAGTTCAGGAATTCCCGCATGCAGTGAAACTGAGCCAGCCCACATTACAGGAAGAGTGGGTGAAGTGGAGTCAGGCCGCCCTGCTCCCCCATCCCCACTATCATCTTTGATTTGAGGAATTCCCCAGAGGTCCTGTGGCCAGATTGGGGTGCCAGCTGGACTGAATCTGGTCCATGTCCCAGAGGTTTAAGAGCCCCTGCTTTAAGAGCATATAACAGTGTCAGAATTGCATCTTGTGGTAAATCTCTGGTGACCAAACAAAGAAGTTGGCTGAAAAATGCAATGTACTGTACGCACTCATCATTTAAGTAGTATCTTCTTTCTTTTATGGGTGGGAGCCTCAGTTCCCCTCTACGAGCATGGTGACTTAGAAGCAAGTCCCACTGAACTCAATGGGACTTATTTCTGTGTAAACATGGATAGGCTGGGGATGCAAGTCTGCAATTTTGAGGCTGCTTGTTTGCTTATTTACTTACTACATGGTAACAATTGCGCTGCAAGAGTCAAACCAACCATTTATATACTTATGTACTCCCAAGGAACTCTCTGAATCCTAATTCTGCAGAGGTTTTTAATCAGAATAATGCCCTCAATTTTGCATGGAGATTTACTTCAAAGAATGCTTCAGGGAGACCAAAATCTACTCTAATCAATTTCTCTGCTTTGTGGTAACTCAAGGGCCTACTTCTTTAATCTCTTCCCTACCCGTAAAACCAAGGGATTGAAGGGGATATTACAAAGAAGAAAAAGAGATAAGAGTGGAAGTCACAGCTTATTAGGGATGTCTTTCACACACCACTTTCACACACCTGTCCCAATTGAACAACTATACTGTCCCACCCCACCTTTGTCTCTTTTTACTAATTTTGTTGATCTTCTCTACTGTGGTATTTTACAGCCTTTATGTTTTGCATCTCTTTTGGATTTTGCACAAGTAGTCTAGGCAACCTACAAGGACTGGGGCAGGAAAAGGTAATTATGTTTCACTTGGCACACTTCAGAAGAGCAAAATGAATAGCAGGTGGGTCCCTCCAGACGTTTTGGACTACAAGTCCCATCATACCTGAGCACTGTCCATGTTGGCTAGTGCTGATGGGAGGTGTGGGACGAACATCTGGAGGCACCCACTTTGGGGAATGCAGTCTTACTGCAATGGAATCGTGTCAAATCTCTAATAGCATAACCAATGCTTTACTTTTCATTATTTATGCATTTATTATTTGTTACATTTTAGTGCTTTCTGTGTACATAAAGAAAAAATAGATTGTTACACCTGCCCGTGATGTTTGCTTTTTAAAAACATTCTAAGCATTTCTAAAATAAACTGGTAATTTCTACCGTTTTATAGTTCAGAAGTCTGATCTTATGCAAATTTAGGTGTCTTAAACACAACTCTGCCTTGGATCAGACTGGGAGCTTTCTGCATTGAGAATTTCTGAGCCCAATTTAACTGAACAGTGCCCCCTTTACCACTGGAGCACAGTAGAGCAATTATCTCTTATCTAGTGACCTTCACAGTTATTTGGTCACTCCGTATTCAATGCTATCCACCCTAAAGTCTCTTGCCCTGAACTCTACTTACATCACAGCTGTTCTAACAGCAGTGGGAGTGCTTCTACAAACAGACCAGTAGCTTGTTTTTGAAATCATCTACGTCATCATTTCCTGTATGTTTAGTCTGTCACTGGGCTGTCCCTGGCACAGTTCTGCAGCCATAATCTCACCTTTATTTCTCTAGCTAGCACAAGATAAAAGTGAAATGGGAGAAGGTAGGACAATTCTCCTCGCTTCTCCATTCCTAGCTTAAGGGATGACAGTGCATAGCCCTCAGTAAGAGCAGACAGGCAGGCTTCACTGTCAATCAGGCTGCAAAGCACAGGGAGGGAAGTGAAGCAGGGCTATTCCACTGCCTCTCCTGAGAGACCAGCTGTTTTTTGCTCTCCCCAACTATCACTTAGCTGGCAGCCATTCCATCAGAGTACCTGAGATGTTTCCTGAACTGTAACTGTAAGAACTGCTGCCTAAACTTCCTTTTTCTCCTCCATCCCCTTTTCCTTATGTGTCATCATGACTTTTAAATTGTAAGCCTGGGGGCAGGGACTATCTTAGTACTGATATTTCTAAGCCACTTGGAGAGCTTTTGGGGCTTTTTAAAAAATGCTTTTTAATAAAGTAAAATAAATCAATTACATTCCACTGCACATTTCACAACCCTGGAATGAAGATCATTAATCACAATTTAATCCAATCCCCTGCCACAGGACGATTAAAATTTTTTTTAAGTCGTCAATAATTACGGTACTCACCCAGGCGCTTCTTTAAAATTTGCAAGGAAGACTGACAGGCAGCAAGATCCTACCTAAAGAAACATGCTGATTTTACACAGAAGTCTCACCAAGTCCAAGTCTAGGAAGTAAGAACCCGAGGAGTGTAGCCCAACATTAGGAAGCA
The DNA here is from genome assembly GCA_021292165.1 of Shinisaurus crocodilurus. Classification (NCBI taxonomy): domain Eukaryota; kingdom Metazoa; phylum Chordata; class Lepidosauria; order Squamata; family Shinisauridae; genus Shinisaurus; species Shinisaurus crocodilurus. Next base: position 292,757,306 of record CM037876.1, read on the forward strand.
TTACTTCGGGTTTTGGTGAATGACTTCCTACTCTAGTCTAAATTATAAACTATTTCATATTACACAACATCCACTCATCCACGCATCGGATGCACTGATAACCGTTATGGCTGCAGTCCTACTCATACTTACTAGAGGTAGAAAGTTACAACCTATGCACATGTTCTCGATAGTAAAATCGCAATCCCATGCAGATTTATTTAGGAGTAAGGGACACTGAACCAGTGAGACTTGCTTCCGAGTAAATGCGGATAGAATTAGGGCGAGGCACGTTCCCCGCGGAGCTGCAAGATTCTTTACTAAAGGACACCGCGGGGAAAACGTGGCGATGTTCCTGCACGGTTTAGGCCTCCGCAGCTCTCCGGAAAAGCCTGCACGCGAAGCCCGGACCACGGAGAGCCAAATCAGCAGGCGAGATGCAGCCTCGGCCGCGGTCTGAGGGAGACGGAGCCGCTGACGCCTGACGGGACCTCCGCATCTTCTGAGGGAAACGGGGGATCCTTGGCTCCGAGTATGCCTTGGCGGGTCTGGAAGGCTATTTATCCTGAAGAGAAATACCAGAGGCACTCAGGAGGGTTCAGTGAAAATAATTCGGATTAACGGAGTTTGGGAACCGGGGCAGAAAAGCAACAGCGGCTGGATAAGACCGCGCTTTGCCCACTTCTCCCAGGCTGAAGAAAAAAAGGGGAGTTTCACTGCCCCCCTTGCCTATGTTAGGCTCCCCAGAGCCCCACCCGGACACTAGAGGTAAGCGGCCCCGACCCCAACGCTCAGAATCCTTCCTCCAGGGGGCGCCGTCGTCGAAGCTGCCACCGTCGTCGCCGCGCCAGCGAGCCAAGAAAACAGCCCGGAGCTAAGCCGCCGCCGCCGCCGCCGCCGCCAGGAACTTTCCCCCAGGGCTCCTCGAGCGAGGTGGGCGGGGCCAAAAATGCAACGGCTGTCCAGAGCGAGCGAACAGCCTCGTCAGAAGTCAACGACAAGCTGACTGGAGTCGGCGTGGGAGTGGGGGAGGAGGGAAGGGAGGAGGGGGCGTGTCTCCCGGGCGAAGTTTCTTCGCGATAGGCTGTCCTCAGCGAGGAAAGGGGTGGTCCAAGCCTAACCGGCCTGTTTGGCCGTTGGTCGACCCGAAGAGTTTGATGGGGGGAGGCGCCTTTAAGTCGAGCTCCGCGCCACGATTGGCCCTCGGGCGTGGGGGGCGTGTCCCGGCGGCTGCCGCGGCCTCCGCGGGTCTGGATGGCGGGTGAGGGAGGATTGGGGTGTCTGTCTCTCTCGGCGGTAGTCTCGCGAGGCGGCGCGGGCGGGATTTGGTGGCGGCTGAGGCTGCTGCCTGCTTGCCTTCCTCCCTCCCTCCCAACGAGGAGCTGGTGCTGTTTGTGTGGAAGGGGGAGGAGGCGACGGCGAAGGAGGGGAAGGAGGAAGAGAAGGGAGAGGAGCCAGAGCCCCACCGGCGTCGGGCAGAGGAGCGGACCCGAGGCGGAGGCCCCCTGCTAGGCTTTGGCCCGCCGCCGCCTTTGGCGGCTCCCCGCTCCGCCACCATGGCCTCGGGAGATACCTTGTACATCGCCACGGACGGCTCGGAGATGCCGGCCGAGATCGTGGAGCTGCACGAGATCGAGGTGGAGACCATCCCGGTGGAGACCATCGAGACCACTGTGGTGGGCGGCGAGGAGGACGACGACGAGGACGAGGACGACGAGTGCTGCGAGGACTGCGGCCCTCACCACCCGCCCCACCGCCGCCACCATCACCATCACCACCACCATCACCACCACCCGCCCATGATCGCACTGCAGCCGCTCGTCACCGACGGCGACCCCAGCGGCGGCGGGGTCGGGGCCGGAGGGGGCCAGCTCCACCTGCACCACCACCCGCACCACCAGGAGGTGATCCTGGTGCAGACGCGCGAGGAGGTGGTGGGCGGCGACGACTCAGACGGCTTGCGGGCGGACGACGGTTTCGAGGACCAGATCCTCATCCCGGTGCCGGCTCCGGCCGGCGAGGACGAGTACATCGAGCAGACGCTGGTCACCGTCGCGGCCGCCGGCAGCAAGGGCGGCTCCGGCGGAGGCTCCTCGTCGGGCGGTGGCCGGGTGAAGAAAGGCGGCGGCAGCGGCAAGAAGAGCAGTAAAAAGAGTTATCTGACGGGAGGCGGCGGCGGGGCCGAAGGGGGCGGCGGCGCCAGGAAATGGGAGCAGAAGCAGGTGCAGATCAAGACCCTGGAGGGGGAATTCTCGGTCACCATGTGGGCTTCGGGTAAGTGGAGCGGCCGGGCCGAGCCCGGCACGTTGCGGCGGCGACTGGGGAGGGTCCGGGGAGCCTCCTGCTCGACCCGGCGGGCTCTTCCCCCCGTTTTGTTTTGAAGGGAGGCCATGTTTGGATGTGTGTGATGGGCGCCGCCATGTTCATCTCGCCAGGGCAAGTATGGCGGCTTCCCCCGAAAAGATGGCGGGGTCTCGCTGCTCCTGCCTGATTGCCCGGCTCCCTCCGGCGGGGGGGAAAAGGGAAAGAAAGATGGCGGCGGCCCCGCCAAGATGGCGGCCGCGAGAGAGAGAGGGGAGGGGAGGCAGCAGCGCGCGCTTCCCCCTCCCTTCGCTGACTGAGTCCTGGACTAGGCCGCAATGGCGTAGTTTCTGCAGTAGGGGGAGGAGGAGGGGAAGCAGGAGAAGGGAGGCGGGGCGCGGGGAGAGCTCCGCGGCCCGTCCTTCCCCCGTTTTGTACCTGGGACCTTTTCGTTTTTTCATTTCCCCCGCGTCTTGCCCCCCAGCCGCCTCATTCCCTCCTAGCTAGCGCCTTCGCCTCAGTTGCCTTTTTCCTCTGCTCGCCACACATTCTTGCTTTTATTTCACTGGCACAGACTTCCCTTCTTCCCTCTCTTGGCGACCCCCACATTCTCCCTGGCTTCATCACAATCTCCCTCCACTCTTCCCTCAAACGCTTGAGGTCTTTTTCTTTCCCCTCCAGTTTCCTTCCCCCCCTCCCCATTTTGTATCTAGGACCTCTGTCTCATTTCCCCCCGTCTCGCCCCCCAGCCGCTTCATTCCTCCTAGACAGCGCCTTTGCCTCAGTTGCCTTTTCCCTCTACTCGCCGCAAATTCGTGCTTTTATTTCACCGCCACAGGCGTCCCTTATTCTCCCCCTCGCCTCCTTCGCCTGGTGACTCCCATCTCCTCCCTAGCTTCATCACAATTCTTTCAAACCACACCACACACACTCTTTCCCCCAAACGTGTGAGGTCCTTCCCTTCCAGTCTCCTCCTCGTGCCCCGCCTGATGTCCTCTCCCGCCGGCCTCCTTGCCTTCACAGCAGTTGCCTCACGGATTCCTCCTCATTTCCTTTTCCTCCTGGCATCTTCTCCCCCATATATTGGGCAACATCCCTTCCCCAAGCTGCGCTTTTCTGCCAAGGTGGAAAGGGGCGGGTGAGGGCAGTTCGGTGGGGCAAAGGGGCTGGCAGCTGTTGCTTAGGGCACTGCAGTGGTTTTCTATTTAGGAAGGGTTGGGTTATAGTTTTACTGTCGGTATTTGGATAGTACTAGAACCACTCCTGGTTGCTGCCTTATTCCATGAGAAGTAAGCCTTTTGCAAGAAATAGATTGATGGGGCTGTGTCAAACATACTGAGGAAAGGAGCCTACTTCTAGCTTCTTTCTAAATCCCTTTGGCCGACATTAGTGGGTGCTCAAATAGTTAAGGGTCTTGAAAGATGCCTAAAATAGGTGCCCACTGACATCAGCTCTGGAGAAAAGAGGTGGATCTTCTGACCCTGGAGGTTGGGCTTCTGGCAACAGATCAGGGAGCCTTTGACTTCAGAGCTTCTGTCCATGATTCAGGTCGACCTCTTGGCATTTATTCCTTAGCAGGCTGACACCCCCTGCCTCTAGATCCAGAACATGTTGTTTGAAAGTAAGTCCCAATGATTTATCGCCAAGTAAAAGGCATTTGTGGTTGCTGCCCACATGTTGGGGTTAATAGTCAAGTGTAACAGCTGTGCAACACTCTGCAGGTTTTAAGATCTTAAATGGTTTTCTGTAGATTTTTTTCAAATGGCCAAGAGCAGTAATGTTTGTAGAATTGACCACCATTGTGTTTTTTTTTAATTTTTGTGATTCTAGGTAATGTCTTAATTACCCACAGCCTTTTAGAAACATAAAAATGAGTAAGAATTTGGCTCATCTAATGCAGAAACTCTGTATAGTCTGTCTACTAGACTGATGACAGCATTTGAATACATTTCAGTGTGTTAAGCAATAGAAGCACCAATATTTGCTGAATGAATGCGAGTTTCTTATTTATTTATTTATTATATTTATACCCCATCTTTTTTCCTGCAAGGAACCCAAGGCGGCTTACATAATCCTCCTCCTCCTCTCCATTTTATCCTCACAACAACCCTGTGAGGTAGGTTAGGCTGAGAGTCAGTGACTGGCCCAAAGTCACCCAGTGAGTTTCATGGCCGAGCGGGGACTAGAACCCATACCTCCCAAGTTCCAGTCCAACACTCTCACCACTATGCCGCACTGGCTCCATTTATCACTACATGGATAATATGCAGTTTTAGAAAGTCTAAATGTCATAGGAAAAATGGGGAAAAAATGTTTTTAAAGTATCTTAAATAGCACCATAATATAATTCCCAGAACAGGGTAATTTGATTTCAATCAATGTGATTTAAATCATAAAGAAAAAACATACTGGGTGGTATCCAGTTAACCCTTCCTGCTGATGGAATGGCTTCTGACATTGGAATGCAGAGGGGGCAATTCTCCTCTCCAGTACAGATGCAGGAGGACTGCAGGGAGGAGGAGAGGAAGGGGAAGTCTCATTGCAGGAGCAGAAGTTCACTTGTGTGGGGTTGGATTTCACTCTTAAATCCATTTTGAATTTCATGTATTTCCTGAGCAAGTCTGCATATTAATTAAAACCTACTAATTTGCAGTTAGCACTTCTATACCTTTATCATATTGTCAATAACATAAATACCAGGCATGAGCATAATCCAGGATTTTTGGCTATGCAGCCAGCATACCTTTTGCACTGCATATTGCTTGGAGATTCAGTGACAGATTTGTTTAGTGTGCTTCTGTATGGATTGTATCCAATGTTAGTGGATCCCATTCATTTCAATGAGTCTATTCTAAGTAGGACTAGCATTGGACAGAACCCAATATATGCAAGGGCTGAGCAAGATCACTTGAGGGCCAAGGCTGTCCGGTTCTTTTCCCATTTTACATAGACAACTACCGGTACTCCTTAATTCAATAGGTTGGATCCAGACTAAGGCTGCAATCCTCATCAGGCTTTCCTGTTAGTAAGCCTCATTGGACACAGTTGGACTTATTCCTGAGTCAACATATTATAGGATTGTACTTTAAGTCTCATTGAAATCAGTGGGACGAGTTCATCATCATTTGAGCCCCATAAGATAAATGTAAGGCTTTAACTTATAAGTCTGTAGTAAGTGTCTCAGTTTTTAAAACAATAGATATATATATATTTTTAAAAATCCAATTTAAATGCATCCAATTTTTTACCTTTAAAAACAGACCAAAAACAATCTTGGATTTTTATCCAGGAGGCTGATTCTCTCTAAACCTAAACAACTGGAGGGCACCAGGTTGGGAAACTCTTGTGTATAGGATTGCAGACCTAGATTCTTTGGGTTTCTGTGAGAAAATCTCAGACTGGGTGGTTGTATGATCAAGAAGCAATTGAGCACATTCATTACCAGAGCTTGCAAAAGTCTGAGAGCAAGCACTAGCATGTGTTTGAGATTTGGATTTTCAGGTGTCCAGTGAGGTGTTTTCTTAGAACCAATGTTGCATATGCTGGTGGTGGCTCATATGAACTACTCTAGTTAGTTGGCCCAATTCTCTTTAGTTCTAACACCATGAGGTTATCATCAAAATCAGCGATTTATTTCAATCTAGGTATATGAAATGTTTTAGATCTTAAATGAACACTTTTGCGACAGCCTTCCCTTCAGAAATGTAATACGTATATATGCTCATAATTCACGCTAAGTGGCTCTCGAAGTCCACTGGTCCTATTGTATAAATTAACACCATGCCTGCTCTGTTCATGATCAGCTTGTCACACCAGCGTCTTTGATGGGCAGTTGCATGTTATAGGCCACTAATTTAGGGTGTACCTAGCAGCAGTGGCATCGCCAGATATCCTATACTTTACACCAGGGAGTAGGCAATGTGGTGCCCTCCAGGTGTTTTGGACTACAATACTCATCAACCCTAGCCACCAAGGCCAATGGTCAGGGATTATGGCAATTACAGTCCAAAACATCTGGAAGGTTGCCTACCCCTGCTGTACACTGTCCCAATGGGAAATACTGAAATAATCCCAGGCCTGTGGCTCACGCTGGCTCAGCTTGTCTGAGCGTGGAAAGCTAAGCAGGGTCAGGCCTGGTGATTACTTGGATGGGAGACCCCTCCTCTAGTTTCCTGCATTGAGCAGGGGGTTGGACTCGATGGCCTTGTAGGCTCCTTCCAACTCTATGATCTATGATGAAACTTTTTGTAGATAATTAGAACTATGCAGGAAGCCGGTTTGAATATGCAGTAAAATGTTGGTATTTGCCCAGTCCAAGTGTGCAGCACTACTATTCAGTGCTTTCTGCTCAGCCACCCCTTACCTAGTGTTGCACATAATTGGGTTGCTGAAGCCTATCCTGGATGTGTATGTGGAAAAGACTATGTTAACCAGAAGTTCATGGTCTTTTCCAACCTGGTGGCCTCCAGATGACCATGCCAATGACCATGCTGGCTGGGAATGCTGGGAGTTCTAGTTCAGCACATCTGGAAGGTGCCTGGTTGGAGAAGTCTGTGCTCTAACACAGAACTGCTGCAATTAATTTCCTAAGTGTTTTGAAGTTGGAGGGGTTGGTCATTTAAACTTCACTTTACTTTCTGCCCCTCCCACAAGCCTTCACCAATCATCTGTTCTGCAGGTGAATGTGCAAAGATCATTGCTGCCCATGGTTGCAGGCATGCAGCCTGCTTCTGCTGGAGCAGAAAGTGCCTCTACCCTGTTTTCCATAATCTCCCCCTTCCCTGCATCACAGTCCAGCCCACCTTACATGCATCCAATGCAAACCTCCTACTCTGCATTTTAGCTATCAGCAGTCTAGCTGAGGCACTTTGGAGGAGGAGGGAAGGAGGCTGGAGCGCCATCAGATACCTCATATCATGGCAGCCCCAGTCTCCTCCCTTCCTTGTCCCCCCGGAATGCCCCTTTCACCCCCTCTCCAAGTTAGATTTCCCAACCTCAGAGAGGCAGCAGCTGGCACAGTTCTTTCTGCGCTGGCCGTGACACACAACATCGGAGCATGGATTACCATCTCTGAGGTCGGAGCTCTGTTTCTGACCTCTGATCTGGAAATCCAAATTATCCTATGGTCCCCCAGACGATGTCTAGGGGGCCATAGGATTGCGCTTTCAGTTGATTAGCTCAGTTCTGCACTGCTTTTAGCTGATCCTGGTAAATTGTACCATCAGCAGCACCCCTTCCCCTTTATGGGATTATGCTCCTTGTGTAAAATGTTCAGAGGAGCATACCCATTCCCTTATGTGGGTATACGTATATGTCTGTTAATCGGGGTTTGAATTTGTGCCTCAGTGGATAGAGCTGAATCAAGAACAAGGACCACAGGTTCAGGATTATCGCTGAAATGAGTTAAATAGTTTATTTATGCACAATGGTCAATACAGGAATAGTAGATAATTACGGTAATATTATAGACCTACATGGCTACACAAGAACATTAGGGAAAATCCATCCAGGCAGTAAAATGTGATAATCAACAAGATAGAGGAACAGTGAATAAACGAGCGGATAATACTGTAACAATGTGAATAAATAAATCATTATAAAGGGATACAAAGCAAATTTTAAAAGTCCTGCTCAGTTTCCCAACATAGAGTCACTGTATAATAATATGGAAGAAAATGTACATTCTCTACAGTTTGGTTTTTGTTCTGTAGAGTCCTCTGTTTCTCTGCTTGTTCTGCTTAGATGCTGTAACAGCCAATTAATGTAGTTCTAATCTAAAACTCACATATGAAAGAAACACTCAGTTATTCCACCACTGCCACCAGATAATACAGAATAGCATGTGGGTTATCCCACCAATGCTTCTTTATTTTTTTAAATTAACTTTGAGGCTTGGTTCTATGGAAGTTACTAACACTATTTTTAATAAAGTTCCCAATTAGACATCACCGCTAGGGAATTCTGTCTCAGCTATAAAAACTTTAACTGCTGCCACTAGAATAAACTCTATCTAAAAGAAAATCAGTAGCCTGGTTCCTATGGCATAGGCATGGGATTGACACCACCACTAGAGACAACCTTTCAAAAGGAACTAAAATTAAGATGTTTATTAACAGAAATTATTTACAAATGAGAATAGAATGTCACACTTCAAATAATTTATTTGATTTATTTATTATATTTATACCCCGCCTTTTTTCCTGCAAGGAACCCAAGGCGGCTTACATAATCCTCCTGCTCCTCTCCATTTTATCCTCACAACAACCCTGTGAGGTAGGTTAGGCTGAGAGTCAGTGACTGGCCCAAAGTCACCCAGTGAGTTTCCTGGCTGAGCGGGGAATAGAACCCGGGTCTCCCGAGTCCCAGCCCAACACTTGAACCACTACGCCACACTGGCTCTCAAATAATAGGTTGAGATTGCCTAAAGGCAGGGATGTTGAAGAGTCCTTGGTCTCGAGTCACGAGTCGAGTCACGAGTCCTTGGACTCGAGTCCGAGTCCTTGGTCCAAAATGGTGACTCCCGAGTTCCGAGTCCCGAGTCACTCCCAAAGCTGACTCCACGAGTCCCTATTAAAATCAATGGGGTTTTCCCCCAACAAAATAAGGCTACTTCAGATGTGTGGCTTAAATAAATTCTAGGCACAAGTGTGCCTTTTTATTTCAAAACTCTGCAACTGATTTTGGCAAGAACAGACCAGGCAGACAAACCCAAAATAACCAGACAGGCAGAGGAGGCAGGGAACCCCAAAGCAGGCAGGCAGAGGCCTTTGTCTTGGACAATTCAACTGTTGAACTGGTCAAGAAGAGACCAGGCAGGCAGAGGAGGCTGGGAACCCCAGACAGGCAGGCAGAGGCAGCCAAACCCAAAATGTCTGAAAGGTTGCATTTTAAAAATGATTTTAAAAAATAAACTTGCTGTACTTCCTAAAACTTATCCATGTTGCATTTGAGGAACATGATTTTTTCTAAATGTTTGGCCCCCATTCTGGAACGGTGAGATCTCATCACAATTCCACCCTCACTGAACACCCGCTCCACTGGTGATGAACTTGCTGGAACCAGAAACACACTCAGAGCAGCCACACAGAGTAATCTCAGGTCCTTCTTCTGCCACTCCCAAGTACACAACACATCAATCAAAATAAATCTTGTCACACTGTTGGGGCTGCACTCCTGGTAGCCGTCCATAGTGGCCGAGCAGCGGCACACCTCGCTTCCATGCGCTCTTTGCTGATGAATGCGCTCCTCTCCACTCCTTCTGGCACAGCCCAGGGATGTTGAAGAGTCCTTGGTCTCGAGTCCCGAGTCGAGTCTCGAGTCCCATTAAAAATATTGGGACTCGAGTCAGAGGGGGGACTCAGTCCGACTCACGAGTCGAGTCCTCGAGTCCCGAGTCCCCATCCCTGCCTAAAGGTTCTTAACTATGGATGCTTACCATTCCTGATAGGTGAGAGAGTATTTCCCAGCTAAATAAAAACTCAATAGCTTTTCCTTCAGACCAGATTTCCCTCAGTCCCACCCCAGAAACAGGTTTAGGAATTTCCCTAAACTTCCTTACAAACAGGAACTTTTGCTGTACACCAGTCTTCCTCTGCCTCCAGTTCTTCCTGCTTCTTCTTTCTTCTAGGATGATTCAGATGTTCCAGGGACTATTTGCTGAACTTCCCTTTCGGCAGACATAAAATAAGAACCTAAATATATATGATGTATAATTTGCTTTGCTCATACAATTATCATGTTTGGTATAATACATTTTAAAGTATAGTTTATTCAGACAATAATTACAAATTTACTGAATTTACTTTTAAAAGTTTTTTATTTCAATGATAATTTTATGAGCAAACCAAGTTATACATAATATATTTTATGTTCCTAAAGCAACGTGGTGCCCTCCCAGCATTCCTGACCATTAGCCATGCTGCCTAGTGCTGATGGGAACTGAAGTCCAAAACGTTTGGAGGGCACAAGGTTGGGGGATGCTGTCCTAAAGCAACAAAGTGACTTTAGATCTGTAAAGAGCACTTTAAAAAAGTATTGCATATTTTCAATTTTTCCCACAACAATTTTTCCCATGGTTTCAAAATTTCAAGAATTTTACATCTCCTTTCAGGCCTGCATATCCTTGGTGTATGAGTCCTTAAGAACATAAGAAGAGCCATGCCGGATCAGACCAAGGGTCCACCTGGTCCAGCATTCTGTTCACACAGTGGCCAACCAGCTGCCCATGGGAAACCCACAAGCAGGATATGAGTGCAACAGCACCCTCCTGCCCATGTTCCCCAGCAACTGGTGTATATAGGCATACTGCCTCTGATACTTGGAAGCCCCTAGGGCAGGGATGGGCAACACATGGGCTCCCCTGTCCCACCGCCACCAAATTTGCTGTCATGGCTGCAAAACAGTGATTTTGCAAGGAGATGGGGTGTGCAGGGAGTGTGCGCCTTGTTTGCAAGCAGAAGCACACCCCTAGAAGCCTCTTGGGAGCACAGTTCCACTTGCAAACAGAACACATGCTCCCCACACATCTTGTTTCCTTGCAAAATTGCCACCTTTTTCTGCTGCTGTTGCACCAAATTTGGTGGCAGTTTCAGTGGGGATGGGGTGCGGTCTTCCTTAGTGAAGTCACTGGCTCCCTCGACATCCAATACATATACCTCAGCAGCTCTAGGCATTAATGTCTCTGCTGGGGACATCTGCAGGTCATCAGTGTCCAGCCACATTCATTAGACACTACAGTTGGGACACCCTTGTTCAGCCAAGGAAGTCACCATGCATGGTGAAGAAGAATGAACTGAAGAGAATGAACTTACCACAGCAAGGCTAATGTTCTTTTCAAACACACCCATCCAGTGTGTTGGAACCTGCTTAGTGCCTTAACATGGCATCTGCATGAGACTGCACAATTTCTATTAAAAACATGTTTCAAATGTGCAAGCGTGCTGCCTTTTCCAATAATTGTCATTATTTACATGGAGGAGTTAAACTTTTTAACTGTCAATACAGATCTGGTTTAGGTAGGGGAGTCAAGTTCTAGGGTTCAGCATCAAATTTCTGGGCACCTGGGTGGCCGTGCACTTGAAATCTTTCAAACCTTGGTTATACAAGTATACTTTCTAGAAAGTTGTTTTAGTTGTCATAACCACCTAGGTTTAAACAAACAAAAATGGTTCCAGAGGCAGGAAAACAAAGACCTATACAACTCAAACTCAAGGACAAACTTAAAATGTGGGTGTGTCTGGTAGGTTGGTCGCCTAGTTCTGACCAGGCCGTGAAAGAATATTGTGCTACAAATGGGTAGTCATCTGAATTCTTTATCAGCAAGTACAGAATAATTGAGTAATTTATTTTTTAAATGGTATTTCCTTACATACACAATTCTGTTTCCTTTATCTCTCAGTGCTTGTGTTGTCCTGAGGAAAGCTAATTCTGCTTTGGTAGGATGGTAGAGAGCTAATTGAACCCTGAAAATGGATGTAACCAAGCTAGATGCACCTTCTACCGGCCTCTGGGGGGGGGGGGAAGCTTTTGACACTTGTAATTGGGGTGAGAAATTCTGTAGTTGCTATTCAGGATTCACAATGCTGTCCTGTAGCTCAGCAAGTACACCCCAATAAATACAGTAGAAAAACTAGCCCTGTTTGGTCCTTTAAAAAACCAACAACAAAAAAAACCCTCCTACTTTATCACATGAGTGGGGAACTGAGCTGCACCCCATAGTCCTACCCCTTGGCATCATGCGTGTTATGTAGTCCCTCCCCTGGTGTTCTCACATCTATAGAAGGGAAGGTGTATGTGACATAGGCCTGTTCCCCACTTTCATGTCTGGATAGGTGATTTTTTTTTAACACCTGCATAAGGCTACTCAGTTGCTACTCCAGAAACCACTGTATGTGCCAGATTCTGTAGTTATTTGGATGGCTATTTCAAAAACGACATGGCACATGTAAGTTAGCAGTCATGTGTGTAAACTTGGAATTGTTTAGTCAGATTGCCCACCACTTGTGTCCTCTTGTTGAAGCAATTAGAAGGCTAAACTCCAGAATTAAGATGTTTTAATTATTGCCCTATTTTGAAATGATAAACCACTTTGAGAATTTCTTGTTGAAAAGCAGTATGTGTATTATTTTCTAAATAAATACATACGGGTGATTCATATAGTAAGGTTGTGCCATTAGTAGTAAAAACAAATGGAATAAACAAATTGCTAGTGAAACATTTGATCAAAAATGGTGAAATATCTTATAACATGTTATGGAAACAGATTTTGATTACCTAAGGTTTACAGTTAGCATATGTGTCTTGTCTGCTGCTTATATCTTTTTCAGGCTGTGGATTTCTATTTCTATAACAAGAAACTAGCAATTGAATTCAAGTCATTTTTCAGGTTAAGAGGGAAAGATTTTTTTTAACAAACTGCCACTTGAATATTCATATGGCTGCTAGATTAAGCTGCAAGTGGCAGAGATATCAGAGTATACATTGTAGGGGTAACATATCACATGATAAACTTACCAGTTGAGGTTGCTTCCCTTTGGGCACTGTGTTCATTTGAAAGATGTAATAATTGCATGATCAACGTAAATCATGTCTTGTCCTTGGGTATTGCATAGAGGGCAAGTTTGTAAGCAGGTGACTTTCTACAAATGAATTTTATTTATTGTACCTTTTGGATCCTTCATAGAGATCTAGTTCAAGTTCTTTATATTTATGCACAGAAATAGCTAGACTGGTACCTTAGTACTACAGGCAGAGCAATCCTGTGGCCCCTAGATGACATCTGGGGCATCATAATATGCTGTGGATTCCCTCCTCCAAGGCTGGAGGCAGAGTTCTGACCTCGGAGGAGATCCAGTTGTTGATCTCCCCCTCCCTCTCTAGTCCCTCCTTGCTGCCAGGGAAAGGATGGGGGTGGGGGTGCTGGTTAAGACGCAACCCTGCCTCTGGCATTGTGCTCAGAGGCCTGTCTAGTGGGAAACACTGTAAAGGAGGATGGCAGGTCATAGAATTCTTCGAAGCCTCCAATCTTGGAGGCTTCCATTTGGCGGGCAGCAATCCAGTAGGATTGTGCCCTGTTTCTCCCAAGCTAGCAGTGTTGTCCTTCGTGGATGTTAAATCAAAATTCAGTTTGCTCTAATCATTTCAGATGACAAAAAAGACATTGACCATGAGACTGTGGTGGAAGAGCAGATCATTGGCGAGAACTCCCCTCCTGACTACTCTGAATACATGACGGGAAAGAAACTGCCTCCTGGAGGAATACCTGGCATAGATCTCTCAGACCCTAAACAGTTGGCTGAATTTGCAAGGTAAGTGGTAAGATCTGTTACTCTAGTAAATACATAATTTCTTTATAGTCATTCATATTTCTCGGGTAGTGAGAAATTCTTTTTGTAGGTATGGGTATGTAATTTATCATGGGTTATGTACAGCATTTTCATGATGTAATTGGTAAGCATTTTCTGTAATGCGTTTTGCTGTCAAGCAATTGAAATTACTCACAAATGTTAAAAATGGATGTTTTGGTGGCTCTGCTTTGATAAAAATGAATGTTTTGGTGGTTCTGCTTTGATAAAAAATGAATGTTTTGGTGGCTGTATTTTGATGCAACTTGCCTTCCAACAATACATTGAAACTGGTTCCACCTTGAAAGTAGTACCTCTTGTGAACCTCCATTTAAAGGCCGATACCATTGACTAGATAGCTGTAGACAAAGGATGGGCTGGTTGGTTCAAATCAGGATGTGCACTTCAGCCCCCTGCATCCCAGTGTGGCTTTTTGGCTCTCATTTCCCCTTAAGGTTTCCAAATCACAATGCTTCAATGACAACAGGAGCCATAGCGTGCAGAATTCCCCTGTCAGGGTCTAGATCCTGCAATCACTTATTTTGCAATTACTTCCCTAAGCCCACTCTGGAATTACTTCCCTGTCTCCCCTGCCATATTTCTCAAGTCACCTACTCTACCTTCAGGTTCCTTTTTCTAAATCCACTCTCTTCTCTGCACCATTACCGTACTTCAGCCTCCTTGCCTCTGGGTGCCCTGCCCCTACATTTGTAGAGATAAGATAATTCCCAGGACCTCTGCCCCATGTGAAGTTTTAGTCCCAGCTAAACTAACAGCTTCCTCTTCCCTCACAAGCTGAACTGTAAACTGTTTAGTTCCCTGAGCGACTGAATAGTTTATGCCACCGCACCAGCTCAGCCAGTCAGAGGCTTCGCCACCACAGTTACAATACAGTGTAAATGCTTTATGACAGAAGTGTATTTACTAATACAAAGCAGATAAGGTATGTGCTGTTCACTGATCACTGCTGCTTTTTTCTCTGTAAGAATGAAGCCAAGAAAAATCAAAGAAGATGATGCTCCAAGAACGATAGCATGTCCTCACAAAGTGAGTGAAATGTTATGATTGCTGAATGACTTGCAGGGCAAATCTTGAGAAAGCTAATTTCAGCCTATTACTATATTTAAGCTAATCTGTTGAGCTCCATTTTAGTTATGATCTCCTCTTGAAATATTTTCAAAATACAAGCAACGTTCTAATGTTTCTTCTGTTCCATTCTTAGAGGCCAGTACATATTTTTTAAAATATATATATTTCAATGAAACAATTAACATAATAGTTTGTGGTTGCAAAGACCACTTATCTGTTTCAGAAATTAATGTATTGGAGAAGTTAATATTTCTACAGATAAGAAGAGGAAGAGCCATGACTGGTGGCTCTTCAGGGTGGAGGAAAAGCATCACATGTATTTTTTAAAAATTGAAAATGAGTCGGCAAAAGAGTCAGAATGAGTTTTAATGCTATAGCAATTATAGCTGGAATACAATACACTGGACAATGATTGTGGAAGAACTTTCCCAATTCCAACTTAAAGAGATGGTGGAATTGAACATCTGAATCAAGAATTTGATGGATATTGAATTTGTGTGTGTGTGTTTTAATATAGCATAAGAACATAAGAAGAGCCATGCTGGATCAGACCAAAGGGTCCATCTAGTCCAGCATTCTGTTCACATAATGGCCAACCAGCTGCCCACGGGAGCCCACAAGCAGGACATGAGTGCAACAGCACCTTGTTCCCCAGCAGTATATGGTCTTTAGAAAAAACTCTTGTATGATTGGACTGAGATCAGTTGGATGCTCACAGCTCAACTATCTTCCATTGGTTAGGCTACATGAGACAATACTTTGATTGTACTGTCATGTATAGCTGACTGACAGCCATACTGATGTGGAGCCTACTTGCCTTGATCTACCACCAACGTCTTCCTCTCCTTTCCTAGAAATGAACCTTTTGGAACTGGCATTTTTCAGTCCTTCATTTTGGTGGACCTCTTCCATTGTCAGTACATTGCTAAATAAGCTTCTCCTATCACTTTAGTATACAGGTGACACTAGTTTCCATTCTCCTTTCCATGTCTGGAAAGAGACTCAGTGTGTACAGGTGATATCTGTTGAATAATTAGGTGATAATTCTGGTCTTTCCTGACTGCTAATGGAACTTGTTGGTGTTGTTTTGAAGGGCTGCACAAAGATGTTCAGGGACAACTCAGCCATGAGGAAGCATCTTCACACTCACGGGCCTCGAGTACATGTTTGTGCAGAATGTGGCAAGGCCTTTGTGGAGAGCTCAAAGCTAAAACGGCACCAGCTAGTTCATACTGGAGAGAAACCCTTTCAGGTAACTTTTTCAAAATACTCTTATCTGGGCAATCTAAACTCGATGTCATCCTTACTGGTAATCAAAGTGTAGTTTTCCTTTTGAGGTAAAAACCAAAACTAAAAGGTACCTGTTCTCAGATAAAGGGCTGGAAATAATCTAAATGTGTAGATCATTCAGTTAACTCTTCTTCCCCCACTTTCCAAAATAAAACAAAGGCATGAACACACAAGACATTTAGCACGAAACCTGCTCATGTCCAGTCTGGTTGGGCCATTCCTAATGACTTAATGGAAGGTGCATGAGGGTGTGTAAGTGGATACTTTAAAGTGAGCACAGATGTTTTCCTTACTCCAGTAGTTTGGATTAAGGCAGTATATAGTGTTCTCAGATTTAACCCATGTATTCAGGTTAAGAACTACAGATACGATTTCGGTATCTTTCCATAGTTACCAAACATTTTGGGGCCAGGCTTTTTAATAAACAGCATGCTTCAAATCTGCTAAACAAGTTATTCCTAACAAGACAATGCTCAACATGTACTACGTTATCATTCTCCACCCCCAACCCCACCCCAAGCATTCCAGAAGCTGGCTGCATTTCTGCACACATCATAATTGTCAATGACTTTTTTAAACTGTTGGAGCACTTGCAAGCAGTTGATGTAGATGGAGTGCAATATTTTGAGAACTGTTTCTCCCTTTTCTGACATGCTGCATTTTCCCACTACAGGCCAGGCCTCAGAGATTATGTAGGTGTGGGATGTCTTTCACTGATAAGTCATACTGTCTAGTTTGCCAGATCAAGATGTACAAACTGGACAACATCATAAACAAATTGTATGTTGTTTTTTTGTTTTCTCTGAGGTTCATAGAATGTGCTTATATGCAAACTGTCTCTTCTATAATAGGAACAACAAAACTTTTAGCAGTGGAGGAATTCTATTCACAATCCTGTTTTTTACAGTTCCTGTTTTAAAAGATGGCACTCTTTGAACTGCTGTTCTACCCCTAGTTGGTAGGAGGACTAGTTTTCCATGCTCGGTATTACCTGTCATGTGTATAAAGCAGTCAGTAGCTGTCTTTTTGCCACATTGGTGGAGCAGCCACCCATGCCTCTCCCGTCAGAAGTTCCCGCACCTTTAGCTTGCAAAGATTGTCCAGAAAGGCAGTGAACAAAGCAGTGAGAAGAAGCAAGTAACCAATGATGCGTACCAACATGGATTTCAGTGGATAAAGCAATCTGTTTACACCTGATAAACCATTTAAATAACCCCAAACATTGAATTGCAGCATTTATAGGCAGGACTGTGTGAATTCTTCGTGTCCACAGGATTGCTGTTTAAAGAGTAGAAACCTTTGTGGAATTGAGCATCCTGAGGACTTTGGTTTCTTTCTCTTTGGAAAGCAGCACATTTCTACCCCCTAAGGTCATGAAGAGCGGCTTAAATATGTTTAGCTGATACCTGGTAAAATTTTAGAAGTCAGGGACCAGTACTACTTTGGGGAAGGGGGCTTCAGTGCCCTGCACAGCTTTCTGTCCTTCCTCCATGTATTGTTTTTTTTTTTTTTGGCTTCTGTCCATTTCTCTCATTCTCCATCCTGTTCTACTGTTCTTGCCAATCAATAAATATTTTGTTCTATATTCTTGCTAGAAAGCCTGCTATTTGCAAGAAAAATTCTGTAAAATTTTTAAAAAATGTACACTTCTGATTAATTGGTATAAATGTAAAATGTATTTCCTTGGCAAAATTTGGATCGAGAGGGTAAAACTTGAAGGGCACACAGACCTGCTTATAGGTACGGTATATATTAAGTTAGCTGGGCTATCTTTTCCTGCTCTAGAAATGTATGGCTCCCTGTTGATATAACTAGCTGCTGATAATTTGTGTCAAGTTTGTAGGGATTAGTTTTGTCTGTTTGGAGTATACCTAAAGTACCCATGCCAGATTCCAGCTGACATTTTTCTAAATAAGGCCCATACAACTTCCTACTTGCCAATTTGAATGCAGCCCACTCTCCATGTAGGGTGACCCGCCGGAGGTTCATAAGCCTGCTCTTTATGCTGCCTGCTTGGGGCTGCAAAATCAGTGACGTTCTCGGTGGTCTCTGCGCATTACCACAATTGGGATTTAGTTTTAAGAGTTCTCAAACAAGAAAAAAGACTCCCCTCAAACAGAGGCAAGGTCTTTTGATTTACTCAGGTTTGGGGGTGGGATATGCACCTTCCCGCTCCGTTTCTGTTGGCAGCTACAGCAGCATTGTTGAGAACTTTCTTTGTGAGTTGATCATTCATCTAATTGAGCTGCTGTTGTCATTGGTTAGGTTTTCCTTTACATTTTTCTTCCTCTTTCTATGTGTGAATTTAAGGGGGAAGGGGGGGTTGCACAACATGCTAAGCCACCCTATGAATAAGTTACAGAGTGTAGGTTGTTCGCGGACAGATGATCGGGCTCACTGTGGCTTGTTCTCCCCCTCCTTTGCCCTTGGTCCTCCCAGTGTCCTTCGTGGCAGAACCCATCTTGTCTCCCCCTCCCTGCTCCAATCGTTACCCCTTTTCATTTGCCACTGTTTTTTTTAAAAAAAATTCAGAGCCTCAAAAATGCACAATTGGGGTCATTGGGGGGGCAGAAAATTGCACAATTGTGTTTGTAATTTATTGTTTGTACTCTTTTTGGGGGGGGGGTCAGTTTTGTAAGTGTGCTCTTAAGGCTGTTTGATATGTGTCGTTTTGCCTGGTCAATTTCCTTGTATGTTTCTTCTGTCAAAGGGAACATGAAGTGGAGTAGGTAGCATACATAGAAATTGACACAGAGAAATTGCCTATAGGCTAATTTGCACACAGTTGCCTGGGTCCAATTGCTGAGTTGTCAGTTGAAAAGCACCAGGGGGGGGGGGGGGAGTGGTAAAATAAGGTGCACCAAAAGGGGGAGATGACAGTATCGCCCATTTAGCAATGTAATTCTTTTGATGTTAAGTGTTGAATTGGCACCTCTCGGTGTCCTCCACCTTTTCAACACTTCCCTGGTCTCCAGCTAGTCCAGAAAGGGTAGATATTGGTCTCTATTCATGCATCTGTAGCGCAGCAAGTAACCTCCAACAAGTGTCATGTTCGCAGGAGGAAGGTTCCTGCTTTGGATGGTCATTATCATTGTCTTGTCCACCTTAGGTTTTCAATGCTGCTGCACCAGTCAAGTACTGAGAGGGAAGATGCACACTCTGACCACCTGAGCCGGTTCTCATGTATGAATCGGCCATTTATTTTCTTGCCATGATCCCTCCCACACATGCGATCATGAAGAAACTCCATGGGAGTCTATATGTATATAGATGCAACCCCCAATGGACAGGCTGAGAAGTGTGGAAATAGCTGTTGACTACAGGGTTTGTTTGTACAGGCCAACTCACAGGGGTTTCCTCACATGATCCTGTGCTTGGGAGGGAGTCCATGAGACAGAAACGGCCAGATTGCCATGGGTGAACACGTCCTAGCTTCAGTAGAATTTACTTGTGAGTACTTAGGACTCAGTGTGGCATTGTGAAATTAGATCCTTATTTTCTCAGAAATGTAGTAACTGAGGTGAAGATCTTAGTTTGTTGCAAGCATTTATTTCTGAGATGTGTTTCTAATGTCTTGTGTTTTCACTCAACAGTGCACGTTTGAAGGCTGTGGCAAACGCTTTTCACTGGACTTCAATTTACGCACGCATGTGCGAATTCATACTGGAGACAGGCCCTATGTGTGCCCTTTTGATGGCTGTAATAAGAAGTTTGCTCAGTCGACTAACCTGAAATCTCACATCTTAACACACGCTAAGGCCAAAAACAACCAGTGAAACTGCAAGGAGAAAGCTCTTGAACTCAAAGCATCTTATCTTACAGGAGAATGGTTGAAATTAAATAAGCCTCCCCCTTTGTATATTGTTTCTAGGAAAGCATTTAAAAAAACAAAAAAAGAACCCTACACACCTAAAGGACTGGTTTTTGATAACATAGCAAAATAAACTTTAAGACAGCATTGTGACAATGCTCAATTTTGCTCTGTAATTTGGTTTCAAGAGCATGGTGTTTTTGTAAAGCGTGGCCCCACCCAGAGGAGGCAGACAGTTCATGGACTTGCATCAAAGACAGTTCTTTCTACAACAGTGCTAAAATTGGACTTTTCACATTGTTATAAATATGAAGCTCACCTGTTGCTTACAATTTTTTAATTTTGTATTTTCCAAGTGTGCATATTGTACACTTTTTGGGGATATGCTTAGTAATGCTATGTGTGATTTTTTTCTGGAGGTTGATAACTTTGCTTGCAGTAGATTTTCTTTAAAAGAATGGGCAGTTACATGCATACTTCAAAAGTATTTTCCTGTAAAGAGAAAAAGTTATATAGGTTTCGTTTGCTATCTTATTTTTTTTTTTTTTTTTGGTTGTATTCTTTGATGTTAACACATTTTGTATAATTGTATCGTATAGCTGTAATGAAATCATGTAGTAACAAATATTAGATGTGATTTAATAGTGTTAATCAACTTAAACCCATTTTAGTCACTTTTTTTGGGAAAAATACTGCCAGATGCTGATGTTCCGTGTACTTTCTCTTTGCCTGTTCAGTTAAGGAAAGTGGTGCTCAGTTGTAGAATGTAATGTACAGGCACTGACCTTCTAACAACACCTGATATGTACATCCCGTGTAATAGAGTGGGCAACAATAAAACAGTGGTCCTGAAGAAAGAATATGGCAGAAAATTATCTGTAAGCACAGCCTATTTTCTTCTATTTTCCAGAACAAATTATAGTTCTTTAACCTCCCAGAAATTGGAAGATAAATAAAACTCAAGTTATCTTTCCTTTGGGGGAGGGGGCATTCAATTAGATGATTTTTTAAAAAACTGTAAGTGGTTTATCTTCTGCAGATGGTATAGAACCTCTCACTGACCCGGGCACTGGAAAATTTGCAGTGAAGTTTGAGCTTTCATCAGGGTCCATCTAGTGTCACATGAGTGAATTTCTGCTCATGTGATGGGGCACCCCCAACCATCTGGAGTAGATTTGGAGGGGGTGGGGCGGGGCTGCAGGGGCGGAGAGGGGAAATTATTCCGCCAGCAGTGTCAGTTCCACTGGTGACCGGGCACTATTTCATACAGCCCATTCTTTGCGGCTATTAAATGGTGGAACACGGCAATTTATGCAACTCCGCTGCTTCGGTCTGATAAGGTGATAGCAGTTGCACAAGTCAGTGTGGGAAGTGGCGAGTTGGACATGTGAATCTTCGCGTCAGAACACCAAAATAATCAGTAATGCCAAAGTCTGCTCTATCTGTTCCACCCTTGGAATGAGGAGCCCATGCATGGAGGAAAGGTGATCATTATCCATTGGTATCTCTAGAATACTGTAGTGCAGATTGTGTTGGGAAGATATTTTTGTTCACCGTGTGTATGGTCAGTAATTATTCTTTGTGGAATAGCTTTTACTGTCAAATAGCTATCCTAGAGAGGGTATGTGTACTCTTAAAAGAAACGAAGCAGCAACTAGCTAATTCGGGTTCTGGCCCAAGAAAACCTCGATTCTGAACTACCTAAGTTATGTAAATTTAAATGTAGTTTTTTTGGTATAATTCTGCAATGTTTTACTGTTGCGCATAATTCTGCATAATAAAGGGAAAGCTTACAAAGCTGTACAGGGAACCAAATCCCCTACTGAGTAGCCCTTGTGGCTTCTGAGACTTGGCCAAGCACTGCCCACACACTTCTTTGCAACCGTAAGGGCTAGGAACTTCCTTTGTCTTTAAATCAGAAGCTGCATTTCTCAGGATGTGGAATTCTGCACCCAGTACCATGCAGCTTTCCTTTTTTTTTACACTTTGACAGAATTGCAGCATTAACCAAGTCTGGTTATAGTGAAGGAGTGATTTTAAATCTCCATTCTTGCTGTACTGAATCTGCAATTAATGAAGATCTAGCTTGCAAAAGGGCATCTCAAAGAGGTGGCCATTACTTTTAAGAGTGCCTTGTGTCACATGGCCTGAAAGAAAATGTCATCTTATGTAAATGCCGCATAGCTTCCTGGCATGGAATGAGGGTTAGGCAACCTGTGGCTAAGAATGAGACATGATCTATGGGAGGATAGTGTTGACTTACTGCGCTGTCAAAATGCTCAGTTTCTGCTTTCATCTCGGAATTTTAGGGGAGATCAACTTTTTATGTGATACTGTCTCAACAAAGGATAGTTAAAAGGTGCTGTTCCCCATACTGAACTGAAAATCTTACTTGCAAGCAAGAGTTTATAAACAAGTGTTCATTCCCATTTTATGAGCTCAGCATTGTTTTTTCTCCCTCTCCTTTACACTTTGTGATATAGTATCACTTGTATGTCCATGAAACTGCAAGGTTCTCTAGAGAACCATATTTGATTATGATGATGACTTCATGTATTTTACACATCCTGTACTTCATAGCTGTAACTTTATTTTATGTGAAAAGTGGCATCTGAACTTGTTAAATTTGATTAAATTGATTTTTTTTTTTAAGGGGAGGCAAGAAGATGGAAGACAAGTAGAGTGTGGCTGACCTTGGTTCCTCTTTTCTTTACTTCGGTGTGTATTTCCTTTACTTTCTGGAGAGAGGTTTCTGAGAACAGTGCTTTTGTCACAGACCGGCCTGTGGCTCACGCTGGCTCAGCTTGTCTATGAGTGTGGAAAGCTAAGCAGGGTCAGGCCTGGTTATTGCTTGGATGGGAGACCCCTCCTCTAGTTTCCTGCATTGAGCAAGGACTCAATGGCCTTGTAGGCCCCTTCCAACTCTTATGATCTATGAGCTCTATGAACCTTTCCTAGGCCTCAGAGCAGGGATGGGGAACCTTTCTCAGGTCAAATTCCAATCTGGGGAAGCTCTTAAGGGCTGCATTCCATCTGTGGGCAGGGCCAAAATGTGGTTCTTACCTATTTTAAGCCTACTCAGAAGTAAGCATGACCAGTATGTCTACTCACAAGTAAGCACAGCAAGGCTCAGAGGCAAGCAAGATGAAATCTGCTTTCTCCCTGGGTCTGTCCCCTCTCCCTGGCATGGAAAAGCTCTGATCTCCCTATCAGTTGCTGACTGAAGAGCTTTTCACTGCCAGGAGAGAGAGCAAACGCTGTGGGAGTAAGTGGGCTGGATGGGGAACCCCCGTGGGCTGGATGGGGAACCCCCGTGGGCTGGATGGGGAACCCCCGTGGGCTGGATGGGGAACCCCCGTGGACTGTTAAGTTCCCCATGCCTGCCTCAGCGGGTTAACTGTCCTCTGCAGGGTTCTGTTAGACTTTGCTTAATATTTCAAAGCCAAAGGGTTTTTTCCAGCTTGACATGCTAGAGGAGAGACTATATCATCCCTTTTAGTCCTATCAGCAGCATTGTGGCAGGATGCAGTTGAATAATACAAAAATTTATGTGGCAGAACTCAAGGTTGAACTTGATATTTTGAAATATCAGTGCTTTTAACTGGTGTGGGCATTGCACGTTTGAATGTTCCCTATGCCAAAAATGAGCATGAAACTGCCTAAGAGCAGTGATATGTGTTATGCCTGATACGTACTTTCCTCTTGCTTGAGAGGGTTATACAACACTGTCCATTGCAGCAGCTTGATTCTTGATTTCTAAGAATTTTCCCTCCAGGACATGCTCAGGATTATAGCACTGAGTAGGAGCAAGAGAACACTTGGAACGTGCTATGTGTACTGTAGCTTGGCTCTTCTGCATTCCTGGTGAGGCTTTCTCAAAAGCTATCTGCCTAAATAAGGGGTTGTATCTAATAGTTGTGCAAGGCTTGTGCAACCAGTTTTTCCTTTTTCCGCCTCTCAGCAGCCCCGTGTACGATCCCCTCCAAAGAGTTGGGGATCCCTGCTGAACAGTGTAGGCAGGGTGGCATAGAACAGTGTGAGGTGGCTTGCCCAAAATTGGGTGGAGGGTGGGATCTTGTGCCAGGGTGCAAGACTCCAGATCCCACCGCTGCACTGCAGTTCTTTACCCCACAACCCAAGCTCCTGAGCTGCTGGAGAGACTTTGGGGGTGGGTGGGACACACGAGGCTGGTGAGAGGCAGGGGAAACGAAATAGTTGTGCAAGTTGCCTTCTGCGTGTGCAGCCCTTGGCTAGAACATTGATGCAGACCTTATAGCAGGGATGGGGAATGTGTGATCCTCTGGATGATGGGCCCTTTAGGAAAAGGGTGGCCGGGTGACCAGCCAGATGGGCGATTAATAAATATAATAAATAATAATAAGGGAGCGTGGCTCAGTGGTAGAGCACCGGCTTTTTGCATACAGAAGGTCCCGGGTTCGATGTCCAGGTAGGGCTGGGGGGGGGGGAGATCCTGCCTGAAAGCCCGGGGAGCTACTGCTGGCCAGCGTGAGCAAGGTGGACCAATGGTCTGACTCAATATACAGTAGCTGTCTACGTTCCTATGACTGCAACTCCCATCAGCCGCAGCCAGCATAGCAAACGGGAATAGATGATGCAAGTTGCAATTTCACAACAGCCAAAGGATCACAGGTTCCCCATCCCTGTCTTAAGAGCAGGAGAGCTGAATCAAGCTTACCCGGAGGCCCAAGGCACGCTCCCCAGGTGGCCATGCCCCCTTCCCAGCAACCACCGGTCATTCGGTGGTTTCCCAGCGTTGGTGCAGTTTTTCCTTTACCCACTTAAAAGCTTGAAATGCTTCTCCTGGGGCCTAGTTACTGGCAGGATGAGTTTTTAAGCTAAAAGATGCTGGCATGTTCGCCTTGCCCCTTTGCCTTCAGCCCCGCCCACACTGGAAGGCGGCCCCCCACCCCTTCTCTGCAATAGAATTCGGCCCTCGGGCTGAATAAAGTTCCGCTCCGCACCCCCTGCCTTGGAGGTTTGTATCTCTACCAACAGAAGATCGGGAAAGCAGCCCTACCTTTTTTCTCAAACTTTTCTGTGGCTGCTATTTATAAATGACGGCTATCCTACATCGGATCTTCCGTGTCGCTAGCAACCAATGATATCACTGGGTGACTTGAATGTCATCAACCGTGTATGCAGGTTCTATTCTTACTGGGAGAGAAAGGCTCCCAAAACAGCAACTTGTTCTATTTTGCTGACATTCTTTGGCAGCAAGGGCTAAAAGAAAAAAAATAAATCATTTTACTAGGGATAGAGGGGTTTATAGCAGCAGTGGCCAATTCATGCTGTAATAGCATCAGTGGAGTTGGCGAACACTAGTAGCCAGGCATCTCTAGCCACTATTCTCGAAGTTCCTTGAACTCAGCCACCTCTCTCTTTTCTTGCCTATTAAACGCTATTCCTATACTGTGGGTGCAACTTAAGGTGTGTAGAACAGGTGTGATTTCAAGCATAAGTAGGCAGGTGCAATCACACCCAGCATCAGCTCACATTCCATTCACTGACTGCCTTGAATCTTGAACCTTTTTTCTTCTGTGACTAGGAACATTGTATTGACTATTCTTGCTATGAGTAGGGACTTCTGTGAGTACAACCCATTTGCAGAATGAAAAGCTAGGATCCATACCAGTGTGTTTTGCAATGATGCCTCTAGTGAGGCAGCTGCTAACAATGCCACCACCCCTTATGAAGGCACCAAGCCAATATCTTTTAAAAAATGGAACAAAGCTACTGCCGCTACCAACATGAAGTCCCTGAAAATAATTGACACACATACCCCAAATAGCACCCCCCTTTCACCAACTTTGGAGTGGTGAATGGTAGGCAGTGTTTTTTATTTATTTTACTTTTAATGTCCTTATTTTTCCCCTCTTGCAAGCAACCCAAGGCGGCTTACGTAATCCTCCCTTCCCCATTTTATCCTCACAACAACCCTGTTAGGCAGGTTAGGCTGAGAGTCAGTGACTGGTCCAAAGTTACCCAGTGAGCATTGTGGCCAAGTGGGGACTAGAACCCGGATCTCCCGAGTCCCAGTCCAACACTCTCACCACTACAGCACAGTGGCTGTCACCTTTTAAAAATCAGTTTAACCACCCACATTTCGATTCCATGCTCAGGATCCTAAAATCTGACCAGCAACCATTGTTATGGAACTTGACTTGCTTATAAGAGGAGTTTGGGGCTCTATAAGCACCATCTCTGCTTATTTAAAACATTTACAGTAAAACCTTGGATTGCAAGTAACTTGGGCTGCAAGTTACTTGCACGTTTTAGAAGACAAGCAAATTTTTAAAATAAATTTTAACTTGATAAACAAGCGACCTCTTGCAATACAAGTACAGTAATACCTTGGATTGCAAGTAACTTGGTTTGAGAGCGTTTTGCAAGACAAGCAAATTTTTAAATATTTATTTTAAAAAATTTGACTTGATATACAAGTGACGTCTTGTAATACAAGTACTGTAGTATACAGCTTAAATTAAAAATCTCTGTACAAATTTTTTTTGGGGAATTTCGTTTTGATATACAAGTGTTTTGGATTACAAGCACGTTTCCAGAACAAATTATGCTCTCAATCCAAGGCATGACTGTAGTGTAGTATGGTAGTGTAGTATGGTCAAGAAGACTTTACACTATCATTCTTTATTGCATATTAAATTAAAAATATGTGTACAAATTTCTTATGGGGAATTTCGCTTTGATATACAAGTGCTTTGGATTACAAGCACGTTTCTGGAATGAATTATGCTTGCAATCCAAGGTAATGTAATGCAATCCAAGATTACTGTAATCGCACCTGTGTATTACATAGACTGCATTGTATATTGTCTGTGGGAGGGCCACTGGGAAATTCTCTTGTGTTGCCACATGGAGAATGAATTATGTATTTTTTGCTGCTTGATTCTGTAAATGTTCCAGTGGAAAGGATCAAATTATTTGTGTATGAAGTACAGGGGTGATTTTTAATTTTAAAATAATTTTTTTTAAAAAAAGATTTATTCTGGGTTTATGTACAATAGTTACAGAATGCTATACAAAAAAAAAGGGATAGTTGTCATTGCTCTGTATTGTTGTGCATAATCAGCTTAGAAAGGTTTCACATTCAATTTGAACGCCCCTGCATGTAGACACCAAAACATCCAGTGTACCTACAAGATACAGAAGCAGCGAACCAGTTTTACAGGTTTCTCCAGCCTAATATTTGTTAAAGGCTCTTAGCTGGCTAAGGTTTTCCATAAAATAAAATAAAAAGATTAACCAGCAATATTGCACCGGTCCCAACTAAAAAGTAACATACCCCCACAGCTTTCAGCTTGTGATACATGCTGTACATAAGCTTCAATGCATTACTCTATATCCCTCATGTGGGTGGATTTCTTTCCCCAAATCTAAATTATTGAACACTTAAAAGCACTGGCCTTCAACTGATGCACTGGAACCCAGAGCAGGGTTAGGCCCTGGCCTAAGGATAGGTCACACTAATGGTGCCAACCACCATTTTCTTTTTGGCTTACACATTCTTAAGAACAGAGGGAGACAATAACAAGAATAGGGGTATGCGAAGAAGAGGTGGTCAACAGAAAAAGTTAGTACCATAGGTTCCACATTGCAGGGTGCACTTAAAACTGTGACCTAGGTCTAAAACATTTAGCAGAAATGGCTTTACATGATTCGCTGTATTGGTTAATATGATGACTGTTGGCTCAGACAGTCGTGGGCCACTTGTGGCCCTCCAGATGTTTGGGCCTACAACTCCCATCAGCCCCTCACCATTGGCTATGCTGGCTAAGGCTGATAGGAGTTGCAGGCCTAAACATGTGGAGGACAAGTTGCCCACCCCTGTGGCTCAGTGTTTATTTGCCACGGTGTTCCTACAACCACTTTGTAAGCTGGTCCTTTGTATTGTTCTGCTGAGCAGTGAGGAGAAATTGTATCATTCTCCTGGTTTCCCCAGCTTTTCTAATGGCCAAGCCTAAATGTTACACACTCACCTCACACTGTTGGGAGTACGTGTGTGAGGTCTTTGCAGCACCTATCACTGATTCCTGCTTTCCACCTCAGGGATTCCACAATAGCTTGTGTGATGATATCCTGAGCATGCGGACATGTGCAACGGGACAAGCGCAATGTTTACATTAGGTTGACGTGGAACATGGCTTCAGAATGGAAGTCTGGCCATGGTACAAACTGTGGAGTAACCGAGTGGAGAAAAATCTAAGCCCTTTTCCTCCTGTCTAGGGTTGTCAAAGTACTGGCACGAAATGAGGGAAGTAATCTTCCAGTACAGAGTGTCCATGTTAGTTAAAAGTACACTCTGGCCAAAAAGAGGCAAAACATCCATTTCAATATTACCTACACCTGATGCCATGTTTCCACAATGCAGTGGAGAAACGCCACACAAAATATCCCATTTTTTGATTATGGGGAGGGGGGAGGAGAGAAAGAAGGGGATGATGGCAGAGCTGGCCCAATAATGAGGCCACAACTTCAGGCAGCTGATTTGGGAAGTCATGAAGAGGCAGCAAGTTGTTAGCCATTTATTATTTGCATTTTTAAAGTAATTTAAAAATTGTTTTTAAAATGTTTGTGTAAATTTTTCGATGTTTTTATTGTTTGTATTTTTTTAATACTGTATTTTACTGTGAAATTGTATTTTTACTGTATAATTGTATTTTATTGTGTAATTTTATAATTGTTGTAAACCGCCCAGAGAGCTTTGGCTATTGGGTGGTATAGAAATGAAAATAATAATAATAATAATAATAATAATAATAATAATAATAATAATAATAATAATAATTGCTAGGGAGGCAGAGGTGCACTTGTTGGATCTTTCTGCCTCAGGCGTCAGAATCGATTGACTTCAACTTGCAGGGAGGGGTGGCCCCATTTGCTGCTCCACTTCAGGCAGCAAAACAGCCAGGTTGCCATAGGCATCACACAAGCCTTGCCTAGCGGAAACATGACACCTTACTTCCTAAGCCAGTGCCTAACAACCTGGTATGTGTGTAACGTTCAGACCTGGTCTCAGGTGGAGAAGTGTGTGAAGATTTTCCTCTCCACTTGGCAGGATGAAACAGATGGATTGGCTTACTAAGTGCTTGGGCACACCTTGTTAGAAGTTACCACTTGGCTATTAACCTTTTTTAAATGCTACCACTAGGTGTGACTATTCAGAAGTCAGCTCAATTGGAGTTCAATGAGACGTACACCCAGGTTAAGTGTATACAGGATTGCAGCCTAAACCTCTGTCATTCAAGTCCAATTGACAATCTAGTTAACATCTTTGGATTCAAATGAATGCTTGATGCCAGTGGGACCAGATCAACATACATTCTAGTGCAGTGTTCCCCAACCTGGGCTCCTCCAGCTCTGTTGAACCACAACTCCCAGAATTTATTTATTTATTATATTTATTTAATACATTTTTATACCACCCAATAGCCGAAGCTCTCTCTTTTATACCCCGCCTTTTTTCCTGCAAGGAACCCAAGGCGGCTTACATAGTCCTCTTCCTCCTCTCCATTTTATCCTCACAACAACCCTGTGAGGTAGGTTAGGCTGAGAGTCAGTGACTGGCCTAAAGTCACCCAGTGAGTTTCATGGCCGAGTGGGGACTAGAACCCGGATCGAGTCCCGAGTCCCAGTCCAACACTCTCACCACTACGCCACACTGGCTCTATGCGGGCTGGGGAATTCTGGGAGTTGTGGTCCAACAGAACTGGAGGACCCCAGGTTGGGGAACACTGTTCTACTGTTTGTTTAATAAGGCTATGGAATGGGTTGAAGGTTTGCCAGAAGCTCAGCTCAGCTTGTTTTCCAAACAGCACTGTAACCAAATACATAAAATAATACAAATGCATTCTCTGTACAAAGTACTATGATTTGTACCACAAAGTACTAGATCTCTAAACCACACTTCAGTTGAACCCATCTAAATAGACTCGCATCCTTTAGCCTCTTCTCATTCTAGAGAGGTATTCATTTGCTGCTGTGCTGATACATCCTAATCTTGGAAAAATGGTAAGTTGACCCCCGCCCCCAATTCCCCCCCCCCAAATATTCTAAATTTGAGCTGTAACAGGTTTCTGGATAGGAAGCATTACTCTAACCTTCAGCTTGCAAACAGCAGCAACTCGTGATGTAAGTGCCGCGGAAGGAACACAGAAGGCGTTTTCCTGCATTCTAAAACTGCTTTAAAATGCAACCGCACACAGTACATTAAGGCAAATGCAAACAGCAGCAACCTTTGCTTGCCTAAGTGCATTTAAATGCACAAGTAGGAGTCAAGATGCTACCCTTCCAAGCACTGCAAAACTTAAAAGTACAAATAGCAGGAAAAACATCTGCGGAGCCAAGAAACCGATTGAGATAAAAAGCAGGATGCTCACATACACTGTGGGGGAGAGGCCAAGGAGAAGCTGCTTTGCCTGGGCTGCCTTTAGGAGCGTGCTTGCCTTGCCCTACCCATCTGCAGACTGTATATTTGGCCGGGAGCTTGCCAGAGGCTTCGTGGGGGGAGGCCAAAAGAAGCTGCTTTGCCTTGGGCTACCTTCAGGGGGGCCCTTGCCTTGCCCTGGCCTGCCTACCTGTAGACTGTATATTTGGCTGGAGCTTGTCTCTCAGCCAGAGGGCTAAGGCCAGTGAGGGAAGCTAAAGCCTCTTATACATTGTTTTTCTTAGTATTCGTTTACGTATTTTAATACTTGTTTTTAAGAGTATATTTTAGTCTCATATTGTCTAATTTGGGTCTTGTGTTGCTTTAAGAAAGTGCAGAGAGAAAATGGGCACAGAAGAGTCGTAACACCATTCTGCATTTGGTTTGTTACAGGACTTTTGCACTTGTTTACAATCAGCCCATTATTGTTTATTAGTATCCTTGGCCTGTTGCCAATGTGTATAGCATCTTATCTAGAGGGTCACAATCAATGTATTTCTCCGGTTTTTTCAAACTGTTTTTTGTATTCAATTGCTTATAATGAAGTCAATATTTTGACTCATTACATGTCTTTCTCATTATGAATTACTTACCAGGTTTATTGTGTGTAACATTTTGAGACTTTTGTTTCTTTTGTATATACATCAATATTTAACGTTTTGTAGTTGTGTGCATTTGGCACTCTTTTTTACTGGGAGCTGTAGGCTAGCAACATCTGGGGACCCAAGGTTGGAGAGCCCTGCCCTAGAGGTAGCAGGCATGGACTTACAGAATGACTGAAAAGTGGATTTAGAATACAGTAGGCAGAGGAAGGCCATGGGATTGCTAATGCCTAATCCATCACCCTTCATAGTAAGATAGTGCTAGCTTAGGTTGCACCGTTGACAGAATGGCTTGCAGCCAGAGTCGAATGTGCGCACCCCCCAGACGCTGGGCTCCGTCTCCTCTGGGCCCCAGCCAGCCTGGCCAATGGTGAGGGAGGGAGGGAGTTGCAGTTCATCAACATCTGGAGGACCACACATTCCCCAGCCCCAGTGGTGCCACGGTAAATGTGGAAGGGTAGGCGCTCATTGTGACAGTCCAGGTGGCCGCTCCTCAAGCAGAGTCCAAAAATGCAGGCAGGGGTGTTGATCCATCTCCACAAACCAGTCCTAGCAGTTTTCACCTCCACCAGGAGCAGGTCTTTTGTAAAGCCAATGGGTCTCAACTGCCCGTTCAAGACCAAGCCGCCGCCACCGCCAATACTTCGCATTATAAATATATCGTTGATGGGGAAATCTATCTCCGCCCTCAGCTACTGTGAGAATTTCAGCTACTCTTGAAGGAGCAGGGAGGTCTTAGGGATGGCGTCGGCGTCGGCGGGAGAACGTCACTGTCCCTGCTAATCAAAAAGTGCCCCTGCTTTGACCCTTTGCATTACAACAGGGAACAAGAAATTGTTCCTGAGAAAAAAAATTTTCCCCTCCCGTAACTGTAAAAGGATTGCAGCTAAGCTCAGAGGTAACAGGGAATTCTGGGGCGAGGAGGGTGGCAGAAGATGTCGGCGTCTCTACTAGTCAACCTAGCATAGCTCCGCTACACCACTGCCCAGCCCTGATCCAGAGGGCCACGGACTTTCCTGGTTTAAAGTGATGGGGAAACGGTAGGGTTTCCCCACCACGCCTGCATTCTGCAGGATGAACAACTCCAACGGAAGAACACCGGTTGGCTCCTGGAAGGATCCCTCAACAGTAGAGCTCTGTTCAGACCTTCAGCGCGTGGAGGAGGCAGCAGGACTGTGCGGCCACCCCCAGCCCCAGAACATGCACACAGGTAGTGTGACATCTGCCGAGGGTGCCTACTCACAGCAGCTGTACATGCACATGCCCTCGAGACCCCGCTGCTCTACATGTCCACGCATGGAGGAAGCCTGAAAAGGGCTTATATTGAACTTCAGTCCAGGGAGGGAGGTAAAACTGGATGGAGTCTTTATGAGGTGGTAACATCATACACTAAACACTGCTGTATATTTGGAAACGGGGTTGAGGTGTATTTCTAAAAAGAGCATGTTTCTGGGGTGGGGAGTGGGGAGAAAAAGGCAAGTCCTTTTATTACCTGGGCTTCTAGAAAGGTTACCTTAATAAGGCAATAAGCTGCTTTTAGAAGAGGGCAAAACCCTTGGTAACATTAAAAGACGCTTTGTACAGACAGAAATTTACAGTTTCGATATCTAGATCCCCCCCCCTTTTCTTTCTTAAAAGAGAGATTGCCTCTCAAATGTGTAACAGGTACATTCGATCGCCCATTAAGAATCTAAAAGCTTGACGGTTGCTGGATCGCCGGGCCAGCCTCACAGCCACTTAGATCACCTCTGATCTGGTTATCTTCTGACCTCATATACATAAGGAACACTGTAACAGTGGCGAAAGTAGCAGCATTAACGGGGAAGGCCCGGAGAAGTGTGGATGTCAGACCCCGCGTGAATACCCGCACGCCTTCGTCGTGGTAGCTCTTTCTAACGCAGTCCAGAATGCCCTGGTACCGCACGACCCCACCGACTCCGTCAGCCTGAAGGCGGGACTTGATCACGTCCACTGGGTACGTCGATAGCCAGGAGACAATTCCGGACATGCCTCCTGCCAAGAGCAGTTTGGGGATGATGTAACTGTCCTCCGCCTCGCACCCTAGGTACCTGGTGAGGCAGTCGTATGTCAAAAAGTAGAAGCCAAAACTGGGTGTCTCTCTCATGAACGTGGAAACCATCCCCCTGTTGATCCCTTTCACGCCTTCCTTCCGGTAGATCTTAACCAAGCAGTCCAGGGAGTTTTTGTAGTTCTTTGACCTCAGCTTGTATTCCCCTGTTCCTTGCAGCTGCATCCGTGTCTTCGCCAGCTCCATGGGGCAGCAGATGACACACTGTATGGCACCGGCCGCCTGAACCCGCAAGGAACTGGTTTAGCGGCGTGTCCTTTCCCAGGGCACGAAGCGTGTTCCCTTGAACACCAAACACAAGGGCGTTGATGAAGGTAAGTCCCATCATAGGTGACCCAATGCCTTTATAAAGTCCAAGGGTCTGTGAGAGGGAGGAGGGGGAACAGACAAAAGAAAGCACATTTTAAGAAACTTTTTAAAACAGTGTACGCAATCTTCTCTTTCAATAAAACAATAGGTTATGCTAGCATATTCTCGGTCCGTTAGCAAGAATTCTGTGGAACCACAACCCTTTTGTGTTACACTCTTTGTCTCTTCAAATGTGAGAACTCTGAGGGTTTGTTAAGACTCTATAGATCAGGGTTGCGGAACCTGTGGCTTGTTGACTCCTGACTCCCATCAGCCCCAGTCAGCATGGCCAATGGTCAGGGGTAATGGGAGTCATAGTACGACAACAACTGGAGAGCCACAGGTTTACACCCCTGGTGTAAATAAATATGATTTACCAAATTTGGCAGCTACTAGACAATCCTGACATGAACTGCCAGAAGAGAAGCGACCACTTCCATCTCCTCCAACTGAAGCTGGACTTTTTCCTCCCCATCACGGAGGCCATTGGAACCAACTGCCCCACAAGCAGAAGCAGTGAACAAGGTAAACAGTCACTGTCGCCATCTGCACCTGCTGTGGATACTCCTTCAGCTGAGACTGGGTTTCCTTCCTTTCTTAACAGTTTTACACACACACACACACACACACACACCCAAATGATATGGGAGTAGAGGTGCTCTAGGAGTTTCATTTATTTTATTTTTATCCTAGCTACATAATTGCAGTTTCAGAATTGGGAGACTGACGTGAACTGTAGAAGAACGAAGCTTGTGTTGTGAGTAAGCTTTCTTGAGGAGTGGTGATGGTGGTAGGGTGAGCAGCAGCAACAAGGAAGTCATTAGTTGAGTGGAAATACATTATTATTTTGGTGTTTGTCTTCCTCTGCCTCCCCAAGCCCTCCAAACTTAATGCTCAGAGGGTGAGCCCCTTTGGGGACACAAGAGATGAAACTTGCTCTTAACTTGCCCTGAACTGGTTGGATCCAGATTTAGGCGCGTGCAACTGGGCTGGCAGAAGCAGACTCCCCCCGCTCCGCTCCGCCCCACACTCCTCCCCATGAGAGTCCTTCCAGCCTCCTGAAAATGCTGCCCAGAGGGTTGGAGGACCCGGCTGAATGGGGTGAGTTGTGCTGCGAGGGAAAGCAGGGGGCGGGGGAGATCTCCAGAAATCGGGTGGAGGCACGTTCTGTGAGCAGAGCCCTCCTGTCCATGGAAGGCAGATCCTGGCCCCCACCCACATGACAGAAAAACAAAGTGCATATTCTGTAACTACTGCAAGACATTTAATACAGATGCATTCCAAATTCCCTCTGTGGTTCCTCTTTTCTGCTCATGCCTTGTAGAATTCCAGACTTCAAAGAACAGCACGCTGGAATGTTCTGCCAGAATGAGCGAGGGCCACATCTTGAGGATGCTTGCACCTTCTGGGAGCTGCTAACCCAGCTAGTTGGGTTTTATGGAAATGCGCTCTGATGAGTTCATGGCTCCATTTTATTTAATAACATTTTAAAAAAACCACAGAGGCAAATGTGTTTCATTTCCTCAACTCCACTGTAATAACGTAACAGGGCATCCTGCTAGATCAGGAACATAAGAAGAGCCCTGATGCTGGACGAGACCAAGGGTCCATCTAGTCCAGCATTCTGTTCACACAGTGGCCAACCAGCTGCCCTCGGGATCCCACAAGCAGGACAGGAGTGCAACAGCATCCTCCCGCCCATGTTCCCCAGCAACTGGAGTACATAGGCGTACATAGTACATCATACTATGTATATAATACATAGTACTATATGTAAGCCGCCTTGGGTTCCTTGCAGGAAAAAAGCCGGGGTATAAGTATAATAAATAAATAAATACTATGGTGCACACAGTAGGACTATGTGGTCCTCCAGCTGTTGTGAGACTGTAACTCCCACTATCTCTCTAGAATTGACAATGCTGGTTAGGACTGATGGGTCCTACAGTCCAACAACATCTGGAAAGCCACATTTCCCCCATCCCTGTGTTAGAGGAACAGCACAATCCCATACGTGGCCACTCAGAAGTAAGCCCAGTTGGGTTCAATGAGGCTTACTCCTAGGTAAGTGGCTATAGGCTTGCCGCCTTAGAGTACAAACCTATGCATGTTTAGACATGGCTGGCTGGGGCATGCTGGGAGTTGTATGCCTTTTTTCCTGTCTAAACATGCACAGGACTGTACCCGGAGTTAACCAAGGGAGTGCATTAGGCCCACTGCTCCTAAAGACTCCTTCACATCTGATGAATCATTGTGTTTTAAATGGCAACAGCACAATTGCATCACTTTGCCCCAGTTTTCTTTTCCCACTGACATTTCATATGTACTGAGCACGCTCAGTTCCCACTGGGCTATTTGGGGGTTTTATTTGTTCCCTTATGGGTTTTGTTTTTTAAAAGAAAAACAGTTTTTGTACTTTGATAAATCTCAGTGCACCCCTGAGTACACTGATTCCTCCCTCTTGTTTCTCAGTGGCCCCATTTTGGCAACATAGCTGTGGGCTTTCGCTGTCAGAGTTTGCTATTAGGAGGAGTGGTTCAGAATGTGGTGATACAATCTTGGGCTGTACCACTTCGGACCATGCAGAAGTTGCCATGTTGAATGGTCCCCCATCCAACCCCGTCCTCTTTTCATGTAGTAAGCTGGCACATTCGGCTATCTGAAACCCCTCTTTGTGTGATCTGCTAAGGACCAAGCTACACGCAACATCACGTGTGTAGTGAGACGCTGCAGGTATATTTTGAAAACAGGGTTCTGGCCTTATTTTCACCAGACTGTTAAGGGCTTTAAAGTTCAAAAGCAGCACCTTGAAATGAGCCTAGAAACAAACTGGAAGCCAATGCACTGGTAGAGGATTAGATTTCATAGATCATAGAGTTGGAAGGAGCCTACAAGGCTATCGAGTCCAACCCCCTGCTCAATGCAGGAAACTAGAGGAGGGGTCTCCCATCCAAGTAATAACCAGGCCTGACCCTGCTTAGCTTTCCACGCTCAGACAAGCTGAGCCAGTGTAAGCCACAGGCCTGTATATAAAATTAGTAAAATTTTATTTTAATTAATTAATTATATTTATATCCCACCCATAAAGATTTTCAGAAAGAGTTGCTACTTTCCTAATTGCAAGATTGGGGTTCTAATCCCTACTCAGCCATGAAGCTCACTGAGTGACTTTGGGCCAGGCACTGGCTTTCAGCCTAACCTACTTCACAGGGTTGTTGTGAGTATAAAATGGAGAGGAGGAGGACCTTGCAAACTGCCCTGGGTTCATTGCGAGAGGAAAAAAGACAGGATATAAATGTAATAATAATAATAATAATAATTAATAATAATAATAAAATAAAGGTGCAGTCCTATGCACATTTAGATAGAAAAAAGGCCTATAACTCCCAGCATGCTGGGAGCTGTAGGCTTTTTTTCCTGTCTAAACATGCATAGGATTGTGCCCTAAATAAATTAGCTAAGGTCCGCGTGCCAGACTTTATAATGCAGATGTAAAAGGTTGCTCCAGAGAAGTTTGATTGTTAACATTTTCTACTTTAGCCTCATATGTTTTATCCTTGGTTTGGTTAACACACTCTTTCATATAAATTGGAAATCAGTATTATGGAATTTCATCTTTAGGTTAAGTTTCTTAGTTCTAGATCTTAATAGTCATTTTATCTGATCTATCTTTTATTTGTCCACTTTTACCCTGGATATTTTCTCTCTGTTATACTGTGATAACCTAGGGTTATAAACCATAAAACTGAACTCAACAAATAAAACTGTCATCAAGGGCAGCCTCATGCAGAGTGCATTACACAGTATTCTAACCTGGAGGTGATAAGAACACGAACCTGGAGGGGACAAGAGGCTGGCTTGGTTTCTCCAGGAGAGAGCCCATTTGGCACCGAAGATGAGATTCCGGGCCACTGCTGTCACCTGGGAATGCAAGGACTAGGTGCACCGGAGGGCCCCTTCTCATATTGCATTTGTAGTGTGGGAGCTGCAAGGCAACATCATTCCTACGCCACTTGGGTAATGCAAGATGGCCCAGGTGGGTGTCCTGAACTGGTGGCTACTCCCCACAGCATCTTTGCCCTAGCTCCCAGAAGGGGTAACGCTGTGTATTGGATGGGCTATACCAGAAGAGTGGCGAGGAGGAGATTAAGGTTCAACAGGCAGTGTCGTGAACTTTCACAGCGTCCAGAAGCCAGGATAGTTTCTTGGGAGCCATGCCGGGGCCTTACGTATAGCCTCAGCTTGCATTAGTTAGGAAGAGCATCAGAGATAATTGCCTTGAAGCTGCCTTCCCAAATTGTATTCCTTACATAAGGGCTACTGTTGCTGTGAGAAACGAAACAGTTTGCTTTACTGAAGCAGCTTTGCCCCCCCCCCCCTTGTCTCCCAGGAAGTGGGGTTAGCTTGTAGCATACTGGCAGCCTCTGAAACAGCGGGAGGAACTTTATAAAATCCATAGCTTGTTAGCTTGTGCTTTGGCTTTCGGCTTGGGACAAGGAATGCACAAGTGTCCAAGCAGATAGGGGCCCGGAGCAGCGGCCATCATATTAGGAAGGCCTGCGACCTAGGGACACGTGTAAGCTCATCTTTGCCTGTTTATTGACCGTTTATGATCTGCATCCATATTCCATCATTGTATTCAATAAACCGTATGTTATCTTTCACACAGGTGGTCTTGTCTCTCCCTGATTATCCTCAACTCTAAACTGAGGTGGCCTTGGCTGGACCAGGCCCCTAGAGTGATACACATCGGCCTACAGAGAAGCCACAGCACCAGCTCCTCCTGAGGATTCGTAAATAATAAATAATAATAATAAACGTTTATTTATAATGCCCCTTATACCAAAGGGCAGGACAAATAACATATACAGTAAACATAACAATACAATAAAATAAAATAACCAACACCAACCACTTACTATACAGTATCGAATCCCAGCAACCACCACATTAGCCCAACCACTCATTCTGGCTGACTAAAAAGATAAGTCTTTAATCCCATACGAAAGCGGGAAAGATCCTCCTCCAATCGGAGGTCCACGGGAAGCCTGTTCCACAAAAGTGGAACCAGGTCCTGAAAGGTTCGCAGCCTTGACAAGGCAGAGTGTGTCGGTGGGACCGCTAATAATCCCTGGCCCACCGATCTTAAGATTCCTACCAGGAAAGCCTAGATGCTAAGTAATGAGGGACATTAAAACACAAAGCCTTGAAGGCAAGAACCAATAACTTAAATTGGGCCCTAGTCCAAATGGGTAGCCAATGAAGATTCCTATGGGCCATAGTAATATGGGAATATCGGGGCAACAAAAAAGGGGCCCTGGTTCTTTATACTTGAAAGGCCCCTTCTCCCCTTAACGCAAAGTGAAATGCCAACAGTACACATGCATTCAATACGTTACCCACCGATTCTTGCTTTATGATGGACTGAAAACAGTGCAAGGTTCCACGGTAAAGCGGCTTCTCCACATTTTGAACTTGAAGACGTACCTATAAAATGTAGTGAGGATTTATTGACATGGCAAAAGAATAAAATTATTTTTAAAAATCAACAGGCAGCACGACAGAACCTTTGTCTGGGTACACATAATGTAGCTATGTGTACAAACAGTAATGACATCACAGTGCCACAGAAGGCAATTAGAGAGAATGGTTTGTACTTTGGGAATCACTCAGATTTATGCTAAAGTTTACATGAAATGGGAGAGGTCACTAGGGGTCTAAATTAAGTGAGGCAAACCCTTTTCTTGGGATCTACTCCCCTTAGTTCAGCAGCCTTTGTGAAATCTTTGGCTATCTGCAGTCTAATTAGCACATCTAATTCTTCTAAACCATAAGATACAGCTGGCAAGGATCTACTCTAAAGTCATGAATGGTCAAGTTTAGAACATGCTAGTTCAAAGTTATAAACAACCAGTTACCTAGTTGCCTGTGGGGAGCGAGAATGTCTCCAGCAATCAGGCATGGGTTGTTGTTTTCCCCTTTAGACCACAACTGACTAAAACTGACTTTTACAAATACATTTAGTATGAAGACTAAATATTCTTAAATCCATGTATTCCAGCAGTCTGAATATTAGACTGCAGGGTCAGTAAATCCCATTTTGAAGTGCTATTTGGACTATAGATTTTTAAACCAGTTTAACGATTGAATAAATATGAGTCAGTATCTCAAAAAAAAAGAACAAGTTTTGGTTTGAAAACTTAAAGAGCATATGTAAGTTAACACTTCGTTACATTTTTGCCCCAATATAATGTCTTTATGAAAGTCCCATTAAGTTATGTCAGTTCCCTTCTTTTCCTCTCATCTATATTGCCAAGCTGAACAGCAATGAAACCATGGCATTTAAAAATATTAAAATCTGAATTCAAACAGACTGGTAGTGAACCCACAAACCAACCCAGTGGGAATACCTAAAATGCATTAATACAGGCATGGCAATAGGTGTGTGGGGAAATAAATAAATAAATAAATAAAGGGATCCCAATTTAAGGATTTAAGTGACTGAAAACAGACTTCACAACACAAGAGGGTTTGTTCCACAACATATGTATATAAACTTAAAGGCGCAAAGGGGATAAAAATATGCACACTAGAGAATGAATGGCAAAAGTTAGGTTTTTTTAAATGCTCATATTCAAAAGCAACCTTGCACTCCCCACTCCCTCCAGTTCAGAACACTAGAAACATTTTAAAAACTAAAATAATTTTAAAAAGAGGAAGGGGATACACTATAGAGGGTTTCCTGGTATTTTTTTTAATTTATTTTTTGGTTTATAAAACTTGGAACTAATCATACATGTTGGAATAAATTAAGACCGAGAGAAACAGAATGTTCACCTGGTCTATACTTACTAGGTAACTCTCCCGTGATGAGGCTTATCTGTCATCTACAACAAAGTAACACTTTTGCTGTTAATGAAGACAGCCCCTAGCTCAGAAAGTAAAGGCAGTTAAGCAACAAAGCAATTGTACACATTACATCAACAAATGGGGCGGGGGGAAGAGGAGTTGCCACTCGAAGATCTGGTTCAGAATCAGTTCATCATCTTTTCACTGTTTACAGGCTTCAGTCCTGGCCCTAATCTGTACAACTCCTGAAGAGTTTCAGAGAGGAAAATTAAGCTTTTCTTTGGATCCCAAGAATGTGTCCTTATTTTAAAAATTAGATTAGCCTTCAGGAAATTTGCTTAAAAAGAAGGCTCACTCAATAGTGTTTAGCCAGTCAGCCATCCACGTAAGTCTACAGGACTTGCAGGAACAGATTATGCAACGTAGACATAGACCTACATAAAGTGCCCTTTTACAAGACCAGGTTATTTCCCAGCAGATTAAAATAAATTAGCATCATGCT
The DNA here is from genome assembly GCA_021292165.1 of Shinisaurus crocodilurus. Lineage (NCBI taxonomy): Eukaryota > Metazoa > Chordata > Lepidosauria > Squamata > Shinisauridae > Shinisaurus > Shinisaurus crocodilurus. The sequence goes on from CM037876.1 coordinate 292,797,967, forward strand.
GCGTTCCTATGCACAGTGTTTTGGGAGCAAGTCCTCCAGTTAGACTGACTTCCAAATAAACATGTATAGGATCGGACTGCAAGACTCTCTTAAAACAAATGTCTCCCTCTCAGTATTAGTAGTATCATTGTGCCTTCAACAACATGGTAACAAACTAAACATTTAAGACAACTGAATTATATGGATATTACCACCATGAAAGAAATTAAATAACACTGCAACCCTGAATACATTTGCTTTGCAAGTATGTTCAATGGAACTCGCTTCCAAGTAAATGCATTCCTTGGTCCCAAGGTGTAGCCTGACGGCACATGAAGTAACTAGCTTGTCGAAGCTAAGCAGGTTTGAGTTTGGTCAAAGCCTGGATAGGAGGCCAACTGGGAATCCTATGTACACCGTCTTGAAGTTCCATGTTGGCAGGATATAAATGTACTAAAATGAAATAAAATTCAGCTCAGACTGCACTTCCATCCTGCCAGTTAGGCTCAGTTCCATTAAGTTGGAAAAAGAAGAAAACAAAGCTGTAACATTTTGGCCCTCATTCTGCAAATATGTCCACAAAATATATGGAGGACTGTAGGATTAGGAGTTTTTCCTACATACTCATTCTGATATGAGACAATGTGTGAAAGAATTCAATGGAATTTGACTGAAATGGTTTCACAGCAAAGAATACACCATGGCATGAAATGACTGAAAAATACAGCTACAAGCCAACACACTTCACATTTCATCCACAAGGCCTGTACTTCTTTTAAAGTATTGGATCCTTTAAGATTATTGAGTGTTATCGGCACATCTCCTCTACAAGAAGAGACATAAAATCTTGTTCCAACCCACAGATAAGATGAAATAATTGGATTTAAGCCCATTTACTTTGGTTTGTACTCTCAGGCACACAGCCTGATCCTGTACATGTATACTCAGAAATAAGGTCCACAGAGTTTGATGAGGCTTACTCCCAAGTATATGACTGCAAGCTGGGACAGCTTAGATCCATGTATTTCAGCTGTATGTATACTAGTCCATAAGCCAGTAAATCCTGTTTTGAGATGCTATCTGGCTTTTGTGCAGACAAAGATTTTAACTAATCTAATCATGTTGCATCAAAAAAGATTCCTACAACAATCTACCACTGCCATTTAAGAGTCAAACCAGCTTACATCAAGTGTCTTAAACAAGAAAAAAAGAGAAGTTGTCATTTGAAAACTCACATCCTTCCTTGGGTGGGAGGAAGCACATTAATCAGCAAGACTGTTTCATCATGCAGCAAACAGTCATCTGGGCAACATAATTAAGAAATTAATGATTTTCCAAAGCAAATAGGAGAGGAAATGCACCAGATAGCAATAAAGCAAGATTTAGTGGAGTGCTATTTTTTGGGTTTGTTTCATGTTAGTACTAAAGAACACCATATTCTTGGGAAATACATGTAGGGATTGTTATTAAACGCTGTTGGATTACTGGATTAAAAGTGTGGTTGAAGACCCAATCCTCAGAACGTTTTTAAGTGCATGAATGAATGGGACTATGTGATCTGGAACTTTGGCTTTTTTTTCTGTTGACAGTTTGACTGAAGTGTGAGATGTTTCAGTGGTTCAATATGACCGTAAATCTAATTCAAAGTGTCTATGAGGATTTTCATTTTAAAGGGTCTGGAGTATCTAGATTTCCCCCCTTCCATTCATAAGGGCTAGTGCCACCTTCAGTCTAAATGTCTATCATAAGTAAGCCTTTGAAAAGTCAACCCACCTTAACAGTATCAAATGGATGTCCTACCAACACACCGGCAGCACCTGAAATAAAAATAGAAGGCAACATGAGACTATCTGATAATGTGCCACTAGGACTGCCATTTAATGTACAAAAGCAACTGTTGGCAAAGTATTATTATATTTTATTTATTTATTTATTTATTATTTATTTATTATATTTATACCCCACCTTTTTTCCTGCAAGGAACCCAAGGCGGCTTACATAGTCCTCCTCCTCTCCATTTTATCCTCACAACAACCCTGTGAGGTAGGTTAGGCTGAGAGTCAGTGACTGGCCCAAAGTCACCCAGTGAGTTTCATGGCCGAGCGGGGACTAGAACTTGGATCTCCTGAGTCCCGGTCCAACACTCTCACCACTACGCCACACTGGCTTATAAAAATACTTATATTTTTATCCCTCCTTTTTTCTGCAAGGAGCCCAAGGTGGCTTACATAATCCTCCTCCTCCTCTCCTCCTCCCCATTTTATCCTCACAACCACCCTGTGAGGTAGGTTAGGCTGAGAGAGTGACTGGCCCAAAGTCACCCAGTGAGCTTCATGGCCAAGTGGGGACTAGAACTGGGATCTCCTGACTCCCAGTCCAACACTCTCACCACTACGCCACGCTGAAGTAATGTAAAAAATATAGAAATCAGACAGTTCCTGTTCATAGGACATACAGTGGGTGGCGAGGCATGAGATCAGGCACTGACAGCAAGTAATGGGAACATGGCAGTAACATTTGAATAGCGAGCAATGCAGAATTAGCAGTGGCTCTAGGCGGCCTTTATTAGAGAACTAGGGAATGATCCCCGCTTCACGTTGGAAGATCCCTTAGTTTGATACAGAGAAGCCTTCAAGCAAACTTACCAGTTGTCAAAGTTGGAGACATTGTGCCCACTTTGTCTGAGCGCAGGCATGGCCACTGGCACTCCTAAGCACAGCCTGTGCCATGGTGCACCAGTACAGCCCTCTGAGAGAGGGGTCTGTCCACTCCATTCCACTGAGGGAGGGCTGCCCCACAGCAGTGGGGAGGAGAAAGGCATACAACTCTGTTCCTCGGACTACTAATCTCCCCTGGTTTAAGAACGTAAGAAGAGCCCTGCTGGATCAGACCAAGGGTCCATCTAGTCCAGCATTCTGCTCACACAGTGGCCAACCAGCTGCCCACGGGAAACCCACAAGCAGGACATGAGTGCAACAGCACCCTCCTGCCCATGTTCCCTGGCATACTGCCCATGATACTGCAGGAAGCATATAGCCATTCAGGACTAGTAGCCATTGATAGTCTTTTCCATGAATTTGTCCAAACCCCTTTTAAAGCTGTCCAAATTGGTGGCCATCACTACATTTTGTGGAAGTAAATTCCATAGTTTAACTATGAGCTGTGTGAAGGAGGACTTCCTTTTATCTGTCCTGAATCTCCCACCAATGAGCTTCATGGGATGACCTCGGGTTCTAGTTTCAAACTGTATGGCCTGCAAAAGCTATGCACTGGTTAGGGAAGTCTGTCCCTAGTGACTGAAAATGTTACTGCAGGCTTCAACCACATAGGCACATTTAAATTAATTAAAATTAATTAATGCAATTTTAAAAAAATAACCCCAAGGTGCACACCCCTAAGGTCCCCTTAGTATGCATGCAAAGTTTTAGGTGTTTTGGTTTCATGGTCTTGGAGCTATGGTGCTGATGGATGGACAGACAGACACATCCTCTTTTACTATTATAAAAAGAGTGTCAGCCTAGAGTAGTCTTAATACAACCAAATTATCTCCTAGCGATGAGAGATGTGAAGGACTGGAAATAAAAAGAAATATTCATTGGGGGGGGGGATTCTGTTTTTTTCCAGTTATTTTTGGAAAATTTGGAAAAAAGAGGGCTTTCTCCAGTTTTTCCCAGGCCTTCACATCTCTACTAGTGACATGATGCTGTGGCCTTTTTGCTACCAGGTATCACAGACTATCACAAAATCTAGAAAACCTTTCTACATGTTCATGGAATGAAGCAGGGATCAGTGATGTGGAGTGGACATTTTTCCACTGTTTTACTTTCTTGCGGAAATGTTTCCATTTCATGAGTCCATTAATAACAACAAATGGATGCCAATTGCAGATACAATATTAGGTAAGCAATTTCAAAGGTGTAGATGAGTGGTTGCCAGTATCTCATGCACCACTCTTTGGGTTGCTAAAATTGATTAGCGTGTTAACATTTTTCGCTGCTCCTCCCACCCTGCATAGGATGATCGGGGGCCTAACCAAGGGTGCAACGCATAGGACTGCGCCCTAAGTGTGCTTTAATTCCCCCCCTCAATATTTCAGGTCAAATACTTCTGGCGTATTGGTACAAAAAATGAACACGGGGTACTTGTTAAAAGCATTTTAGTTTACTAAATACAAGTGAAATAAACATGCTAAATTAGATGACTATTTAGTGCAGCCTTTCCCAACTAGGTGTCCTCAAAATGTGTTGGACTTCAACTCCTATCAGCCCCAGCCAGCATGGCCAATAGTCAAGGATGCTATGACTTGTAGTCCAAAACATCTGGAGGGCACCAGAAAACTTTCCAGGGCAAATTACCCTGAAATTTCCCAGAAATTTTTCTAATTCAAAATTTTCCAGAAAACCCACATCATTGGCTGTGATATCAAGTAGAGTCTACAGCATGAACCTGGAAGTGATGGCTTGATCTTGTCACCATTCTGGGTGATAAGGAGCTAAATGGAGAGCAGCCAGGCTGGTGGGGACTAGGAAGAGGGCCTTTTCTGTGGCAGCCCCCAAATTATGGAACTCCCTCCTCAGTGATGTTCGCCATGCCCCCTCCTTGATGAACTTCCGCTGGGCTTTAAAAACATGGCTTTTCAGGCGGGAATATGGGGTGGGTTAGGATTTTTAAAGAAACTTTTATATTGTTTTAATTGTGTTTTAATGGTGTTTTATTGTATTTTATCCTGATTGTACATCGCCCAGGGCGATTTAAAAATATAATAAATAAATAAATGTTGGGGGAGTGTTGCCTTGGCAATGGCCCCCACGTATTGTCCACCAAAGCTCACTCTCCATGTGCCATCCGCTAATAGATTAGGGTCAAAGCAGCAATCCTCTACTATTTACAACACTGCCCACATGACCTTCTTAGAAGCAGCTTTCTACCTCAGCAGGCCGATATACTCCACCAGACCAGGTTAGATACCTGGGGCTGCTTGCTAGACATGGGTCAAGATTTAAGGCTCCACCACAGCCTTCCCCAACTTAGGGTTTGATCCAACTGTGTCACTCCACAAGTGGAAGGGATACTGCTGGTGGAATGGATTTTCCTCCCCCCCCCCCCCGCGCAGCACCTCCACACATGCCCTAAATCTGCTCCGGAGCGGGATCATGATCTGTACAAACTGGGGCCAACTCATTAGATTCGATTTCTTGTTCTTGCATTTAACATGAGAAGTACGGAAGCATCCTCCTCTCACGGCATATGCACACACTCCACCATGGCCACCTTGAATTTTCTGACAGCTAATTTCAGATTTGTGCAAAATTTGGCCCTCCACTCTGCAATTTACACAAATTGTGGAGTGGGGGCCCAAATTTTGCACAAATTTCCCTTGCTTTAAAAACCAAAACAAAAATCACAGCAGGGTTGACGGGACGGAATCCACGGGGGCCAAGTCGAGAAAATCCATCAGATTCTCACCCTCCTATGGGATTCCTTACACATCCCTGGTCCCAATATTATGGACTACCGCCGGTCCTTTGCGTGAGTTTGGGAGTTAACGGGTTAACCAGAACTGAGAAAACTCCCTTCAAGCAGTTCCCGGGCACTTAAAATGTAACCGCTACAACTGGCACTGAATGAGAGAGTGAAATTGCCAGCTTGTTGATAGTATGTTTAATGAAGCGTATCAAAACAAGCAGATAAGCACTCTACTATAAACACAGTAGAGTCCATAAAACTTAATGAGGTGTGCAAGCCTCAATACACATATGAGCTGAATTACCAGAGAGGCAGATACAATAGCATACCTTGTTTCCTCGAAAGCGAGTCCCTAGAAGCCTTGCTGATTTCTACCCATTACCGGGCGCGTTAACCGGGGTTGATTCCCGACCGAAGTCGGGATGGTCCGTGCAGTCCTGCACCCAGCGTTCAACAACTTACCGGGGCCTGGTGCTCCTCTTTTACCTCCTCCCTCGCTCCCCCCTCCCTTCCTGTTGTCGGGAAGAACTGGTTCCTCCTGCCAGATCCTTGGTGCCCCTGGGTGCTTGAAAGTACTTGGCAGCTCTTTGAGACTGCTGGCGCCCTTGATGCTTGAGGGTGCTTCGCAGCTTGAGGGTGCTTCGCAGCTCTTTGCGAGCTGCCAGGGGAAGTTACTGGGGGTATGTAGGTGGGTCCCATTGAGGTGAATGTAAATGAAGGCTGATGCAAATGACTGCTCGGAACTGAGTTGCTTCTGTCCTAGGCAGAAGCCTTGATGGTGGTGGCGGTGTGTGTGTGTGTGTGTATACCTGGCCTGGCTTTCTCTCTACAATATTATTACACACACATTATTGCATATTAATTGTGGGAAAATTAGCCACAGTTTATCAATAACTATATCCTTGTAAATGGATCGGTTTTTGAAAGATTAATGACTTCTGATTCTTAGCGCTTGTTCGCACGACACGGGAACCGCGAGGGAGCAGAAGTCCCCCGCGGTTCCCGTGTCGTGTGAATGCCTGACCGGGGGTGCCCCCGCGGGACAGCCGTGTGCGGGACGCACGCAAAGTGACCATGGTCGGTAGAGGGGTAAGCCCCTACCGCGCGTGGCCGCCGTGCGAACAGCGGGCGGCTGTCCCGCGGGGTCTGCACAGAGGCGGCAGCCCAGAGCGGCTGGAGCTGCCGCCTCTCCAGCCTGTAGGGGCAAATGGCCCCTCTGGGCATCCCGGGGCCCTGCCCCCTAGCGCCGGGAGGCCCGTACTGCGGTGCAGGGACTGCGGGGTCCGCCAACTGCACGCGGGGCGCAGGTTGTCTGCGGCACCCCGCCAGACCCCGCAGATGGCCCCGTGGTGCCTCCCCCGCCCGCAGCCTGGGTCATGCGAACCGGCCCTCAGCCTCCATTCTTTTCCTCATGCAATTATCACTCTCTAATGCTGCAGATTCTCTTAAATGACCATCTTCATACTACACATTTTGAGGAAGTAAAACCTTGTCTTAAAAAGAATTTCACTCATTCCAAAACAGAAAATATTTCATGGGAAGTTTTTTTCAGCATTCCCCCAAATTTCCAGTTTTTCCACCGGAAAAACTGAAAGAGTCCTCAAGGGAAAAGAATCACAACAAAACCCAGTTGTCTTCTGAATGTTCCAGGTTTTTTCCTGAGCCTTCACATCTCTACGCCTGAGGGGCAAATCACAAACACATCATGGACCAAGGGGGAGAAAAAAATCCTGCGCAGAATTACTGGAATTCTTAAAAGATATTGTGGGCCACACAGAAGTCTCTGGGTTGGAGGAAGAAAGTGGCAAAGCCCATATAACCTGCAGATTGCATGATGCCTCCACCTGCATTCAGGTGAGAGTAATCCCCCCCCCCCATGTCAATTTCTCTCATGATGCACACTGTTTCAAGGCAGGTCAGATAGTACACCCAGCCTGGAAGACAATGGTCACCCCTGTGTCACATGAGCAGTTTCAACACAGAGGAAGACAAAAGCTTCCATCAGGGACTAGTGTTCTAGTTAGATTATGGTAAGCAACTGGGATATCAGCATGTGGTTGTCACAGGAAGTGATGCAACAACTTATGTTTTTGTTATTTGAACAAGGATTTCATGGCTGGGTGATGAATACTTTAACTTACACACTTCAGTTTGGATTTTCAAACAGCATCTGCCCCTGGACTTCAGGAACAGGGTGGGGTTAAACTCTAAATAGGTTGTAAATCCTAACTTCTGAAGCTCTTCCTTTAAGGACACAATTATGTGCTGCTGTGTTAATCTTATTAAAAACTCTTTGGCAAGGTTTCAAATAACAGATAAGTGGCTTAAACACTGCAGATGAAGATCTGAAGTACAAAGTGTTCTCTATAACCCTGAACTATGCTTGCTGAGGCAAAGCGGGCAGAGAAAAGTGAGCAACAGAAAAGAGCCTCAATAGGTGAACTCCATCAGCTGCTCGCTGGTAACTTCATCAGAGGACTAGATCTCAGGCTAAGAATTGCATTGCTTGATGAATTCTCCAGCCTCCCCGCTTCCCCCCCATCTCAAACAGATGATCTTGGGACTTCAAAAAAGTAAACCCAGCACTATGGGGGAGTTACACAGAGGCTGGGAGGACCATAATACCACATTCCAATTCCAGATGAACTGATCGAGAATAACCAGCTCCTCACCATTCTGCTTTCACAATCAATAGCATGGATTAGGGTCTAGCCTGGAATGCAAGTCCCATCACCTCAGCCAGCATGGATTAGGGTGGCACTTTGAAACTGTAGGTTTATGGCGCGCGTGTGTGGGAGGCTTGCTTTCGTTATCTCAATCGTGCAGACAAAAAGGAGAGTTAGAAGATAATTAGATAGTGATTGGGTTCAGACAACACGATAACACTCAAGGGTTGAGTATGGGTTGAGCGCGGGTTACCGTGTTGTCTGAACCCAGCCGAGATAACGAACCATGGTGAACAACCCACAGCTCACAACCCAAAAAGAAAGCATGGGTTCTCATCATGGGTTGTTCATGGTTAGCACAGCTGGGTTCAGACAACACGATAACCCAGGTCCAATGACAACCCACACTCAGCCCTTGAGTGTGGGTTATCGCGTTGTCTGAACCCAGTCAACATGTAAACCAAACATTTCAAAAGAGTCCCATTCTCCCCAAGGTGGAGCTGGGTTGCATCCATGGAGGCAATAGACTGACTCGGCTGCCTCTCCTACAAGCAGACTAAAATCCATTCATATTCTTTTCAGTCTGACCCTCCTGTCTGCCCCCTCCATAGGTATCTGGAAACAGATGCATATCTCCACCTTCCTAAAAAAAGGCAACCATGCAATAAGCCTTAAACGAAATGGGGAAGAACAAGTTCTGAGCTCTCTGGAACGGAGGGTGCTGTGGCACTCACATCCTGCTTATGGGTTTCCCCACCGGCAGCTGGCTGGCCACTGTGTGAGCAGAATGCTGGACTAGATGGACCCTTGGCCTGATCCAGCAGGGCTCTTCTTATGTTCTTAATGGAAAAGAAAGGAATGTGCAGTGCCTGAACTCACACCCTCTGTCCCAGCCTAGGACTGACTGCATGTTTATTTTATAAATAAATAAAATAAATGTACAGTGGGAAGAAAATGCAGTCTGCACATGCTCAGAGATACACCATTAATAATAATGACAACAACAATGATTTCTACAACTGAGCCCTAGCAACGGAGACCGATTTAGGACTGCAAGTAAGCCCCAATGAACTCAATGGGACTTGCCTCTTCTGAGCAGACATACATACGGCTAGACAGTTAAAGAGACGAAGACCTGGCCCACGTTAAAGCGCTGGCGCAGAGAGGAAAGTTTAGAAGGGCGAAGCCTAAAAGAGTCGGGTAGGAGGTTAAGAGGAAGGCTCGGCCTTCGAGCCAACATTAGTCGCTTCGTTCTTCCCCCATTTTTAACGCGCTTAAAAAGGGGAGGAAGTCCTCGAAGCGAGAAATCCGATTCCTGAGCGCTGACTCGCCAACGCTACCGTTTCAACGCCGCTTCGTTGAAGGCTCGGACGGGGACAATGGGCCCCCTTGGGCGGCAGGGACAATGCGGATCGCCGAGATCGCGCCGGCGACGCGCCACCCGTGTGTAAAGGATCCCGAAGAAGCCACGAATTTAAGGGGGAAGGGGAGGGGGATAAGAGAGTACAAATCGTCTCGTCACGTCGACATTGTACACGGTTGTACTTCTCTCCCACCCCCCTTTCCATGCTTGCAATGCGTCCCCGCCCTCCTTCAGGCGGGCGGACGGTCAGGCAGCGCATCCCCGCTGCAGTGCGCCAAGCCACGTCTCCTAAGGCACAAGGCGAGGGGGGGGGGGAGCTGCAGCCGCTGCCGCCCTCAACCCCATCCCACCCGCTTCTTTCTAAAGGCAGATCGCGCCCAGCAGCGTTCGCCAGCCCCGCTTCTCCCGCCGGCTCTTACCTCCTACGCAGCCTGCGAGGAAATCCATCGCCATGTTCGCGGTCTCCAAACGCGCGCCTTGAAATCCAAAGCCCCCCCTTTTTCGTGCGCGCCTCGTCCCGGCCGTCTGTGGTTGAGATTGCCCCTCCTGGCTCGCGTGCGTCCCGCTGGCGAAGTCCCCGTGGGGCTCGTGGAGCAGGAGGGGGGAGTGGGATCGGCTCCCTCTGATCGGGAGGGAGCGCGGCGGAGTGGGGGGACGGGACAAATCAGAGATCGCCTGGCTGCTCTGGGTGACCCGCGCGTCCCCTCTTTAGCTTTCGGTTCCCGCCGCCGCGCTCCCGCACGCCACTCGCCGACCCAAACCAGGTGCGCCTTCCCGAGCCGGCGCGATCCTCGCTCGCTCGCTCGTCGCCAAAGCCGATCTCGTCGTTTCTATTTCTGACGTCCGCGAGAGGAGGGGGGCGACCGAGCCTTATGGGGAAACGGCGGCCTCCAATGGCAGGCCGCTTGCAAGACAACACCCTTCCAGGCCGGCCCTCCGCCCGGCCCGCTCATTGGCTGCTTGGCTGGGGAGGCGGCGGGGGAGCTTGGTAGCCAGGCGCTGGGAAAGAACGAAGAACCGCGGCGGGGAAGGCGCTGGCAGCGAGCGAGCGAGCGAGGAAAGGGGGCCGCGCCGAAGCTCCGCCTTCCGGGCGCAGAAGAGCACAAGCGGCCGCTTTGTGTGGTTGGTGCCTCTGGCGTGAGGCCGGGCCGGCGTGGCGAGAGGCGGCTTTTAAGGCCGGCTTAGGAGAAGCGCTTCTTCTTCTCTTTCGCCGTCCGTGGCTCGGCTCGGCCCCAGGAGGATGGAGGGAGGACGGGACGGGATGTGTGTGTGGCGCTTACGCAACGCAGCAGGCCCCTGGAGCAGGCCTTCCCCAACCGGGCGCCCTCCAGATGTGCTGGTCAACTCGTTGTCCAGCACATCTGGACGGCCCCCGGTTGGGGAAGCTGCCCTCTTGGAGCATCGGCGGGGTTGCTCGTCTACAGAAACTGCCGCCCAGCCCGCGGGGAAGGCCTGAAGTACAGTTCTCCCTCCTTGGATCTACTGTTGCAGTGAGCGAAGGCGATCTGGCCCGCTATAAGAAAGAACGGCCTTGGCTGGATCGGACGGCTATCTACAGCTGCAATCCTGTGCACGCTTGCTTGAGAGTAAGCCCCATTGAACTCGGTGGGATTTACTGCTAATGTTTTCCCCCAGAAATGTGACCACACGTGATGCTGGAATCCTATTCTGGAACCCCTTCGATTACACAGACCCATCAGCCATACTTGCCCCTTTCCCGTATTTAGTTGTCTATTTACATCTCATAAATCTCTGTTACCTTCTTTTTAAAACATATTTATACGACGCTATAATCATTGCATCTAATGTCTTAAAATTATTTCTAAAATTCCCAAAGCACACAAAAGAGCATCTTTTATTTATATATCGATGTATGTAAATATATGTATGTCCCCGGCCTTTCTCCCTGACATCAAGTCCCGGAGGCGGCTTGCAAGAAGTGAAAATTAATACCCAATAACAGCATGTAATAATAGCATTCCCTTTAAAAGCAGTGGTGATGTACGAAGGCTCTGGGGGAGGTTGAAGATGGAAAATGGCCACCCCCAAACCTTATCAGAGGTGGGGAACTTTTTCAGCCTAAGGGCCAGAATTGGATTTGGGCAAGCATAGGGGGGGGGGGGCACAGGCTAGCAGTGGGTGGGGCTGCACCCCAAAATGGGTGGGGCCATCTCACTGCTGTTATGCAGTTCCAGTGAGATTGCCCAGATCACATTACATACATACACACACAAACACATATCACCCCTCCCCCACTGGAATCAGGCTTTTTCAAAAGCCTCCATTGGTAGAAAAGGAGGCTTTTTAAAAGCCTGATTGCAGTGGGGGAGGGTGATCTTTGGCATGGAGAGGTTACAGTGTTGGAGAGGGGAGGGTTATTTATTCCTTCCCTTCTTAGCGGTGACCCCCCCTCCCCAAAAATGTCCCCATGCTTTAATTAGGCTTTTAAAAAGCCTCCACTGGCACCATAAAAAACTTTTATAACCTTGTTAGTTTTGCCAAGTCCGAGTGTTCCAAAATCCTTTGTCATCTTCCACTTCACTTCTTTAAAAACAAAACTAAAAAAGCTGCACCAAAAGGAACACCTCTGAAATGTATTTTTATTGGCTTTCTTATTTTGAACTGCTGGAATGTTTTAAGCTTGTGGGCAAGAAACTTAAACAACAACAAAAATCCTTTTTATTAAAGGTATCTAATTTTTAGCATCTCCTATGCTGTCATTTAAAGAATACCTTAATAGATATGAGGAAGATGTTGAAAAACGCAGCGTTTTTTTTAAAAAAATGTTGCAAATACTTTTAGCATTCCCCAAATCTTCCAGCAGTGTTTATAATAACCTGTGTTTTTGCACAGAGCTTTTGGCTGCTAGGAGACTCTTTCTTCTGCAAACCTCAAAAGGGTGGGTGGGAGGGAGAGAGAGAAAAGAAAAGAAAGAAAAGGGAAACCTTTTCTAAGTACTTCCTACTGTGTACCTGCCTATTGACAAGCGTATTCATTAACTTTGTGACCCTAAATAGCCCCCACATATTTGATGCCAGATACTGAAGTTAGAAATGATGAAATGTCAGTCGTAAGTTGTGACCCAAGCTAAAAAAGAGGATGCCAAACCTGTCCCTCCCTCCTCAACTTCCACAACCCCTCTCTACAGCTTTCTGATACTTCGGGACCATTGCACGCTTATATTCCACCTGAGTTTTGAAGACAAAGAAAACATACATACATTTTTAAAACAACAACAACACCCTATCTCAAACAGTGGTGAAGTGATAAACTTTGAAATGATGGCACTCATAATGACATTCCCCAGAGACACTCCACCAAGGAGTGTCCAAAAATCCAGGCAGCAGTGTTGATCCAGATCAACAAACCCATTTTCATCTCTACCAGGAGCAGGTATTTTGTAATGGGTCTCAATTGCCCATTCAAGACCAATCCACCCCACCCCAAGACTTTTCATTATAACAGGAATATCTCGCAGCAATATATTGTTGCTGGGAAAATCTATTCCCACACCCACCTGCAGCTACTGTGAGGATTTCAGCTCATCTCAGAGGTGGTGGCGGCGGCGGCAGATGAGGTCATCCTCCCTCCGTGCTAATCAAAAAGTCCTGGTGCTTCAACCCTGTGATCCCTGCTGCTGCTATACCACAGATCCCAAAGGGTGAGGATTAGTCACATGTTGCTTAAAACCAAAACATATTTAATGTATGTATTTATACAAACATTTCTGGACCTTTCAGCCCCAGCAAGGACACCGCCATTGGTTTATAATCGAACCAAAACCAATAAAATAATAAATAAATAAATAAAATTACTAAAACAATATTAAACAGGACTAGGATGCAATCCTATGGTTCCTAGGAGGGCATCCCAAGGGCCATAGATAGGATATATTGGATCTCCCCCTCTAAAGGTGAAGGGGAGGTCTGCCATTCAAGGGGGAGATCTGGCCTCAGAACTGGGAGTCTGCCGTTGGAGGGGGAGATCCGACCATTGGAGAGGGGAGAAAGGAGACATGTCAAGGGTCCTTCCAGTCTCTAGACATGCCCCCACAGCAGTGGCAGACCCTGTGGGGCCTGGAGCATCAGCCCTGGAGCTGGTGTAGATGAATTCCCTCCCATTGGTTTCATAAAAACAACAACAACAACAACAACCTCAAACCACAGCTGGGGAGGGAAATGGAACTGCAGATGTTGCTCCTCCCTCACTTCGGCCCTGCTGGCATGAACCTGGCAGAACTTTGGATGGGACAATTTGTCTGCCTTAGATCTCCGTTCCACGTCCCGTAGGATTGCACTGTTAAAGACAGATTAAAGGTGCAATCCTAGGATTGCGCCCTAAGAAGCCAGAGAAAATGGACAATTAAAACTCCCAATATCCCTCTGTTTGTGGAACTCTGTTCCAACTGATGTCTACCAGGCCCCCCATCATTATAAGCCTTCAAACATACCCTAAAAACTCACCTGTTTACCCTGGATTCTACTGGGCCAGTGTATATGTGGTACTGTCTGCTTTTATGACTGATCTTTTGTTTTTATCATTATTTTATGCAGGGTCGGTGCAAGGCAGTTTGGTGCCCTAGGCAAGATCAGATATTTAGCGCCCCCCTTCCCACTTGAGAGCGCTGCATTTTTTTTTCAAGGCGTTTCTGGCGCCCCCTTTAGCCCTGCGCCCTAGGCGGCTGCCTAGTTGGCCTAATGGTAGCACCGGCCCTGATTTTATGATATTTTGTGGTTTCTCAGTTTTGTTGTATACCACCTTGGGGGTGGGTTTACCCTAAAAGGCAGCTTAGAAATCTATTATTAATTAAATATTATAATTAAGCTTCATGGAAGGCCAGACCAAAAAAAATATATACCGTATCTTTTTAGTGCCTGCCTAAAAACAACAACAACCAGGAATAGAGCTAGCCTAACCACTTTCAGGAAGGGATTCCACAATCCACTGTATACACGACGGATGATTCCCGCTCTCAGTCTCTAGGTCAGCCTTCCCCAAACTGGTGCCTTCCAGATGTGTTGGACTGCAACTCCCATCAAGTCTAGTGAATGGCCATGCTGGCTGGGAATGATGGGAGTTGCAGTCAACACATCTGGAGGGTGACCTGTTTGGGAAGGCTCCCCTAGGTCGATATTCAATGCTTCCATATATGAAATGTAGAAAAACACAGATTTCCCCTGTTCAAGACTGTTCCACCTGTTTCCCGCTCTGTATAAAATTATGCAAGAGAATTTAGTATAATCTCCTAATTATTTGGGGGTCTTTAGGAAAGTCCCATGCGCCTTATGGTATTAGTGCAACCCTATCGGCTTACGATCCTTTGTCACACTCTTCCCCACACGCCCATTGTGTGGTGGGAATATCCTGCCGCACGCATGCCAAGCCAGGTGATTCCACCCACCTCACCACCCACCCTGACACATGCCAAGTTTGAACTCCGTCAGTTCAGTGCAGACACTTTAATGCTGCAATTTGCAAACAAAACGATGACACAGCATCCAGGATTTTGTTTGAACTCTCTCCTGTCAAGGTAACTTGGTTACAATAAGTTGGACGGAATGTGAACTAGTGTGTCCATTCCATGACAAGCAGCTGAGATTCCCAGAGAAGACTAATAAAATTAAGTGAGGGGCAGGTCATGTTTTTGCAGCTTCTTTACATTTTGTCCTTGAATCCCAGGAT
This sequence comes from Shinisaurus crocodilurus, assembly GCA_021292165.1. Classification (NCBI taxonomy): domain Eukaryota; kingdom Metazoa; phylum Chordata; class Lepidosauria; order Squamata; family Shinisauridae; genus Shinisaurus; species Shinisaurus crocodilurus. The sequence goes on from CM037876.1 coordinate 292,813,123, forward strand.
CTCAAATTTATTTATTTATTTATTTATTTATTATATTTATTAATCGCCCATCTGGCCGGTCACCCGGCCACCCTGGGCGATGTACAATTAAAATACAATAAAACACAATAAAATATAATGATTAAAACAATATAAAAAATTCTTATTAAAAACCTAACCCACCCCATATTCCCGCCTGAACAGCCATGTTTTTAATGCACGGAGGAAGCTCATCACGGAGGGGGCATGGCGAAGGTCACTAGGGAGGGAGTTCCATAATGTGGGGGCCGCCACAGAGAAGGCCCTCTTCCTAGTCCCCACCAGCCTGGCTGCTCTGGCTGATGGGATAAGGAGAAGGCCGTCCGTGGCAGACCTTGTTGAGCGGCCTACTTGATGTTGCTGGAGGCGCTCCTTGAGATAAGCTGGGCCGGAGCCGTGTAGGGTTTTAAAGGTCAAAACCAACACCTTGAATTCGGCTCGGCAAGCAACTGGTAGCCAGTGCAACTCATTAAGCACTGGCGTGATGTGATCACGCCAGCGGCTGCCCTTAATCAGGCGAGCCGCCGCGTTCTGTACCAGCTGAAGCTTCCGGACCGTCTTCAAGGGTAACCCCACGTAGAGCGCATTACAGTAGTCTAGGCGAGAGGAGACCAAGGCATGAACCACTGATGGGAGCAGGTGATTAGGAAGGTAGGGGCGCAGCTGCCGTATCAGATGGAGTTGATACAGCGCTGCCCGGCTCACAGCTGCCACCTGAGCCTCCATGGACAGCTGGGAGTCTAGAATGACCCCCAAGCTGCGGACCTGGTCCTTCAGGGGTAGATGTACCCCATTCAGCACCAGGTCAACATCCCCTAACCCTCCCTTGTCCCCCACCAGAAGTACCTCGGTCTTGTCAGGGTTCAGCTTCAGCATGTTCCTTCCCATCCAGCCAGCCACTGACTCCAGGCACTTGGACAGGGTCCCAACGGCCAACCTTGGTGAGGACTTAAAACAGAGGTAGAGCTGCGTGTCATCTGCATACTGATGACACTGCACCCCAAACCTCCTGATGATAGCTCCCAGCGGCTTGAGGTAGATGTTGAATAACATCGGGGAGAGGATGGAACCCTGCGGCACTCCACAAGTGAGCAGCCGAGGGTCCGAAGCCTCTTCCCCGAGAACTACCCTCTGATACCTTCCAGAGAGGAAGGACCGGAACCACTGCAATACAGTGCCTCCCAAGCCCAACCCCTCCAGACGGTCCAGGAGGATACCGTGGTCAACGGTATCAAAAGCCGCTGAGCGAGGAGGACTAGAAAGGAGCATTCGCCCCTAGCCAAAGCCCTCCTCATATCATCCACCAAGGCGACCAAGGCTGTCTCCGTCCCATGTCCAGACCTGAAGCCCGACTGGCATGGATCTAAATAATCTAAAAGGATGGCAAAGCATGTGTTCTCCAACCTAAGGTCCCCAGATGTTTTTGGCCTACAACTCCCAGCATGCCCCAGCCAGCATAGCATAGCATAGCTGGCTGGGGCATACTGGGAGTTGTAGGCCAAAAACATCTGGGGACCCAAGGTTGGAGAACACTGCCTTAGATGGTAACCAGCTCAACCATCCTCAAAAGCAAAAGGCTATCATTTACTTCTAAAAAGAAAGCAAACATAGCTGTGTTGATCCATGAGGAAAAAACGCCTATGTCAGAGTGGAGCCAGGGCTCAAAGGGATGTGCCAAAACTTTTTTTTTATTAGCAGGGCCTTGGGTTGCCTATTCAAGACCAAGTCACCCCAAAATACTTTACATCACAAAAGGGAACAATATATTGCTGCTAGGAAAATTCATCTCCCCCCAAGCTGAGCTACTGTGAGGATTGCAACTGAACTTGGAGGGAAGAGGGAATTCTGAGAGGGCTGGCAGATGATGTCAGCGTCCCTGCGAAATCTGGCCCCACTACACCACTGCAGTTCAGGCTCCACTTTACATTTCTTTCAACTGCCAGCTCCAACCTTGAGGTTTGAGAACATAAGAAGAGCCCTGCTGGATCACACCAAGGGTCCACCCAGTCCAGCATTCTGTTCATACAGTGGCCAACCAGCTGCCCACAGGATCCCACAAGCAGGACAGGAGTGCAACGGCAGCTTCCCGCCCATGTTCCCCAGCAACTGGTGCACATAGGCATACTGCCTCTGATCCTGGAGGCAGCATAGAGCCCTCAGGACTAGTGGCCATTGAAAGCCTTGTCCTCCATGAATTTGTCCAATCCCCTTTTAAAGCCATCCAAAGTGGTGGCCATCACAACATCTTGTGGTAGTGAATTCCATAGTTTAACTATTCTGAGCTGGGGCGGCCCCTGACAGACCTGGAATCAAGTGTGGCCACCCTTGGCCCCCAATCTGGTCCTGACTGTGCACATTTGAAGGTCCTGCCTCTCAGTATGGAGGGGGGGGGAGATGCACATGACATGTAAACCTAAGTGACCAAGGCTTCAGTGGGTCATAGCTGAAGAGCAGGAACAAACAAGGTACACCAGGCTAGAGGTGCCTCTAAGAGACATTGAGCAAAAGCACCCCCAAATGGCTCTTCAGCCCAGCCAGACATCTTTCAATGGAAGAATCTTCAAAGAAATGCCTGTCATGAGCCACCTCCGTCCCTACTTGGCAATATCTGAAGAATCACATGGCCAAAGAGAGAAGTGCTCTTGTTAATAAGCCACATGGGATTGTTAAGTGTTAACTAGGGAAAGCTACTGGATAACTGCATTTCCCCCCTTCTTTATCTCTTCTAATTGAGTTCATTTGCTGATGTGCACCATGATCCCAGTCTGGTTGCCCATACATAGAAGAAGCTCTTTTCCGTGTGTTCAGTTTCTGCAATTTGCTTACCTGAGGGCAATTGTTAGATTAGTGTGAATGCCCGGAATCTCCTGCCCAACGTATCTGCCCCTATGTAGCCCGCTGGTGAGAAAGATGTATCTATGTAAATAGCACCTCTCTTGTGCCAGACATTCAAGTATTCACATCTTTGGGTGTTCTGCAAGCCATTCTGATGAATTTTATTTTATTTTATTATATTTATACCCCACCTTTTTTCCTGTTAGGAACCCAAGGCAGCTTACATAATCCTCCTGCTCCTCCATTTTATCCTCACAACAACCCTGTGAGGTAGGTTAATTACGTTGTGTGGCAGGGCCAGCCTAGAATATTTTGCTGCTTGAGGCAAAGGACAAGATGGCCCCATTGCACGTATAGAAGCTGACTGGCCATTGAGTCTTACTTCAACACTGGCAACAAGGTAGCATGCTCCACCACAGGCTAGCTTAGAGGGTGCAGGACAGGCTGTGTGTGTTCCATAAAACTCTGTCATCCAAGAGAGGGGAGCAGCCAGGGGACTGAGGAAGACTAGCCAGGAGACTGCCGCCGCTGCCCCCAACATTGGCCACCAGAAGCAGTTGCTTCACTGTGCCTAGATTCATAGATCATAGAGTTGGAAGGGGCCTACAAGGCCATAGAGTCCAACCCCCTGCTCAGAGCAGGAAACTAGAGGAGGGGTCTCCCATCCAAGTAATAACCAGGCCTGACCCTGCTTAGCTTTCCATGCTCAGACAAGCTGAGCCAGCGTGAGCCACAGGCCTGCCTACTGATGGTCTTTCCCAAGCACCCTCAATGGTTTGCCAAGCACCCTCAATCACCTTTCCCAGCACCTTTGATGGGCCATGGTCAAGGTGGCGCTGAAACCACCACCCCCTCCTGCCTGGCCGGACCGGTTCATCCTGTCAGCGAAGGGAAGGGATTGGGGGATTGAGAGGGGGGCAAGAGAGGGGGGTAAAAGAAGCACCCAGGGCTTCTGTTGGTTGTTAGAAGCAAGGTGCATCAAAGCATGGAGCGGGTCATCGGCTCAGGCCAGCCCGGACATTCAACCCCCAAGTGGAGCACCTGGGTATGCTAGTGTAAGTTCTTAGTTGCTAGGTTAGCCTAGGGTATACTCTCTGTTGTTAGCTTAGAATAGGCGTACAATCTTGGTTGTTATTTGAAGTTCTGACTGTGAGTAACAAGGCATTTCCCTTTTGTCAATTTCACTCCCCTTATCTCCCTTTCCAATTTGTATTTGTTTACTATTCAATAAACTTTCTTTAGCTTTTGCCCTAAACATAGTTTCGCTTTGACTCAGTGCTAAATTCCAGTGTTTCCGACCCGAGCTGAGTCAGGGATCGCAAGCGGGAGCTCTAGGCTGTCAGGGAAAGCCGCAGATCTCCTGTTTTGCAGGAAAGGACCGGCGACGGTCCTTCACAATGAGGTTGGAGTGTTGAAGAACCAGCTGAGAATGATCCAGGTCAGTCTGTTTGTCCATCCAACCCAGTCGCAAGCAGAGGTTGGGGTGGCAAGCAGAGGTTGCTCCCGTCACCTGTTACCTAATCCTTTTAACTGAGATGCCAGGGATTGAACCCGGGATCCTCTGCATGCAAGATGTGTACGCCACCCTTGAGCTATGGTCCCTCCTCTCAAAGGTTCCGATGCTGCAGTGTAAACTTGGAGGAAAGGGTGCACTTGAGGAATCTCCCACCCTCTTCCTCCTCTTGCATACAGGGCAAAATTAGAGTCCTGATGGGGGTGAAGGCGGGCATTTGAAATACTGAGAAAAGTTTAAAAGGCATAGTGCAGGGGTGCTGACCCACTTTCAGCCCAAGGGCCACATTCCTTTTCGGAGAAGCTCTCAGGGGTTTCATTCCAGTGCTGGGTGGGGCTGAAGACAAAAGGGGCGGAGGCAAAATAGAGGAAAAACCAGCATATTTTAGCTTAATGCTTTTGCTGCCAGGAACCAAGCCTCAGGAGAGGCATTTCAGCCGGGGCTGGTCCAAGTTATTTTGCTGCCTGAGACACAGAACAAGATAGTGCCCCCTTCCATTCCACAGACAAAGGTGAACTGGACTGACCATCAAAACTTTCTTCAACACTGTTGATGGGACGGCATCTTCCACCACACCTGAAGGCAACAGATTAGGTTAGGGCAAGCTGTGTGGCACATGGCTCTCTCTCCTCGAACACCTTGCTGCCCCCTTCCAACATCTGCTGCCTGAGGGGACCGCTTCACTTTGCCTAATGGCAGGGCCAGCCCTGATTTCAACCTTTTAGAATGGGGGACTTTTTTTCCTGCAAAAGCCAGGAAACCACCAAATGATCGGCAGTCAGGAAAGGGGTGGGGTGAGAGGAAAGGGACATGGTCTTCTGGGGAACTCCAGGGGGGATGGATTGGGACCACAGAAGGGCTGGATATGGCCTGCTGGCCTAAGGTTCAACGACTGGTGTAGTGGCTGGGCCATCACTGGGTGCATTAGCACACATAAATGGGAAGGTACCATAGACCTGCCTAATACAAGTCAAATACGAGCCTCGTACTTTCTTCTCCTAGTGGCAGTTGCCTTTCCGAGCCAGTGTGGCGTAGTGCTGAGAGTGTTGGACTGGGACTCGGGAGATCCGGGTTCTAGTCCCCACTCGGCCATGAAGCTCACTGGGTGACTTTGGGCCAGTCACTGACTCTCAGCCTAACCTACCTCACAGGGCTGTTGTGAGGATGAAATGGAGAGGATTATGTAAGCCGCCTTGGGTTCCTTGGAGGAAAAAAGGCGGGGTATAAATATACTAAATAAATAAATTTCTGAATGATATCTTAGGCAGAGGACCTTCTCAGCCTTGCTAGCTGAAATCCTTTCAACTGGAGATGTCTGGGATTGGACCTGGGACCCAGGGCCAGCCCTGCCATTAGGGAGAGTGAAGCAGTCACATCAGGTGGCAGATGTTGAGAGGCGGCAGCAAGGTGTTGGAAGGGAGACCTATGTGCCATGTGGTCTGCTCTGCATTTCCTAGGTTAGCTGCTACCTTCAGGGGCAGTGGAAGATGCTGTCCCATCATCAGTGTTGAAGACAGCTTCATTTGCCAACCCAGTGGGACTTTTTAGATGGAACGGGAGGGGGTGCCATCTTTGCCTTAGGCAGTGTAATATCTTGGGCCGCTCCTGCTGGGACCTCATACTTATGAAGCATGCTCTGTACCACTGAGCTATGGCCCCTCTTCTCTGGATGAGGTCCTAATGACCCTCTGTCTGATTACCTATGGCCACTTGACCTGAATAGAAAGGTGGATCATCATCATTGTTCCTTGCGGAGCCAAGAGATTGGGTCAACGAGGCAACGGGACTAGAATATCCCAAGTGTGATCTGACCCCAATCCAGCTCAATGTTCACACTCATTTGCTGTTGGTGGTTTGCAGGGCAAAAGGCACAGGGAGGAAGGTTTCTGTTCCCTGCAATGATTCAGCGCTGCCTCGTGGAGTTATGCATTGACAATATTCCTGAGGCCGATTCAAAGTCCCGGCCTTGTCTTGCCAAATTGGTGACGTGTGCCTTGAGGCACATCTTCAGGGAAAGGTGCAGGAAGCATCAAGTGCCGGCCGCTGACTTCAGCCTCTTGCGCAGTCCCGCCACATCCATTCAGAAGGGCTTCTGGTTCCTGGAAAGGCAGGTCGTGGCCTCCCCTCGTACTGTGTGGCTCAAGCATTCTGATCGGGAGGAACAGCGAAGACAGCTGTCTCCATGCAGATGGATTTCATTGCCGGGGCCATTGGAGGTAATAAATAAATAAACAATCCGGCAGCATTTTGATGAAGAGAGACAGCTGTTATTGCTTTGCGGCTAACTTTCAGGGAGATCCCGAGGCCAGAAATGGCCATTCTCAAGTTAAACACCTTCAGAGAGGGAGGTTGCTTGAAAGGAACTAAGCATGCATGCTGTTAGCTGAGGTTGTAATAGCTGCTTTGGTACTAGTGCGAGGAACCGGCCCAAATCTGATTCGTTCATACGACTGCATATCAATCATTCTGAAGGCAACCAACAGAAAGATGAAGGCGAGAGAGAGGATGAATCCCACAAGGTGTGAATCAGAAACTATTTCTGGGGCGCTGAAACAGAATCTCAAGAGGCAGGAACTCAGTGGGGCAATAAAAGCCATTCCTGTAATCTGCCCCACCTGCTCTAGCCCATTCCAGTGTGGTTGACACTGCTGGGAACATCCTTTCGTCAGGCTATGGAGGCTTATGGGAAGATATCAGCTATTATTTTCCTTTGTGCGGTTGGGCAATTGGCATATAGCAGAGAGGAAACAGGTGACTCTTTGGATTGAAGGGAAATAGAAAACTGGGTAGGATGGATGAATGGCATGGCGTGAAGGGGTGGTTCCTGCTGTCCTTAAGGAGGCAGTAGTGTGACCGCTCCTGAAAAAAACCCACTCTGGACCCAACGGTATTTGATAACTACCACCCAGTTGTAAATAACCTTTTGTTAGGGAAGGTTCTTGAGAGGGTCGTGGAGAAGCAACTGCAGGCACTCTGGAGGATACTGATTATCTAGACCCATTCCAGTCTGGGTTTTGACCTGGTTATGGGACTGAATCAGCCTTGGTTGTCCTGATGGATGACCTTTATCAGGAGAGAGACAGGGAGAGTGCGACCCTGCTAATTCTATTCGATCTCTCAGCAGCCTTTGATACAATCAACCATGGTATCCTCCTGGATTGACTCCGCAGGTTGGGTATGGGAGGCACTGTGTTACAGTAGTTCTGGTCCTACTTGCGGGGTCAATTTCAGAGAGTTAGATTGTATAACCCTTGGCAATTGCGCTATGGGGTTCCACAGGGTATCATCTTGTCCCCAATGTTGTTTAACATCTATATGAAGCTGCTGGGAGTGATCATTAGGGGATTTGGAACCAAGTGCCATCAGTACACTGATGACACACAGCACTATATCCCTTGTGACAACAGAATCGGGAGAGGGCTGTGCAAATCCTGGATCAGTGCCTGAATTCAGAATTCAGTGATGGACTGGATTAGGGCCAATAAACTGAGGCTGAATCCTGGCAAGACGGAAGCCCTGTGGGTGAGTGGTTCCCGAGTCTGGGAGATAGGCTCATTGCCTGTTCTGGATGGGGTTGCACTCCCTTTGAAAGATCAGGTTCATAGTCTGGGGATATTCCTAGATCCACCATTGTTGCTGGAGTCCCAAGTGACTGCGGCGGCTCGGAGTGCCTTTTACCATCTTCGATTGGTTCACCAGCTACGGCCTCTCCCGGACAGGGATAGCTTGGCCACAGTGATACAGGTGCTAGTAACCTGAAGACTAGATTACTGCAATGCGCTCTATGTGGGGCTGTCCTTAAGGCTGCTCCAGAAGCTGGAGCTAGTGCAGAATGTTTTGTTACTTTGTTTTCAATGTATTGTTTTTGTTTGTTTTATCTGTTTTTATCTTTTTACTGTTCACCGCTCTGGAATCTACTTAGATGTGGAGTAGTATACAAATACTAGAAATAATAATAATAATAATAATAATAATAATAATAATAATAATAATAATAATAATAATGGCAGTGGGATAGACAGACCTTCCAGAATTGTCAACAGTTTGCAGTTACAAGTTTCTAAGGTATGCATTAGCAACAATGTTATGATATTAGAAGGGAGCAGGGACTTAGAGGAGGAGGCTGTTTCTAGAGTCTGATTCAGAGGGGGGCTTCACAGCAACACAGTCTAGGGCAGCCTTCCCCAACCTTCAGAAGTGTTGGACTGCCATTGGCTATGCTGGGAATAATGGCAGCCCAATACATCTGAAGGGCACCAGGTTGAGGAAGGCTGGTCTAGAGAAAGGCACTCGGACATCTCCATAGTAAACAGTTGTGCAGACTGCCCAGGTGCTGTGTGGACCTCGAAGGGACCACTGTGGGCTGATGTCATCCAGACACACCATGCATGTTTGGATTGTGTGGATCAAGAGGGCTGGAACAGCATTCTGTATAGAGAGCATTCTCAAGATGCCCTAAGGACAAGATCTGCATGATGCAAATCAACAGTGATTCAGACCACATTGCTCGATTCAGACCACATTGCTCGTTATGCTTTTGTATTCTGCTGCTTCCAGCCCCATGCACTGACATCAGCTTCAAAGGAGAACCCAGACTTGGAGGAAACAACTGATGCCACAGGATGTCCATGCGCATACCTGAAATTGCATTGCTTTTTGTGCAGGAGAGGCATGAAGCATTTGTCCAACTCTGGTACAGCTGCTTAATAGAAGGTAGCATATATGGGGTTACAGTCTAGTCAGTATACATGGATTTATGTTTTCTTGTATAATGTAGGTTTGTCATGTGATTTATCAAAGCTAGGCTGCAAATGTGTTACACACACTAAGTTTTTAAGTGTTTACTCATTCAATACAACTGCACAGTCAAGAATATACACTGCTGAGATTTGCTCTGACTTGTCTCAGTGAAGTCTGGCTCTGAAAATAAATAATTTGGCAAGGGCCCAAGACCTAGTCAAGCTCTTTGGAAGATTGCACAAGACAAAAGTATTCCATGGCTCCGATTATGAGGAACTTACTAGCGAAATATGCGTGGTGTCATCTTTACTAGAGAGGGTTAGATGAGTGTATCAGCGTGAAATTGCTGAAGTACAATCCATCATGACATTCAGCTCTTATTGCCTGTGGTTTGAATAAGGACAAAGGTTTTTTCTTTTCCTTTAAATCACACTACATATGTTAATTGGCTCATCATTGCAGTTGATGTTTGTGTCATCATCCAACAAGGCTTTGTAAAAGGCAACTGTCAAAGTAATTATCATTGTCTGCACTTTTTGTATTTCAGTTCCCTCTGACAACACAGTCTATATCTCTCCCCACACACCCCTGGCAGGTATACTGTATATACATCCCAATTTGAGGTTAACACCCCATGCATCTGATTATTAATTATTATTAATTTCATTTCTATACTGCCCAATAGCTGAAGCCCTCTGGGCGGTTAACAACAATTCATATACTACAATAAAATACAAGATTCAAATACAATAAAAACAGCATAAAATTTCAATACAAAAATTAAAACAGAATTTAAAACAATTTGAACAACTAAAACAAGTTCAATACAACTAGACCTGTTAAAGGAAAAAACAGCTGACATAAGCCCCCCCCCTCCATGCCATTTAAAACCATTAAATGCCATTAAATGCCTCAGCATAGAGGGCAGTCTTGACCTGGTGCTGAAAAGATAGCAGAGTTGGTGCCAGGCGGGCCTCAAGTGGGGAGATGGTTCCACAATTGGGGCGGGGGCTGCCACTGAGAAGGCCCTCTTCCTTGTCGCTACCATCCAGGCATCCCTCGGAGGTGGCACTTGGAGGAAGGCCTCAGATGTTCTGATCTGATGAAAGTAGACAGTGTCCATGAAAGCTTATGCCAGAATAATTGTGTTTGTCTTTAAGATGCCACAACAAGATCCCTGCAACAGACTAACATGGCCACCCCTCTGGAAATCAACTCGTGTTAGTTCCCTTGAACATTATGGGGAGCCACATTGTTGCCACAGAGCCTGAATTCTGTACCTGTACTGCTCAGTATTACCAAAATACCTGAACTTCGGGCCAATCTGTCAATTGGAGAAACTGAGCGCAATCCTGCAGGTGGACAGCATGCACAGAGTAGCACTGTGGAGCTGATCCATAGGAGTTAGCTGGATTGGGTGGACCCCTTGGTCTCTAGTCTCCCCTGCTTTGGGCAACTGCTAGTGTACAGTATTATGACCAGGCCATTCATTCCACTACTCCTCTTCAAGCCCCCGCATGTGCATTCCCCCCCCCCGCCCCATGCCTGATGTTCAGGCTGCTCCCAAGAAAAACAGGAAAAGAGCAACACTTGGAGCCCGGAGGGCTCAGGGAGGGGGAGGGAAACAAGCTTATGGATGCTTATAGAGCAAGTGATGCTGAGCACCTGATAGCTCAGTGGTGGCCCAGCATGGAGACGACCTGGCATGGAAAGTGGGGCGGCTGGAGAGCTCTACTGACTCCCCTGGGACAGCTCTGCACACTATTCCATCCACCTGGGCCCTGGAGGATTGCATCCATTGACCTTTGAGGTATGGCTCTAACCTTGTATTTATTGTACGGATGGATGAATCTGCCAATTTATTTATTTATTATATTTATACCCCGCCTTTTTTCCTGCAAGGAACCCAAGGCGGCTTACATAATCCTCCTCCTCCTCTCCATTTTATCCTCACAACAACCCTGTGAGGTAGGTTAGGCTGAGAGGCAGTGACTGGCCCAAAGTCACCCAGTGAGTTTCATGGCCGAGCGGGGACTAGAACCCGGATCTCCCGAGTCCCAGTCCACCACTCTAACCACTACACCACATTTGCATTTGCATTTTAAAAATCTTTTTGCATTTTTTAAATCTCAAGTTCTTTCCATCCCAAATATGCAGAAATGTGTGAATTTTGGTAAAGCCTTATGAAAAACAAACTGAAACTAAATTCTCACCCATCCCAAATTTATTGGCTGTTTTAAACACACACACACACACACACACACACCACCACCACCATAACCACTGCAAAATTTCAGACTTGAAGCAGTCTGATCTTGGATGTTCTTCAATGAGCAAATAAGTTGCCAGTCTAGTACAGTTGCATTAAACATTGAGAACAGCCAACTGCGATAACAAAGGAATCTGCTGAAATTTGGAAGCCTTGGAATCATGCTCTGGATGTCTTTTTTTCCTGTCATTGTGAAATACAACAAAAGATATCAGTGTGGCGTGTACCATGGAAATATTATGGCAGTCACTGTACTTCTAATCAAGTGGTTTGATTAAAAATAGTGTTTTAATTTTTTTTAAATGTCCAACTCTGTGCAGTAGGTTAGGCTGAGAGTCAGTGACTGGCCCAAAGTCACCCAGTGAGCTTCATGGCTGACTGGGGACTAGAACCTAGATCTCCCCAGTCCCAGTCCAACACATTACAGCTACAATCCCTATATGCACTTACCTGGGAGAAGTGCCATCGAACTAGGTGGTGCTTACTTCTGAGTAGACATGTATCAGATGGAACTGAAAAGCAATAGAACAAAAGAACATTAACATTAATAGGGGCAGGTGCTGAAACCACTTAAAACCCCATGCCAGCAAGGTAAAACAAATAGCAACACATCTGATCCATTGAGCAAATAAAATGGACTTTCCCTGGTGCCAAAAAGCTAACAAATTCAGAGCCAGACTCATCTCATGGGGGAAGAATTCCAGAGATGGGGCATTCCAAAGATTAAAGGGATCTATTTCAGGTCACCACCTTCCTCATATCAGATGGCGGTGGGATCTGAAAAAATAGCTTCCGAAGATTATCATGGTGAGTGCATAGTTAAACTATGGAATTCACTACCACAAGATGCCGTGATGGCCATCAATGTGGTTATCTTTAAAGGGGGATTGCACAACATCACAGAGGACCAGGCTATCAGTGGCTTCAACAATACGTAAGCAGGGTACCAGCATGCCACTCCCACCTTCAGAATTCCTTCTCCCCCCTGAGTTTAGCTGCAAGCCTCACAGTACCTGGGGGAAAATTAATTTTGCCCAGCCACAATATATTGTTCCTTGCTGTAATGTAAAGTATTTTGGGGTGGCCTGGTCTTCAAGGGACAATTAAGACCCATTAGCTGTACAGAGGACCTGCTCCTAGCAGGTGAAAAGTCCTAGAACTGTTTCTTGCTATAGATCAACACAGCTGCCTGCAATTTTGGGCTCTCCTTGGGCGAGTGGCTATGGGGTCTGTCGTGATGAGCGACTGCACTGCAAAATTTGTCACTGCACCACTGCTCCCGATAATGTATTAAATGGGTGGCATGTGAGGTGGGTTAAGGGTTAAGGGGCAAGACAACATTGGTTGAGACAAGGAGAGGTCAGTGGTAAAGGGTGGACAGGAGAAGTCCCTTTGCTGGCAGCAGTGAACTTTGTCACTCAGGACAAAGAGGCAGATTTAACCTGGAAGCAGGGGAGGCTGGTTACTCCTATTTCAGTGGGGCTCCTTATCCATTGCTGCTTTTATTTGCAGCTTTATCAGAGCCATCCATGGTGCTCTGTGGCGGTGAACCTATTTTGGGGGTGGAGTTCAGCACCATGGATAGCTCCTATCAAGCTCCAAATGAAGGCTGAAAAACCTGCAATGGATAAGGAGCCCCACCCAAATAGGAGTCACCACCAGCCTCCTCTGTCTGGAAGCATTCATAGGTTTTGTCACAAGATGTGATCTGGCTGATTTGTATTCAGGAGGCTCTTGAAGGTCTACCTGGTTTCTATTCTGTTCCTTTCTTTGGCCAGACACAGGCTGGTATTTTCAAGGTCCCCGATTCAAGGACCTGCTGCAGACCTGCACAGTCCCCTACCTAATTCACAGAGGCATTATAATCTCCCCTTAGTTTTTGAGGCAGGTGTAAAACCAGTCTAAGTCATTACAGAAGCCCTATGCATGGACACACTCTGCATAGTCAGGGGAAGGGGAGGAGTCCGACTTAGTGTGGGAACCTACTCTTTAGCTTACTTCGTGTAATGATTAATATGGCCCTGGACTGTTTCAAACAGCCTGGGAATATCTTCATCTGTTCTTTAATGCTTCACCCTTTTCCTTCAGGTTAATGCAGTGCTTCTCAAATAGTGGGGCGGGCCCCCCTGGGGGGGCGCGAGGCTCCGTAAAGGGGGGCTCGCCTGATTGGCCAAACCCGCCCGTGTGACTTTTAGACCCTTTAAATCTTTTCTGCTACAGTTAATAAAGCTATTCTTTGTTGTAAATTGATCCACATTTCTTTCTTTTTTTATTCTCTTATACGTTAATAAGGATACAGTGTTATGCAGAGGTGTACTTATAACAATTTTATAGACAAATGATACTATTTACAGTCGCGCGGGGGGCGCGAAATGTTTTCTTCTTCCTAGGGGGGGCATGACAGAAAATAATTGAGAAGCACTGGGTTAATGGTTGAGGGACACTAATTTTGATCCCTGAAATACCCCAAGAAGTGGTCCACATACAACCACCTTCTGACTTCTTTGACATCTGGTCTCCCCTTGCAAGTGGAGGAAATGTAGGTGCCCATCCAGTGTGAGTATAGTACATCTGGAACACATAATCTTTAAAAATGTAGGACTAGTACAAAGTAGTATCAGGACCAGTTATTTGTTTGGATTAAACACACGTGCGTGCAGGTATATATGCACACATGTTTAAGAACATGCGAGACCTGCGTGATCTATTTATATTTTAAATAGAAATTCAGTACATCTCAGCATAGTGTGCCCAGGTGACTTTTGTGCCTCCATGTTCACACTGCTGTTCTGGTGCTGTTTTATTATTTTTATTTATTTATTTATTTATTATATTTATATCCTTGCCATTTGCAAGACTGTGTTGGTTGTCATTCTCTGAGGGGTTCCCCAGCGACTGAAGGGACGCGAGCATTGTAATCTTGCTCTGTAGTTTATTCTTGATCAATACAAAACATCTTTAGCCTTCACCCATTCATGTGTTCATGGTCTCTGAATCCTAAAAGAACCATTGCCTCCTGGCAACACACGCTTGGATTTACAGCATCATATCTAACCCTGGGAACTTTGTGGAAGGGTGAGCTATAAATGCTTTTGAAAGAAAGAAAGAGTTACAGATATAACATTGTTTGGCTTCATACCCTGGATTATGCTAGCAGCTGCTTTGGATATGTTGTTTGTGTCTGGCATGATGGATGTAAGAGAGAATGGAAGGTACACAGTGGGGTAATCAACATCATCATCAACAACAACAACTGCATACTGCAGCCTTGCCCAACCTGGTGCCTGCAGATGTGTTCGACTGCAACTCCCAGGAAAGGCTGGTATAGTCCTTTCAAGTGTTCAAAGCACTTCCTATGCAATATCTAGTTGCATTCCTTACATCAACCATGTAAGGTAGGTCAGTATTATCCCACATATTGCAGATGTGGGGACTGAGGCTGAGAGGGGGGGGCTTGCCTCAGGCCACCTAGTGAGTCCATGGCAGAGGCAAGATTCAAAGCATGGACTTCCTGCTTCACCACTCAGCTTCTTAGTCACTATGCTGTACCAGTTATACCAGTTCCTTGGAGTATCTCTCGTTGTTTTTTTTTAAAAAAATAAACAATGGCATTATATTCTAGCTTATATTATATTCTCACAACTGTAAACTGATGGTCCACTTTCTCCAAGCATATATCTCCGATACCTTTCTTGGCATGGATTGAAACAAACATACCAGCTTTTATATACACTCTTTGGCAGCTAGTAGACGGAAGCTTAAGCCTCAGATAATACCACTGCAACCTGATTTGATCGAGGCTCAAGGATTTTCCATCAGAGCTGACCAGCCAAGTTTGCCAGGGGGCTGCCTGCCGGGTCTCTGGATGCTCTCACAGAGCTGGGATGCACAGTGATTGCTTAAGTTAGGCCCTTGTGCTGTTTGCACAGCACAACCACACTTGATGCCCAACACTGAACAGATGGTGCCCAAGGCAGGGGTGGTGCTAGGTACTGAAAAGATCTGGGGCTCAGGCCCACAGCCCCCCCAATGCATAAATTTGCATATGTTAATTTACATATGCTCTAAAGTCTGTTTCTGTGTGTGCCTGTCTTTAAGGACCCTGTCTCCTAAGGACACCCCTATTTGTAAAAAGGGATATATGGACAGGGGAGAGGAGGGCATTTGATTTCAGAAAAAAACCTCAGCCAGAAAGATTCGGGGGGGGGGGGCAGCAGGAGGTGAAGCAAGCACGTGTGGGCAAAAAGCCAGCAAATCCAGGGGGATCCGATGCAACAGAGATCAACAGGGTCCCTGTCCCTTTATTTCAGCAAGTGCCCATGGACAGCAAGGTGGTGGGGTAGATGGACTCCCAGAGAGTAGAGGTTCCAAATGAAAGATTCTGGGCTCCAGCCCTAGTGGGCCGCCCCCTAACACCGCCTCTGCCACAAGGAGAAGACGGAATCTGCAGAAAGGCATCGTTCAGGCATGTAACTGTTGCCTGCTACAGATGGCATAAAAGCTGGTAGTTATATCAAATTAAGAGCTCAGGATGATTTTCCAAGTTTCCTTTTGCCTATCTAGGGTGCTCTCAGCAGCCGGATTATCAGCAGCAGACCCTCGCTTGTTTCTAACCGGGCCGGCTCTACCATTAGGCAAAGTGAGGCGTCGCCTCCAGAGGCAGATGATGGGAGGCAGCAGCAAGGTGTAAGAGGAGAATGCAACTATGTGTGCTACCTGCCCTGCCCTTGGGGCCCCTGAGCTAGTCTGCTGTTCTCAGGTGTGGTGGAGGATGCAGTCCCATTGCCAGTGTTGAAGAAAGATTCAAACGCCAGCCCAGTTGGCTTTTGTACACAGAATGGGAGAGGATACCCATCTTGTCCTCTGGCTCAGGCAGCAAAATGTCTTGGGCGGGCCCTGGGTTCTAACAAGGAGGACCTGCAATAAAATGTTGCAGTTTTGAATGTTGCTGCTGTTGAGGATTCCAGCCATTCTATTTAATTCCCCTCCCCTTTTCCAATCTCCTTCCCCACCTCCAATAGGAGGCCTGCGGTCCTATTAATAATGAGAACCATTGCCCATCAACCGTTGCCCACCAACTGAGAGCCAGTGTGGTGTAGTGGTTAGAGTGTTGGACTGGGACTCGGCAGATCCCACTCAGCCACGAAGCTCACTGGGTGACTTTGGGCCAGTCACTGACTCTCAGCCTGACCTACCTCACAGGGTTGTTGTGAGGATAAAGTAGAGGAGGACCACCATGTAAGCCACCTTGGGTTCCTTGCAGGAAAAAGGCAGGATATAAATATAATAAATAAACAAAAAAATAAAATAGCACCAGAACAGCAGTGTGAACATGGAGGCACAAAGGTCACCTGGGCACACTATGCTGAGATGTACTGAATTTCTATTTAAATTATAAATGGATCACGCAGGTCTCGCATGTTCTTAAACATGTGTGCATATATACCTGCATGCATGTGTGTTTAATCCAAACAAATAACTGGTCCTGACACTACTTTGTACTAGTCCTACATTTTTAAAGATTATGTGTTCCAGATGTACTATAATCTCACACTGGATGGGCACCTACATTTCCTCCACTTGCAAGGGGAGACCAGATGTCAAAGAAGTCAGAAGGTGGTTGTATGTGGACCACTTCTTGGGGTATTTCAGGGATCAAAATTAGTGTCCCTCAACCATTAACCTGAAGGAAAATGGCTGGGCACAGAGCACCTTCCACGGTCCAGGTCTACATTGTTCTCCGTTGGGAGTGTTCCTGGGACTTATATGCCATCATGGTCACATTAATCACACCCGTGTTTTTGATTATACTCCAATAGCTTTGACAATGTTTATAGTTATACAAAGTCAGATGTTTAGCCTTAGCACATGGCAAGCAGCCCGCACAGATAGCTACGTGACCATCCTGGATACTCCCTTAACATGTGGTCAACCTTGAGATTCTGCCAAGGACCATCTAAAGGTAAACAATAAACTCCCAAGTCATACCATCTCAGACAGATAGCTAACTCTGAATTAATCAAGAATAAAAAGGGGGGGGGGGAAAGCATAGCTGGCTACTTAAGGAACCCAGGCACCCCCAAAAAGAGATCTAGGCACCAAAGGAACACCACTAAGTCCCCAAGATTAGACTTCTGCATCTCCACTACAAGGTGACAGGCAGGAATGCATAATCACTATGGTGATCTCTTCTAAGGCAGGGGTGCAGAACCCCTTTCAGCCTGAGAGCCAAATTCCATTTCAGAGAAACTCTCGGGGGCCACATTCCAATGGTAGGCAGGGCTGAATGCGCAACTCCCACTTAGGGGTTCTTGTGTTGTGTGAACCCAGTGAACCCATGGTCTGTTTTAGGGTTATGTGAGGTTGTTTAACCCTTGCATAGCCCATGCTCGCTGGGTTCGCACAACGGAACAACCCCGAAGCATGGTTTCCATATGCAAACTGATGCCCGAACTCAGTCAGTACCACAAAAGAGGAAATTAATCACCAAATAAGAGGACACATATTTGCATATAATTTGCATGTGTTAATCCATATGTGTAGATGCAAATTTAGAAAGAATTACTATCATTTAAATAGATATGCAATACATCTCCCCATAATGGGGAAGATTGTGACCAGGTGACCAGTGTCCCTGCTCAGTCTGCTGTCTGTCCATGTGCTAAGTGCTGATGGGCAACTTCAAGGCAGCTGCTGGCTCTTCCTTTTTACAGTAATTGATGTTTAAACTGGAATTGGACTGGACTGCCCTTCAAACGGAGGACTGCCCTCTGTAAAGTAGGACCCTTGGCCACCCTAACTGGGACTGAACGATGCACTTGCTGGATCAGGACCCCAAAAAAGTGCACCATTGAAGGGACTGAAGTCAAGTTCCTCTGTTCCTCTTTTTCTCTGTGCTAGTCAGTGGCACTGTCAAAAATCACATCTGTTTGCTGGAGAGATCCTCCTGCACAGCAGCAATATGTATCTAACATACTGTTGCATGGGAGAACCTGTGAATCACAGTAAAAGCATTCTGTTTCCTATGGTATCCTTTCCTTGGATATAATATGTCGAAGTGGGAGATTTGATCAAGGCCTTAGCTTTCCTTTCAGTTGGTCCTGCTAATAACCAAATATTTGGGGGCTGTTTACACACAGGTCAGGTGTTCAACCAGGCAGGGTATATGATGAGCAGCTTTGGAAAATAAAGGCTGCAATCCTAAGCACACATACTAGGGAACAGGTCCCCATGGAACTCAATATAGGACGGACTTCAGAGTAAACTTGCTCAGCCCGAACATACATTTCCTTGTTAACGCAAGAGAAAGTTCATTCATTGGGATTGAGGAAGATCTGCAGTGTGGCTGTTTGTTTTTCTTGCAGCAGCAGCAGCAGCTTGCCCCCAGAGACTATTTTAGGCCCCAGAAATGTCTATGGGTTTCTATATTTGGAGTGTGGAAATCCCTGGAGAATGTTAAAAAGCCATGTCTTTACTGTCACTCCTCGTGCACTAGGAAAGGTCAGTTGGTACCCAGAAGAGCACTGTTGATGAGACTTACCGTACTTGCTGCATATTTTTTTTTCATGTTTCCTCTGTGTTATACTGGGTCAGTGCTCTGTCAGTCCCTCTAATAGCGAACTCAGCGCCTCTGTGCTGACAGAATTGGAGTTAAAACAGGGCCACTGAGAAACAAGAGGGAAGGGTCAGCCTGCTTGGGTGAATCCCAAAATACGCAGAGGTAGAACAACCACCAGCAAAGGGGGCACACCGCCCTCAACAGCCTAATAAGGACTGAGCGTACTCAGTGGTCACTAGGAGCCATGGAATTCTCAGCGTTGGCTGGAAAAGTAAAATGGAAAACTGCGGTGGGTGCGTGAATTTCCTTTCTCAAGCCCCTAACACAGCAGTGGGGAAACTGTGGCCCTCCAGATGTTGTTGCACTACAGCACTGATCACCCCTGACCGTTGGCCATGCTGGCTGCCTTCCAACCAGAACCCTGAACAGTCGCATTCCTGTTAGGAGGCAAGGATGTACTGCAACATTTTGTTGCAGGTCCCACTTGTGTGCCCTTAAAGGTGAAGGCTTCTCGGCTGTGGCCACTTCTCTTTTGCAAAACAGCTGCCTGGATGGTGGTGTTAGCATACTGTTTGTAGCAGGGTATATCTCTGACAACTTTGTATCACTTTGGAATTCCGTTTGGCCGTGCTTTTAAAAGCTGTTTCTTCTCGGGATGCTCACTCTTTTGTTTTTGTTCGACAGTGTTTCTCTCCCCCCCCCCCGCCCCCTTTGGTGGTGTGCTGTGTGTGTTAGCCTGAGCAAAACATGGAGAAATAAACAAGCACGTTTTATGTGTTTCAAATGCTTCAGTCATAGTGGGGACATGCCACATGTCAGTAATGTGTGCAGCCTAAAAATTTAGCATGTGAAGAAGGCTTAACATGTAGATCTTCTTCAAAAGTCCTAATTACTTGCAGATACCTAACTGGGGGCCCAAACAGACATTACTTTAAATCTGAATCTAGCAGCTATGCCTGTATCAGTTTTATTCTAAAATGAATGCAGGTAGCCTGATCTAGTTTGCGATCCTGGGATGGGGGTAGGGTTGTTTTTTTTTTAAGATTGGGATTGCCCCCCCTAAAGTAAAAATGATGGGGGGGGGAGGTTGTTCTTGCCAAAATCAGTTGCAGAGTTTTGAAAGAAAAAGGCACACTTGTGCCTAGAATTTATTTACTTAAGCCACACATCTGAAATAGCCTTATTTTGTTGGGGGAAAAAGCCATTGATTTTAATAGGGACTCGTGGAGTCAGCTTTGGGAGTGACTTGTGACTCGTGAGTCACCATTTTGGACCAAGGACTCAGACTCGGACTAGAGACTCGGATCCAAAAACTCGTGACTCGAAACCAAGGAGTCTTCAACATCCCTTATAGTAATAATCAGCAAATCCCTCAGTTCATCTCCTGCACATCCTTCCACATAAACAAACCAATCAGGAAAGCAGATTGGAATTTTTCTCAAGTTTTATTTTTTTCTTCTTCCTTGCTCTGTTCCTCAGTATATCACAATAAACATGCAAACCACATAACATTTATAATCATTTGTTTGTCCCCCCCCCCCCCGGTAAACATATATATATTTCAGACTCTCCCCCTTCTGTTTACACATTCGCATCTTTGTTAGGAATGTTATCATCATGTACATACTAATGACCTCAATTTTCCAAGTGCTGGTTGTTATTCAGCCAAAATGGCACCCTCCTACGCACATACACCCAAGAGGGAGATATCAGCAGGTTTGAGGAACCCCCAAGGTTTGGAGAAGTAGAAGAAATCTTTCGGGGGAAAGCCCTACGGGGGGGACCCCTCCAAATAGCTCACCCCAAGGCAGTTTACATAATCCTCCTCTCCATTTTATCCTCACAACAACCCTGTGAGGTAGGTTAGGCTGAGAGTCAGTGACTGGCCCCCAAATCACCCAGTGAGCTTCATGGCCGAGTGGGGACTGGAACCCGGATCTCCCGAGTCTCAGTCCAACACTCTAACCACTATGCCACACTGGCTTTCACCGGTTGTGGGTATGGCTCACACTGGTTGTGGGTCCTACTTGTATTTTTGAATCTTTTAATTTGCTGAATAGTAAAGCAATGTTCACACTGAACAACCACACAAATGCCTGGTCCCCCCCCCCGCCGTACACTTGCAAATTTATTTATTTATTTATTTATGGACTACATTAAGCGACTACTAACAGAGTACAAACAATTTGAGGGCATTGATAATTTCTGTCCCTGTCTTTCAGCCTCTTCCCCTCCACGGCCCATTTCAATGACAAGCTTAGTAGACAAAAAGCTTAATTCAGCCCAATTATGAGAATCTGGCTCCACCAGTTTATGTGTTGAATGAGCATACACGCCCATGCACACCCTGCATTGTGCTTTTTTGACATCCTCAGATCTGGGTGGTGTGTGTGAGGTGAACTGGACTTCTTGACTACTGGGCCCCATCATACTATATACGAACACCAATTTCAGAGCAATGGGGAAGGAAATGGAAAGCATGGCGCATGTGTGCAGTTGTTTAAGGACCTTTACTGTGCCTAGCTTGAAGAATTTGTTCTCTCTGCTGTGAGATTAGAAATGTATAATTATGACACTTTCAGAACAAGTTTACATGCAATTATCTGTTTCAGGTGGTGTTAGTGCTGCAATGGGTTATCCACTAGACACAATAAAGGTATTCAAGTTTAATTTCTTTAAAATACTATCAAAACAATCTAACCCAGTCACAAGGCAAATTGTTCCCGCACTTCAGTTAAAAGCTAGGATGAGTATACGTGGGGTGGGGGAGGGTCTAATTGTTGACAAGGTGCCCCCATTAAATTGCCTTTAAACTATGAGGTATAGAGTTTGACAGAAAGAGTTCCAGGACTCTCTCCGCCTTCTGCTTCCCATTCCCATCCCCCTCTTTTTTTTTTTAAAAAAATATTTTTTTATTATAGAATTTCAACAAAGCCAAACCATAAAAAGGGAAAGAAAAGTGTTGTAACTACATAGATCTGAATATATCAGTTTCAATATATACATCTGTACTACTTCTATGCTGCTTAATCTTAAGACAAATAGAGATAGATAGATAGATAGATATAAAATGCAGCTAAGAATTATTCATAAACTTGAACAAAGGCACACCAAATATCCCTATATGTGTCCATTCACAAGTGGCATATACACCACCACCTGTTGAAATGTTGAAAGCGTCATTAGGTCCTCAATCCATTGCACTATAGGAGCTGAGCAGTTATCCTTTCAGCGTTGTAAATATCAGTCCTTTAGCTGTCAAAAGGGCGCAGAGAATCCATTTGCGCTGGCCAAGCATTAACTTCCCGGAAGCAGGTAGATCATTTCAGAGACATGCACATCATTAAATATTAAAGAGTATTCCTGTACAACATTTATCCATATAATAACCTCTCCCCAAAAGAGGCAACTACCTCTCAGGGTTGTTGTGAGGATAAAACAGAGGAGGAGGAGGATTATGTAAGCCGCCTTGGATTCCTTGCAGGAAAAAAGGCGGGGTATAAATATAATAAATAAATAAAATAAATAAACTATTGGGCATTGCCAAAACATATGGTTAAAAGAAGCATTAGCTGTGTCACACCTCCAGCAATTAGCCGACTTAGACAAACCCTTATTAAAGAGATATTGTGGTGTCCAACAGACAAATTGTTTTTGGCACACAAAGCCAAAAATGACAAAAAACTCCTTTTGCAACTCCCAGAATCAAATGAGCTGTTATGTGCTGAGAATATGTGTCTTCTACACGTAATTGTGTGCGCTACTGGTCTTGATTGGCTATATGCTACCTCCAGTATCAGAGGAAACTCACTGGGTGACTTTGGGCCAGTCACTGACTCTCAGCCTAACCTACCTCACAGGGTTGTTGTGAGGATAAAATGGAGAGGAGGAGGAGGATAATGTAAGCCGCCTTGGGTTCCTTGCAGGAAAAAAGGTGGGGTATAAATATAATAAATAAATAAATAAATAAATATGTAGACCAGTTGCTGGGGAACATGGGTGGGAGGGTGCTGTTGCACTCGTGTCCTGCTTGTGGGATCCCGTGGGCAGCTGGCTGGCCACTGTGTGAACAGAATGCTGGATTAGAGGGACCCTTGGTCTGATCCAGCAGGGCTCTTCTGATGTTCTTTTTAAAAGAAAGGCAGAATACAAGTTTTTTTTAGTAAACAACAAATAATAAAATGAATAATCTTTAAAATAAATCTTCAATCTAGTTGTTCCTAAGGTCTGCGTCATCTTTTGAATGCAATGTCTCTGTTTTCATACTTCATCAAGATGTAACCTTTACAAGAAATTATAACAGCTATTGCAGTGTTCTCCAACCTTGGGTCCCCAGCTGTTTTTGGCCTACAACTCCCAGCATGCCCCAGCCAGCTATGCTGGCTGGGGCATGCTGGGAGTTGTAGGCCAAAAACAGCTAGGGACCCAAGGTTGGAGAACACTGCGCTATTGGGTTGGATTCAGAGAAAAGCCAGCAGTAGAAGCTAACTTTCCCACCCCCCTTTCCCCATTAGCCCACCAGTCCCCCCAAAAGTCTCCCCCAAGGGTTGGGGGACCCTGCTGAATGGGGCGGCCTGTGGCATAGAGGGCTGAAGGGGCAGCTGGGATCTCTAAATGTCAGGCAGAGGCACCTTCTGTGAGTGCTCTGGCTGTGCCACAGGGCCCCCCCCCCATTAGATGTTTTCCCCAATCCTCAGGAGAAACCTTTCAGGGGCCTGCCAGGGGAGGAGGGGTAGGGAAGTCTGCGTTCACCAGGTCCATTCCATAGGCTTTTCTCTGGATCCAACCCTTTATTTATTAAATTGACAAATAGCACCCTCTGCCTTCCAGGTGCCCAGGGCAATGTACAATAAAAATATATCATTAAAATGTATTATAAAACCAAGAGACACAGAAGCCAAAACCATACCATGCAATAAAATTTCAGAGCGGTGTTAAAATTAAGCATTGGAGAGCGCCATAAAGCATTACGCAGTATTAGAAGCCAACAGAATAGAACGGCCCTTACTGCCCTTCTGCAGTTTTTACTGTCCTTCCACCCCCTACTGCAAAATAAAGGAGGAGCCAATCCCACTGTCTTCTGGAGGGAGTTCCACAATCGGGGTTCTGCTACCAAAAAGGCCCCGTTTCAAGTACCCACTGACCTAGCCTATAACAGGGTCTTCAATGATGAATCTAAATTATGGGCAGGTCCATATGGAAGGAGGTGGTCCTCCTCCTCCTCCATCTAAAAAGCTTTCTCTATCATCCATACTGTGTCACAAGAACTCTTTTCCTTATTCTTTGTAAAGATGATGCTATTTTTAAATAAAATGCTAGTAGTTATTCCCCCCCCCCCCAAGATGCTGAGTATGATGGATTGTTTCGACAGGTGAGAATCCAGACCCAAGCAAGCTATCGTGGAATATGGCACTGTATCATAGATACATACAGAACAGAGAGAGTAAGTATGGCAAAATTTCTACTGACTAAAGCAGTGTTCTCCAACCTTGGGTCCCCAGATGTTTTTGGCTTACAACTCCCAGCATGCCCCAGCAAGCTATGCTGGCTGGGGCATGCTGGGACTGGGAGTTGTAGGCCAAAAACATCTGGGGACCCAAGGTTGGAGAACACTGGCTAAAGACCAGCTGTTGCTGCTGCCGCCTACTCCCTTGCCCTGTCCTTCTGAGACCAGTCCAGGCCGCCATCTAGAGCAAGAGGGCAAGACAAGTGAAGGGTGCTCCTCTTCTCCTTTCTTCTGTCACAGCACGCTCACCTGCCCTTTGGAGAGGGCAGGTGAACAGGCTGCAGCAGCAGCCACAGGGCAGTAGTAGAGGCCGGGACAAGGGGCTCTGGGAGGGTTGTCTGTGGGGCCCCCTGCTGGGGTGTGGGCCACGGGAGATGCCCGACGATGCCCACTGCTGACAATGGTCCCGGCCCCCACGGTGGTAAAAATATTACAGTAACAAACAAAGATATCAACTTTGTGGTACCCCCAAATCTGCAGCCCGCCACCTCTGCCGCGCACAGATCGGAAGTGGTTGGGAGATTCCGCCCCGCACCCCCAATGCCAATAGCAGGTGTGCCCCCCCATCTGGATCAGGACTGCAATGGAGGGCATAAGGTTAAAGCCCCCACTACCTTACACGCCAGGGTCTTGATCTGATCACCTCCTCCTCACGCCTACAATTTACTCTTAAAAAGCCCTTCAGACAATTGCTAACAGTGCCAACAGTGTCTCGTCTAGTTTGGCCCTCAGGCTGAGACGGGTTGTGCTTGAGAGGGTCTCTGAGGAAGATCCTAATTTGAAATGTGTGTCAGGGCTGATGAATACTTCTTCTGTGCATCTAGAGCAGCCTTCCCCAACCTGGCGCCCTCCAGATGTTGGGTTACAACTCCCACCATCTCCAGCCAGCAGGCCAATAGCCATGTTGGCTGTGGATGAGGGGAGCTGTAGTCCAACACAATGGACTACAACGAGGGCACAAGGTTTTGGAAGGCTGCACAACACACCAAGCACCTTCGCGACTGAGGATTGCTTTTAATTCTGTATACCCGAGGACAGAGCACATCGTTAGACTCTGGATTTGGTACCGCAAGATGTCATGATGGCCACCAATTTGGAGGGCTTTAAAAGTGGATTGGACTAATTAATGGAGGAGAAGGCTAACTGTGGCTAATAGTCCTGATGGCTATATGCTACCTCCAGTAGTACAGGCAGTATGCCTTTGCCGGGGAACATGGGTGGGAGGGTGCTGTTGCACTCATGTCCTGCTTATGGGTTTCCTCATCGGCAGCTGGTTGGCCACTGTGTGAACAGAGTGCTGGACTAGATGGACCCTTGGCCTGATCCAGCAGGGCTCTTCTTACGTTCTTATGTCCTGACAAGATATCTGCATCTCAGCCCAGTTTCTACCATTAGTTACATTTCAAGTACTACCATTTTCCTTGAAATATGCACACGAAGTGCAGATGGGAAAAGAATGGGCCACCGTTCATATGCATTTCACCAAGAAAAGCACCAGTTGAAACATGCAACATCAGCCTTCCCCAACCTGATGCCGGCTGGGCATTATGGGAGTTGTAGTCCAACCTATCAGGAGGTTGGGAAGGCTAAAGGTTTCATCTTTGCCTTGCTTAACAACCAAACCTGATGAGAAGCTATGAGGTGACCTTTATTATATTAATGTGCCCATTAATAGAATAAATAATAAAAAAATATAAGAAAGAATAAATATGTAATATAATAAAGAAACCCAAAGAAATGTACAGTGACTGTGGCTCCATCTTGAGTCTGATTATATAGCTCATGCTTCTTCCTACCCCATTTTAAACAGGCATTTCCCTCACTTTTCTATTAAACTAGGTGCCAGGATTCTACCGAGGCGTGTCGATGACCGTCGTAATGGCATCGTTTATTTCATCATTTTCGTTTGGTGTCTACAAAACTGTCCTTTATAACATCTGCAGATTGCGATATGGCTCTGCAGACAGAAAGCCATCAAGGCTGGATATATCTTTTGCTGGGTGTGCGACCGGTGCTGCCCGGGTAAGCGAAGAGTAAAATAATGTATGTTAAATAAATAAAGCATGGAAAGTTTAATAAATAACACAACAACAACAAATCAGCCCGTTGGGAGGAGGACATTTGAAAGCAACTATTTATCATGATTGTCATTAAAACAATTAGAAAAAACCAACTCCCATTGGTGCTTGTTTAAAAGCTTACCGTAATTGCTCCATGGGGAGGATTTCATAGATTTCATAGATCATAGAGTTTCGTGAGGGCGGCTCACAGCGTGCGGGGAGGTGAGTTTATACACTAAAGACATAATCCTTTGCAAGTTTAGACAGAAAAAAAGCCCCCAACTGCCAGCATGCCCCAGCCAGCTATGCTGGCTGGGGCATGCTGGGAGTTGTAGGCCTTTTTTCCTGTCTAAATTTGCATAGGATTGGGCCCTAAGGCAGAAATAAAAGTGCCAGGCAGACCATCAGGGTTAGGCAAAGGACCATACAGGCCATATGCAGTTGGGCCACAGGATCAGGAACTGCAGGGTCTGTGTTGGGATGTATAGGTACTTTGGGATATGGAAAACATCTCCAAAGGCCTAATTCTGGATTCCCAATTGCCAATGGTTTCCCCCAGGTTGTGCTAATAGCTCCTGCAGAGATAGCCAAAGTGAGACTACAGATCCAGAAGGAGCCATCTCACTTGACTGCACCATCCCATCTCCTGTTCTCCAAGCCTAAGTACCAAGGCGCTGTGCATTGCTTGCGGACGATAGTGAAGGAAGAAGGTCTCGGGGGTCTGTACAAGGGGTCTTTGGCTCTCCTGTGTCGGGACTGCCATTCCTTTGCAACCTATTTCCTCACCTACTCTGCCCTGTGTGATTGGCTTACTCCAGCTGGTAAAGAGAAACCAGGTATGTGCGTTAAATGGGAACGGTCCATTGAAAATGTGCTGCTGCTGTCTGTCTCCTTCACTGGCAGACGGATGGAGATGAGTTTCTACTTTGACCCACAATATTCTTGCAGTATATATTTATTTGTCCCCCTGGGATTTTGCAAACCTTTTAAGAGCCATTAAGAATGCAAGCAGGAGACCAATTTACGCTGGCCTGTGGGTTACACGCTACCCTGCAGACACCTGCCGGCCCTTCATTAGCCCAAAATCGCACACCATTCTTCAACAGTGCAAGGGGCAACTTCAGGGCTAGCTCCTTCAGAAGGGGCCACCTCGACTAGATTCCAGGTGATGGATGATTATAATCAGAAACAATAATAGTGTGGTAGACTGTGACCAGGTGACCTGTGTGCCTGCTCAGTGCCTACTCCAGGTGTTCTTTATCTTGGGCATGGATAAAGGCAGCCCTTCAAATAGAGGATGCCTTCAAAATAGAGGACAGTCCTCTGGCAGTCCTTCAAATAGAGAACTGTCCTCTGTAAAAAGAACACATATGGCCACCCTAGGTAGTCTAGGGTGAGCCAGGAGCTGGGAAGCAAGAGCCTTGGGACAAGCCAGGAATTGGGAGCAAAGAATAACCACGCTACAGTCCTTGTTGCTCAAGCAAGGCTCAACGAGAACAGGAAACCTTCTTATACTTCTTCCTGTCCAGGAAGATCCAATGGCCAGCTTGCTCGGGCAGAGGCAGTCCAGGAGGTACTTCCCTGAGAAACTGCCACCTGCAGGAGGCGCTGCACACAGATCCAGCAGCTCCTCATACATGTGTAGGCATGCAGTTACAAGCATGAGCGTCACCCCAGAAGGGGGTGCGCATGCAGAGCTTGCTTTTGCACATGGATCGCCCTTGCTGGATTGGGGCACAGATAATTTTATTGACCGACTGATTTTCAGGTGCTTACCTTTCTTCTTCAGCCAAAGCTCCCAGTAAAAGATAATAGAGATCAGGATCGAAACTGAGAATTACCACTGTATTCTGCTGAGCTGGTAATCCACATGCGTTTTAGCCTTCCAAATTGCCTATGGTTCATTGTTGAAAAAAATCACTGACTAATCTGGTTGGGATCATAGAATTTTAAAACTGGAAAGGATCTCTGAGGTCATCTACTCCAACCCCCTGCTCAGTGCACGTTGGCCTAAGGGATAAGGGCAATATTTTATTATTTTCATATTTATTTCATTTCTATACCATCCAATAGCCAGAGCAATCACACAGAGCGGTGCTTCAGTTGGGAAGAATAGGATAGAATAGAATAATCTTAATGACAATTGGCACAGGTTGTACAAGTTGTGTAATGCGGTTGGACCACCTCTTACAAAATTCTGTTTGAGCTTCTCTTGTGAAACTGGTTGACTAAGAGGCCGTGTCCTCTGATGTCAACCAACAGCTGTTCCTCTCTAGCAGGATTTTTTTATTTTTTATTTTAAATCCTGTTCCCCAGGATTCATATTAACTGAAGCCATGCTGGTTAATTGCATCTTTTAAATGTATTATTAAATAGAAATACATTCTACAAAGGATTTGTGGAGTGCTGGAAGAGCGTTAACATGGTTCTGCAGCTCTTTAGGCTGCATCTAGTCTGATCTAGACTGTCTGATGGGCTAGAGAAAGCACACGAACGCATATACACAGGAAGCACACACAACCACACACGGAGACAAAGCACATATGCACGTATGCACACACAGAGCCCGGGGGTGGGGCACTCCAAATGTTTTGCAACTGGCCATACCTCATGGCAGCCAGAGTCAGATAGCAGAGTCAGATAACAGTTAGGACAACCTGCCAGTTAAACCACAATTGCCTGGGGTGCAAATTTCCAAATGATGAAATAAAATGGATTTTATTATTAGCACATTACTAGGCACCAGAATTATGATAACCCATTCTATGCAATGCTTAGGGAGGGAGGGAGGGAGGAAGAGGAAGAGAGATCAGGGATCTTGGCAGTGTTTTTAAGGTGTGTCTGTGCATGTATGGGAGAGGGGTCAAGATAGTCAGGAGATGATCAGGGGTGGCCCAAGACATTTTGCCACCTGAGGCAAAAGACAAGATGGCACTCACTCCCATTCCAAGCCGACTGGACTGGCAGATGAATCTGACTTCAACACTGATGATGGGACACTGGGACAGCATCCTCCACTTCCCCTGAAGGCAGCAGCCTAGCTAAGGAGGTGCAGAGCAGGCTGCATGGCACGCAGGTCTTTCCTCCAACACTTAGCTGCCGCCTCCCAGCATCCTCCACCTGAGGCGACTGCTTCACTCTGCCTAATGGTAGGGCCAGCCCTGAAGGTGATTAATGTTGCTTACTTTTCAGGTGTATTTTAGTGGGCAGATATTAAAGTTATAAACTCTCACATTCCGACATGTGTTTTTCATCAATCATCCGTACACTTGATTTAAAAAAGAAAAAATATATATCTAAGAATATATATATCTAAGAATCAGAGGCAGTGTTAGGGGGCGTCCCACTAGAGCTGGAGCCCCGAATCTCTGGGAGACCATCTGCCCCACCACCCTGCTGTCCAGGGGCACTTGCTGAAATAAAGGTACAGGAGCCCTGTTGAGATCAGATCCCCCTGGATTAGCTGGCTTTTTGCCCACATGTGCTTCCTCTCTTGCTGCCTCCCTTGAATCTTTCTGCCTGAGGTTTTTCCTGAAATCAAATGCCCTCCTCTCCCCTGTCCATACATCCCTTTTTACAAATAGGGGTGTCCTTAGGAGACAGGGTCCTTTAAAGACAGACAGACAGACAGACACACTTTAGAGCAGGGCTCTCCAACCTTGGGTCCCCAGATGTTGCTGGCCTACAGCTCCTAGCATACCCAGCCAGCATGGCTAATGGAGAACCCTACTTTAGAGCATATGTAAATTAGTATATGCAAATCTGTGCATTTTTTTTTGTCCTGTGGGCCTGAGACCTGGATCTTTTCAGTACCTAGCACTGCCCTGCTAAGAATCAGTAATTGATCAAAGTAAAATTGATAGAACATCAATCAGCCTTGACTATAACAGCAGGTTTTTTTTGCCTAATCATCCCGGTGGGGGGCTGCCTAGCCGCCCCCACTTCTGGGAACCATGGGGGAAGTTAGCTTAGCGCTGGAGGTGATGGAGAGCCCGTTCACTGCATATGTTAAAAAAGTAGGACATATAGGCTGCCACATGGGAGAGAAGGGCTCAGCTGTGAAAAACAAAGAAAAGATACAAGAAGAGAAGGAGGGCGGAAGCAAAAGGCTCTCAAAATGGTGATTAGATATTGTGAGGGTGAGTAAGGACTTTGGGTTGAATCCAATGGTAGTCCCACCTAGAGTAGACCCATTGACATGAATGGGATTTCAGTTAGTCATGACTAACTTAACTTCCATTCATTTCAATGGGTCTACTTTAAGTAGGACTAACATTGGATTATATCTATTCCGGCTTGCAGTAGGATTTTGCTTGTGGTTTAAAGTGCTCCCCTACTTGAGTATTACAACCAGGCAGTGCTCAGCTTTCAGAGAAATAATAAATACTGTACAATAATTCAGAGTTTTGTTTTAAACCGCATGGGTGTGGTGGATGGAAGCTTGCTGCTTGCCACCAGTGGTATTACAGGGCTGGCCAAAAGGAGCAGAACCGCATTCCACACCAAGTTGCAATCGACATGTTTGCTGGGGAAATAACTTAATTTTCTTACCAATCAAATAATTGCAGTTTGAGCCCAGAGGTAAATGCCAACTTTCCCATAATAGAAGTGTTGCCTTGGAGAAAACAGTCTGGATTTCACACCGTGAGGGTGGAGCTGGAATGTTGTGCACGGATTGATGTAGTGATATAGTAAGGAACGAGAGGAGAGGAGAAGATGAAGGGAGATAAGCACATTTGGAATCTTACAGCAACCAGCCAGAAAAATGACACCATCAAATTCAGCTAGGATTTGGAGAGGGAAAACCGCCCCCCCCCCCGTCACGAATACTGGAGAAATAGGAAGGTTGGTGATTTACAAAGCAGGCCCTGGAACAGCTAGGCGATTTTAGACCCTGGACTTAACGGTCCTATGCCCCCCCCTTTTAGATAGCGATGCGTATTACTTCATTCATGAAGTACACAACTAACATTTCTCTCTCCGTGCCCCCCCCCGTGTGCCCCCATTCCATGCTTTACAACTGCCACTACATTCCTGATATGTTTGAACAAACAAAAAAATAGAGAGAAATACTAGAAAAGAAATGCCGAGTGTGTCCAGTTTTGCATTTTTAAACTCAAATCATAGCACCATCATGACTACAAAAATAAAATGGGGCTTGCTCCTGCTGCCCTGAGGCTCAACACATTTACCTGGGAATAAGCACCATTTTGTTGTAGAAAAGGATCATATATATTTTGAAGTAAAAGTGACAAAATGAGCATCTCTAACCACATGCGTGCATGGGCAGCCACCTGCTGACTTCATATATATATGAAGAAAGGAAGGATGCTGTGGCAAATAGTGAATAGTGTCTGCCCCGGTGGGTCCCAGGATGCCGGCTCAGGTGCTGACACTGGGCCCGTTTAGCACTGCTCCCAACACCTGCCACTCACTGGGTGGTTATTTGGGCCCGCCCTAGCTGCCTGCACCACTGAAAGCAGGAGAAAGCAGGACCTCCTAGGATGACCTATCTGATATTTCACAGAAGGAATGTCAAGAATCTTGGGCACAAACTATGGAGTGCAGGTCAAAGAGGCACCCAGACATATATAGAGCATGTCTATTCTATTTCATTAGCAGATTTTAAATTGTTCTTCTTGTTCCCCCTCCCCCTCTTCTCTTCCTTGTATGTTGGGGCTTACCATTGCTTAGCAAAGTATCTTCTTAGGTTCTCCTTTCTGTAGTTCAGAGCTGATCGGAAGCAACCACTGTGTGAAATAATTCTCATTGCATTTGTTTAAGAAGAGCCCTGCTGGCTCAGTCCAAAGGCCAATGAAGTCCACGCAACAGCCCCCTCTCGCAGTTGTTCCCTAGTGAAGAGGTGTGCTGCCTCTGATCCCGGAGGTAGCCATCTTGACTAACCGCCTTTGATAACCTTACCCTCCATGAATGTGTATAATCCCCCCTTAAAGTCATCTAGGCTGGTGGCGGTCAGTCACCCCATCCTGTGGTAGCAAATTCCATAGCTTAACTATGTGCTGAGTGAAGTTTTCCCTTTTATCTGTCTTTAACCTCCCACCATTCGCCTTCCTGGGGTGACCCCAGTTTCTCCAGGCCTGCATTCCCAAGGACTGCATTCGACACATCTGTTATTTTTCTGTTGCATCACAGTGTGGTCATTGAGCTTGGGATATTTTTCTTTGGCAATAATTGACCGTTTAAGGGTTACTGAATATTTTATTTTATTTATTTATTATATTTATACCCCGCCTTTTTTCCTGCAAGGAACCCAAGGCGGCTTACATAATCCTCCCCCTCCTCTCCATTTTATCCTCACAACAACCCTGTGAGGTAGGTTAGGCTGAGAGTCAGTGACTGGCCCAAAGTCACCCAGTGAGTTTCATGGCTGAGCGGGGACTAGAACCCGGATCTCCCGAGTCCCCAGTCCAACACTCTCACCACTACGCCACACTGGCTCTCTACTGTAAGAAAAGGCATATTAATGGTAATTGACATTACTTATAATTATGTATGCAGACCTGGGGGCTGTGCTCCTTTCTGGAGGCTGTGCTGGAGTAGTGGCCTGGGCCGCAGCGACCCCCATGGACGTCCTTAAATCCCGGATGCAAGCAGACGGCGAGGGGCAACGTAAATACTCCGGATTGATCCACTGTGCCAGGGGCAGCGTAAAAGAAGAGGGGGTGAGAGTTCTTTTCAAAGGCCTTGGACTCAACTCAATCCGTGCGTTCCCTTCAAACATGATGATATTCTTTACTTACGAAGCTGTACTTAGGCTTGGAGAACACTTGGGGAAATAAAGGGTTTATCATCTTATTTTCTTTTAGAAGGTGATTTCTTAAACCGCTCTAGTGACTTTCTTTCAAGGAAGCATTCTGTGCGATGACATACAGTTTTTGTGGGCGAGTACGTGCATCAAAGGTTTTTAATACAGTAATACCTTGGATTGCAAGTACTAACTTGTTTTGAGAGTGTTTTGCAAGACAAGCAAATTTTTTAAATATTTATTTAATTTCTTTTGACTTGATATACAAGTGATATCTTGCAATACAAGTACTATAGTATGTCTTAAATTAAAAATCTCTGTACAAATTTTTTTGGGGGGGATTTCGTTTTGATATAAGAGTGTTTTGGATTACAAGCACGTTTCCGGAACGAATTATGCTCTCAATCCAAGGCATGACTGTATTCCCACAGTGTCTTGTTACTTCTTCGATTGTAGTGGGCTGGTGCGGCTGCGAGAAGGCGTTCAGAAGCGTTTGCTTCCGTTTTAGATTCACTGCTCTGCCCCGCCCTCTGAAGAAACAACACATCTGTGTGGCTGGGAGCTATTTTTATTTCCCACAATGCCCTGAAGCCATGCTATGTCAGGGGCATTGTGAGGAAGAAAAATGGCAGCTCCCAGCCACTCGGTGCTGCTGCCAGGGTTCACCAAGGCCCTCAAGTGGGAACTGTGACCAGGTGGAACACCGGCATGCCTGCCTGTTCAGTCTGCTGTCCGAGGCGCTAAGTGTTGATGGGCAACAGTTCTGATGGTTACGTTTAAACTGGCATTGGGCAGGACAGCCCTTCAGAGGATGGCCCTCTGACACCTGGCCACGCTACGGCGGCACCTCTATTCTATATCCCCTTTTTAGAAATAGATCTGCACGTATATTTCCAGGTGCGCCGAGCAATCTGCTTACCTAAAGCTGCACAGGGAACTCTTACAAGTGAATATAGAGAAAGAGAAATTGATTCCAAACAGAGGTTTGGATCTGCAGATGCTGGACTGCAGGAGTTGTTCTGATGTTCTAAAGCATTGCCTTGGTCCTGATCCACTCACTCTTACTAAAACAACAGAGTTCTTCTCCTGATAAGCACTAAAATCACAAGGCTGCCACACAGCATTCCATGTCCAGGACTGACTTTGCTGGAAAACTGTAACTTGCTGCGGGAACAAGCTGTTTTTACTCTGCTATTGTTGTGTTTTTAATTGTGTTTAGTGTATTCATTTTATTATTGTTTTTATCAAGTATCATTAGTGATTGTAAGCTGCCTTGAGTGCCATTTTTGGTAGAAAGGCGGGGTACAAGTCAAATAAATAGATAAATAAGTTGCATAAGGAGGTAAAGGGCCTGCGATTTGTGCCATTATTTTATAAGGAACCATTTGGCACTTTTAACGCTGCTGCTGTTTATGCCATTTCAAGCTTTCGTTCGTTCCCAGATGTTGCTTTTACAAGTTCTGCAAGGATAATCGTGTTTTTTGTGAGCCCTGAGAGAATTCAGCAAGCAAAGGCTGCTGGAACAATTCCCAGGTCTGGCGCCAGTCTCAAAGGCACCCCAGCCAAGGTGACCCCAGCAGGCACTGGCCTCCCCAGTAAGTGCACTGCATGGCAGTGGTGTGAAATGGTAGGAACAAGCAGCAGGGATGGTAGGAACAAGCAGTCGCTGTACCCGCCCAGTCTAGTGCTTCTCTTATTTATTTATGTATTTATCTGCAAAATGTATATACCGCTCCATATTCCAGTATGGAGATTTTGGAGCGGTGTATAATAAAGATAAAATAGGAAAAACAATATGTTAAAAACAAAATCAATAAAACCACGGCTGGATAGTTCAGGAAGGCTTCCTGAAATATGTTTTCAGGAGGCACCAAAAGCAACGCAAAGTCGACATCTGCCTGACTTCCAGGGGCAGGGAGTTCCACAGAAATGGAGCCGCTACACTGAAGGCTCTTCTTCGGGTGGACTCCAATTGGGCCATAGGTCCATGCAGAACCACCAGGAGAATGTCCTCCAATGACCTCAGTGACCAGGCAGGTTGGCAAGGGAGAAAGCGCTCTCTCAGGTATCCTGGTCCCAAGTTGTTTAGCGCTTTGTACACTAGTACCAAAACCTTAAACTGGGCCCGGCAGTGAATAGGCAGCCAGTACTCTTAGTACCAGGCGCTTGAAAGAAAACTTGTGCTGCCCTGGCAGGATCATTGCCCACTGTTAAGCTTGTCCGTGGCTCCCAGAGGGCTGCTTTGGGAAGGCAGCAGTGCTGTCACTTTTCTTTGTCACAGGTTTATGGTCAGAGGTCCTTCCCACCACTGGCTACCTGGCAGTTTAACTGGAGATGCCAGGGATTGAGCCAGGGACCTTCTGCATGCCAAGAAGATGCCCTGCCACTGAGCTGTGGTCCTGTCAACTGTGCTTAACCTCCCCCCCCCCCATTTTTAAAATTTTCACTGAATTTTCAATTTTCACTGAAACAGAACAAAACAAAATCTAAAATTAAAAAGACAAGATGAATATCTATCTATCTATCTATCTATCTATATCTATCCATATAACTGTATAAATTTAAATGTATCAATTATACATAAGCTTCAACAAAGGCAGACTAGATATCTGTATATATGTCAAATCGAGAGTGGCATCCATTCCATATGTCATCCGCTCAAACATTGAAAGCGTTGTTAGGTCTTTGATCCATTGCATTATAGGAGGTGAGCTTTTATCTTTCGAGTGTCACAGTATCAATCTTTTAGCTATCAAAAGGGCACAGAAAATCCACTTGCATTAGACCATGCTTCAACTTCCAAGATAGTTTAAAAGAATATGTACATCAGAAAATATTAAAGAGTATTCCAATACAAAGTTTATCCATATTATAACTCCCTCCCCAAAAGAGGTGACTACTGGACATTGCCAAAACATACGATTAAAAGAAGCATTAGCAGTATTATACCTCCAGCAGTTAGCCAACTTTGACAAACCCTTATTAACGAGACGTTGCGGCATCAACTGTGCTTAAACCTAACATACAAGCAGCTGCATTCAGTGAATGGAACCCCCATTACATAGATAGTTGTCCCACCTTCTCATATCAAGTATGCAACTAGCAACTCCCATTCGTTAAACAAGACTTGGGCAGGAGACATTTTGATGGATTACAGATTCAGGCTGTTTCTAATCCTCATTACCGTATTTTTCGCTCCATAAGACGCACTTTCCCCTCCCAAAAATATAGGGGAAAATGTCTGTGTGTCTTATGGGGCAAATATTGTTAAAAATATTTTTTTTTAACTTACTTCTGCTGGTTCGGGAAGAGCGGAGGGCTGGGGGGGGCAAGCCCCGCCTCTCAGCTGATTCCCCACTGAACAGCTGATTTAATTAATTATTTTTTTTTTTAACTAACTTGTGCTGGTCTGGGGGAAGAGCGGAGGGTTCCTGGGCAGGGCGGGCCCCCGCCTCTCAGCTGATTCCCCGCCTCTCTGCTGATTCAAAAAAATATTTTTTTGTTTTTTAACATACCGTACCGTAAGTGCGTCTTATGGTCCGGTGCATCTTATGGAGCGAAAAATACGGTATGTAAAAGGAATCCGGCAACTTTATTTCTATGTTCATCGCAAACCTGAGAGAACCTGCTGTATAGGAAATATTCACAGGGGACTATATTGTGTGGACTATTACTTACTGAAAGTTTATATGAACAAGATAGATACACATACACATAACTCTTAATATAAGCACAGCAAAACAGAAACAAAGGTAAGAACATAAGAAAAGCCATGCTGGATCAGACCAAGGGTCCACCTAGTCCAGCATTCTGTTCACACAGTGGCCAACCAGCTGCCCATGGAAGACCCACAAGCAGGACAGGAGTGCAACAGCACCTTCCCATCCATGTTCCCCAGCAACTGGAGTACTTAGGCATACTGCCAAAAATGTCCTATGTCGGGGAGCCACTTCACTGACGTCACTAGCATAGCTTGCTGAGTTATAGTTATTGGAAAGGTATTTTGCACTTATTTACACAGCTTGAATTGTGATAATCTCTCATCATTCCATACCAGCCCTGAGAAATAACAGCTATTATTACTTTCCCATTTTATAGAGTAGAATTACACATAGCGTGGTTTATCAAAACCTGAAACTCTACCAAAAAGCTCAGCACAGCCAGCATAAATCTGAACCAGCTCTGATTCATACAAAAATCCAGCAACTGTCCTACGCTTTTATATGTAGGACAGAAGCATATTTATGGCTGCCCTTGCGAAACTCACAAATACGGCATGACTTTTAGAAGGCAATAGTACAATTATCTACTATAGTCACCTGAAAAGAGGAAACATTCTGGGCCAAAGAGTTAAATTTATCTTTGAAACAGGAACACATACCAGTTATAAAAATATGTTTAACCCAAGTAGAACCTGGCATTACACAGGAATCTTTATTAATGTGATGTTAGCATTTTTCTTAATAACATGTTTTACGAAACAAGGTAATGTGTTGACAAACAATTATTTCCAGGTGATTTTTCCAGGTTATCCTGCTAATCTATAAAAGAGCAATGAAGTCTGCAGCTAATGTCTGGTTCTTCCAAATACAAGTACAACGTTTCCCCGAATAATCGCTGATGCTGACCGTGGATAACTTTGCAAGTAAACTGTTAGAAGCAATGCTGACTGCAGCCTGTACCGCATAGGGAGAGGCGACATACAAGAGGCTAGGATAATATCAATCCACCGTGTCCTATGTGTACTGATAAATTAACATGCACTTCTAGAATTAATAATCAAATGCCAGCTTCCGGGGAGTCATGAATTCCTTCACCATTTCGTCTGTGATCTGCTTTCGCCTTTGCTGGTGAGCTGCAACCAAAGGCTGAAGTATTTCAATCAGCACCTTCTTGAGTTCTCCGGTCAGCAGTGCTCCACTTGAATAGGCCTGCCAAGAGAATGTTACAGTCATATTTAGTAAGGGCCGTATCTAATGACTTCTGGGAAGAAGCCCTCCTGCTAGTCCCTTGAATGAAACAGCTGCTGGCATGCAACGCATTCTGCCTTTATTAATTAGAGACTGCATTCCCTCTATCTAGCTGCCACAGAAAGGGATGCTTTCGGTGCAGCATATAGGGCAAGAGTCTTGATTGGATGACTCATTTTCGTTCCGGAAACGTGCTTGTAATCCAAAACACTCTTATATCAAAACGAAATCCCCACAAAAAATGTGTACAGAGATTTTTAATTTAAGCCGCACTACAGTACTTGTATTGCAAGACGTCGCTTGTATATCAAGTAAAAAAAATATTAAATAAATATTTAAAAATTTGCTTGTCTTGCAAAACACTCTCAAACCAAGTTACTTGCAATCCAAGGTATTACTGTACAAAGGAAAAACTTTCCCAACCTTTTCATGCACGCCTTTGGGTGAAGTGCCTTAATGAAAGCCTGCAGTTTTGCTGCTTGTGCATCCTTCTGACACGGAAATTCTCAGAGCATACTAGGAAGTTCCGGCTCATGGCTAACATAGGCAAATAAACAGCCAAAAATGTTTCAGATGCATGCACAAATAGGATCAAACAGCAGCAGAATATGACTGGATCAGGCCCAAGCTCAGCTTTTGCTTTGCAGTTGTGCCAGGTGTAGCCAAAGCCACAGGGAGCACTACTGAGCTGCCCCTTGCTGCTGACGCCTGGTGTTGACAAAGCTCATAATCTTCTTAGAAAGGCCAAAATCCTGCATTTCAGTGTCAGTTCTCCCAACCACGATCCTGCGATCCTTGGTGTACTTGTCCATTCACTCAACTTTTTTGGGGAGAGATCGAAAATGAAATTAACAAAATTACTATTCAATCAATTAAACTTGATCCAGGCCTTGCATTACTCAATTTGTTTAATGAATTTAGTATCAAATATTTGCAAAAAGATTTTATTTAATTTATTTTTTTTTGTTGGCTGCTACACAAGTTTTTGCCCAAAATTGGAGAGGGGATAGATTCCCTAATTTGAATGATTGCTATGGGAGAGTGTGGAATTTGGCTTTATTGGAGAAACTGACTCAGCAAGTTAGCCATTCAAAGAACCAACTAGACACTGATACATTTGAATCGACATGGTCATCATTCATCAATTTCTTTGATCGAAGGATATGGACTTCGGTCGGTGCCGGTGACACATGGCAAGATTTCATAGATTATAGAGTTGGAAGGAGCCTACAAGGCTATGGAGTCCAACCCCCTGCTCAATGCAGGAAACTAGAGGAGGGGTCTCCCATCCAAGTAATAACCAGGCCTGACCCTGCTTAGCTTTCCACGCTCAGACAAGCTGAGATATGGCCAAGTTTACTCAGCTCCATAAGATCTGGACAGTAAGACTCTTTGCTCTCACTTTTATGTGCTTTTTTTGCCTTGAGATTTCTTCTCTTTGGAAAAGGACTTTCATCCTCTTGGCGTATTTGGCACTAACGGCATTGGTCTATGTATTTACTTGTTTTATATTTGCTTGTTTGACTAATTACTTCTATACTTTTGGATAAATAAATAATAATAAAAAGATCCTGGAGGAGAAGACACAAAGAGTGCCAATAGAGTGGATGTTATACCTTCCTGGAGCAAGGTATAACGACAATAAGAAAAGAGTATGAGCAGTGGCTAGGATTCATAGAATCATAGAATCATAGAAAAGTAGAGTTGGAAGGGGCCTACAAGGCCATCGAGTCCAACCCCCTGCTCAATGCAGGAATCCAGGTCAAAGCATCCCTGACAGATGGCTGTCCAGCTGCACCTTGAATGCCTCCAGAGTGGGAGAGCCCACCACCTCCCTAGGTATAGTTGATTCCATTGTCTTATTGCTCTGACAGTCAGGAAATTTTTCCTGATGTTTAGGTGGAATCTAGGTTCCTGTAACTTGAGCCCATTGTTCCGTGTCCTGGCAAACTGGGATGATTGAGAAGAGATCCTGGCCCTCCTCTGTATGACATCCCTTCAAGTACTGGAAGAGTGCTATCATATCTCCCCTCAGTCTTCTATTCTGAAGGCTAAACATGCCCAGTTCTTTCAGTCTCTCCTCATAGGGCCTTGTTTCCAGTCCCTTTATCATCCTTGTTGCCCTCCTCTGAACCCTCTCCAGTTTGTCTATGTCCTTCTTAAAGTGTGGTGCCCAGAACTGGACGCAGTACTCAAGATGAGGCCTAACCAGTGCCGAGTAAAGGGAATTATCACTTCCCGCGATTTGGAAGCTATACTTCTATTAATGCAGCCCAAAATAGCATTTGCCTTCTTTGCAGCCACAATCGCATTGCTGGCTCATATTCAGTTTATGATCTACCACAATTCCAAGATCCTTCTCACTTGTAGTATTGTTGAGCCACGTGTCCCCCATTCTGTAACTGCATTTGGTTTCCTCTCCCTAGCTGCAGCACTTGGCATTTATCCCTATTAAATCTCATTCTGTTGTTTATGGCCCAGCGCTCCAGCCTATCAAGGTCACTTTGAATTTTGTTTCTGTCTTCCAGAGTATTAGCTGTTCCACCCAACTTTGTGTCATCTGCAAATTTGATAAGCATTCCCTGTACCTCCTCATCCAAGTCATTAATAAAAATGTAGAAGAGCACTGGGCCCAGGACCGCTCGTTAGTAGAGAAGATCATGTATGGAGTAGGGTTTAAGAGGTAGCGGAAGCTGGGTATGAGAAGAGGGATCTTCAGGCTAGAGAAGCAACTTCACACCTCTAGGCCAGGAGGAGAGGGGATCTGGGAGTGAGTAGGAGGTATAGAAAAGTGGCAGGAGGAGAGAAAAGTGGAGATACATGGAGGGATAGCAGTGGGGGGGGGGGGAGCCTGAAGAAAGTCATCCCTGAAGAAAGTCACCTGACCATTGATAATAGTGTTGCATAACCTTTTTCTACCCAGCAAGTTGTGCAGCTCTTTCAGAAATGTGAACTGTTGATCACTGAAAGAGTCATGAGTTTTCAGCATTAATGACGATTAAAGAATTCATCACTTCCTGGCCAGGCCTAATGCTCTTATCATATAGAAAAATGGTCCGGAATTGTGTGCAAGTGTGTATGTGTGTGTGTGACAGAGAGAGCGAGAGCGAGAGAGAGAGAGAGAGTGTTAGGGTGCAATCCTATGCAAGTTTAGACAGAAAAAAGGCATCCAACGCCCAGTATACCCCGGCCAGCTATGCTGGCTTGGGCATGCTGGGAGTTGGAGGCCTTTTTTTTGGCCTAAACTTACATAAGATTGCGCCTTTAGTGTGCGTGCGTGCGTGAGTGAGAGAGAGCGAATTAATACCATGCTCCTGAAATTCATTAGTTCAAGCAGATTAAATTATAAGGAAGGAGTGAGAAATTTCTGTCTGTTGGGCATCCACATTTCTTCTGTGGCAGTTTATAGATAACTCTGTCTGCCACTTTCTAATTCAGAGCTTTTATTCAGCTCCCATTATTTCACTGGAAGCCTGCACATGAAAGCGTCCCAGTGGAGTTGGACCCAAGAGAGGGAGACATAAGAGAGTAGGAAGGGGAAAGAACATTGTTGAGTGAAAACTGCAGAATGATAATTGCGGATGGGTTTTTTTTTTAATCAGGGTGCTAAAGCATCCCCAGAGGAAGTAGCAATTACCTGCTTGATTTTTTCCAATTTGTCGTCATCGTCAAGGAAGAAGGTGAGGTACATGTAAGACACGTCAACATCACAGTTGCCCCCATACTTCCTGTGCTCTTCAACAGTGTCTTTGCCACCAGAGAATGCATGCTTATTGATCTGAAAGAAGATACATGGGTTTCAGAGTATTATAAACAATCTCTATAACGCTTTTCAGTGTACTATCTGTGCTAGGTGTAATTGCTGATTGTAAGTGGCTTTGAATACTGAACAGAAAATTTACTAAAATGCATATATAAAGTAAAACAGAGCAATCCTATAGAACAGGAGAGGAAGAATCCGAGGCAAAGGAATTGCCTTTTCCTGTGCCATGCCGGGATCATGCTGACAGAATGGAAGATAGTGGTGTGCATTTCCTTATTTTTCCAGGAGCTGTTTTTTTTGTTTTAAAACAGTTTCCCTTCCACTGGAATGGGAATCAATACCAACTCCAGAGCTGCTGGTCCAGTTTCCCCTCTATTCCAGGGGTGTGTCAGGGGAATGTGAAGCTTTGGATCCTGCATATTCACAGCCTCTCATGCAATGTCTCTTAGAATCAAAGGGATGGAAAAGTCCAGAGTCAATGACTCGGTTCGCACGACATGGCAACTCATCATGGGTAACTAGCCACGGTAGGTTGTCATGTTGTGAGAACCTGGAACGCTTCCTGCATGGTGGCTTATTTTTAGGCAAGAAGCCAGCCTGCCAACCCATGGCTTGTTCTAGTGATTGTTGGGACCCAAGATGGCTTGGCATATTGTCCAAACCCAGCACACCGATCCCATTGTAGTTCTAGGGAAGTGGCAAGTGAGCCACTCGGCAAGAGCGGCAAAGCCCCTTGCTGCTCTTGCTAGCTTGCCTGGGCAACCGCCAATGACCACCGCTGCACCAAGTGCCCAAGGGGCACTTTGGAGCAACCATCACTGGCTTGCTTTCCCTGCTGTGATTGCGGCCCTTTTTGTGGTTGCAACAGCTTCCCCCCCCACATATTTTTCAGAGATCACTTTTTATGATCTCCAAGCTGACAGTGACAGCCCGCCCAATGTGCCCAAGCAGCACACTGGAGGGGCCATCACTGGTTTGCCACCTTTGTGTTCAGTATTTTTTTTAAAAAAATATTATTTTGGGTTGGTAGTTAAGAAATAAGATCTGTTAGCCTGATTTACATCACAAGGTGTCCATCTTTAAAGCCATGGAAACCTACCAAGTATTTTTTAGAAAAAGTGACACCACCAGGCTAACATTTACCGTATGTCATCTCCTGGCCTCTGTCAGAAGAACAAACAGGATGTTTAGTACATTAAATATTACTGTTTTGCTGGTCTTGTGACTGTAATAAATTACTATCTATCTAATATTACTGTTAGTTTAGCTGGCAGAGCAAGGATCATGTGATAAGAATTCCATGTGTGCCATCCAGCCACTTTTATAATTATTTTAGAATATTTGTTTTAGAATAATGTTTTGGTACAAATTGTACAAGGGAACAGGGAGCGAGAGAGGCATGTTTCAATGAACGGTAAGTTAAATTAAGAAGGCACACATTGGAACACAGGTGCAATTGAAAAAATGTAGGTAGTGTTGTGAGCATTTTACACTCTTACCTTTGTTTTTATTTGCTTGGGTGTATCCGTGAGAAAGATAGAGGTGTTGGGGTCACTAGCACTCATTTTCGTCTGTGCTCCTTGCAAGGCTGGAAAGAAGATTGAATGCAG
The DNA here is from genome assembly GCA_021292165.1 of Shinisaurus crocodilurus. Lineage (NCBI taxonomy): Eukaryota > Metazoa > Chordata > Lepidosauria > Squamata > Shinisauridae > Shinisaurus > Shinisaurus crocodilurus. Next base: position 292,856,731 of record CM037876.1, read on the forward strand.
CAACGCTGGCTTAGGATAGCTAATCCGAGGGGCCACGTCTCTTGTCATCCTGAAATAGGGATCCTAAAAAACAACGAGCAGGAACCGCTTTGTGTGAAGGTGAATACGGCTCTTTGATTAGGGTCAGTTCAACCTCTATCTACCTGCTAGCTTTTACGTGAACATCCCGCTGTCAATATCAGTCATCCAAACCTTGAAACTGGCTGTAAAGTTCACTTGCTTTCTTAGGGATCTCTACAAGGTGGGCGAGTAATGCTTCAGTATTCACTGAAACACCCTTCTACTAAAGGAGATATTTGCTGAAATAGTACAAGGATTGAGAGTGTTGGACTGGGACTCGGGAGATCCGGGTTCTAGTCCCCGCTCGGCCACGAAACTCACTGGGTGACTTTGGGCCAGTCACTGACTCTCAGCCTCACCTACCTCACAGGGTTGTTGTGAGGATAAAATGGAGAGGAGGAGGATGATTATGTAAGCCGCCTTGGGTTCCTTGCAGGAAAAAAGGCGGAGTATAAATATAATAAATAAATAAATAAATCCCCAACCACTGGCCATGTGGGCTGGGGCAGTGGGGAGTTGGGAGTCGAACATCCATCTGGAGGGTCACGCATTCCCCACTCTTGGTGTAGAGGAATATCTGCCTTTAAGGAAGGTAACAGAAGGAAAGGGGTTTTTTTTGTCTCCTCCTCCCTTGCAGCCCCCTGAAAAACCTTTGGAGGCCGGCCCTCCTGAACCATGTGGGATGGGGCACAGGGGACTGCTGGTGAAGAGGAGAAACTGCCCAAAACCAGACTTCGATTTTAAGGTAAGTTAACTTAAGGAAATTCATGGGAGGAAAAATTTCTGACCCTGTGAACGTCCTTAAGTAAAACATATTTTGGATCCTATCTTGCATATCTCTAATTGCACTCAAATATAGGCTTGGATCCTTATATATTTAGGGCGCAATTAGAGATATGTCAGAATACACCCATCTCTGAGGATATTTATAACATTTGTTTGTCAGCTATGATGGAAATGGTTTAAAAGATTCTAAGAAGAAGGGTTTCATACCTGATCAATTGCACATGGAATCAGACACTGGATGTCCTCCTTATTGTTGAAGATCTGTGGAAATGAAGAGCTAAAGGATGGAGCTGCTTGAATAGCAGGAAAACTGATCTTTCCTAGAAGGGCACAAAACACACACTTGTGATCTCGTTTTCGCCAGTGAACAAGTTGTTTTAGTATTGTATGTATTTATTATGAATGCTTAAATTGTTGGTGTAATATCAACATAACGCTATTGTGAAGGATCAGCAACAGGATCCTTTGCGTGAGTTCGGCAATTATAGGTTTAACCGGGCAATGAGATACGGTCTGTATCGGCTTCTTTCGTACAAGAGGAAAACCACCGCCCTTTTAAATGACCAATAAGGCTTTTATTTGTTTATTACAATAACCACAGGTCGGAACTAGCAGCTCTTTAGGAATAACATTACTGTCAACACAACCTTAGCTGATGCCCCGTCTTACCCAATGAGCAGGCTCCCAAGGGGCTAGCAGAGTGAACCTCGTCCCTGTCCTCAGATCAAAGACAATACTCCTAGTCAGTTTCAGCCTAGCTCCAGATCGGCGCGGCGTGGCTCTGAGACTGGTGTACCGGACGGCTTGCTTTAAGGTGGATTCTGGTCCTGGAGTACCCGTGGTTCCCAACAACCCACTACCGGAAGGGAGAGGGGTTTTCTACCCCGGATTTCCCACTCTCCCCGCCCTCTAGGTCAGGTGGGGGCTTATGCCTGCCCCTTCGTTTCAGGTGGGCTTATTCCTGCCCGGGAAGAAGGTGACGTAGTGCTACTTTGCAGCTCTTTGAGACTGCCCTGCTCGTTGATGGTCCTTGATGGTCCTTCCTGGACTTTTGTGGATCTCCCCGAGGCCCTCCTTGTTGGGGCTGATGACTGTCTGGTTGCTTTCCCCGGGATCTCATCCCTCCTCCCTCGCCCCCTCCCTTAGGGGAAATGTGTGTGTGTGTGTGCAACTGGTGTTTGGGCTTTCTCCACAGCTATGATCTTTTTATTTACAGTACAGATGGGTCTGCTATCTGGCATTGGTAGGCATTGTTTATGTCTAGGCTTCACTGTGTTTGCCATGTTTTTCCTTGGCTATTCTTGGTAATTCTCAGGGAGCGTGTGAAGCAAAGTTTCGTCATGTGATCTTTGCTGGTGACGTGTGTATGCTGGAGACAGCAGCCATGTTATACTAGGTTCATCTCAGTCTGGAGTTCTTCTTCTTCTTCTCTCTACTGGACCTATCCTATCTGGATGTATAAAGCTTGCTGGACTTTTGCTTGCGTTGCTTTTGTACTCTGCACAGGGACTGTGTATATGGAATGCATACTCTGTAGTGATTACTTTGAATAAGTAAATAAACAGGTAGAATAGACCTGCTTGTGTCTACAGAGTGGTTCCTGAGTCCTGGATTAATCTGCAACTGGGTGAACTGAACACTGCTGCATGGTGTGGAGAAATACTTTGCTGCTGTGTGTGGAAAGTCAGGCGCTACTAGCACAAAGGCTACATCTCCTTCAACACCAACACAAGTTGCCCTCTCTTGCTTTACAGTACCAGTGTATAAAAAATAATAATTCTAATACTATTTGCAGATGTTAATAGTTGTTAACAGCCAATGAATAGCAAAAACTGACCTGCAAAGAATATTGATGGAAAGATACTCTGTACAATAAATACAGTCTTTGAAGCAGAACGTCTCTGTAATTAGATGCATGCCCTTTCTGCAGTGTTCTCCAACCTTGGGTCCCCAGATGTTTTTGACCTAGGTTTTTGACCTAGGTTGGAGAACACTGCCTTACTGGCACATCTACACATCACGTATAAGGTAGACATGGTTGGTTTTGCTAACTCCTTTCCAGAGATAAATCCTGTAAGCAAGCTATCCTCAAGATTCAATTCTTAGGCCAGAAAGCAAAACAACAAGAAGAATACACAGAAACAAAGAACTTAATAGCCCTATTCAAGCATTAGGCACCCATGGGTAATGAACTCCTGATTAGGACTTACATTTAGGGCTTGGGGAGGCATAACATGTTTTGTTTTTTTCCTGAAGACAAATGGATGCCGAAGACAACATCATCATAAGAAGAACGTTGGTGGATCCAATCAAGGGTCCTTTTCTAGTTAAGAACAGGAGCTAGCATTGGGAACATGGGCTCCCTCATCCCAAGACCTCCTCCTCCTGGGAGAGAATTCTCCTCTCCCAGCTTAACATGCTGCCACCCCACTTGACCATGGCAGCAATGTGTTGGTTAGCACTGCTTCTAATTAATTTCTAATTTAAACCAGCATTTGAAACAGTGATTTAGTGTTAGATTGTAGGTCCTGCTTAAAACCAGAGACCCTGGTTAATTTGAACCACAGTTAAGGTTGCTGCCAATGGTTCCCTTAACCAGAGTTGAAGGGTGGTGGTAGTGGTGAGACTAGCGTTAGCATAAGTGATCCCTAGAGCACCACCAACAGTGTTGGCATGACGGGTAATTTACATTAGCAAATTGGATATAGCCCATATTTATCTATTTTATATATACACAGTTCTCGTAATTGGGGTTTTCTTCTGCGAAATTAACGCTTAAAATAATATTGTCATAAAAAGAACCTTGGTGGATCTGATCAAAGGTTCTTCTCTAGTTCTACAATATTGTTTCTGAGAGGGAGCAACCAGAATTGTACACAGAATCTATGTACAATGTTGACTTAAGAGTCATAAATGTGTTTTACTACTGGCTAGAAAAGTTGTCAAATACAGACATAAAAATTCTGTGAAGTCTTATTTACTGTTTTACTCTGAATTGTTTACACACATTATTTAATTTTTGAAGTTGCCCTGATGGTCCTTCAGGGCCATACAGTAGAGTATAAATGCAAGAAAAGTGTATCTAGGATTGGGATGCCAGTGTCTGAAAATTAGCAGCAGCTGTTTCTGATGCTGCTCTATTTGCAAAACACAATATTGCCCCCAGTTTTATTTATTTATGACATTTTTATCCCACACTTCTTCCAAGAAGCTCAAGGTGGCTTCATCACCAACACTGTCCTCACAAGAACCCTATGAGGTAGATCGGACCAGCCTCCCCCAACCTGGTGCCCTCCAGATGTTTGGGACTATAATTTCCATCCTCCCTGATCACTGGCCATGCTAGCTGGGGCTGGTAGGAGTTGCAGTCCAAAGCATTTGGAGAGAACCACGCTGTGAGAGGATAGTCATGGTCCAAACATCACCAAGTGAGGTTCCTGGCAGAGTGGGACTTGAACCTGGGTCTCCCTGGCCTTAGTCCAGCATTCTAACCACTATACCACACTGGTTCTTTGATACAGTTTGACACTGGAAACAAGAACGCAATGGGATTCTGTAAGTTGTATTCATGCATTACTAAAAACCTATCAGGAACTCACCTATGCAGTCACTGTCTGTAAAACCGAAGATTCCTTTCACTTGGTTGAATGTTACATGCTTTTGAATTATAACAATGTTCTTGTAGAATCCTGGGCTCATCCTGGGAACAAAGGGGAGCAGGGTAGAGAGAAGAGGAGTTACAACTTAAAATTTGGAGAGGGAGAAGAATGCCTTCTGGAGAGTACTATCAGGCCAACATTACAATCGATTCTCCAAGAAGCATGAGCTAATGACACATTGCATGCAGAAGTAAAGATACAAATGATTTCTCCTTAAAGCAAATTCATAAAGTAATATTTATGATTTTTCATAAGGTGTTTGCAAATGATTTATAAAAGTATCACTTCATTAGAAAGAAGTGTGAACATATAAAAAAAATCTACACACCAAAGCAATGCCATGTTTCTGCAAACAATTTTCTCATTGTTTGACCTTGGCATAAATGAATATCAATTTGTTCCACGGGCCTAATAAGAATGTCCATAAAGATCACCATGATACAGTATGGCATCTGCTTACAACAGCTAAGATACTAGTTACAAATAAATGGAAAATCAAACGATTACTACTCAGTCAGAATGGTTATATATACACAATAACTTCTGTAGCTTGTGGTAAACTTGTTGCTGGTCTCAGAGACAGAACATGTGTAGGTCAAGTAAACCTGATCCGTATGACTTGTGATCTGTCACAGGAACATAGGAAACTGACTTATATGGAATCAGATTATTGGTCCATCTAGCTTGGTATTGTTTACACCAGGGGTGCAGGACCTCCTTTAGCTCGAGAGCCAAATTCCATTTTGGAGAAGCTCTCAGGGGCCGCATTCCAGTGGTGGGCGGAGCTGAAGTCAAAAGGGGTGGGTCCAACATATCTTAGTTTAAAGCTCTTATTGCCAGTAACTAAGCCTTAAGAGAGGCATTTCAGCCTTTTAGAATGGGGGGAAATTTCACAAAAGCCAGGAAACCACCAATTGTTGTGTGTCAATACTTTATTGTTCAAAGCCATAGGCCACCACAATTCAAACAAACCAAAAATAAAACAATAAAATACATAATGAATTAAAATACAAATATGAACCATTTTTTAAAAAACAATACACTAAAATGTTATAAAGATAAAAGCCAATTTAAAAATGTTATAAAGATAAAAGCCAATTTAAAAATGTTATAAAGATAAAAGCCAATTTAAAAAGGGAATATACAAATATTAAAAAAGAAATAATCAATAATATGATATAAATAATATGCAGTCAAATATGGTCATCTCCTTTGCAATTGATAGCTATCTCTGCAATATATTTCTTTCTGATCTTCTTAACAGCAATTGCAAAGAGAGCTACACGCCAGGTCACATATTTATCCATATCTGCTAGGAGATAGAAAGCCGTATCGAAGGGACTCTGATTAGGGAAACTTGCAATTAAGGGTACCAAAAACCGTTCCCTTGGGTCATTGTATAAGGGACAGCACAAAATATAATGAGTAAGATCCTCTAATTCAGAACAACCGCCAATGCAAGTACGTTCATTGACTGGGATACCCCTATGCCTCCCATCTCTAGAAGCAGTATCCATCATATTTAGTTGTAATTCTGTGAAGGCTTTCCGAAGTTGTACAAATGTTAACTCATTAAGGTAATCCACATGTTCGTGAGCCTCTTTAAGTTTAAAATATAATGGTGCACATGTGGATGTATACACAGAGTTTAAATCGTTTTTTGTGACAACCTCCTTTATAGTTCCCTTAAAGATATTTTTCTGTATGTCTAATGGGAAGTCTTTAAGCTCAGCCAGTGAGCCTTGGCCTTTTGGCTAAGATCAAGTGTAGTATCAATTGTTGTGTGTGGCCAACTAGGGAAGCCCAGAGGGCCAGATGGGGCCCACTGGTCTACGCTGACCAGCAGTGGCTCTCCAGGGACTCAGGCAGAAGTCTTCCCCAGCCCTACCTGGAGATGCTGGGCATTGAACTTGTGATCCTTTGCATGCAAACCATGCACTGTATCACTGAGCTTCATCAACTTCCCATATCCTAGGTGTTGTTTCATAGTGGGCCTCTGTAAATAAATAATCTTAATTTTCAGACCCTTTCCCTGACTATAAGTCAGAACAAAGACAGGCAGTGACTGAGGCGATTCTACTTACACACATACCAGACCAGTATCCTTAGAAAAAGAAGTGGAGCCAGACTGACTCAAAGAGTATTACATTTTACAGCCTCTGGGCCTGCAATCCCAGCACATTAAAATTCTATGGAAAACCATGGGCAGCTTCCTCAGGGGCTTGCCAAGCAATCAAGCCCAACGGAGTTCTCTTTTTGATAAATTGCCATTTCCTCTGAAGCTGAAATAACTTCAAGGGGTTGCTGTGGCACTGCACCCCCTACTGGAACTTAAAATGACGACTAGATGCGTATCACAGAACACTTCCCCATGGCTCAACCGTGTGACAGAGAAACACTGGATTATCAAGCAGAAACTTTTCATGGCACCCCAAACAAAAATAATTATCCTTCCGCAGAATTCCCTTTATTCTCTGCTCTTCTTACCTCAAAAAGCTTATTTTACAATGTTATATGTGCAGCTGACACATAACTTGCTATGTATTGCGTTTCCTGAAACAAATTGGTTTAACTTCCCTTCCCCACCCCCATCCCCCAAACCTCGGGTAAGGTTGCTGGATAACTTAAAATCACATAAAATGGAAGACTTTTGATCATGCCGTTTCAAAGAATTCTTAGAACTGTACCCCAAATAATGAAGATCAGAAAAGATGAAAGTTTTATTGATGTCAAATCCACAGGCTATAATGTCCTTGATGTTTTCTACAGCATACTGGTAAGCTTTCTCAATTGTCAGATCTTTCCAGAGGTACTTCTCATCATCAGTCAACTGTATGACCAAGGGAACATTAAATACTTCTTGTAACCACCTAGTAAAAAATGAAACAAATTTAGTTAAGTGTTTGGGGTTGGTGGGCTCTGATTAAATGATGAGCCAACAAGGTCATCTCCCTGGGAGTGGATGATGAGGGTTGAAATTATTCATGATTTCTTGGGTAGCCTTTCGAGAATTATTTTCTCAGTGGCAAAGACTCATGTCAACAGGCAGGCAAACATTATATGGTAAGATGCATGCACCTGTTTTGCAGGGAAGACTTGTATTTTGTAAGTTCTGGTGACAGGTTCACCTCTTCCATGAAAAATAATAGTGCTACCCTTCTTTTTGCATCTTAAGACACAAGGGAAGTCAGTAATGTCAGAAGTAGTCTTAATTTTTCCATCTGAATAGCACTGCAAACTGTGATTTTTACGTATCACAGCATTATTGAAAAATATTTTTTACATTATATTTTTATTTATTTATTTGTTATATTTATACCCCACCTTTTTTCCTGCAAGGAACCCAAGGTGGCTTACACAATCCTCCTCCTCTTCTCCATTTTATCCTCACAACAACCCTGTGAGGTAGGTTAGGCTGAGAGTCAGTGACTGGCCCAAAGTCACCCAGTGAGTTTCATGGCCGAGCGGGGAATAGAACCTGAATCTCCCGAGTCCCAGTCTCACCACTACGCCACACCGGCTCTCATCATACTGATACATTGTGGCTTGGGCTTCCAGACAAATCTTTTGTCTTGCTATTGTTCTGCCTCAATCACAGAATTTTACAAAGGGTATATACAGCTTTGCCTTCCACTTGTAACCCTCTTGTGTTTTCCCACTGCTTCTTCTGCCTTTTTGCTTACTGCAGAAAATCCATTAAGGAAAAAAAGAGGGAATAGCTACACAATGTCTTCTGATTGGTAGCACTAAGAGTCCCCTGTCTGGAAGCAATAGCTGCTCATTGGAAGAAATGCAGGCCTCTCCTTATCAGGTTGGGTTTTTTTAGAATTTGGGATTTTTCCATAATGATGAAACTGACCTATTTATTTATTTATTATATTTATACCCCACCTTTTTTCCTGCAAGGAACCCAAGGCGGCTTACATAATTGTCCTCCTCCTCTCCATTTCATCCTCACAACAACCCTGTGAGGTAGGTTAGGCTGAGAGTCAGTGTCTGGCCCAAAGTCACGCAGTGAGTTTCATGGCTGAGCGGGGACTAGAACCCGGATCTCCTGAGTCCCAGTCCAACACTCTCACCACTACGCCACACTGGCTCTCATATTCACGCAAAAGAAAATCACTTACTGGAAAACAAGTTTGTTGAAAAAATGGGTAACACTTGTTGCTTTCTGGAAATATAAATTTCAAGATAATGTTTGTCTCTTTTGTCATTAATATGAAATTATATATTTGGGTTTATTTCAGAAGGAATTTATTTTTTTGTTCAATTTTATATATTTGTGATGTTATAATAAAATTCTGTTTAAATAATAAAAAAGAAAAGAAAAAAGTCCCCTTTTGTAAACTTCCTTCTGTTCAAGGATCTCAGAAGCCAAGCCTCAGTTCTCGAAATCAAAACTATTAATTGTCTACTGAGTATTTGTCATTGATATTAACCACTTCTCAAATAAGAAATGTACCATATGTAATGAACTGTCTTCAGACCAGTTACTTACTTTGCAAAAATAAATTGGATAAGGTGGCCAACGTGCATTGCCTCAGATGAGGGTCCTCTGCCTGTGTAAAGGTAAAACGGCTTCTTATTTTCATATGCATCGAGTACTTGGTTCATATCTCTGGAGAAAAGCAAAGAAATATGGTATGCCTTTTGAAAGAAGAGCCTGACCACATGAAAAGGAAAGAGAACAGGTACCAAAAGAAAGGTAGATGACATTTTTGTGACTGTAATATTTCCCTTAAAATACAAATGATAGTTTCAATAGTGAAATGTCTGTGGAAAGCTGTGGGGAAAAAGAGAGACGTTTCAGTTGCTGAAATATAAAGCACTATATCAGATGCCTCAACCATTTTCCCTAGATGAAAGCTGGCTTTTGCTTTCTTTAGTGAAGATGTGTGTTGAGCAGTACACAGTGCAATAGTAGAATGTGTGAAAGAGGATACGGAATAGCTTTTGCTCATTTGAAGAAACAACCAAACAAGTCATCAATAAAATGTACCTACCTGTGAGAAAAGAAGATGCCTCTGCGTAGGAAGTGATGTGGTTTATGGCCTGTAACCCTCTCTATTCGATTGATGAGGTCTTTATCAATTTTGCTGCTACCGAATCGAACTGAAGAAAACCAAAATGTATGACAGATTATATACATCATAGAGTTAACAATACACCACACACACAGGCAGAAAATGAAAAAAATGGAAATGGTTCAAAAATATTTTGGGTAGTCATCACCCATAAATTCTGATATGCCCACAAAATGTACAACCATGAAATTTATACTCTTCTTTAATTAGAATCCCAGATCCCCTTTTCAAACTAAGCTACTTCATCTTCACATTTTAGTAAAAGTCTTCGAACTTATATAGTGGGACCTTTATTATGTTTATTCAGGAGCAAGCCCTGCTCAGTTCAACAGGGTCATGTTCCTTAGTTAGTGTGCTTACGACTGCAGCCCTAGAAGGAAAAATCTTCCACTGAAGTTTCTCATTATATCACCCTTCTATACTAAGATCCTTTGCTCTATGCCAGTCTTTCTGAACCTGGCGCCCCCAGATGTATTGGCCTATAACTCCCAGCATCCGCCAGCCAGCACCAGGTTAGGGAAGGCTGTTTTATGCAAACATCATTGGCACTGAAAGCAGACAGGAAACTTAATACAGGCTTTTGAGGAGATACTGAACTCTTCTTTTTTTAAAGACCAGATGGATCAACTCAAGCATCAAATTAAAAAATTGAGAGCCAGTGTGGCGTAGTGGTTAGAGTGTTGGACTGGGACTCGGGAGATCTGGGTTCTAGTCCCCGCTCGGCCATGAAACTCACTGGGTGACTTTGGGCCAGTCACTGACCCTTAGCCTAACCTACCTCACAGGGATTGTTTTGAGGATAAAATGGAGAGGAGGGGGAGGATTATTTAAGCCGCCTTGGGTTCCTTGCAGGAAAAAAGGCGGGGTATTAAATAAAATAAATAAATAAATAAATAAGAGCAAATGGATCAAACCCCTCTAGTCCAGCAACCTGCATCCCAAAGTGGCCAATGAGAAGCACCATGAGCAGGGCTGGAAGACATTAGCCTTCTCAGTAACTGGTATTCAGTAGCATTGTGGCTCATGAAAACTGGGTCCCGAAAGTGCCCCTTGAGCCCAATGCAGAACTCTGTCCATTGGAATGCTTTCAGTTGATGACAACAATGTAGCAGACAGAGAATGAGGGGGGGGAAGCCTTCAAACAGTCCTTGTGATAGGGGTGAGAAACCTGTGGCCCTCCAGATGTTGTTAAGAAGATCAGATGAGCCATGCTGGATCCTGTCTAGTTCAGCATTCTGTTTGGACAGTGGCCAACCAGATGCCCCAGTAGGAAGCCCACAAATAGGGCCTGAGTGCAACAGCACCCTTCCATTTCGGTGCCCCAGCAACTGGCAAACGGAGGCATACTGCCTTTGATACCGGAGGCAATATATAGCCAGCATGAGTAATGGCCACTGATAGCCTCATCTTCTATGAATTTGTCTGTGGAACTCCCTGCCTCTGGAGGTCAGGCAGGCACTAACATTGTGCTGTTTTCGGTGCCCTCTAAAAACATCTTTATTTCAGGAGAACAAGTTACTTTTCAGATAAAAGAGAAAAGATTTCAGATAAAATCATTGTTTAAAAAATGGATAGAGAACCACGTACCTATGAGTTTATCATAATCCACCCCTTTTGCATTGGACGTCTGTACTGTCCAAGGGTCTACGACATCATCTTCTTCAGCATCGCCTGGACCGTTACCAACTGGAGTGAAATCTGTTGGAGGGGAACCCGCTTTATATTCTTGGCCTGTTGCTGTTTTGTAGCTTAATTTCAATGACAATAACAACTTAACTGCGGTATCAATTTCATCCTGGAATAAAATAAGAAAAGCAAAAAGAAAAACAGCTCAGGGTAATACAGTTTAGAGAGCTCTGGCCTTCCAGCTACTTACATGCATTACACAGAACAAGAAATATTCAATATGCCAGAAGTGAAGTATGCATATTAATGTTAATGAATTATATGCTGAAGGTGAGGGGAAGGGGCAATGAAGCAGCTGGTTCCCAAAACTCTTCGTAAACAAGCCAAACAACCTGTTTGTGTAACCTTGAGTCCGTCATTCAAGCTCTCCGTTTCACTTTTCCACTTGCAAAACGAGTACAAATATTTACCTATCTCTCTGGGACTTAAAAAGAAAACTTTCTTAAAGGTACTCAGATTAAAGATGTGGTGAAGGTATTACTTCTTTTACAGCCTGATCCTAAGCACCCCTCTCACACATCAAATCCCTCCTCAAAACTCAACTTTTCCACAAAGGCTTTGCCTTTAGTTTTCCCCTGCTACAGAACTATGCCCAAGTACATGCAACTGCATTTCTGAAAGTTCTTACTCTAGCCTCCGTTTTTTCTCTACTCCCCTGTTATGTCCACCTTTGTGAAAATGGAAAGTGTAAGCTTCTTGGGGCATGTACCTGTCTTTTTGCTAACGTGCCATATACACCAATAGCACTATATAAATAATAATTAAAAAAACAAAAACAAAACACCAACATTCTTACTTGGAATCCAATCTCACTAATTTTAATACAACTTACTTTCAAATACATATGCTCAGGGTTGCAGCCTGGGAATACTAGTTGCTGATCATAACATAACCATTGGGCACTCCATGTACCTTCAGGCTACTGGCATCCAACACTCCCCCTAGTGATGTGGGCTTTCTGGAAAATTTTGAAATCGCAAATTTTCTGGAAAGTTTGCAGAGAGTAATTTCATAAAAAAATCAGTTTGCATCGGAAAAAATTCTGATGCTACTAGAGAGAGTTATCTAATTTAGCATGCTTGTTTTACAGAGCAATCCTATGGCCACTAGACAGTGTCTAGATGGCCATAGGATTTTTCGGATTCCCAGGTATGAGGTCGGAAAATCACTCTGACCTTGTAGCTTGGGATCCCCCCTCGCAGCCGGTGTGGAAAAAACTACGCAGCCTGCTTCTCCGAGGTCGTAAAAGCCCATATTCATTTGTAAAACACTCTTTTTAGATGCTGCATTTTTATACTGTAGCAAACATCCTCTTAGAAGAAGCATTCCCTCCTGGACAAGACAGAAAGGGGAATGTCCCATATAAGATAGAAAAACTGCAGATTGGTAGTACTAACATTGGGCTACAACGCACATGGTGCTAGCAGACTTCTACTTGTGCAGTGGGAGTTCCCATTCTTTCCCCTCCCTGCCCTCCCCCACATCTTCTCCGAAGGGTCCCCGCAACCCTCCAGAGCAGCTTTGGGAGGGTCATGGGGGATTGCAGGGGATCTGTTTCGCCACAAGTGTGCATTCCTCTGGCAGACGGAAACTATTGGATACAATCCATTAAAAACAGTGCTGACCAATTAATTGGGAGCATCTTTTTAGTCAATTACAGTGTTTTAGGGTGCAATCCTGTGGGTTGTGCCCTTGATGATCATAAGCCCCCAAACATGGAGGCTTATGATAATCCTATGTGGGGCGGGACAGTGCGGCGGAGGCGATCTTTGCTTCCCCATCCTGCATTTTTCTCTACATGGGCTTTTTTGACCATCTAGCTGGGGCATCTCGGAAGGGGAGGGAAGGAGGCTGGAGAGGCATCAGGATAGTTTGTACCTTGGCCTCTCCAGTCTCCTCCCCTCCACACCCGCTGAAATGCCCCTTCCCCCCCTCTCCGAGGTTGCTTTCCCAATCTCAGAGGGCAGCCGGCATGGTTCTTTCCATCTAGGTGGGGGAATCTCCGATTTACAGCTCTGAGGTCAGAGCACTGTCTCCGACCTCAGGGCTGGGAATCCAAACTATCCCTGGCCCCTCAGACACTGTCTAGGGGCCAGCTCCCTTAAAGTCAGTTAACTTAATCCATTAATAATCTAAGCATTGCAGCTCTGGGAATAAACCTCAGAAAAGAAGGAGGAACAGCAGCATTGGCCATGATCAGGGAGAGAAAGAGGTGGTCCCAAATGATGGCTCTTGGCCATATAAATATTTTGGCATATGGATCTATATTCCTGAAACCTAATGTAAGTGGTCACGTGTACATCCAACCAGTTAACATTTTTCATACATGCATCCTAAGCAAAATTCCTAGAGAACCTTATTTTTATCCATTTCTATTTCATCCAATCCATCTACAGAGCTGTGACTATTAAAACAGAGAAAATGAAGCATAACAAGGAAAACAGATATAGATAAGGGAGCAAATCAATAGGGGGACAAAACCTTGGGTTGGATCCAGTGTTCTTGTGAGTGCTCTGCTGATGAGACACAATGGTGGAGGCGATTTTGCTGGAAAAACAATGGTGGAGTGGTGGAGGTGATTTTCGCCGATTCCTCCTTCGCCCTGCAAAGCTGGTCTTGTGGTTTGGGGGACCCCCTAAAAAAGTGTGTGAGGTGGTGTGGGGGTTGCAGGGGGAAACAAGTGAAAATTGCCTCCTCTGCCCTTCCTCCAGTGGGAGCCTCTGTTGAATCTCAGTCCCTTCCAAGAACAGAGGGAGCTTTCCATTTGTGGAAGCAACACTTTGGATCCAACTGCTTATGTATATAACACCCAATTAGGGAACAGTAGAAATTATAATTTGGATTTGGAAGGTTTATTTAGGGAAAATAAGGTTATCAAATTAATGGACTGGATGGAGAAAATTGAGTCTAGACAACAAATAATAGAAATGTTAGGGCCAGGTAGAATGTAGTAGTTAAATTTAATGCAATAGATCAGTGGACTAAGAAATGGAAGAAGAGAAATGAGCATGAGAGGGAACTCACTGGATTTGAAAAGAAAGTGTTGTCTAGAGAACTTATAGAAGGGAATGTTTCTTCCAGAGGGTTAACAAAGGAGATATATAAAATGTTTCAAAAAATTGAAGTGCAAAAAGATAATCTTAAGATGATATGGGATATGGAATATGAGGAGGAGATATCGAACGCGGGGTGGAAAAATATTTGGGGCAGACGTATATTAAGAAATATGTCAGTAAGGATAAAAGAGAATTTTTAAAAAACTATTTGGAGATGGTATCTGACTCCAGTAAGATTAAATAAAATAGACAGTAATTGTGCTCCATTGCGTTGGAGAGGTTGTCAGGAACTTGGTACTTATGCTCATATGTGGTGGAGTTGTAAAGGCGTATTGGATTTTTGGAATAATATTTTTGCAGAAATTTCAGAAATTATTGGCATTAATTTGGAGGTCTGTCCAAAATTAGCATTGTTATCAATAACGGAGAAACTTCTGTGCTCTCAAGAGATAAAGGAATTAATTGTAAGTTTGTTAACGGCAGGGAGATTACTGATAGCAAGGAAATGGAAAGTTCAACATCAGTATTTAATTATAGATTGGTATAAAGAGGTGTGGGATATTGCTTTAAATGATAAATTAACATGTAGTATTAAATGTAAAAAGGGACAATTAAAGAAAAATAATTTTAAGGATATATGGGGACCATTTTTAGATTATGTTTTAGTAAAGGGAAAAGGGAGTAAGCCATGTCAAGATATGATGTATTTTTGGAATATAGATTAATAATGGATTATGTGGATAGAATTATTTTTTGGCCCCGTGGTGACGGGTGCACTTTGGAATTTATGATTTGTGGGTTTATGTTCTTTTGTATGTGTGTTCATTTAAAAATAAATAAATAAAAATTGGAAAAAAAAAAAAAGACATTATAATTTGGGTTGGATGGCCACACCAGAAATTTAAGAAGGCTGTAGATCAAACTGCCACCTGTCAGAGGTTTTGGACTTCAACTTCCAGGATTCTTGACCATTGGCCATGGAGGCTGGGGCTGATGGCAGTTAAAGGGTACCAGGTTGGGAAAGGTTGCGGTAGATCATATATGAGATTGCCAAACTTTGGTTTTATTACTATTACTATTTCAAAAAAAAGTTGTATAACTGGATTCTACATAGAATACTGTATGTAAGAATACTGTGACCATAGTATTAAAAAAGCAATTCTTACTAGAAAATTAACTTTGATAAAAAATTCAGCAAATGAAATACAATGTTACCCTTGGTGCTTTCTCGGCTTTTAGAGATCTAACTTTTTCTCCCTGTGTGGTTAATTGTTCAAAGAGTTCAAGTGGATTAAGAGGGCAAAAGTCGCCATTCTGAATGTCTGCCATTCCCAGGAGTGTGGAGGATCTTTTGTATTCACAATTTAAAGTGCGTCTTGCAACTTCCTTTTATCCAGAAACTTCAAAACAGCCAGGAGGACTCTAGAAGATAAGAGATGATGCAGGTTTCAATCTCCTGTTTTTATCAATACCTGCATTGTTCAAGCATTATTCTTATGTACAAACACACAGAATAGATTTAAGTTTTGAAAACAATCTTGAAACAAACAAACAAACAAACAACAAAGAACCCACAAACCAGGGCATCCAATTGAACATCTAGCATTCACCTGGCAGGCTTTACTACTACAAAACATACTTCTTCCCAAAAACCATAGTCACAGTCTGTTACATAATAGAGCTGATATCCTGAAACAGGTATGACATTTACAGAGAAGCTTGCTCAAGCTAAATCAGTTTACAAACTGGTTTGTCATTGAGGCAGCACTTCCATGCCCCCCCCCCCCCCGCCCACACATGCCTTTTTGAGCTGGTACAACTTCAGGCATCATTTGGGCCTCTAACAGCCCGGGTCTATCCATGTTTACAGGGGCATCCCCCAAGTTCACAGGGCTTACTTCCAAGAAGGTGTTCAGCACTGCAGCCTTAAAAGAAAGCCACAAGTCCGAGTGAGACTGACAATCTACCCATACTTGTTGTTCTGAAGCATACGCTTTTACAGTCTTAGGTCTTCAGCAGTTTCTCTAAAGTTCTCTAATTCCCTTTAATCCTCAACCTCCTTTTCATTCCACCACTTTCCCAGACCATTTGCTTAATCTCATCTCAAATATCATTTCTAGAAATAACTCATCTCAAAGCTAGAAATCTTCTCCCATTAAATCTGGGATGGGAAACCTGTGGTCTTCCAGACGTTGTTTATTTTATTTATTATATTTATATCTCACCCTTTTTCCTACAAGAAACCCAAGGCAGCTTACATAATCCTCCCCCTCCTCTCCATTTGATCCTCACAACAACCCTGTGAGATAGGTTAGGCTGAGAGTCAGTGGCTGACCCAAAGTCACCCAGTGAGCTTTATGGCTCGAGTGGGGACTAGAACCCGGATCTCCCGAGTCCCAGTTCCAACACTCTAATCACTACGCCACACTGGAACTCAAACTCCTATCAGCCCTAGCCACCTGAGTCCAAAAACATATGGAGGACCACAGGAACTCCACTCCTGGTTAAACACTACAAGAGATATCCCATTGCTGAACTGGGAAACACCAGTGCTTTCGACAGCTTTGCTCTTGTTGCTTTCTATATGTCATTTTTAAACCTCTTGCTGAATATCATCTTGTCATTGCTTTTCTGTCTTCATAAACTCATTTACTATTTTAACTTGCTGAGTAAGCCACTCTCTCTGCAACTCTGCTGGCCATCTTCTTTGCCTTGGACACATTACACTTCGGCCCAGCTCCTCTGGCTTGGCATATTATGGGATAGAAATAGCATCTGTCCTAATGGTCATGCTTCCTCAAAAGTGTGCTACTGCAATTCTGACTTCTCTACAGAGCTCAGATATTGTACTCTTCCCTAATACACTTTCATGAACTATTCATTACCACTTTCTGCTCAACTTTCAAAAATTCAGTGTTCTATTGTATTCTTTGAGAACTCCATTTCAGTCATCGACATGCCATCATTACGGTGCTAAATGCTTTGCAGCAGTCAATTAAGCTTAAGCAAAAAATTATATGTAATGATGTCTTCTTCCTCCACCACCAGCACCTCTGCACTGAAAACCTATTCCCACAGGGTCTAATTTCAGTCTCAATCATTGTTAGAACTTTTCTGCCAGTCACTTTGATGCCATTTTACCTGTTCAACAAATAAGAGAAACAGCAAACTTACTTATACTGTGCCTGCTTTTGGTATGAGAAAACGCAGAGTGCATTTGCAATTTTTAGCCTCTGTTTTTTCAGATGGGCTCCCAAAACTGAAGAAATATGCTGGTGGCTATCACTAATATTGCCCCAAAGCTCAGATGGGATGCCAGCTTTTTTACCCTTTCATTTCTTTCTCCCTTCAATACTTATTTGTTCCAATGGGTAATGTGATTAAAGTGGATTACAGTCCTGAAAAGAACCAAATGTGGACTCACTTTTAAAACCCACATCGCATTCTAAGGCAAGACAGAGCATCAAATACAACTGACTGAAGTATCCCTGGCAGATATTTAGTCAGTCATTCCCTGAAAACTTACAAACAACAGAGAGTATACAGCTGCCTTCTTCAACCTGGCACCCTCCAGATGTGTTGGATTACAATTCCCATCATCCATAAGAGGAACTGTAGCTCAGTGGTAGAGCACATGCTTTGCATGCAGAAGGTCCCAGGTTCAATCCCTGGCATCTCCAGGTAGGGCTGGAAAAAATCCTTCCTGAAACCCTGGAATGCTGCTGCCAGTCAGTGTCGACAACACTGGGCTAGATGTACCAGTGGTCCAACTAAGTATAAGGCAGCTTCCCATATTCCTATCCCTATTGGCCATGCTGGCTGGGGTGATGGGAGTCGTAGTCCAACACATCTGGAGAGGGCCATGTTAGGAGATGTTCTACACCCTCCCTAAGCAGCTTGCTCCATTCCTGAACTGATCACAAATTAATTTTTAACACACACAATTTTGGTAACCCAGAAGACTGAGCCTATCAATGAAGGAAGCAATCTAGCTTCACAGGTGGTCACATTCCCTCGCTCCTGTTTAAACAAAACAGTATCCTAGCCTTTTCTTTATAGTACAACAAAGACACTTTGCATTCTTAATTGACTTTTAAAGCTTATAATATAAACCAGTGTTCTCCAACTTGGGTCCCCAGATGTTTTTGGCCTACAACTCCCAGCATGCCCCAGCCAGCATAGCTGGGAGTTGTAAGCCAAAAACATCTGGGGACCCAAAGTTGGAGAACACTGATATAAACAGATTTGCATTAGCATTATACTTGATCACTCCATTACAAAAATCAATAAATACTGACTTGTCAAAGTATTATACAATGAACAGCATATAGTTAAATCAGAAGTATAAAAGAAAATCCTCAATACTTTTAGAGGGAGACAAAATAGCACTGACTTTCACACACTGTACTGGGGAGCCCTGGCGCTCCTTTATGGTGTATCAGAAGCGCCTCAATTTGAAAATCAATAAAGGTTGAGAAGCTTCCCAAAAATACAGCTTCCTCTGTTACCATCCCCTGCAATGTGTAACAATAGCGGAGAACTGGGAATGTTCTAGGGTACATTCTCAGCTTATGTGATGTGACAATGAGGCCTGGCCACCCCATGTGAATGCTAGGACTCTCCCCAGAATCTTCTGCAAGGCATAGGGGTTCCATGGCAAATGTGCAGGATTTGTGCAAATGTGCATTAGCAAACAAACTGTTGTTTAAATGGTTCCTGGAAGGCTGAGTATTTGAAAATTACAGCACCTACAGAGATAGTCACCCATGGTGTCACTTCAGAGGTCTGCTGAGGTGGCCGAGGTCAACTTCAATCACCAACCACCCTCTGTCATACATAGAGAGTTTTGGCTGTTGGGCAGTATATAAATAATAATAATAATAATAATAATAATAGTAGTAGTAGTAGTAGTATTACCATCCCCTTATTTCAGATAAGCAGGAGAAGACTAAGGTGATAATGACTTGCTTATGTCCACTTAGGGCACAATCCTATGCATGTTTAGACAGAAAATGTTCCTACAACTCCCAGCATTCCCCAGTGCATGCTGGGAGTTGTAGGACTTTTTTTCTGTCTGAACATGCACAGGATTGCGCCTTTAGCGATTTTGTAGAAGCACATTTTGAACCTAGGATTTTGTGGTCGACAGCTCAGTCTCTATGGGAAGCTTCACTCTTTGCGCTCCAAAATTGATCGCAGATACCAGTATATTTCTTTCAGCAAATGTGTAAAGTCTGGTTGACACATGTACGCTGTTAAAAACCTGTGTACACAGATCTGGGAACCCTCACTGGTACAGAGATGATACACCTCATGCGGCATGCCTGCTCAACCCATACGTTCTGAGTCAGCTTACCCAGCAAAGTTATTTCACTGCCTGATGTCCCTTCATTATAAAATAGGGGTAATGAATATGAGACACTACCTTATAGTGAGTCAGACCATCAGTCCATCTAGCCCAGTATGGTCTACCCTGAATTGCAGAAGCTCCCCAGGGTCTGAGGGAGAAGACTCTTTCCAAGCCTGGCTATAGGAGATCGGACCACCAGGGAGGCATTATAACTCTGCGATGGAACACAGACTTTGCTTGAAGAAGGCCCTAGGTTCAATTCTTTGCATTGCCTGTTTAAAATGGATCAAGTAGCAGGTGATGGGAAAGACGCCTGTCAAAGACCCCGGAGAGCTCCTGTCAGTCCGAATACTGGGTTATTTATTTATTATATTTATACCCCGCCTTTTTTCCTGCAAGGAACCCAAGGCGGCTTACATAATCCTCCTCTCCATTTTATCCTCACAACAACCCTGTGAGGTAGGTGATGCTGAGAGTCAGTGACTGGCCCAAAGTCACCCAGTGAGTTTCATGGTCCGAGCGAGGACTAGAACCCGGATCTCCCAAGTCCCAGTCCAACACTCTCACCACTATGCTACACTGGCATAGTGTAGAGAGATAAATAGTCTGGCTTGATAAAAGGCAGCTTCCTATATTCCTAGAGTCCATGGCTGCAGCTCCTTCTGCCCCCTCCCTCTGCAAGAGGAGCCTGATACTAGGATTGTATCACCACCTGCCAGGGGCTTTAAAAAAGAAAAGGGCAAAATCCTAACATAGAATAGTGGCAATTAGATTGATCTACAAATCAGGAAGCCTCTGGTCTGAATCTCGCCTCTACCATGGACTCACTAGGCAAGCCACTCTCTCTCTCTCTCTCTCTCTCTCAGCCTCAGTCCCCCATCTGTAATCATAATACTGACTTACTCTTAGGGTTACTGTAAGGATAACTAGATAATGCATGTGAGGCGCTGTGAACACTTTATACTGTACAAATGTTAGGCATCATCATTGGTCAGGGTGACCTGACCGTATGAAGTCCACTCACCCTCTCTCTGTGTGTGCGTGTATGTGTACACGTGCTCAGTCTCACGGGGGATAAAGAGAACACCTATAATGTTTGTCACCGGACAAAACAGGTGGCGGTGGTGATGATTGTCTGGGCGGGGTGTGTATGAGGAAACAGGCACGGTTTCATATGAAACCAGCCTTCCTCCTCTCCGTGTGTAAGGCAGCCTCCTGTGTGTGCTGGGACTACAAGCCTCATCACCCCCAGCCAGCATGACTGGGATGATGAGGGTTGTAGTCCCAAACAGTGTGGAAGGCGCCAGGTTGGGGAAAGCTTGTATAAGGGAATCCTCCACCGACAGGGACCCACCACCAACACAGCAAGGCAGGCTCCTTCTTTCTCTTCCTACCCACAGGAGGCCACTCAAAGAGAGGAAGGTGGCTAAACTGGGCTACAGGGCTGGGGGGGGGGAGCTCCCGACCTCTCTTGTCTTATCCCGACCTCCTCTGCTCCGCTGTCCTTCCTTCCTTTCCCCGCCACGACTCCTTACTTGTCTGCGGAACCGGCCGTCTCTTCGGCAAGCAGAAATCCCCTTGCATCAGCAAGCCAGAGTCGGTGCGATACTCATCGACCTCCGATCAGGAAACACGCTCTCGGCCCGGAACCGATGACGGCGAAGAGGAGGCGGCGGCGGCGGCGGCGGCGGCGGCAAAGGAGAGAAAGCCAATCCCAGTCGCACAGCTACGCAGGGAAGGCTTGGCAGGAGAGCCACGTGTCGTAAGCAAGAGGAGGAGGAGGTGGTGGTGGTGGTGGTGAGGAGGTAAAGTGATCGCGCTTGTGCCAGGTCAAACCAGGTTGCTGTAGGAACGGTTGAGCCTTGGTCGAGTTTCCCGGGGGACGCTCTTTGAGGTGTGACTTGCATACGCTGCAGGCAAATTAAAGCAGCGCAAGAGGAGGCGGCTTAAGTCTGTGTAGCTGTGAAATGGGTCCCCCAGTAGGTAACGCGATTTGGGTCCCTCGCGTTCTTATTTCATTTTAAGCCTCATTGGGGCCTCCCCAGCGCAGGTAAGAGCTGCTCCCGAGGCACAGGTTGGGCTCTTCTTGGACCGGTGACGTTCAAGCGCAAGAGCTGCCCTCGCCTGTTCGAAGCGGGGAAAGGTTTCCTTAAGCACGTTCTCCAGGTGCCCCCATTTCATAGGTAGGGCGGCCTAGATACAAAAGAGGAGGACAGGCTTCCCACACCTTTGATTGTTGTGCAGAAGAGGGGATTCCATCAGGTGCAGCTTGCACAACGAATTAATACGTTTAAATAAAATTGCCAGACATACCCCTGAGTTTACTTTTCTAAATCCAATGTGTGTATAGTAAATTCACTTAAGTTCATTTGAGTGACTGTTTATTCCTTTTGCCTGGCCCTATATTTGCTTTTTAGGGGTTGTATCTAATGTTGTCCAACTTAGAGTAGACACATTGAAATGAATGGAACTTAAGTTAGTAACGTTGGATACAACCCTAGAAAACCAAATGTAGTGCGAACACACAAGCAGACACACCAATTAAGATACAGGTTTGTTACTGAGTTGGACTAGATTATCCATTAGAACTTTGAAGCTCAGTGATTCTGTGATTCAGTATCGGCTTTATGAGAGCCTGTGGTTTTTGTTTTGCATAAAAACGCTGTATAATTAGATTTATCTTGGGAAGAGCATTGTAGGTCATCTTAGTATTGACTGCCAGTTATTGTTAACTGAGTAATGCTCACTAGTTAAAAGAGGTAATGTAAGTGTTTACTATGAAACTCTGATGCTGGATTATGAAGATGTTTATAAGTAAGAAAGCATACTACATTTCTTTGACTAAAAATAGAGTTCTTTAAAGTGAATTTTCTTAAATTTTCAGTTCCTTTCATTGCAGAAACTATTCAATGCTCATGAGGATCTAAAGGCAGAAGTTAGAGAATTTTTTATCATAGCTGATTCAATGAACTCACTCGTTGCTTATGATGATTCGGACTCTGAGGTAGAGGCTGGAAAGTCTGAAGATGTTGCTAGCAGTGAAAGGAACCGGACAAATTCTGCTGTGAGCGCTGTTCAGCCCTGTGGTGGATCGGACTCCGTTTCTGAGAGCAAAGTCCAACCTATGGAATGCATGGGTAGTTTCAGAAGGAACATTTTTCATGAAGATATCCTTCTACAGCACCCTCAGGCTAATAAAAAGTCAATGGTAACACCTCATCCCAAGAAATTGTACCCTGTTACTTTGAAAATAGGAAGCAGTAATCCTAAGCAATCATTGAGCCCTTTGCTGAAACCTAAAATGGTTTCTGGAAAGGAGAGTTTCTCGCAGAAGAGGGCCTGTGATGACAGTGAGGTTACCATACAAGGACTGAGACCATATATTCCTAAAAGGCAGCGACAGGAAAAAAATCCAGCTCTTCATGAAGCAAAAGCCTGTGGAGGGAGCACAAGTTGTGCAACCAAAGTTGGTACAGCAGAAGATCAAATATCCATTAAAATTTCCCAATATATTATGCCATACATAGGATCCAAGTATGGGGTTACTGAAATTCCTAACAACCTGGTGTTTCAGATGTCTGATCACAGTGGTCCAGTTAATGCTGTCCGATGGTGCCCTATACAGAGGTGGAGCCATATGCTGCTCTCTGCATCTATGGATAAAACTATCAAGGTAATGCATTGCAGAATGAATGCGTTTGTGTTATGCCATGTTTATAAGAATTCTCTAATGCTTTTTATAGAGGAAAACGGATGGGGATCCAGTGACTTCTGAAAATCTCTAATGTCCCTATGAACCTTTTTCTATGATACTGGCTGTTTTATGGTAAAATGTGTAGCCATCCGTCTATTATGCATGGCAGGCCAGCTTGCATTTGGCTCTGGATGAGGTTGTGTGTTGATTAATATTGTGAACTCCTGTACTTGTCTATGGAACAACTTCTGTACATTGGGTGGAAGAAAATCACTGACTCTGCTGGACTCTGACACCAGTTACAGTAAGTCAGAGAGAAACTGTAGGTGGGGCTAGAGATGGGGATTGTGGAGCAATACATCTCCTTTCCATCTTTGCTTTGAAAAACTAGCATTTTTTTCCACCACACTTTTTGCTTCTGGGGGAATCCCTTCTGCAGTTGCAAGAGACCAAGCCCAGGTCAGAGGGATCTGAATTTAGCATCTGTGCTGTTGCTGATGCTGACAGAGGAAACACAGTTCCCTGAAATTCCTCCTTGCCCATACCAGGCACAACATGTTTTGCTGCCTGAGGCAAAGGACAAGATGCCATTCCTCTGCATTCCATGTACAGAAATGAACTGGATGGACAGTTGAATTTTACTTCAACACTGGCAAGGGGACGGTGTCCTAAACTGCCCCTGAGGGCAGAAGGCTAGTGTAGAGGGGGTGCAGGACAGGTCATGTGGTGCGCACACAGCTCTGTCCTCCAACAGAGGGAAATGCCTAGGGGGCTTAGGAGGATAGGCTGGGGAAAGGGGCTGTTGCTGCTGCCCTCCAACATCCGCTGTCTGAGGCAGTTGCCTCTTTCTGCTTAATAGTAGAGCTGCCCCTATCCTCTGGAGTTCTGGCTCTAGGTTTGCTAAATGAGGGCACTTCCAGACCTGCTTTCTCTGAGAATGGTAGTGCCTAACTGGGAAGTGATGATGGTAGTGGGGAATACCCCATTCAAGAGGAGCCAGCTTGTGTGTGTGTTGTGGTGATGTTGTAACTTGATACACCATTGTTACTGCATCACCTCTGCTGATTCAGCTAGTAAGTATGGGCTAGCAGTAATAAGCATGTGAATTGGCATTGTCTTTTGTGGACTGTGGGCAGTATCCCTATTGCTTGAAAAGGTCCTCAAGCTGCTATTTGTTCAGATGCATAGAATCATAGGTAGAGTTGGAATGGGCCTATAAGGCTATCGAGTCCAACCCCCTGCTTGATGGATACATGTGCATATATTTCTTACCCCTCCTCTCAGCAAATAGTAGATTGAGGGGCAAAGTTTTACCGTATATGCTGCCAGATCCCATGCTGGTTCTCTGGTCAACCCCCCCCCCCCCAATGATCTAATAAAAACAAAAGTTGGGAGATCAAGCATCTGTTGGAGTAGTGTGTACTTTGGCCTATGCAGTGCAATTCTATGCATTCTTATTCCCAGGTTAGTGTGCATAGGATTGCAACAGTAGTCTTGTTGGTTCTTTCATCCTTTCTGGTCCTGTAATTGACAGGAGAACCCGTGGAAATGTGGCTCACAGCTGATGCTGGCAATTCAATTAATCCAGCAGAAGTTGCCTTAAAGTTCTCTAACAGAATTCTACCTTCAGAAACACCTACTCACATTACTGTGATTTACTAGCAGTAGGTTTCTGTTCAATTTAGGTTATTTTTAGACTTTTTCCAGTCTTGTTGGTTAGCGAAAGCAGGATTCGACTGAAATATTTTTAATAATACAAATAAAATTACAAGCCAAGAGACAAAAGAGCCGGCATTAAAGCAACCAGTAAAACATTTGTCATGAAAAGCCTGCCTAAAAAGAAAGGCCTGAACAGGAGCAGGTTCTTGAATCTGTTGCCCAGTCCTGGGAAGCTGATTCCAAACCTCAGGGGCTACACCTCAAAAACTTGTTCAGTGGTGGCCACCAGCCTAACCAGATGGTGGGATCATTGAAAGGTTCTCATCCCCAGATCTTAGTAGTTGAGAGGGTTTTTAAAGCCATAAGGGGCTTTAAAGATAGGAGGCACCAGCACCTTGAATTTAGCCCAGAAAAAAATCAGCCAGTAGAACGATTCCCAGGCATCTGTTGGCACATGATGGGCTATTTAATGCATCAGTTGGTTTGTTCATGGTTGTCACTGATGTCTTAGTTGTTTTATGGGGTGGTTGTATTTTAATGGATAATTGTTGTAGCTGTTTTAAATTTTGTATGTTTCCATTCTGTTGTAAGAGTTTTGTTTTGTTTTGAGAAAGGCGTCTAAGGGCGCAGTCCTATTGATTGCACCCTCAATGATCGGAAGCCCCCGAACTTGGAGGCTTCCAATCATCCAATGCAGGGTGGGAGGAGTGACGCAGGTGATCTTCACCTCCCTGTCCTCCCACCCTACATATTTCTCTAGACAGGCTTTTTAGCCCGTCTAGCGATGACGCTTCAGAAGGGGAGGGAAGGAGGCTGGCAGAGACTCAGGATAGCTTGTATCCTGGCCTCTCCAGTCTCCTCCCCTCCCCAACAACTGGAACATCCGCTCCCCCCCCCCCCGTTGATTTTCTGACCTCTGAGGCCAACTGGTGCAGTTCTTTCCATACTGGCTGTGAGGGAGTGGGGGGAGAGATCTGACCCCCCCCCCTTCTGAGGACTTCTGAGTGCTGTCTCTGTCCAGGGGCCATAGGATTGCTGCTTAAGAAATGTAATTAATAATAATAATAATAATAATAATAATAATAATCAAAATAATAGAACTGATGAAATACAGATGTTATATGGTCCTTGCAGCTAATACCATATATTAATCTGGCTGCTGCACTTTGGATTAGTTGTGGTTTCTGGACAGCCTTTTAGTAGGAACCTTGAGGCCTTTTTCTTTTTCTCCCTCCCTCTCAGTGGGTTTCCTATAGTTCTTAGTTTGATTTGCTAGGGGTGGGCAACTTGTGGTCCTCCAGATGCTTTGGCCTCCAGCTCCCATAATCCCTCACTATTGGCTATCATGGCTAAGGCTGACAGGAGTTATAGACCAAAACATCTGGAAGGCCACAAGTTGCCCACCCCTGGATTTGAGGAACAGGTTTTGTATGTATTCAGTTGCCGTAAAGTAGGACTGCCAAACATAAGGGGCCCAGAAGTTTTATCAGGCTATTTAGGGATCCCCAACAAGGTCCATGGCACATCAACGAGACACCACACTCCATCTTCAGGGCTAGTGTATGTGTGGGGTGAGTGTTCAGATATCTACTTGGAAAGCTGGCAGAAATGCTTGTTTCTTGGGGGGGGGGCTAGAACATAGCAAGGCAAAATTGTGTATGCTTAATAAATGTTTGTCATCCTAGTCAGGCTATCCATTTCTGAACAAAGCCAAAGGAATATTTTTTTAGTCTTTCAAAGTTTAGTGTCTAATTGAAGTGTAGTATCCATCCATTTGGTGTCATATTTAGGTGGAGTTAAGCAAGTTAACATTTCTCGGTAAGTATCTGCTGGATGGGAGTTTGGCCCTCCAGCGCATTTAAATGTGACACTTCTGTCAAGTCTTCTATTCTGACACCCCTCACGCCCCCCCGCCCCCATTATATCTATGGCAGAATACAGGATTGCAGGGCTTATCTATGAGTGCTGATATATGGTGAGGACATATAGGCTGCATTCATGTGTAATGCCAAGCCATGGTTTAGTGCTACATGAATAAGCAGTGATGAATGTTGGGCTTACACACTCCCTCCCCCCTTAGACATGTCGATTTCCTACCTGATTTCCAGTTTCTTGGCAAACCACAGTTTGCTGTGGCTTGTGGATATGGTGAACTGTCATTTGCTCAAACTACAGTTTGTGTGCAAACCTAGATCAACCCTGGTGATTTGAGCAAACCATAGTTTGCCTCATTTGCATGTAATGGCAAACGATGGTTTGCTTAGAAATGACATCAGTTAGAAAATTGCAGCACACTGGACAGAAGGAGTAGGGCATGTGTAAACCTAAGGCTCACTGTTGTTTGTTCTTATAATGCCACCATAGTTTGATGTTACATGTGTATGAAGCAGGGATGGGGACTCGGACTCGAGGACTCGACTCGTGAGTCGGACTGAGTCCCCCCTCTGACTCGACTCGGACTCGAGTCCCAATATTTTTAATGGGACTCGAGACTCGACTCGGGACTCGAGACCAAGGACTCTTCACATCCCTGGGCTGTGCCAGAAGGAGTGGAGAGAAGTATGATCACCAGCGAAGATTTTATTTTTTAAAATCATTTTCCTAAAATGCAACCTTTCAGACATTTTGGGTTTGGCTGTGTCTGCCTGCCTGCTTTGGGGTTCCCTGCCTCCTCTGCCTGTCTGGTTATTTTGGGTTTGTCCGCCTGGTCTGTTCTTGTCAAAATCAGTTGCAGAGTTTTGAAATAAAAAGGCACACTTGTTGTGCCTAGAATTTATTTAAGCCACACATCTGAAGTAGCCTTATTTTGTTGGGGGAAAACCCCATTGATTTTAATAGGGACTCGTGGAGTCAGTTTTGGGAGTGACTCGGGACTTGGGACTCGGGAGTCACCATTTTGGACCAAGGACTCGGACTCGAGACTCGGGTCCAAAGACTCGTGACTCGACTCGTGACTCGAGACCAAGGACTCTTCAACATCCCTAGAAGTCAAATGATGTTACACGTGTATGCAGGCAAAGTGGGTAGAACACTGTGGTTTGGGAAGCAGGAAGGAACAATAATGACTTTGGATCATTGGTTAAAGATGAAGCTAAAGAAGTTGATAACCTACTTCAGGTCACTAACCTTGTTTAGGCTGCAATCCTATACCTACTTACATGGGAGTAACCCCCATTGAACTCAGCAGAACTTATTTCTGAGTAGACATGTATAGGAGTGCTGTTAATACTGTAGCTTGAAATGCCAGTGTGATCCCAGGGCAGAATGTTCAACAGACTCTGGAGGCCTGACTTTAAATTCCATCTCAAGCCATGAATACCCTGGAGGTGTGACCTTGGGCAGCCTCCATTCCTCATCTGTAAAATGGGAACAACAATAATAACTCACAAGATAGCTATGACTCGGATGGAGTTGAGTTTTTAAATAGTCATTTAGGATTATTTTGTTACCTGCATAAGTGGTGCAGGTAAGTGGTGGGTGGAATTAAAATACACGAATAGCCCAAGCCGAGGCATGCTTGCTCAGCTGTAAATTCCATGGGAGTTCAATGGGGCGTACATCATGTAAGTGTGCAGTGGATTACTACTTAATTAAATTATACAAGTGTCTTTATACTGAAGTGGATGTTTTGTTTCTTCTAGCCCCAGTGTTGTCTAGTCTTGCCAACAACAGCTCTCCAAGCTCTTGCGCAAAGTCCTTTCCCAGCTCTGCTACCTGACATCTTTTAATTTGTGGTGGCAGGGTTCGAACTTGGGACCATCAGTGTGCAATGAATGAACCAACCAGGCTATGGCTCTGAGATTGTCTTCTAAATAATACAGCTTTCTGGGCAGTGGGGTTGATTTTGGTTTTTAGCTTTGTAAAGTCTGTAGGTGGCTGGTTATCAAAACCTGCTTTTGTACCGTTTCATTTTTATTGACCATCGCAGTATCGTTCACAGGGCCATTCCTGGATGGGAACAATGCTAGACAGTATGTAAGCCCCAAGGAGGCCTGTATGGCTCCGCAAGCAGTTCTGGCCGCTGAAATGCTTGCGTATCTCTTTTGTTCTTGTCGTGCAGAGATCAGTTTATCTGGTGGAAGAGCACAATGGTTTGGAGTTGGTGACCTGTGCATGGAATAAGTTTTCTGGTATGGAATCTGGTAAATGGTTCAGCATATAACTTCTCAAGAAGTGGCCAGAAGGGCAATAGATCAAGCATGTATGAATGCTCAGGGGATTACTCTAGGCCAGTGTTCTCCAACCTTGTGTCCCCATATGTTTTGGCCTACAACTCCCAGCATGCTGGCTGGGGCATGCTGGGAGTTGTAGGCCAAAAACATCTGGGGACACAAGATTGGAGAACACTGCTCTAGGCTCAGATACCTCTTTAGTAGGAGGATAGCTGACCTGTCATACTGATTAGTTGTTGTTGATATTCTAGCCTTTTCTTCAAATGGTTTTGTTCTTAAAAAACAGAGGTGCTGTGTTCTTCTCACAATAAGTTGCACAGAGCAAGTACACCCTGAATGCGCAGACAATAATAGTTTTGGAATGAACTGGATTTTCTGCCTCATTCATCAAAAACCTTGGGCCTTCTCTGGACTTACGCAGAAGACATAGCCTGGATCTGCTTAAATATGGCAAGGAGCTACTTGTTAGGATTGTACTCAGTGGTGATATTTCCTGATAGGAAAGGATTATGGAAGGAGACATGAAGGACAGGATGTTACCTCAACTCTCCCAGTAATATTCTGAAAAATCTCCCAGTGGAAAGAAAAAGGTGAGGGGGGTGGGGAAGTGAGTTAGCATCTTTGAAATGCCCTACGAGGGGCAATCAGTAGAAGCTGCAGTAGAATATCAGCCTTCCCCAACCTGGTGCCATTAGCCATGCTGGCTGGGAATTATGGGAGTTGCAGTCCAACACTTCTGGAGGGCACCAGGTTGGGGAAGGCATGAATAGATGACGATTTTAGGAACATTCCATTACTAACTTTCCATGCCATAGTGTGCGTGACATTTATTATATTTATACCCCACCTTTTTTCCTGCAAGGAACCCAAGGTGGCTTACATAATCCTCCTCCTTCATTTTATCCTCAAAACAACCCTGTGAGGTAGGTTAGGTTGAGAGCCAGTGACTGGCCCAAAGTCACCCAGTGAGCTTCATGGCTGAGTGGGGACTAGAACCCGGATCGCCCGATTCCCAGTCCAACACTCTGACCACTACACAACCCTGGCTCTCCCTTGTCAGGCAGGCTGATGTAAGAGGTGGCATACACTGCAATAGCTACGGCTGCATCGTTCCTTCCCAAGCTCTGTAGCTGTTGTCGGATATAAAAATGCAGAGATGCTTTATACTGAGTTATAGCCCAGTAATTTCTATTCTTATTTACGGATTACGAGAATTTTGTTTCTGTTCACAAATAATCAGTACTTGCCCCGTTTGCAACCTCAAACGCGAACAGGAGTGCATTTTTTTCGAGGGGGGAAGCTTACACATTTCTGAACTTGTGATTACATTTGAAAAATGTGTAATTTTTTGGTGCACTTTAAAATGTGCATTTTTTTTTAAATTAAAAAAAAAAGACATTTTCACACTTTAGTCAATGGGGGAATGTGCACACTTTTGAAAAATGTGCGTGTAAATGCACACTTTCCCTGTTTGAACGATAAGAAAAACAGGTTGCAAACGAGAACTAAAGCGAGGCAAACCGAGCTTTGAGGCATTCGGACAATCTCAGCGAACTCGAGCATCCCTGCTTCTCCCATCCTGGTTTCATCTCACCCAGTAACATATATAATATATTCTGATCGGCAGCAACTCTCCAGGTTTCTGAAGCAGAAATCTCTCCTACAAATATTTCACACTGTACATACAATTGGTTAGGTAACAGAATTCTTTTTCACACCTGATACTTGAGGTCCTTTAGCTGGAGGTGTTCCGCATTCAGTCCTTGACCTTCTATATGTAAAGCATGTGTTCTACCACCAAGCCCATCCTGGACTGCTGCCCCTAATTTTTACTTTCCCACAGACCACAGTCATTTCATACTGTACAGAATTGGTTAGAACAGCTATAGTTCCTAGCCCTCACTGGCCCCCATCATGCCCTTTTCTGTCTTCTTCCAAACCCCCTATCCCTGCACTGTACATGTAGGAGTAAACATAGCCCACTGCACGACTTGCTGTGCTCACTCATGTGTTGGAACAACGGAGCCTCAAAATTGAGAATTAAAGGAATTACTCAAAGAGAAAGGAAAAGAAAAACTCACCATCCAGAGTGATACAAAACTTCTAATTTGGTTCCGATTTTCTGTGACCTATTATAAGCTATAATTTTCTTTAAAACGCCTTTCTTTGGATTGATTTTAAATGACTGCTCATACATTAGCCTTGTAATTAGAGCTCTTAAATGCTTCTTAGGTTTGATGTACTGATGTTTGCTATGCAGTACAAGGTTTTAGTGGAAGACTTCTGCGGTGTCCTGCTGCTAATTCTAGTTCTTCACATGAGCAGGTGAGTACGTTGTGTTTTGCCCTCCTTCATGTCTCATTTCTAAGTATAATAATGTCTCATTTCTAAGTATCTCATTTCTGATATAAGTATCACTTTTTCTTTGATTGAGCTCTCCTGTACTACTTTTCAATTAGTCAATTAACTAAGAAGCGATAATAGTGAGAACAGAAGCCACGAACACCAACTCCTCAGCATAATAATAGACGTGTAAGAAACGGCACTGTGTTGTTTCTGAAGTCCTGGCACGAGCAATCCTCCTTCTGTAGTAGCAATACTATGCTCCCTTCTTCATTTTTGTTATAGTTGCTCAGCTGGCACATACGGAACAATTATTTCAAATTGCTTGTCCTTGGCTGGTAAATTTGTTTTAAAAGTCAGAGGCACCGTGAGGCTGAAAAACAATTTAGTTTAGGAATGAGCAACCTGTGACCCTGGACCTAATTTCACCGGTTCTCAGCCTAATTTCAAAAGTCCTCTGTAGTGATATGTTCAGACTTCTAGCAATCTGTCCCTTCCCTGGCAGATAGCTGGGAAAGGAGGGAGGGAGACCAAAGGGGTGGCAGAAAGCAAGAGAGAAAAATGTTGGCTTGCCCACTTCTGGCTTTGCCCCTGCCCTCTGCTGGCTTTGGCCATGCCCACTGCCAGCATGGCACTTCTGACAGGTCCCCCATTCCTGACTTAAATAATGCTATACTTTTTTTGAATACACACAACTCATGCAACTGACTCATCCCTGGTCCCTTGACTTTACCTGTTAACAGTGAAGGGATGGGCCCAGTTTTCCTCCACTTTCCTCCTGGGATCTTGTGTGTAATAAATCCATAACTACACTGAAAGAAATCGGGGCATTCCTGTAATATAGCTCCTTCACAATAAATGCCCATAGTCCAAATTTAGTCCGCCATGTCCTCTTCTATAATGGTTTATTTCAGCCCAAGACAGCCTCTTTACAGTTGACTTTAGGAGGGGAATAGGGACTCCAGGAGGAGACACACAAGATGCATAGTTCCTAAAACATCCCTTTCCCTTCCAGGATAGGCAGTGCCCTAGTCTTAATGGAGATAATGTTCATGGTCTGATTGATGTTTTCAAACCAATTGTGGGTCTGGTGTTAATAGTACCTGCCAGCTCCAAGAGGCTGAGCCAGGTGTGATTTCCTTTGAATGGAGCCTTCTACTAGGCCCTGGAGGAGTGGGCTCCCCCTAGTGGTGATGCTGGAAAAGCTGGTGAAAAGAACACACTGCCTGTGGACCCTGCTGAATCCAAGGTGACAGTGGGACAAATTGAGGGGATTTTGCAAGGAAATGAGCAGTGTGCCTGTTTCCTTGCAAAATCACAGTGATTTTTTGCCACCGTGGTGACAAATTTGGCAGCAAATTTGGTGGTGGTGGTAATTGCAGCAGAGGTGGTGGTGGCCCCCTGTGGGTTCCAGGGGGGGGCAGTATGGCCCCCTAACCCCTGGATGTTGCCCACCTCTGTACTATAAGGACCCTCAGTTGCTGCTGGCTGGTGCAGTACCTAGCCTATCCAGCTCTTTGCAGCTGTTATAGCTACCAAGACCCTGGCTCCAGTGCTAGCCTCCTTTCCTAACTGAATGGCCTTCTATCCCTCTTGCAAGCCCTTGACTTTAGTTAGACCCACCAGCTCCGGAATTAGTGGGAATGGGACAGTGGTCAGATCCTATTGAAATTGATGGGACCTGCATGATGGGAACTGCATGTGCAACTCCTTTAGGGGAGTGACTTGTCATTTCTTTTCATGTAGATGTATACAGTGTTTGTGGCCAATGATTGTTTACAATGACATTCTGGAACCCATTCAGAAAATTTGTACTGCTAGGCATCTTTTGAAAGCCAATGGCCTGTTGGCAATCTAGTTTAATTTTTGTCAAGTCACTCATGGGCTTAAACATTGAAATCCCAAGGTCTCTACAGCCCTCCCATAGCACTCAGGTGGCTCACCTTTGGCTGCCCAGCTCTTCTCTGACGTCAGAAGTTCTAAGCCAATGGCAGCCAGACACCTTTGCCAGCTCAGCCCCATTGAGACAACATTGTGGCTTCTTCCTGCCTGTGGGCTACAAACATGCAAGTTCATAACTTAAACTGTTTTTGTTAAATGTCCCAGGCAAGTATTTGCAGCCACATTGTTTCATTTCAAAAATTGAGTTGAAGGCCTTAGCCTCCTTTTTAAACAAGCACATTGAGGCTCTGGTAAGTTCAGACAAACAGAACATAAAATTAATTTTAAGAAGCTCAAGGGAGAGGTCAGTGCTCACAATGAGTCTGCTACTGAGAAGGCAAAGAATGTGATTGTTGAAAAATGAATCAGCGCATGTGGGAACAATGTTCATGGTATCGTAGAGTCTTTTAAAATCACTAGTCAGTAGAGTTCAAGCCCTCTTGCATGCTAAACAGTCTTTGAGAGCTATTTCATTATTTGATGGAGTAACTATCGCAGGGTTTTTTGGTGTTTTTTTTTTTAATTGAGTGATTCGTACTGTTTGCTCCTGCCCTCTTTGGTGTAACTTTCAAGCCAGTAGAGGGCACAGTTAGATTAAATATGAATGCTGCAAAGGTGGGATACCAACTGCAGTCAAGTTCTCTGTTTGGTCAGTCATTGCAGAAAGGCTGCTTTGTAATACAGTTAACAGCAAACAGCTTAAAGTAGAGTTCATCATTACGTCTGAACTGGGGGAGAAATCTGGGTAGTTCAAACCTGTTGCCAGGATCAAACTGTGGTTTATGATCCTGGTTTGTTCACAAACCATAGTTTAAACCAGCCTTCACCAACCTGGCGCCTTCTAGCCCTTGCTAGTATAGCCAGTGGTTGGGAATGCTGGGAGTCAGGACTGGTGTCAAGGGTAGGCATGGTTGGGCAGCTGCTGAGGGCTTACACCCCAGCATGGGCCCACTGACAGGAACCCCCTCTTCACCATTGCAGTCTGCTTATTCACCTGCCTCTCGCTCTGACCCAGACAACGGTGATGGTAAGAAGGAGGAGCAATAGATGCCACTGCCTGTTTGCTCACTGGCTCTCTTGCCTGTCAAGCAAGTAAGTGGTAGCAATGATGAGTGAGAGGATGAGGAGCAACAGCAGCTGGTGGCAATGGCGGCGAGAAGGTAGACTCGCCCAGGGAAGGGGCCCGTTGGGGGTCCTTGGCCAAGGGCCCTCTAAAACCTGGTACTGGCACTGCTGGGAGTTGTAGTCCAAAACATCTGGAGGGCACCAAATTGGGGAAGGCCGGTTTAAACTAGCTAGAGAGTTCCCTTAAATTTGGATATAACAATAAACTCCAGTTAGCTTAAAACAGGAAGTGGTTGTTTCCAACTTCCTTGCAGCTATGCTGGAGGCGGAAAAAGGAGAGGGCAGCGCAAGAGCCCAAGGCTCGTTTTTGCTTTTTCACATAATGCGAAACCATTTCACATACCATCCTGGGAATAGGAGGTAGTATAAAAATAATTAAATATATTTTAGTGCTGGGTCCAAAATGGGCCATTTCCTGCCTACTACTTTGTTGCTGGGTGTTTGGATGGCTCCCACAATCAGATGAAAGAAGACTGACATATATATTTAAACCATTTACATATAGCCTTTTCCCCATTCATGATATCCAAGGCAGTTGACAAAATACCAGAGAATGTCATAAGAACAGTAAGGCTATTGTGCACAATATTACAATCTGAAAAGTGCAGCAAAAGAGCAGTTAAAATATTTTTTTAAAAAGGAGTAACAGTATTAAATGCAGCAGCAGCAAACAAAAGCCTGAATGTGCAGGATAACAAGAGAGGCACCAGGTGGATCTCTTTTGGGAGGTCACTCTATAATTGGGGCATAACCACAGCAAAGCCTTCTTTCCTGTTGCCACCAGCCTAACCTCCACAGGAAAAGGGCCTCTGATGATGATCGCAATTGCTGGGCAGGCTCGTATGGAAGGGGGCAGCCCTTCAGGTGTCATGTTCCCAAGCTGTTTTAAACATCAGAACCTGCACTTGGAATTGTGCCTGGATGATCTTAGGCCAGTCTCTCTCACTCAGCCTAACCTACCTTGCAGGGTTATTGTGAGGATAAAAGGGAAGGGGGCCACGTATGCAACCCTGGGCTCCTTGGAGGAACAGTGAGATATTTCTATATATTTTTCTTGGTTACTTTTATATACGTCAGGGGTGCAGAACCTCTTTCAGCCTGAGGGCCAGATTCCATTTTGGAGAAACTTTGGGGGCCCTATTCGGTGGGCAGGGCCAAAGGCAGAAGGAGGTGGGCCCAAAATACCAAAAATACCAGCATATTGTAACTTAAAGCTCTGATTGCTAGTAACTAAGCCTCAGGAGAGCATAGAATGGGGGAAAAACTGCACAAAATCAAGGAAGCCACCAGATGATGAGTGGTGTGTGTGTGGGGGGGAAGAAGTAGGGCCAGAGGATGGTGTTCTGGGGAACCCCAGAGGGCCACATTTGGCCCCTGGGCTGAGGTTCTGCACCCCGATAAACATTTTTAAAATTAGAGACCCTAATCTCTCCTCCCGCTCCGTAGCATGAACTAAATTAATGACAGAAGATCTAAGCTCCTAATGAGAGCATTTTCCGAGAAGACTTCCCTCCCACCACCACTCAGAGGAATTAAATCAAACCTCATTGTGCATGAATACACCCTTGTACTAATCAATCTTGATTCTACTTATAATCCATTTCCCCGCATCAACACTACATTGTTCTCAATATTTCTTTTTCCATTAAAAGGTAGGCTTGATGCATGCTCAAAGGCACATTCTCTTAGCGGGGTTTTCCTCCCGACTGAGTAACTGGTCGAAGAAGAAAATGCGTGTGTGTGAGATTGAAATTTACTAGTAAGCCATGCTTTATGAATGAGCCGCTTACTATAAAGCACTTTGCACACTAAAAAAGTGCTAGGAAAGGGATGAATAATACATTGATAGCTCCAGGGTTACAGTTCATGTTTTATCCTTCACTATTGGCAGGTGAGACTGTTCAGCACCTTGGAGAGTTAAATATTAAGGAGCTGCCTCTTAAAAGGAGGAAATATAACGGCCCATTTTACAGGTGAAGAAGAGAATCCACATTTCCGTTTTTACTGTGTGTAATTAAATGGTGAAGAAAAGCTTTCAAGAAAATAAAAAAAGTAGTAGGTTTATGAGGATCTGAAAGTTGGAACGTCACAGAGGAGAAACAGTCTCAAATTTGTGCGTAATGAAAAGGGGCCTGCCTTTGAATCTCTGTTGCCCAGGGAAAAGCATTAAAATGGTGCTGTATTTCTAGATTCTTGCAGGTCCTCCTTATCCATCCTTCCTGGTCCTGTGTCTTGTTGATCGGTATCAAAACTTTCTATGCGTGCGCGTGCACACACACACACACACTCACTCTGGGCCGGTTCACATGACACAGAAGCCCCCCGCGGTTCCCGTGTTGTGCGAACGCTGGCCAGGGGCGCCCCCGCGGGACGGCCGTGTGCGGGAAGCACGGAAAGTCACCATGGGCGGTAGAGGGGTAAGCCCCTACTGCGTGTGGCCACCCTGCCGTGCGAACAGCGGGCGGCCGTCCCGCGGGGGCCTCCCGTGGCCGCACAGAGGTGGCAGCCCAGAGCGGCCGGAGCTGCGGCCGCTCCAGCCTGTAGGGGCAAACGGCCCCGCTGGGCATCCCGAGCTGCTGCCCCCTAGCGCTGGGAGGCCCATGCTGCGGTGTGGGGACTGCTGGCTACACTGTGGACTGCCCATGTGTGCGGGGCACAGGTCGTCTGTGGTGCCCTGCCGGACCCTGCGGACAACCCCGTGGTGCCTCACCCGCTTGCCGCCTGGGTCGTATGAACTGCCCCCCCTCCTTTCCTATGGTTGTGCCAGTCATCTGTTCTCTGCTTGGGGCTACAAGCTTGCTCTTGCTTCTCTTCTCGGTGGTCCCAGGTCTGACAATGCCCACCTCAAACATCTCCTGGCTCTGGATCTCCTAGATTGTGGTCAGTGCTTTTAGCCTGGCCCTTTCTTGCCTCTGTCTCACTTGGCCCCTGCTGTTCCTGAACAATAGAACCATGCACGCACACACACCTGCACAGTGCGCTAAGGGAAGGGAGATTTCTTTCCCTCACCTGCAACAAAGGTGTTGGCCCCTATAGATTGCTACCCTTGAGAAACACCAAGGGTTATTTAAAGGTAAGATTGTTGTGCCTAATTAGGAGTCATGTTTAAGGGCCCCTTAGTATCAAGCCCTCGTTTTTTAATCTCATTTTTCAGAACTTGCAGATTAGCTCCTGGGCATTTTTGTGGATTATTCTCCTGTCCCCACCGCAATAAGCGTATTCTGTCCTAGTTGTGAAACTCTTGACTGCTACAATTTATAAAATGTATTATTATAGTTATTACAGGTATTTTTATACTGCTTTTCAATAAAAATTCAAAGGGTGGTTTGCATAAGAATGAAAAATACCAACCCAAATATTAAAATGCAAGCAATACTATCTTATTGAAGCAACAACTAAAACAGGGATGTTCTTAAAAGCCAGATTAAAACTATAAACAGGACTAAAATTATGTCTTAGGGACCTAGGAAAATAAAAGGATCTCTGCTCAGCGCTGAAAGAACAACAAAGTAGGTACCAGGCAGGCTTCTCTGGGAGAGAGCATTCCATAATTGGAATATCTGTTCCCTACTCTGCATACTAGACCTTCCACTTCCATCCCAATCATTTTGATGGACACCCTGTTTCATCTTGTATCATTCACCATTCTAAAATATTTCCAGTTTTCAGTAGTGATGCTGAAATGACAACAAGTCATTAACATCTGGAGGGCACCAGGTTGGAGAAGTCTTGTCTAGAAGGGTGTGTGTGTGTGTGTGTGTGTGTGTGTGTGTGCACGCTCGTGCGTACACCATATTTTGAAATATTTTTTTCAGCCTTGATTCTGCTGTATTTACAATGCCCCCCTCATTAGCTTGGTTAGAACCAGTTAGTATTTCGATCGGATCATCCCTTCCCCAGACTGTTTCAAGTAGTGGCCATGGTACTTAGTACATTTGTTCATTTTTCCTTTTCCTTCCCTAACGCTTTTTCCTTCGGTAGTGTATCTATTAAATTGTGGGCCATCTTATACTGCAAACCACTTTCAGTGGGAGAAAGACAGTTTATAAATGTAGTCAATTTGGTAATGTTAGAGCAGAAGAGGAGCTGGAACTGGCCACAGTAGATTACACACCTTGAGCTTACCCAGGTAACTATGTTTCTACTGGTACAAGATGGAATATTATATAGCTATACGCATTTATTTATTTATTTTATTATATTTATACCCCACCTTTTTTCCTGCAAGGAACCCAAGGCGGCTTACATAATCCTCCTGCTCCTCTCCACTTTATCCTCACAACAACCCTGTGAGGTAGGTTAGGCTGAGAGTCAGTGACTGGCCCAAAGTCACCCAGTGAGCTCCATGGGCAAGCGGGGACTCGAACCCGGATCTCCCAGGTCCCAGTCCAACACTCTCACCACTACGCCACACTGGCTCATCTAGAGCAGTTACTTTTCCAAATCTGGGTGCCTTAGGCCACGATCCTATACCCACTTACCTGGTAGTAAACCTCACTGAACTCAGTGGGCGTTGCTTCTTAGTAGACATGTCTAGGATTGTGCTGTTAAGCAGCTGCCTTGTTTGCCTAAAGCTTATGTATTAACTTGCTTTGGAAGAGGGAAGCTGAATTTATATTTGACCATGTTGCCCTGTGGAACATATATATGTAGAAGTGTTTTTCTAGATTTATTTTGTTAGCATTATCTTGGGCAATAAGTAGATTTCCATCTGCTTAAGATGCTCCTTTGGTGCATATATTTTGTCGGTATTTTCGGAATGTAGAATTGATAGATAAAAGTTTTGGGAGGCAACATGTGGAAAACGATCAGTTGAACGTGTTTTCTGTGAAGGCCCCATTGAAATCAATGGGGGTTCCGTGGAAGCAATTCTTGGTCATATTTCTGATTAAGGGGTTTAAACATTTTGTTTCCAGGCATGCTGTTTCCAAGGAAACCGAAAGTAGTCATTGCAAAGTACGGTTTTATATTTTTCAGTGTCCCTGGGTGGAATAGATTTCTTTGGAAATATACTCATCGTGGTATCATAGTATTCAGTACTAAGTATTAATGATACACTTTCTTGCCTTAAAATGCTTCCTTTCCAAAGAAGCTTACAAGTTTGCATTTATAACTAGCACCGCCTGATCTTTACCTGTAAGATAGGGCATCATGCCACTTAAAAATACGTAGCCCTTCTCCTGCTTAAAGTAGACTGTTAATGGACCCTTTGTAATTCCAAAGCCCAAGTTCACTTGTACGGCAATACAGAGGCGGTCCTTAGCACACGGGCTGGGTAGGGACACCTCTGCCTTTCTTACTTGGAGCTGTGGTAGTCCCACCTGTTTCAACACATTTCATGGAGGACCTTCTCCTTGGCGGGGATGACATGTATAGCATCAGTTGCCCCAAGACTGCCGAAGTAAGGGGGAGGAATGCTCTGGCTCCATCCATTGGCCTAAAGAAGAGCCTCATTCAAGTAAGAACACCAGCAAGGGAAGATGAGCCTGGCCCAAAGTGTATTTCTTCTTCTTCTTCTTCTTCTTCTTCTTCTTCTTCTTGTTCCTCTCCTACTGGACCGGAGGTTGGACATCATCGTGGTTAAACAGACTTTAGATATGGCCGCTCTAAACAATGATGCTGTGTTGCCCCCGAACCATTCTTTAAGGTTTTTCATCCAAGACTTTCTTCTTCTTCCTACACTTCTTTTCCCATTTATTTTCCCTTGTATAATCAGCTGCAACAGTCTATATTTTTCATTTCTCATTATATGACCAAAATCTTCTAGTTTTCTGTGTTTTCTGTGTTTTATAATTTCTTGATTTTTATGCATTCTCTTTAATACTTCTTTGTTGGTCACCCTCTCAGTCTATGAAATTCGTAACATCCTGTGATGAATCCACATTTCAAATGCTTCTGTCTTTTTTTATGGTAGTCTGTGTTAAAGTCCACAATTCCATGCCATATAGCAGAACTTCTTCCGCGGTCCTTCTCCAAGAGCCCCTGCCAAAGAAAGTGAGGTAGGTGGCTACCAGGAGGAGGGCCTTTTCTGCTGTGGCACCCCGGTTGTGGAATGAGCTTCCCAAAGAGGCTCGCCTGGTGTCTACATTGTACTCTTTTTGGCACCAGGTGAAGACCTTTCTTTTTTCCCAGGCATTTTAATCATTTTAATCTTGTAGTTGTTTTTAACTCTGCTATTGTAATTTGAACTGCTGCTGCTAGCTTTGCTGTGTGTTTTTTATTCTGTGGTTTTAAATCTTGTATTGACATTATATTGTATTTTGTGGTTTTAACTGTTGTAAACCACCCAGAGAGCTTCGGCTATTGGGCAGTATAAAAATGTATTAAATAAATAAATAAAACTGAAAATACATTCAATGTCTGCTTATAGCTCACCACCTTGTTCTGGCCTTGAAAAACTGACCTCCCTCCTCTTCCTCCCCTCTACTCCCCTTCCCTTGTGTGTCCTCTCAATTTAGTTTGTAAGCATGATGGCAGGGCCCCTCTCTCTTTATTGACGCAAGCCACTTTGGGAGACAATAATTGTCTGAAAAATGAGATTAAAAGGCAGTAAATAAATAAACAGCAGAAGTTTCCTGCTGAGGATTCTGCGACTTGTAGTCCCAATTCCTGGTGGGAAAAGACGCTCTGCTGGGGCCCTTAAGGTTACAGCCAATGTTAGACCTACTTAGAGTAGACCCATTGAGATGAATGGGCCTTACAATCTTTGGAGTGCCTTCCGTTGCACCAGAGGTAGGTTTCTGGGCCTTGGGGCAGGGGAAGAAGAAGGGGGAGGCAGGTGCTTTGCGAATGGCCTTGAGCTTTTCTGAGCATTTGTTTGGATACTGTGCAAATACTTGATCAGTATCTGAGTGATTTGACAAGCAGTTGTCAAACTGTGTGAGCCTAAAAGTTAACTCTATCTTTGGCTTGCATACATGCGAACCTAACCAGTGATATCTCTTAACTTGATCAGAGAATTCGATCATTCCAAAGGTTATCTATGGATTGAGTTGTGGATCTTGTGATATTGCTGGCTACCCTGCAGGAAATGTGAATGTTAGAATTAAATCAAAACCTGCATAATGTTTTTGATGTTGGCATTATGTTGATTTGTGTGTTGTTGTTTTTTTAAGTCATAAATAATGGGATGAGAAATTTGTATATCTACATGGGGCTTAAACATTTATTTCTGATTGGAACTTGTAAACCTTAGAAATATCAGTTTTTCTCATGCTTTTGTTGTATTTGTAATACAGGCATTATTTTTCCAGGCATTTCAGTCTTT
The DNA here is from genome assembly GCA_021292165.1 of Shinisaurus crocodilurus. Lineage (NCBI taxonomy): Eukaryota > Metazoa > Chordata > Lepidosauria > Squamata > Shinisauridae > Shinisaurus > Shinisaurus crocodilurus. The sequence goes on from CM037876.1 coordinate 292,898,613, forward strand.
CAGTTTCTGTTGTTTTAAAATACGTTACTGTATTTTAAATCTTTGCAGTGCTGCTAGGTTTTATTTTGATTTTTACATTTTGATTGTATACTGTAGTTTTAAAGTTTTATATGTTTATATTATGTCTTATCATGTTGTATTTTATGGTTTTAATAGTTATGAACTGCCCAGAGAGCTTAGGCTCTTGGGAGGTATAAAAATATAATAAATAAGTAAAAATAAATAAGGTTTGAGTGAGAGAGAGATTGATACTTTGAGATGCTGGTTGTAGGGCTTTCCCCCTCTAAACATGCATAGGATTGCACCCGGAGACACTGTATTATTAGCACAGGTTCAGTTGTATTACAGCATGGCTGCATTGAATTAGATCTGAGCTAAGCGTCATCTTCCTTTATCTTCAGTCTCTCCCATGCCTCTACTGGAGGCTTGTTAAAAACACACGCTACCCTGGTCGCCTGTGGTGAGTAAAGAATCCCGGTGACCAGGCAAGAACACTTTATAAAAGTCCTTTAATTTTTTTGTGTGAGCCAAAATGTCGGCCATTTTTCCCAAATCTGCTTTCTTGTATCCCAGCCTGCATTTTTCTATTATGAAAAAGTGTGATTTTTCTCATTCTCACTGGGTCACTGCTATTTCAGTAGCGGTCACTTCTGAGCACTGGAGCTTTATTGAATGTTCCAAATTAAGAGCTTAAAAAGAGCCCCAGTGAATCAGGCCAAAGATCCATTCAGTTCAGCATCCTGTGCCCCACAGTGGCCCAGCCAGATTCCTCTGGGAAGCCCACAAGCAGGACATGAAGGCAGAAGTCCTTTCCCCCTCTTGCCCTCCCTGCAGCTACAGGTATTCAGTGGCATGCTGCCTCTGAATATGGAGGTTCCTTCTGGCCGTGATGGCTGCTAGTGATTGATAGATCTGTCCTCCATGTTCTTGGCTGGCTTCCCCATCCTTTTCAATAGAGGGGGGCTATTGAAAGAGAAGCACAGTGGGTGGGAAGGGATTTACAGAGGAATCCTTCTCTGGCATGGAGTTTAGTCTGAATTGGATGAAAAATTAGGCCGATAAAGCTCACCTCATTCTTTCAAGGAAGTATTCTGAGCACCTCCCCCCACCCTCCCAAATTCATAGTTCTGAGCCTGGATGGCCGACGTCCACAAGATCTCTATTTGAGGCAAAAGTGAGAAAGTCAGGGAAAGGGGCCTGGAATATTCCTGCAGGGGCCATCACCAGAACTCCCTGTGGCTATGCCCACCCCCACCTAGGGATGGGTGCAGAGCTCGATTGGGGGGGGTAGAGGTCTGGCGAACTCTTGCAAGCCGAGCCGGGGAAGTGACTTCCAGGTTCCAGGCGCTACATTGTTTACGTAGAAACCGTTAATTTGCGCAAATTTGGCTGTTTTCTACGTAAACGATGTAGCGCTGGGGACAGAGAAGTCTGGTGAGTGCCTCAGCTTGCGCTGGCACTTGGCTTGGCTCGCGCGCTGCGAGTCGAGTGCCGGGCGGGTCGCCCATCCCTATGCAGCAGCTAGAGCCAGCCTGTGCCAGGGTTGTTCAGCACTGATGTGAAGAAGCTGTGCACAACAGAGCCAATGCACACAGTCTGGGTTCTTCAAACATTTTGGGTTGGATCAAGATAAACACTGGCTTCCAGTTCATTTCTCAGCCCAATTCAAAGTTGTGCTATTAATCTTTAAAGCAGGGGTGGGCAACATGCAACCTATGGGCCGCGTACAGCCCCCGTCGCCTCCTAGTGCTGAAATGTGTGGCAGCAGCAAAAAATAATAATTGACAGTTTGCTGCCAAATTTGACCTCAAAGTGTTACGGAGGGGTACTAAAGACAAATGTAGCTTGAAAACATGTGCCTAGTGGTTTGCTGTCGAAATTTGGTGGCAGACTGGCGGGTTTTTTGCTGCCTTCTCTGAATTTGGTGGCATCGTGGTAGCAGTGTGGCCCATAGGACTGTGTCAGGCGGGGTTGTAAATGGGCTTTTACAACCCATGCCAACTTTAAAGCTTTAAATGTTTTGGGGGCTGGTTACCTGAAAGATTGCTTCAGGATGTATGCATGCCTGGACCTTAAGATCATCTTCTAAGGCTCATCTCTGGGTGCCTCTACCAAATGAGGTGAGCCAGGTGGCTAGCAGGATGAAGGCCTTCTCGATGGTGGCACCCTGGTGGTAGAATGCCCTCCCCAGAGAGGCTCACCTGGTGCCTGTGTTGGTCTTTTGGGCACCAGATGAAGACTTTAAAAAGCATTTCCCAGGTTTTAAGATCTTGATCTTTTCATGTTGTTGTTGTTGTTAAATACATCATTATCATCATCAACATCATTTCACTTCTATACCACCCAATAGACAAAGCTCTCTGGGTGGTTCACAAAAATTACAAACCACGGATACAAGATAATAAAAACATAGTATAAAAAATTTAACATACAAAATTTAAAACAATTTAAACAGCTAAATTCTCTTCCCCCCCCATAAGATAGTAGACCTGTTAAAGACACTGACTTAAATGCCCCGTCATATGCCATTAAATGCCCAGGAGTAGAGGACAGTCTTAACCTGGTGCTGAAAAGATAACAATGCTGGTGCCAAGCGGGCCTCAGTGGGGAAATCGTTCCATAATCGGGGGGGGGGAGCACCACTGAGAAGGTCCTCTCCCGTTTTGCCACCTCCCAGGCCTCCCTCAGAGATGGCAGTTGAAGGAAGGCCTCAGCTGTATGGGTTGGAAGCTGAGTGTGTATGTGTATGGGGTGGGTGGGTTTCTTTTGCCAAAAATTTCTTTGCCATTTTTCAAGGATCCTTTGAAATCTTGGGGTGGATAAATGACACATCAAAGTGATTGCCCTTATTGGAATGTTTGTTTTTAAAGAGCCGTCAGTGTTCCTTGCCAATCGATACTAATTTTAATGCCCTGAAAATGCATAATTTCTTAGGTTAAATAGCAGTCTGAAGCAATGGGGTTCTAACCATAATTGGTAGGCTCCATTGGCCCCTCTACTTTAAGTGTTTCTTTGAGCGACATTGTGCCATAATAATATGCGCAGGGAGCCAGATAGTGTCATTGCTGGCAATCGGGGTGTCAAAGTATGAAGCCCAAACCAGGGCATTTATTATTATTATTATTTGGTCATAATTGCTTCCTTTCTTTCAGCAAGTAGTTTTGATTGAAAATTGGAAGGTTAATTGCCACTTGGTAGACTTAGAAATGTATTGTGTAAATATACTGCTCTCTGGGTTACCGTGCTAAAGCTGGTGTTGACTAGATGCATGGCAAGCAGGCACAGCTTGCTGTAATTTTTGTGCCACATTCCCTTGTGGAAGCTGGGCTGTCAAAGTTTGTTCATAATTTCCTCTGTTTATATGCTCATTTGAATAATAAGCAGACAGCCACAAAATCCTTCCATAGCTTCAAGCTGTTTGTTTGCTCTGCACCTTCAAGGCAGGTCGTATATTCATGCTTTTTATAAAATTTTAGCAATTAGATTAGGTAAGAACTCGTGATTTTGTTGAAACTTGTACTTTGGGGCTTGGAAATACAAGCCTTGAAGGCTTTTAATGATCACCTCAAATGTGACATGAAATCCCCGATTTTAATCAGAGTCAGAAAATATCCCCCTTCCCTTCCACACAGTCAGAACTCAAAATTGTCTCCCTCTGCTGATCGGAGTCAGGCATACAGCCAGGGCCGGTGCTACCATTAGGCCAACTAGGCAGCCGCCTAGGGCGCAGGGCTAAAGGGGGCGCCAGAAACACCTTGAAAAAAAAATGCAGCGCTCTCAAGTGGGAAGGGGGGCGCTAAATATCTGATCTTGCCTAGGGCACCAAACTGCCTTGCACCGACCCTGCATACAGCCTGTTTTGGATGGGGTTGCACCCTCCCTAGTTAGGGGGCAGGTTCGCACATCATGCTAACCCACCTTGGCAATTAGCCACGGTGGGTTGATTGTTGCGTGAACAACCCACAGTGTGTCTGACAGATGATCGGGCTCACTGTGGGTTGTTCTCCCTCTCTTTCCCCTTGGTCCTCCAGTCGGTATCCCAGGGGACTTGGCAGCAGAAGCTGCCTTGTCTCCTCTCCCCTCTGTGATCGTGAGACGTTTTTTGGCTCGCCACACTTCTCCCCCAGAGATTGCAATCAAAAAAAAAGAGAGGGAAAAATGGCGCCTATTGTGACGACACGGCCCTTTTCACTTTAGGACCAGGCGCATAAGCCCTTCTCAGGCCAAGCATCAACACTTGAAAACCTGAGGGGAGGGTCAAATGAAACCTTTCCCCCACTAATGAGGGAAAAGATTAATGCTGGTTTTTAGGGATCTAGCTTACATTTATGATGCTGTGGGTACAAAGGTGTGTGTGTAGATTTAAAAGTAAAGCAGGTAATAACGCCAAGCTGACACGTAGGATTCTGGTAGTTAACAAAATAAAAGTAAGTTTATTTTAATTCTCAAAATCTTAGTTCCAGAAAATAAAGCTGCCTACACCAAACACTTTGTAACTAACCTAACTCCCAAACTCCCAACTCTCCCCACACACTACAAACACTCTCCTATATCACACTAACTCCAACCACCTAAAACTCTCGTAACCCAACTCCACACTCCCATAACACTCGACTCACTAACTCGACTCACTGACATAAAACCTAACTGACTTAAACTCGACTTAAACCTAACTAACTCTGACATCACTCAAACACTCCTTATATACTCCTCCCCCCACCCTTTCCAAGACATCACAAACCACATCCGCTCAGTTCAACATTCTAGACACACTAAACATACTAATGCAGAGATACAGCAGGGAACTGAATTGTGGGGTTACGCCACACCTACCCCCTTTCATGAGCAAAGATCACTCACAGCTTTGCTTTGACTTGACAGCTCGCCTTTTGACAGCTGGCTCAGAATACAGCTGCCAGGGTAATACCTAGAGCAGCCGAATGGCCATGCTGGCTGGGAATTATAGGAGTTGTAGTTCAACACATCTAGAGGGCACCAGGTTGGGGAAGGCTGACCTAGAGATGGTTGTATAGAATATAAAACTCTGGTATTATTTCACCTCCATCACCCCCAGTTTGTTTCCAGGCCCAATTCAGAGTGCTGTTTTTGACCTTTAAAGACCCAAATGATCTGGGGCCAAGATATCTTACGGGCCACCACTACATATGAACCCATCTGAAAATGCAGGTCAACATCGGAGGCTCTATTCTGTGCCCTTTTGCTATCGGAGCAGGTAGATGAATACCCAATACAGGGCCTTTTCAGTTGTGCAACTTAGTTTATGGAATGAGCTCCTAAGGTACACCTACCTACCTGGTTCCATAATTTGTCACCTTCTGGTGGGCATTGAAAACCTGATTATTCTAGAGAGCTTTTGTCGGTCTGTGTAGGTAGCTCCATTTTTTGCTGATCTTTGCTGCTGGTATCTGTTGTTGTGGTCTCTGGGCTGTGTTGTTTTATGTCAGTTGTTTTACCATTTTGTTTAGGCTGCAATCTTATACCCACTTAGGGACATAAGCCCTATTGAACTCAGAAGGACTTATTTCTTAGTAGAGATGTATAGGTTTGTGCTGTTATTATTGTAAGCTACCATGGTTGTGTTTTAGACTGAAAGACAGGGCATACATGTGTCAGAAAAAAATAATAAAATATACTGACTTGAAGGAATTACCTAGCATTATAAAAAGTCATACTTGGTGAGGCATGTTTATGGAATCAAATAAGTGGTGTGATTGGCACAGCAACCTAAAGTTTGTTACTTCCTTAAAAAAACAAAACAAGAATGAAATATTAAACATCAGTAAACTTTAAGAAGTGGTTTCTGGCAGCGCACCTAAGGCTCGTACATGAATGGGAGAATATTTTAATAAGTTATTCAGTAGTAAAAATCTAGCTAATTACCACTTGCAGATCTTTGACACCTTCTCTTCCAGGAAGCCTGCCTTGATGTCTCCTGGTGACTATCTAGTACATTTCAGTTTTTAGGCACCAAGACTATCTGCTGCTCTGCTCTAATTATACCACTAGATCCTCGAACATATTCTTCAGTTGCTGGTAATGCTGTCAACGAATTTGTCTTCTTTTCTTACTCTTGTATTAGTGTAATTTCAGCAAGGAATAAGTGACTGTTCCTTTTAAAGGTAATCCTCGAGATCATAGTGTAAAAGTTACTACATCAAATGCTCACAGATTAAGACTCTGTGATAAATAACAATGGCTTTTTATCTGAAAATACTTAATATTTTATTTTTGCAGGAATATCATAGTGGCAGCTAAAACACATTGGGATTTCCTACTTGTGTAAACACGAGCTATTGTTTCAGAACAAAAGCTCAGAACCAATGAGGTTTGGTACCTTGTTTGTGTAAGCAAGTTTTGGGTGAGTAGCAGTTTAGGCACGTATTTAGCGTTCAAAGAAGTTGGTTAGCTAGAGCTTCATTGAGCATTTGAGTTCACATTGCTGTATTTTCAGGTAAGCAAGCATGCTGAATTTTCTAGGGCAAGAAAATACTTGATTATAGTTTTAATGATAGCTTAAGTAGTGTTTTCAGATGTGCAGGAATCAAGGTCTTGTAGCAGATGAGCTGAATTATCCCTGTGACTGTTCATGATCACATTAAGGTTTTTTAAATGTCACATTTAGAAATGCTGCCATATTGCTAGTTAATTAACAGTAATGACTAAAGACTGTACTTATGTGTTTGATGTTTCATATCTATTGGGTTTCAGTGATAAGAATTTTTTAACTCTTTCCCCACAACTGCCAGGGTTATATAGGCCATAACTAGACCCAACAGCCCCCCCCCAAGCCATTATGACAAATAACACTGCAGTCAAACAGCCCAGTAATAAATCTATAAGCCATAATTCACAGCCAGTAAGACTAGAGATCATACCAGTGGGTGGCAAGGGTGTACTTAAACTCTTCCTGCTCTTTGTGTGTGATCGTTCCCTTGAGCCATTTTTCTCCACTTGATTGTGAAACCTGATCTTGGAAACTGGCTAGGGGAAAACAGCCTGAAAATAAGATTGCAGAGGAAAAGTGGTCGTTGGAGAAGGGGTTACCATTTCCTCTCCCACCTACTCCTTCTCCTCTGCAAATGTCCCCTTGCTTTGCAGGGTGGAGGCAAATGTGGGGTTTTATTCCTGGATGGGAATTTAACAGTCTGTTTTCAGAATAATTTTGTTTCTTCTGCTTAAGAAAGTAAGTCTGCATGCCAAACAAAAGGGGGGAAGGCTCCTGTTCTGAGGAGCTTACAATTGACAAGTGGGGAGGGGTCAATGAAAGAGAGGGGATGGAGAGGCAAGGTTACTAGGAGGAATGCATGCAAATGCAGTGATCCATAGTTCAGCTTAATTAACCCCCAAATGAAATGAACCCTGAGGCTTTTTTGAGGAGGGAGTTGAAAGTAGAGAAATGAGTTCCAGGCATAAGGGGTAACAAGGGTGATGATCTTTGAATCCTAATTCTTGTCTTTAATTCTGTTGTACTCCTCTATTTGGTAAACTGTCTTCTAGAGTTGAGTCACTGGCTACATTGGGATGTCATGACAAACCATGGTTTACTGGAGCAGGAGACGTGAGTCCCTGCCATGAACCATGGTTTGTCACAGCCTTCTCCAACCTGGTGTCTTCCAGGTGTTCTGGACTACAGCTCCCAGGATTCCTGACCATTAGACATGCTGGCTGGGGCTGCTGGGAGTTGAAGTTCACAACATGTAGAAGGCAACAGGTTGGGAAAGGCTGGTTTATTGTGATGGGAAGCTGCCTCCTCTCCTCCGGCATGGCTGCAAGGATGAGATCAGAAGCTCTCAGTTCTGTTTTTGATTAACTGCAGTTACATTTGAACCCTAAACTATGGTTAATCTTAACGATGGTTTATTGAATCAAACCACAGTGTGAAGTTGGCTTGTTTCAGAGAAACCATAGTTAAGATTAACCACAGTTTGTCAGGTTCAGATGAAATTTATTTATTATTTATTATTTACATTTATTAATCGCCCATCTGGCCGGCAACCGGCCACCCTGGGCGATGTACATAGAATAACAATAAAATACATTTAAAACAGTATAAAAATTTTAAAATCTTAACCCACCCCATATTCCCGCCTGAACAGCCAGGTTTTTAAAGAGCGGCGGAAGCTCAGCAGAGAGGGGGCATGGCGGAGGTCACTCGGGAGAGAGTTCCACAGTACGGGGGCCGCCACAGAAAAGGCCCTCTTCCTCGTCCCCACCAGTCTAGCTGCTCTGGCTGAAGGGACAAGGAGAAGGCCGTCCGTGGCAGATCTTGTTGAGCGGCCCACTTGGTGTTGCTGGAGACGCTCCTTGAGATAGACTGGACCGGAGCTGTATAGGGTTTTAAAGGTCAAAACCAACACCTTGAATTCGGCTCGGCAAGCAACTGGTAGCCAGTGCAACTCCTTGAGCACTGGTGTGATGTGGTCCCGCCGGCAGCTGCCTTTAACCAGGCGAGCCACCGTGTTCTGTACCAGCTGTAGCTTCCGAACCATCTTCAAGGGTAACCCCATGTAGAGCGTGGGAAAAAATGATGTGCTGCAGTTAATCAAAAACAGAAGTGAAAGCTTCCGGACTTCTCCTTGTGGCTGCCCCATGGTTGGAGCGGGGGGGGGGGGGAGTGTGTGAGCCTGAGGCTTGCTGTGCCTTGTTCTCATCATGATAAACCATGGTTTATGGTGATGTTCAAATGCAGCCACTGGTTTCAATTGGCTACCTGTATTTTCATTGTTTCATAATAATAACAATTCACTGTTTTAAAAAAGAAATCGGGCAGCCCCATCCAATGTGGGTGCCTGTAACCCTCCGAACATGGAGGATTATGGGCATCCAATGGAAGACGGGAGGAGCATGGTGGCTAGGCTGTGCTCCCCTCACCCTCCAAAACAGGGGTCTTCAAACTACGGCCCGCGGGACACACCCGGCCCGGCGGGTCCTTTCATCCGGCCCGGCGGCCGATTTAGCCTACTCTAGAGGAGAAAAAAGAATTGCCTCGGGCAAAAGTTGCTGCTGCTTCGCTACAGGAGTAGCGTCTCAGCCTGACGCTCTGAAGAGGGAGGAGAATGGGGAGGGGGAATGAGATCAGCAGGAGCCCACGTGAGCAACTTGAGGAGGAGGAGGGGCCCAAGTTGTGGTGGTGGCGGCAGCAGCAGCAGCAGCAGCAGCAGCCAGTCTAGAGAGGTAAGCAAAGTTTTTACGAAGTTTTTGGAAGAGGAGAGGATCCTCCATTGGAAGGACGCTGGCTGCGGCGCTGCTGCCCGGGCTCCAGGCGGCTTTGCCACTCCTCCGCTATCAGGAGAGACGCTGGCTGAGGCGCTGCTGCCCACCCTGCAGGGCTCCGGGTGGCTCGCTCCCCGCTGCCTGCCGCCAGATCAGCTGCGCCTCTGCCATTGAAGGACGCTGGCTGAGGCGCTGATGCACGCCCTGCAGGGCTCTGGGTGGCTTGCTCCCTGCCTCCGCCGCCTCTGCCATGCCTCCACCATTGGAAGGATGTTGGCTGAGGCGCTGATGCCTGCCCTTCCGGGCTCCGGGCGGCTCGTGCCCTGCCGCCGCCTCTGCCACTCCTCCGCTATCGGAGAGACGCTGGCTGAGGCGCTGATGCACGCCCTGCAGGGCTCCGGGTGGCTCGCTCCCCGCTGCCTGCCGCCAGATCAGCTGCGCCTCTGCCATTGAAGGACGCTGGCTGAGGCGCTGATGCACGCCCTGCAGGGCTCTGGGTGGCTCGCTCCCTGCCTCCGCCGCCTCTGCCATGCCTCCACCATTGGAAGGATGTTGGCTGAGGCGCTGATGCCTGCCCTTCCGGGCTCCGGGCGGCTCGTGCCCTGCCGCCGCCTCTGCCACCCCTCCGCTATCGGAGAGACGGTGGCTGAGGCGCTGATGCCCGCCCTGCAGGGCTCCTGGCTCCTGGCGGCTTGCTTCCCGCTGCCGCCAGATCAGCTGCGCTCCGCCATTGGAAGGACACTGGTTGAGGCGCTGATGCCTGCCCTGCAGGGCTCCTGGCGGCTCGTTCCCCGCTGCTGCCAGATCAGCTGCGCGTCCGCCATTGGAAGGACGCTGGCTGAGGCGCTGATGCCCGCCCTGCAGGGCTCCAGGCGGCTCGTGCCTCGCTGCATGCTCACCCCCCCTCCCCTTCCCCCGGAGACACAGTATGCACGAAAAATACAGTGTTCTTTTAATTTGTTTGTAAAAGATTTGTTTGTAATCCAGAGTGATGTCATCTTATTATTAAAATTGCTTTCAATAAATGCAAAAATATATTAAACCTGCAGAAGGCCATGAGGTTATGGTTGCATTCCTATGCATTGCCCCCATTGAGCTTCTGAGTAAGCATACTGCTGAGTAAACCTGCATAAAAGTCTGGCTTTTGGCTGCAGGGCTATAATCCTATGCAAACTTACTTGAAGCAAGCCTCATTGAACTTAATTGGGCTATACTTCCAAGCAAACATGTTTAGGATTGCTGGGCCTGGCTGAAACACAAGCCACTTACAATAATTCCCATGAAAATCAGTAAGGCTTACTTCTGAGTAAAAATCCTTAGGATCAGGCTACAAAACATCTCTAGAAGACAATCTGGTGCCATTGAGGTGTCTGAAATGACAATCATTTCAGTTGTACGCACTATTTATTAATTTGTTTGTCATATTTATATCCCGCCTTTTTTCCTGCAAGGAACACTAGGTGGCTTACATAATCTTCTGCCTCTCCATTTTATCCTCACAATAACCCTGTGAGGTAGGTTTTTCCTGTTTTGTTTGCACTACAAATAAATAAGATATGTGAAGCATGCAAATCAAGCCTTTCTATGCCTTTTTAAAATTTAATGTATTTCAATTTTAGACAGCAAATTAATTTATAATTAATTATTAATTTATAACAACTTTCCATTTAATCAAGTAAAAAAAAAGGACCCGGGTCCTTTTTTTTTTACTTGATCCATTCGTCCATATTTTTTTCAAACTATGGTCCGGCCCCCCAACAGTCTGAGGGACAATGAACTGGCCCCCTGTTTAAAAAGTTTGAGGTACCCCTGCTCCAAAACATTTAGACGGTTGAGTTTGGCTGTCTAAATATTTCTCCCCTTCTCGCGAGGAGGAGAGGCTGAGGCAGCACCTGGATTCCTTGGAGGACGGTGGTGTCTTGCTCCTCCTTTTCTTGCCCCCCGGGAATGCCCCCTCCTCGCTGGTACTGAAGATGCCATAAGATTGCGTCCTAAGGCTACACTGGCATGTGGAGTTAGTCCTGTGGTTGTCTGGGGCTCTGGGTTATGTCCTGATGTTTCCTTTTGTTGGTTTGGATTCCTCTTTTTAGACAGCAGTCCCGGTGAGCAGATAATATAAACGTTAACTTCCCTTTTTTAGAATTATGACTGCAGGATTTGGATGCAGAATATGAAATAGTTAGGATCAAAAACTTATTAACATTACAACAGGTGGGCCATCATAGCCTGAGGAACTGATAAAAATGAGAAGATAGCTGTTATTTCTGTCAATTGTTTTCTCTCTTCATTATCTGGCTTCAGTGAGTAATTTCAACTGAAGAGTTATTAATTTATTTACACAAAGGATTAAAAAAAAATAATCAGCACCTCTTTTAGAAACATGAAACAGGCTTATATTTACAGGAAGCTTTTTGAAATTGATGGCAGTATTTGCCCTTTTGAGAGGTGGGGAAGAATTCATAAAAGGCCTGGGAATTCAAAGCACTAGATTCAGTGAAGGAAAACAGAAGTGATCAAATAAACGTGGAGAGAGGGGTGAAGTGTGTAGATTCTGTCAGAGCTAAAGTGTTCTGAAACTACGGCAAAGATTGACAGTAGTGTTCATGCACACATTCTAAAAGCAAATCGGCAATGAAATGAGGGAAAATGGAGAAATAGGGCGTTTGATCCAGAGCTCTGCAAGCAGAGTTGCACTTGTAGAATGGGCCGCCTTTGGCTTCTGTGAATGGAAGCGGGGGGGGGGGGGAGACTATGTGTGCTGATTTCCCCTTGCAGCCTCTTGTGCTCTCCGCAGATTTGCTCTCTCTTTATACCCCTGTACTGTTGTCCTCCTCCCACTCACACCTTACCTTTGGCCTTTGGCGGTGGGCTGCAGGGGAAGTTAAGGATGGCACCATTTGGGTTTCCTGACTCTACAGAAAATACAGTTGCAGGGGGCGGCAGCGTTGTCTTTCTTTCTTTCTTTCTTTCTTTCTTTCTTTCTTTCGGGTGCAATTCAATGCCCATAGCCCTCTGAACTTGGGAGGATTATGGGCATCCTCTGTAGGGCGGGAGCAGTGTGGAGGTGAAGGTCGCCTCCGCACTCCTCCCGCCATGCTAAGCAATCGGCCGTCTAAGTGTTCGGCCTTGGAGCGGGTGGGAAGGAGTGAGAGGCACCGCCAGGATACTTCATTTGCTGGCGGAGCCCGTCTCCTCCCCGCCCCGCCCCCAAAGCCTGCCTCAGACATCACCCTCGCGACCTCAGAGCCGCAGCCGGTGCGGTCCTTTCTGCGCCGGCTGTGAGGATGGAGGGAGGGTGCTCTGAGTTCGGAGTCCCAGCTCTGACCTTGGAGCAAGTTTCCGAGGTTGGACCTGGGACTCTGAAACATGCTCTGCCCGAGTATTTGTATCCTGTTAGCCAAAAAGGCTCAGTGAGCAGTTTACAGGCAATCAGTAAAACAAAGCGATCCCTGTCTGCAGGCTTACGATCTAAAAAGGCATGACACACAAGGAAAAAGGGATGGGAAGGGAAGAGGAAAAAACTAAGTCTTTTTGCTGGCTGGTGGAATGGCCCTGCTTCTCCTTTCATTTCCCTCTGTATAGCCTGCTGGAAAGGCAGTAGCTACTATACTAACCCAGTTTTCTCCTCTGCATCTCATTTGATGCTGCATCCCCTTTAAGTCCTTTCTGTGTTGCTGCTTTTAACTCTTCAGCATTCCTTATGCCAGATGTATACTCTGCTCTCTTATCGCACTCCCTCCCCCCATCCTTTTATGGTCGCTTTCCTCTTTCATAGCTCTGCTGCTAAAGGCAAGGAAAGGAGATAGGAGTTCCATGGCGTAGTGGTGAGACTGGGACTCGGGAGATCCGAGTTCTAGTCCCCACTCAGCCATGAAACTCACTGGGTGACTTTGGGCCAGTCACTGACTCTCAGCCTAACCTACCTCACAGGGTTGTTGTGAGGATAAAATAGAGAGGAGGAGGAGGAGGAGGAGGATTATGTAAGCCGCCTTGGGTTCCTTGCAGGAAAAAAGGTGGGGTATAAATATAACAGCAACAACAACAACAACAACAACAACAACAACGTGCTCACCAGTAGTAAGTACTTTTTTTTTTTTAATCTGGCAAGAACCTGGAGAAGGGCAGGAGCTCTCCCTCACCTTGCACAGACTTTGGAGATGCTCAGCAAGCAGTGAGGTATCTTATTCCTTCCCAGGCCTCATCTAGGCTCTGTGCAATGTTAGGGAGTACCTCCACCCACCTTCGGGATCCTGAAAAGGGCAAGGGCTCTTGGAGAAGGATGGGAAAGAAGTGAGATGTCTGGGTGCTTTTTAAGGGTCTCAAGAGGCTCAATGCGATGGGGAAATGGTGCTAATGGCAGCTAACAATAATAAGAACCAAAAATTGAAATAAATATAAAAAACCTTGTTAAAACAAATACATAAAAAACAACAATCAAAGAATAAAAACAGCACCCAGCCCAATAGGCTAGCTTACATGCCAAAGACCAGCTTAAATGAAAATGTTTTTGCTTGCTGGTGGAAGGACAGCAGGAAGGCAGTTAGCGAAGCCAGCCTCGGCAGGGAGTTCCAAAGCTTGGGAGCAGCCGCCGAGAAGGCACAAAGTGGCACGCCAGCTGTGTTTGGCAGCCCTAGATGGATCTGCTGCTTTCCTGGGACTACAGATGCCCCATGGAGATTGTCAAGGACCTGGCCGGTCACACACTATGTAGCTGTTGGGCTGCTTTTGGCTTGGTGGGCTACATGTTGTGCAGGCTTGACATATGACAGCGGAATCAATATCCTACGAGCAAAATACATATAACTGCATGGTATGCTCCCAAATAATAGATAGTCTCTCATTTCTATGCAGTGACAAAATAGGGGCCAGTACCTCATTAACTGGGTCCATCTTGCAGGTTTCATGTTTTCCATTTACCTTCGTATGACATTCTTATAAACAAGCTTGGAGAAAAAGGGAAGTAGATTGTACCCAAAAGTTTGGTACAGAGCTAATTTGGAATGTTGTGCCCAAAGATGGAGGCATATGAATCAGCTGTTCAACTAGAAGTAAGTAACACTTGGATGTACATAGAGTGTGCCTTGGGTCTAGTATTTGGGTAGCGGATTGGAATATAAACTTAGCAAATTTGCAAGTAAAGACATAAGCCCCTGCTGCTTTGGGACTTCAGATTCATTCATATCCATTTTCCTGTTATGTTGTCTGTTTATCTTTTATTTTAAGAAGTGCTTTTCTGCTTTATTTCAGGATGCCCTACTTGGAAATGTGTTCACGGGTTCACTAAATCATGATTTTATATTTGACAGATAAGTGTACTGCTGGGGGAATTGTTGCTAAAAGACTTAGAAGGGGAATAAGCAGTAAAGCCACTTTATCACCTATTCCACTTCTCTACAGAAGGAGTTGAGAAAGGAGTTTCATAACAGGGAACATATTTATGTTCTGTTTAACTGTGAGTCCCATAGCTAGTAGAACCCTTAGGCTGCACTTGTGCAGAAATTCATAAAGATTCTCAGCAATATTATATTAACCAGGCACTGTGTTTCTTTTTGTTTATTCCATCTCGACTTGATCGCAGCCAGTGCTCCATTTCCAAGGCATATGTTGTACACCGGGCTTTTCTTCTCCTATTCTCTCTCCCCTGCCGCCTCTCCCCATGGTCAAAGCAAGCTCCCTTAATTCCTTTCCTAGTCTATATGTATCGTAGCAATGCCTATCGCCTTCCCACTCCTGTTCCTTGGCTACACGTTCCCCTAGACCAGTGTTCCTCCAACCTTGGGTCCCCAGATGTTTCTGGCTGGGGCATGCTGGGAGTTGTAGGCCAAAAACATCTGGGGACCCAAGGTTGGAGAACACTGCCCTAGACTTCCAGTCTCTATAAGTAATGTATAAAGTGTTAATTTAGTCACTGCGTACTGAACAGTGCCAGCTCTGGGTTTTTCAGGGTCGTTGGACAAGACACCCTCAACGGGCCCCCTACCTCAGTGAGTCTACCACTGCTTTTGTCACCAGCTGCTGTTGCTCCTCTTCCTCTTCCTCTTCCTCATCATTGCTACCACTTGCTTGCTTGACAGGCAGAGAGGCAGCAGTACACTCTGGCATCTACTGCTCCTCCTCCTTCAGCATCACCAGAGCACTGTCTGGTCCAGTTTTATTGGATGAGTTTCAGTTGTTGAGGCCCGAGGATGCAGACAAGGTGCTTGGCCAAGTCCGGTCGACCACCTGTTTGCTTCACCCTTGCCCTTCATGGCTTATTACATCTACAGGCCTGTGGCTCACGCTGGCTCAGCTTGTTTGAGTGTGGAAAGCTAAGCAGGGTCAAGCCTGGTTATTACTTGGATGGGAGAACCCTCCTCTAGTTTCCTGCATTAAGCAGGGGGTTGGACTCGATAGCCTTGTAGGCTCCTTCCAACTCTATATGAAATCTAATAGGGAGGGGATATCAGGCTGGGTCCAGGAGATTGTAAACTCCTCCTTGAGAGGGAGTGGTGCCGGAATCTTTAAAGGAGGCGGTAATTAGGTCACTCCTAAAAAAGCCTGACCTGGATGATGATAGCTATAGGCCAGTAAGCCAACATCACCTTCCGGGGCAAGGTGCTTGGTTGGGTGGTTGCCGGTCAACTACAGGCACTCTTGAATGAAACAGGTTATCTAGATCCATTTCAATCTGGCTTTAGGCCTAGTTTTGGCACAGAAACTACCTTGGTCGCCATGTTGGATGACCTTTGCTGGGAGAGAGACACGGGGAGTGTGACCCTGTTTGATTCTCTTGGATTTCTCAGCAGCTTTCGATACCATTGACCATGGTATCCTCCTGGAAAGGTTGTCTGAGTTGGGAGTTGGAGGCACTGCACTGCAGTGGTTCCATTCCTACTTGGATGGCCAATTCCAGAAGGTGGTGCTGGGGGCTTATTGCTTTGTGCCCTGGCAGCTATGCTATGGGGTTCCATAGCTCTATTCTATCCCCCCTGCTGTTCTGCATCTACATGAAACCACTGGGGGAGGTTATCTGGAGGTGTGGGCTGAGGTGTCATCAGTATGTGGATGACACCCAGCTCTATCTCTCCTTTTTTGTCAAATTCAGGTGAGGCAGTGGCTGCTCTGAATCAGTGCCTGGGAACAGTAATGGACTGGATGAGGGCCAGGAAACAGACTCAATCCAGACAAGATACTGTTAGCGGGTGATCTGCCTGCCCAGATTAGTGATATTTAACCTGTTCTGGGGGTTGGGGTTCAACTCCCCTTAAAGGATCAGGTTTGTAGTTTGGGGGTGCTCTTGGATCCAGCATTGTCACTAGAGGCACAGGTGGACTTGGTGGTACAGAACACCTTTTATCAGCTTAAGCTGATATACCAACTATGTCGTATCTGGACAGAGATAGACTTGCTACAGTTATCCATTCTCCGGTAAGCTCTTGTCTGGATTACTGCAATGCGTTATATGTGGGGCTGCCTTTGAAAATGGTCCAGAAACTTCAGCTGGTCCAAAATAGGGCAGCAAGATTGTTAATGGGGTCTGGCCAACATGATCATCTTATGCCAGTACTTTACCAACTGCACTGGCTGCCAGTCCATATCTGGGCTTGATTCAAAGTGCTGGTATTAACAATCAAAGCCCTGAATGGCTTGGGGCCAGGTTACCTAAAGGATCGTTTCCTCCCATATATACCTGTGCGGACTCCAAGATCGTCCTCAGCAGTCCAACTCCAGGAGCCCCTGCCAAAGGAAGTGAGGTGGGTGGCTACTAGGAGGAGGGCTTTTTCTGCTGTGGCACCCTGGTTGTGAATGAACTACCCAGAGAGGCTCACCTGGCGCCTGCACTGTGTTCCTTCTGGTGCCTGGTGAAGACCTTCTTATTTCCCCAGGAATCTTAGGCTTTCAGTCTCTGTTTTAAATCCTTTACTGTATTTTAAATCTCTGTACTGATGCTAGGTTTTATTTTGACTTCTACTCCTATTTTATACTGTAGTTTTAAAATTTTATACTGTATTTTGTAGTTTTAATTGTTGTGAACCGTCCAAAGAGCTTCAGCTATTGGGAGATATAGAAATGTCATGAATAAATAAAATAAATAATCACCCTTGTCTGGGCCAGGGTGTGAGGCAGGTGAACAAGCAGATTGCAGTGGCGAAGAAGAGGAGCAACTCCATGGGGCTGTTGTCAGTGGGTCCCTGCTGGGGTGTGGGCCCTTGGCAGGTGCCCAGCCATGCCTACCCTTGATGCCAGCCCTGCTATTGAAGGTACAACAAATGTTGAAAGAGCTTTGCTGGATCTGACCAGCATCCTGTTCCCTGCAGTGGTCAGCCCAGGTGCTTCTGGGACATCCATCATCAAAGCATAAAGGAAGTACAGTATTTCCCCATGTATAAGACTATACTTTTTCCTAAAATTGTTAGACTAAAAATTGAGGGTCATCTTATACACGGAAGTAAGCCGAGGAAAGAACCGCACGGTTGCAAAACTGCCCAGTGGGGGGCATCTTATACATGGGGGCGTCTTATACACAGAAAAATACGGTAACTCTCCCACTTTGCCAACTACATCGTATCTGGACCCCCCCCCCCCAGCAACTGGTATTTAGTGGATATATTTAGATGCCAGATTAAGACCTTCCTCTTCCAGCAGACATTTAATCTTTAATTTGTTGCTTTGCTTATTAACTTTACTGCTATTCTATTTTTTCTTCATTTCCCCCCTTTCTATGAAGTTTCTTTGTTTTGGTGTATTTCACATTTAAAAAACTAATAAAAATATTAAAACATTTTTTTTGAATATTTTAAATGTCTTTAAAGTTATAGCATTTTCTTCCATGGATATTTTTGTTGTTGTATTTTGTCCCACTAGGGCTGAATTAGGTTCAGCATTAGGGCAAACTAAGGAGAAAGTCCAATACTGAGTCAGTAAACGGGCATGGGTCGAGAGCACAGAGTTACTAGTCAAGGTATGTGGTTTCCAGAAGAGAGGTCTGAGAAGCAGCCAAGGTCCAGACACGAGAGAGCAGTCAAGTAGAAACACAGTCCAAAAGCAGAGACAGGCAGGAGTCCAGGGGTCAGTAGCCCAGAGGTACAAACACAAGGCAAGGTCAGGAAAACAGGATACAAGGCACTAGGAGCTGAGGTGGATATTGTTCCAACAACAGCTATAGTGAAACTGAAGGCTTACATAGCCAGAGCTTCTAGAGCCCCACCCAGGGCTCAGCTGCAGTTAGTTACAGGTCCTCTGGCAAAAGTCCTACACATGAGGAGGGCCTGGCTCTTGAGGAATCCTTTCCTCTTGAGGAGTCCTCCTTTGTAATCAAGCACTCCTTCCCAAAGGAGTCCTACTGACCTGCATCTTGAGGTGATGATGGTCATCCAGCCTCTGCCTCAGAGGCAGAATACCCCTCCTCCTGCTGGAACGGACCTGCGGTCATCTCCCCTGAAGGCACAGCCCCCCCGCCCCGTTCTCCTGGTATGAATGGTTCCATGGCGCCATCTCTCTCTGAGAGGTCTAGCTCTTCGGAGGAGGAGGAGGAGGATTCCTCCAGTGGGGGCATGACATGTTCATTGTTTCAGTTGTTTTATTGTTTTCAGGTGGATTTTTTAATGATCGTAAACCATCTTGAGGGCATACACCAGTTGGGTTGTGTATAAATTTAATAAATAAATAAATATTGGCACACTGCCTCTGAATATAGTGGTTTCATTCAGCTATCATAGGTAAGAGCTGAATAGTTGTTTATCCTCCATGAATTTTTCTAATCCCCTTTAAAGCCATGTAAACTATTGGCTATCACTACATGTGGCAGTGAATTTTTTTTTTAAATCAACAATGTGTTGTGTGAAGGAGTTCTTTTGTCTGACCTCCTGGATCTAACGCCAATCAATTTTATTGGGTGATCCCAAGTTCTAGTATTATGGGAGAGGAAGAATATTTATCTATACATCTAATCTAATCTACATCTATATCTATATATCTCCTTTTTCCACACCATGCATAGTTCTATAAACATAGTTCTATACACTGATTATCTTTTTTTCTAAACTAAAAAAACATATCCCCAATAGATTGAAGTGCTCTATGCTGAGCGCACTGACCTTCAAATCAAAATAAAATTGGTAATGCTCTTAAGCAGAGTGGAAAGCATCCAGTGTGGCTGCCTGCTGAAAGCCCTCACCTTGGGAGTCATGGCCCAGTGTTTTTGGAAAAAGAAAGTTGAAGAGAAGAGGGGGGGGGGATGTTAAGAAAATACACAGTTGAGTTAAAATAAATTAGAAATACACAGTTTGGCAGTCTACTTCCTATCTCAATTAATAGATGGAATATTATTATTATTATTATTATTATTATTATTATTATTTTTAATGTGAACTTCACGAAAACAAAGTCAACATGTTAAAAAAAGAAAAAAATACAATGTTCTTACAGAAATTAAAATAAATCACTTACAGTAGGTGTGTATGAAATGTATATCCATAAGTATAGATGAGTATTTAGTAATATAGCTATTGATAAAATCAGTTATGCATAAACTTCAGAAAAGGCAGACCAAATATCCATATATTTTTCCATCCACAGGTGGTATCTAAATACCACCTGTTCATATACTGAAAGTGTTATTAGGTCCTCAATCCATTGTGTTATAGGAGGTGAGTGTTTATCTTTCCAGTGTTGTAATATCAGTCTTTTAGCTGTCAAGAAGGCGCAGAAAATCCACTTGCATTGTGCTTGTGATAAATTCCATACAGCCAGTAAATAATTTAAAAACTTGTGCATCAGTAAATATTAAAGAGCATTCTAATACTAAGTTTATCTGTACTGTAACTTTGACCCAAAAAGAAGCAACCACTGGGCATTGCCGAAACATATGGGTAAACGAAGCATTTGCAGTATTACACCTCTAACTGTTAGCTGACTTAGACAAACACTTATAAAAAAGATGTTGTGGTGTCCAATAAACACGAAACAAAAGTTTTTGCTGAATAAGACGTAACCTAAGGTCCATAGACCATACTGGCACAGATGCAAAAACAATGTTCCATTGATTAGGCAACATAAGACCATCTAATTCCCTATTCCTTTCATCTTTAACACTCTGTGTATCATACTGTGTATCATCATCATCATAAACAGTTGAGAAGAGGGAAAAAGATTACGGGGAGGGCAGTTCATGAAGGAGCATGTTCTCCATCACCTGGTAATTGTCTGTGCCTTCTCTTTTCTATGGGGGCTAGCTGTTCACTTTGCGAATTATGTGCGTGTGTTTTATATCCTTAAAATATTCTAAGAATGTTGCAGTTGAAGAAATTTGCATACAAATCTGAAATGAAATGTGTTACTGCAATGGTAGGTACTGTTTCAATTCCAATTATGCCCCAACTTGTACCTTTCCCTGGCGAAAGCTTTAATGCATTCCTGTTAAAAAGAAATGTCAAAATCCTTCTGCGCTCCGTACCACAAAGAATATGGAGGACTTTTTTTTTTTTTTTACTAGAAAGCGAGAAGTTAGAACTCAAAGTAGCTTCAGCCTTAATGTAACTAGACTTGTGCTAGGGTGAAAGTGATTTTATAATCAGCTGTGTTTAATATGTAGAGAGCTGTCTTATCTTAAGTGGAAAAATACAGTGACCTTTGAATATGTAAAACAGCTATTTTTGCGAACAGTTTTTTTCGTTTAAGGAATACCTCCAGAAAAACAACTGAGATAATTTTTAAGGTACTTGGAAGTGAATGACTCTATAAGTTACAGTAAAGCAGTTGCTATCCAGTACCTTCAGGTTGTGCTGAAGGCTTTGCATTAAAAGTAGCCTAGGTAAGGAGATGGATGTTGGTCATTGACAGAAGTGTTTACAACAGAAGAACCATGTTGACATGGAAGAGCAGGTCTGGGGCCCTAGCTGGGGGAAAGCAGCTGTGGGAGGGAATTGTGGGGTACAGCAGTGGATGGGGGAATGGTTAACACCTGTCCCTTCATCTCCCCTGCAACATGGACCACCAACACTCCAGTGGAGATGCAGCAGGCTGTGGTCTAGAAATGTGCTATGTAGTTCTTGCTGTAGTAGAGAGACAAAGATTAGTACAGTAATACCTTGGATTGCAAGTAACTTGGTTTGAGAGCGTTTTGCAAGACAAGCAAATTTTTAAATATTTATTTTTTTTTTACTTGATATGCAAGCGACGTCTTGCAATACAAGTACTGTAGTACGGCTTAAATTAAAAATCTCTGTACAAATTTTTTTCGGGGGATTTCGTTTTGATATAAGTTTTGGATTACAAACACGTTTCCGGAACTAATTATGCTCTCAATCCAAGGCATGACTGTAATGATCAAAACCCTCCAATGTTCAACTTTTTGTATTCACACGTTTTCTTTCAAAAGGCAATTTCCTGGGTGATTACATGCAGAAATATTATGGGTAATTTATCTCTGGAACTTTTCTGAAGTTGGATCCATGAAGAGGGCCTTATATGAATAATTGGGTTCTGCTTATGGATCTGGTGTTATAGTCCACATGTAGCCTTTTATTAGTTCTTCTGTTAAAAAAACAAAAACATTAAAAATCTGTACAATTCATCAGGGCATCTTTTAAATGTATTGAGTATGTTCACCATAATTATAGGAAAACATGACTAGGGTTGTGTACACTAAACTTCCAGTATTAAACTGAAAGCCTTTATTGGCCTACAATTCTCCACTGATGCAGAATAGTGTAGCTTTGTCCCTGGGCATCTCTCCAATGAAAGCTCTAAAGATCTTGCAGTTGAAATTGGATTGACAGCCAGTTAGTTTAATACAGTCATGCCTTGGATTGAGAGCATAATTCGTTCCGGAAACGTGCTTGTAATCCAAAACACTCTTATATCAAAACGAAATTCCCTCCCAAAAATGTGTACAGAGATTTTTAATTTAAGCCGTACTACAGTACTTGTATTGCAAGACGTTGCTTGTATATCAAGTCAAATTTTTTTAAAATAAATATTTAAAAATTTGCTTGTCTTGCAAAACTGCTCTCACACCAAGTTACTTGCAATCCAAGGCATTACTGTACTGGCAGTGCTCAAAAATACTGCAATGGGAACTCTACCCACTTGGTGTTTTTCCATTACCTCCTGGCTTCTGAAGATCCGTGTAAACAAGATCAAGACCCCTCAACACAGTGAAATCAGGAAGCTTCTTACTGCTGGCAATTGCTCCTGACGCAGATTATGTAGTCTGATCTGTTGGGATTTGGGACTGAGGGGAAGGTGGTTCTGCCTGTTGGGTGCCCAGTCCCTGGCTTTATTTATTTATTTATTATATTTATACCCCGCCTTTTTTCCTGCAAGGAACCCAAGGCAGCTTACATAATCCTCCTCCTCCTCTCCATTTTATCCTCACAACAACCCTGTGAGGTAGGTTAGGCTGAGAGTCAGTGACTGGCCCAAAGTCACCCAGTGAGTTTCATGGCCAAGTGGGGACTAGAACCCAGATCTCCTGAGTCCCAGTCCAACACTCTCACCACTACTATGCCACACTGGTTCCCTTTGACTTAAAGCAATCAACTGGTATTTTCTGTCAATTACCTCTATTATGCAAACTACAAACAAGCAAGCATTGCTTCAGGCTACAGACAACTTCCCCATGCAACCAAAAGAAACAGATGTTTCTGACAAGCTTTGCATAATACAGAACCTCATTAGCTTCAGTTAGTTTCCTAGGTTAGAGCACCATGAAAGAGAGTTGTTACAAAATTGACCATGTCTCCTAAGGCCTGTCCTTCTCAAGCTGAGCAAGCCACCAAGTCCCGCCCTCAAGGCAGGTCTGTCCACGTGGTCAGCTCCTTGGCTGCAAGTCTCTTTGAGCGCCTCGTGACTCTGCGTTTTTTATTCACATCTTTTTATTCACATCTTGCGACTTCTCCATGACAACATGACAGCAACGGTTTTGGACAACAACGGCTCTCATGGTGCTCCATTTAAAGTGGGATCAGGTGTTAAACAGGGATGTGTTATCGCCCCAACATTATTTGCTATTTTCATCGCCATGATTTTACATCTTGTCGAGGGGAAACTTTTACATTCAGAAAAAACCAAGTGCTTTATCAGCAGTGCCAAGCTAACCCTTTTTTGATGATGCCATGTATCCAGGCTTGGCGGACAATACTGGAAAATGTCGATCATTTTCCTCTATCTTGGCAGCTATCTTTTTCTGTTACAGCTAACATCAACCGTGAATCCAGCATCGTTTGAGTCCGCAAGTGCCGGTTTTTCTCGAAATGAAACACAGACGTGTTCGAGGATCGGGATATTTGAAGAGACCAAAACACTGGTTTATGAAGCCATTGTATTACCAACTTTATTGATGCCTGTGAAACATGGACTATCTCATAAACGTCACTTCCACCTCTTTGAAAGATTTCATCAACGTTGCCTCCGGAAAAATCCTGCGAATTACTTGGGAAGATCGGCGAACAAATGTCAGTGTACTGGAAGAAGCAAAGACTACTAGCGTTGAAAAATGATCCTTCAAGCCAACTTCAGTGGACCAGTCATGTTGTTCGAATGCCTGACTGCTGTCTCCCAAAGCAGTTATTTTATTCCCAACTCAAGGATGGAAAGCGGAATATCGGTGGTCAATATAAGAGGTTTAAAGATGTTCTTAAGGCTAATCTAAAAAAATGCAATATAAACATCGAAAACTGGGAAGCTCTGGCCCATGAACGATCTAACTGGAGGTTGGCCTTTCACAAAGGTTCTATGGACTTTGAAGAAGCCCGAGTGCAAGGTGAAAGGGAGAGATGTGCTAAGCGAAAAGCACGTCAAACGAATCCTTTACAGGACCATCTTCCATCTGGTAACCTGTGTCCTCACTGTGGGAAACTGTGTGGATCTAGAATTGGCCTCCACAGTCACTTACGGACCCATCGCTAGAGTCTACACAATTTTTCTTTAGAATTTCCTCCTTTTAAAATTTCCTTTCTGTAAATTTTTATCCTGGAAGACAATCTTACTCGGTCACGAGTGATCGCCTGATGATGATGATGACTCTGCGTTGCCCCTCCCCTTTCATCTGTTGCCTAACTCTTGGATCTTGTATTCCCACCCCCTCCTCTTCTTCATTAGGAGCCTGCATTTCCACGGGTTCAGAGGACCCAGTTTGGCTGTCTTCTGAAAAACTAGACGATAGCTAGATTCCCTAGTCTCAGTCTTTGCCTTTCTCCCCAGTCCCCAGCTCCCTCCCCCTTGGCGTCTTGCCAGCACCTTCCCCCTCCACCTGACTCAGAATCAGTTCCCATGTCTTCTTGGGGCATGTCTGCAGAGGTGCTGGGCCCAATCCCTACACTACCAATATAATGAGTGTTGGACTTTGATCCTTCGAATGAGATTTCGCTGCAGTTGTGTGCGTTGTTTTAAATGGAGAAGCGTGGGACATTTTCTGGCACTTCCCTTAAAATAGTGTGTTGTCTTATTAAGAAGCCAGACAGCAATATCAGGCTGCTACAGAATATTTTCAGACATGCAGAGGGCTGTTGAGAGAATGACTGGTTCACCTTCTGCCAATGTGATGATTGCAATTCAGGCTGGTCTGATGAGGGGTATTGGGGCCAACACCGCAGACAGAAGAGTATGACTGGGGAGAACTGGGTGATGACCTCCCTCCCTCTCCAGTAAGCTGCTTAAAATTTTAGCAACAGTGGGATATTTCATGTGTGAGATCCTAAATTAGCAATTGTTAAAACTATTAAATCAATCTAGGAACTTTCCCCAAGAACATTAAGAGACAAAAATATAAGTACCCCATTAATTGCAGGCAGTTTCCATCCCTGCCTTTAAACAAGTGGCGGGGGAGGGGGGAAGCTTTTTGTTATTAGCTTTACTTTTAAATCAAATTGAAAGTAATATAAACTGAATAAGAGCAGCAGAGGGATTATTTATTAAAGCGTCTTGTTCATTTTATGTATTAGCATCTATTCCCTAAGGCTGAATTACTTAGGGATGGAATAGTTTGTAGCCACTTGCAGCATAATGAAATAGAGTATTTAAATTCGGTGCAGAACTTCCTTCATTGCACACAAAGTCCCGAGTTTTGCTTTAGTGACCTTGGTTTTTCATTTTCTTTCTCTCTCTTTCCAGTGGATGCTTATGCCTGTTGTCTTGCATCCCCTATAACCTATTATAGTTAAGGGGGATATGCTGTACTTCTTCACTGAATTGTCAGGTTTGCTCATTGTATGGGGGAAAAGGAAAGCAAGTTAGATACGGTTCAGCTTCCTTATTTAAGTTTAAAGGAACTTGCCGAGCAAGCTTTTTTTTTAATCTGGCCAAGAACACATTGGTTCTTAAGGCAACACTGGGGGCATAGAGACTAATATTTCTTTTCTGGGCTTATTCAGCTTCTGAGCATGCTTGCGGAAGTGTTTGCTCATTGTAAACTTACCAGAATTAAAGTTAATTTTTGTTTGGTTCCAAAGTTGTTGTTATCTTCTGGTAGTGGAGACGATTTATGTAGGTGCTAAACCAAGCAAAGAAGAAATAATGCATGTATGAAAAGGTTTTTTTGTTTGTTTTGTTTTTTGCTTTTGTTTCTAAATTGGCTTATGCTCAGGAAGAATCGGGTGTGACAACTCAATAATTTTCAATTCATTTTCAGGGAAGGAAACAGAAAAGCTGCACCAAGGTTATATCTGCACCGAATGCAAATTGCTTACAAACATAACATGCAAGGAAAAGAGGTCATATAGATGTGAGCTTCTTATTGTTTAGAAATCTTATAAGGGTGCAATCCTATGCATGTTTAAACAGAAAGAAGTCCTACAACTCCCAGCATTTCCCAGCCATGCTGGCTGGGGAATGCTGGGAGTTGTACAACTTTTTTTCTGTCTAAGCATGCATAGGGTTGTGCCCTAAACTGATCTGCCATTCTTGCTGTTTCTTTGACACTCAAAGGCTTTGCTTCTCTGACACTCTATATTCTTTTCTGGCACTAGTGCAGGGGTGGGCAACTTGCAGCCAAGGGCCATAGGCAGCCCTCAGCCTAATTTTATGCAGGTGTGGGGAGCCCAGAGAGAGAGAAGACGAGCCTGACGAGGGGGGTGAGTGATGCAAGAGGGGGTGAGTGATGCAAGGAGGGTGGGGACAAGCCCTCTGCAAGTGATCAGTTCAGACCTCTGGCAAAACCAAGTGTGTCACTCCCCCAGCAGCCTGCTGGGTGGGGAAGGAGAGAGAGAAAGAGAGGAAGGATGTGGTAGAAAGAGAAAAGGGTGGTGTTACCCATTTTTGGCTCCAGTCCCATCCACCACCGGCATGCAGCCCCCGAGAGATTACCCCTGAGGGAATGTGGCCCTCAACAGAAAAAAGGTTCCACACCCCTGATCTCTTGGCTCACGTAGTAGGCTATCTTATACCAGACTGTTTGTCTATCTAGCCCAGCGTTATTCATCCCGACTTTCAGCGGCTCTCAGTATCAAGGGCGGCCGTTTTGCTTCCTGCTGCAGAGAAGTCTTTGAGTCGTGATTCGAAGTAGCTAACTTTACTTATGCAAAAAGATTCAAATGAGCCAGTCTTGCTTCAGGCTATGCAGTAGGTCAGGTTACAAACAATGGCTATAAAAGAGTCAAAGTGTGTAAGCAATGGCGATAGCTACCTTCTGTAAATAAAGCTGCCCATGGAAAGAAAGTTGATACCAGACTAATGGGGAATAGTCATAGCCCTCCCGTTCAGGCTAGCTGTGCTAACTATGCCCTGCTAGGATGGCCCTCTATCCAGGTGAGAGTAGATAGTGCCCAATTGAAATATGTCAAAAGGATGGCTTCTTTTTCAAATGATCGCTTCCCTACTCTATGTGGAACACAATATTGGAAGCAAACGATTCAAAAACTCTTGCACCACTATTTCACTCCTGAACTGAAGGTAGTTTTGGACATGAATAAGAGACAACTTAGGGACTGGCTCTTTTGGATAGACTCCAGAAAGGACCTGCATTCAATTAAGACATCCAATTTCCCCCCATGGTTTGCCCTCTTAAAAACAGAACATTTCAAAGCTGGTTATCTGTCCAAACTTAGACCAGCCTTCCTAAGAAATGCCTTCACTGAATTGCGACTTCAGGTTATGCCAACTGCGGTCTTGGATGGGCGTTATAATAAAATACCATACGAACGCAGAATTTGTGTCTGTGGCCAATTACAAGTGGAAGACATTAACCTCTGTATGCTAATCTGCCCTTTATATATAGAACCAAGACATTTTTTTGAGTCCCTTGCTGATGTATGGAGGAGGAAACGCTCATACAGATATGGTGCACTTTTTGCTTAGTGATACTAACAGCTTCGTGACACACAAAGTGGCCCTCTTTGCCCTGGCAGCAAAAAAGATTAGGAGAAAAGAACTTAATAAAATCTCAATTAATTGCCACGGTGATTTAGAATATTAACCTGCACTCGAACAAGATGATTTTACAAATTATTTTTCAGAGACAGAGAGAGAGAGAGAGAGAGAATTATTTTATACTTTTGTATATTTGTATAATTGTATATTTGCATTTCAACTTTGTCATGGCCTTTGGCTACCACAAGAAAACTTGATTACTATTCTTTTTTTTTTTTTTTTAAACTATGCCCTGCGATCAGAGCAGATCCTTTACTGGGGAAGTCTCTTAGGCAGCGAATCTCCTTGGCTGTCGTGCGAGCTCACGCTGCTCCTCCTCCCTCCTCATTTGACACTTAGCCCTTGGGTCTGTACCTCCAGTCCCTCTCCTCCTCCTTTGGCATCTTCCTTGCCGCAGCTTCAGAATGGCTTTCAGGGCTATCCAAAACATTCCCACCTAACTCCATCTGCCGTGGCCCTGAAGCCTCAGCTGTGTCAGCCACCTCCTCCCCCTCCTCGCCTGAGTCGGAGGAGTCAAATCCCACATTTTCTGGAAGCGCCTCTGCGGAGGTGCTGGGCTTATCCCTTACACCCATGCAGAAGTCTTCCCAGTCACCTCCACTTGATCTTTTTAAATACCAGGGACTGAACCAGGGGCTTTCTGCATGCAAAGCATGTGCTCTACCACTGAGCTAGAATTCCTTCCCTCTCGCTTTCATTATATTTTAATAAAGCGACCCATAAGTGGTTGAGGTTGCCCACGTTTTAGTGTCAAAAAGTGGGAGTCATCTGCACTTCAGCCCTTCTGTATACATTGTGCTGGCACAAGCATCTGGCTTGTTCAAGACAAATAGCACTTTTTTTGTACAGTACTTGGATCCATGTTGGAGATTTATACCTTATGTTGGCGTGTGTGTGTGTGCGTGCTAGCATTTAAATCTCTCCTGGATCTGTGTATAAATCAGTGTGTGTCATAAATAGAAGCTGTTCTATAATTAATGGGGAATATGTATGGGCTGTTTCTCTCTTTAAGTCCCTACGCAAACTCTGTTTAAGCAAGAGATTGCCTGCAATGGGTGACTTTCCCCCCATTCTGCCGGCATGTAAAATAGATGCATAATCTTAAAACTTATTTTCATGATTTAACATACTGCACCTTGTACAAGGCTTTCACTGCTCTGCTTTGCCAAGTCACCAATAAATTGTCAACTCCATACACAGGGGCCAAAAGTAGTAGATTATCTTTTACATTGTCCAATGTATGCATCTCCCAGAGGAATATTCTTGGCAGATTTGATGGCTGGGATATTGAATGTAAAATGAATGTCAATTTATGCTAAGCAGTCATGGTAAATATATACAACCTTCTGAGATGGCTCAATCTGCAATAGCTGCACAGAGCTGAATTGTGCTTTTTCAACAAGCAGATGTGGTCAACGGACAAGAGGATTTGCTGTCTTAAGCTTCCTATTTGCTGTGTATGAGCTTCTTATTTTAACGGATTTCATTACTAGGTCTGTGTTCTGTTTAACAGTCCAAATAATGATTGTAATGATTTTTGGTTGCTCAAGAAATTGTTTGTTTGAAGAAAGGGAGGGGATATGGAGCAGGGGTCCACAAAGCCACTCACCATGTTCATCATGGTGAGAAGACGCCATCCTCCTTTGACGAGCATGATGAGCCCCACCCGGTCTCCTAATCATGGAGCTAGGGAGGAGGTGGTTTGTCATCTCCACAGGTGTGCTGACCTCCTAAGGTACCTCAAGAGCATCGGAAGGGCAATATGAGTCCCTTCCCTTGAGCTTGGAGCTGGAGAGGGGTTGGGGTTCATCCCAGCAGTTGTGCTGCCATTTGGAGATGGTTGGAGGGCCTCAGATGCGCTGCATAACAGTGCAGCTGATCTTCAGCCCGTCTCCTTCGCTCCAGGCTTGAGAAAAGGGTTGGGACTTGTACTTTTTGAGCTACAGAACTGTGAGAAATGTGAGTTACCTCAGCAGTGGGCAACTGGTGGCCCTCCAGATGTTTTGGCCTACAACTGCAATCAGCCCTAGCTAGCATAGTCAATGATAAGGGATCTGGAGGGCCACAAGTTGCCCACCCCTGCCCTATGTCCTTCCCGGCTTCAGGCTGTCCTTGACCTCATGCAGAGTTTTGGAGCACTGTGGCAGGATGAGATCAGAGATGAGACCCCTCCCCTTGAGGGGGAGAACTAAAATATGTGAACCCCTGACCTGGAGAGTGGTTTTCCAATAGTGGTGGAATTGGGACAATTGGGGCTCAGAAATTAGACTCCATGCATTCAAGCAATGTATGGAAGCTAGAGTAGGGCTCTGCACACTGCCCCAGTCTCCATCGTTACTGCTCTTGCCACTTCATCCATGTCCTTTGCACACTGGGAGGAAGGTCTGAAGAGGGAGTCTACTCATCTGAGTGCATGTAGGCTTCATCTATCTATCATTATTTCTAGGCCACTTTTAATGGTGGAGCCCTTAAAGCTCTGTGTGTTCCCATTCTTATGGAGTTGCCTATGCATGCTCAGCTGAACGCGTGTAAATTCCCCCACCAGACCTTTCACCCAACTCTTGGAGATCTGGGGATAGGGCCAGCAGTGGATGGCACGGACGGTGATGTTGAGTGCAGGCCCAGTGGGCATGGCCCTGGTCCCCCCTTCCCATGTTCTTTGAATGGATGGAGCTTAATTTCTGAAGAGGGCTAAGGTGGGTGAACCTTTTAACATTGTAAGCCTCCCTGAGCCTACCAGTTAAGGTAAGGTATACAGGTATATTTAAATAAAGAAATGCATTCTTCTTATTACTGTATCAGATTGGAATTAGATTGGAATTCCAGATTGTCAATACCAGAGGCTAGATGAGTGTGGATTCTTCCTGACTCAGAATATCCTTGTTTTCTGAAAGTTCAGTGATGCGAGCTGCAATCCTATGCACAGTTAGGGCAGACCTGCAGTTTATGAGTAAAAACTCAGGGTTTCCACATGCTTTCTATGTAAGGCATGTGGTGAGGATGGTGGAACCATTTGCAGAGGAGGATTAGATGGCGGTGCTCTATTCTTCCCCTGGCCATTGACTCTTCCATGTAAATGCCTTGTAGACTAATTTGAATGTGTCCCCCCCCCCCGCCAGCTGTGCTTCACATCTGGAAGTAAGCTCAGTTGAGGGGAAAGAGGCCTATAGTGTATTTGCATAGGAGAATCAGGGTGTGTAGCCAGTTCCTTTCTGCAAATTCCTCTCTGCTCAGGCAACCACTTTATCTTGGTTTGTAACCACGAGCTTTGCCAAGGTAATGTATATTTCTGTCCTTACTTGGGTTTAATCCCCATTCAACTTAGTAGAATTTAATTCTGAGTAAATATGCACTGGATTGAGCTCCCTCTTAGACCTGTTCCCTTGCTTTGTTTTGACTGGCATAGTTCATTGTGTATTGAAGTACCTTACACTAATGTTCTTGTAATGGAGTCTTAAAGAGATCCACCAGGATGACTTTAAAATAATTTTACCATCAAGAGAGTGTTTCATAATGAATTGTAAATGTCAGCATTTTCAATGTTTCACCAGTTCTTGGAAGGGTTTAACTGCTGCCTCAAACTGACTTTGAGGCTGGAGATTGTATGGAAGAGAGGATTAATGAGTATATAGGAAAGCATTCTAAAATTAGATTAGTGGATGAAGATAGAGAAATTATGGAACAACCTTTTTCAGAATTGGAAATAGAATATGCAATAAATAAACTGAAAGAGGGTAAGACCCCTGGACTAGATGGTTTAGGGGCTGAATATTATAAGGTTTTAAAGAAAATGTTGGTTCCAAGATTAATTGTTTAATATTTTTTTGGAGGGGGGAGAGATCCCCTCTTCATGGAAGCAATCTAAGATTATTTTAATCCCGAAGCCAGAGAAGGACTTAACGGAGCCAGGTTCCTATAGACCCATTTCCTTAATAAACCAAGATGCAAAATTGATGACAGCAATATTAGCGAGAAGGATGAATAAGTTTATTACTAAATATGTTGGGGTAGACCAGTGTGGTTTTATGCAAGGAAGACAAATGGCAGATTTAACAAGAAGAGTATTAAATATAATATATTTAATAAAGAAAAATAAATTGAGAGCAGGGGTAATAGTGTTAGATATTTTCAAAGCCTTTGATTGCGTGGAATGGCCAGCATTAAAGAGTTTAATAAAAACTATGGGGTTTGGAGAAAGATTTAGAGGAGTAGTTAATCAATTATATTCACAAAATGTTTCGTCAGTTGTGGTAAATGATGGTTTAACAGAGCAAATTTACCTAGGTCGAGGAACTAGACAAGGCTGTCCCCTTTCACCTATTTTGTTTGCATTGGTAATGGAGATTTTAGCAAATGTATTTAGAGAAGATAGGAATATATGTGGGATAGGGATTAGAGAGAAGATAAAAATTAATCTTTTTGCAGATGATACTCTTTTGACAATCGAAAACCCTATGGAAAATATGGATAGAGTGGAGAATCATTTAAAGGAGTTCGGGGAAGTAACGGGGCTACAGATTAATTGGGACAAATCTAAATTTTTGTTGTTTAATTATAGTAAAGGAGAAGAGATTGAAATGTGTAGGAAAAAAGTAATTATAAGATTAATAATGTAATTAAATATTTAGGAATTGTAATTCCAAAAGATATAGATAAATTGGGAGACCAGAATAATAGGAAATTAAAGAATGAGGTAAAGAATAAAATAGAGGAGTATAAAAAAATTGGACTTTCCTGGTTTGGTAGAATTGCTTTGATTAAAATGAAGATTCTGCCAAAGATATTTTTTTTATTTCGGATGATACCAAGTGTGATATTAGATAAGGAACTTAAAGAATGGCAAACAATTAACACATATTGTAACGGAGGGGAAAAAATCTAGGATTACTAAAACAAGATGGTATAAAGCACAAAAAGTAGGGGGTTTGGGTTTGCCGAATTTAAAATGGTATTATATAGCGAATCAATTAAGACATATAGTGGATATTATAGCACGGCCTAAAGAAATAATGTGGTTGGAGTTAGAAACATTTGAATTACGTAATACTTTGGAGAATATTCTTTTTCAAAATAATAATAATAAATTGATAAAAAACATAGACAACCCCTTTTAAAGAAATTTGATTTGGGGTACTATGAAGAGCATATTTATACCAGGGATATCTCCATTAACTCCGGTGGTGGCTCTAAACGATTTCCCCGAAAATTTAATATCAGAGCTGGAGGGTAAACTAAGAGAAGTAAGGGTTATTAGATTATCCGATTGGGTGGAAAAGATGGGGACTAGAGACCAAATAATAGGAAATTGTCGGGAGAAGAAGATTGTTGTGGTTAAATTTATTACAGTTAGAACAGTGGTCGAAGAAATGGAAAAGGAAAACTGAGTATGAAAGAGATTTAACTAAATTTGAAAAGATGGTTATGTCTGGAGATGGCCTACCAGGTAATGCATCAACAAGAGGTATAACAAGGGATTTATATAGATAGATTCAAAAAGCAGAAGAACAAGAGGATCAGCTAAATCATCAAATAATGAATTTGAAGAGGTGACCTCGAAGGTGGGGTGGAACAATATATGGGATAGACGGATTGTGAAAGTGATGTCAACTAGGATAATGGAACATTTTAATAAACTAATTTGGAGATGGTATTTAACTCCAGTAAGATTAAATAGAATAGATAATAATTGTTCTGCATTTTGTTGGAGAGGATGTCAGGAAAAAGGGACATATGCTCATATGTGGTGGAGTTGTAAAAATGTATTGGTGTTTTGGCGAGAGGTTTTTACAGAAATATCGAAAATTATTGGTATTAATTTAGAGGTCCGCCCAAAATTAGCATTGTTATCAATAACAGAGAAGCTTATTTGCGACCAAAATACGAAGGAGTTAATTGTAAACTTGTTAACTGCGGCCAGGCTAATGATAACGAGAAATTGGAAAGTACAACATGTTTTCCTAATAACAGATTGGTATAAGGAAGTTTGGGACATAGCCCTAAACGATAAACTAACTAGTAGTATCAAATGCAAAAAAGGATTGCTAAAGAAGAATAATTTTATGGATATATGGAATCAATTACTAGACTATGTATTAATAAAGGGGAAGGGGAGCATGCCTTGTCAGGATATGTTATATTTTTGGAATCTGGAATTCATTTGATTAAGAGGATGGAGGTGTATTGGTTGGTCCCTTGGAGGGTGGGGGGTGCACTTTGTAATTTGTTGTATGCTGTTTGGGTTGTATTTTTGTGATATTCTTGTATTTTGTGATATTTTGTTATATTTTGTTTTGAAAAGTAAATAAAATATTTAAAAAACAAACAAACCAACAAACTGACTTTGAGTAGGGTAGGATAATTAGAATATTGTTACGCACTCTAAGCCATGGGTCTCGAACCTTCTTGAGTCAGTGGGCACATTTGGAATTTTGAGAGAGTGTCATGGGCACTCTCACAAAATGGTTGCTATGCTGGGGCAGCGTCCCCATTCACAAAAGGCAAACTGGTGAGACTAAAAGAAAAGTAACTTGGCCAAGAACCTAAGTAAAAAGCAGAGTTGGGGTCTGGGCACCAAAACATAAAAACCACTATTTTGAATGCCAATAACTCACTGGGTGACTTTGGGCCAGTCATTGACTCTCAGCCTAACCTACCTCACAGGGTTGCTGTGAGGATAAAATGGAGAGGAGGAGGAGAATTATGTAAGCCGCCTTGAGTTCCTTGCAGGAAAAAAGGTGGGGTAAAAATGTAATAAATAAGTTATAAATAAGAAAGTTATGCTAGATATCTGGAGAATTTATCTATCCCTAAATACCGTTTGATTTTTACGAGAGCTAGGTTCAATTGTTTTCCATCTGCGGTATTGGATGGACGGTTTAGGGGTGTTCCTTATGGTGAACGATTATGTCCTTGTGGTGATGGGGCTATAGAATCTCTAGCCCATATGGTTTTTGCCTGTAAATTTTATAAAGATGACCGGGTTAGGTTAATAACATCTGAACTTTCTAAATTTCCAGGCCGGTCATCTGAATGGTATTTGACCTATCTTTTAGCAGACAAGAACAAATCAGTCACAGAGTTGGTGGCTAGATTTCTCTTTCTGGTTATAAAAACACGGAAGGGAACTTCCTCTAACTAAAATAATTCTCCCTTCAGGGTTATTAATATTATAATTTTTATTCCATCACCAATTAACTTACTTATGCTATTTTATGTTAATTACATTTAGTGTACACATCTAATAATTGGTCTTTTATATTATATTATATATATTTTAGATACTTTATATTATATTTTATTATGACGTTCTAACTGTTATAATTTCTCATGTTTTTAATGTTCTTGTATTATAATATCTATATTGTGCTGCGATCTGTATGATTTTACCTTGTTTGATTTGGGTCTATGACCGTACAGTAAAGAATTGAATTGAATTGATGTAATAAATAAATAAAGATGTTGCTTTGAGCATGCCAGCCACCCAGTTAAAATGTTTTTTTTTAAATTAAAAACATCTTAAGAAGTTATAAAATAAAAATCAGGAGGGACAGGGAGCCTGCCAGGCACCATAGAGTTGCTCGTGTGCACATTGATGCCATGTTGGGGATCCCTCCTCTAAACCCTCCAGTTAAGTATTAATTGTAGATGTGCTTGGAGCTCTAGGCAGGGGGTTCTTTGACCACAATGCCTTTTAAATAAAAAGTTCCACTTCAAAATGATTCTGAACCAAGCCACACTTACAGAGGAGATTAATTTTATTTGGAGTTACCTTGGTATTTCTTCTGAAAGCAATCCATTGTGCCTTGTTAACAGGTCTTTCAGTATGAGGAAGGCCAGGATGTAATTTACAAATACTATATGTACTAGCTAAAACCTAATCTATATACGATTGCACGATTGCCGTCATATCTTTGTAATGTTGCCCACTGTGTACTTGTCTGAAGCCGGTGAAAATTCCTCCACAACTCAGCTCTCTGCGCCTCAGTAGAAAGAAACAGACGTTGTATGTGTTGTGCATTATGATGTGCTAATGATTTTTAGCAGTGGAAAGACTCCCGGTTTATATGTTTGAAGTTGATTTGTGCTTTCAATTTAAGTTTGCTGAGAGCTTATTTTTTTCTTTGATTTTCAGGTTAGTGTTTATACTACTGAATTATTGGGTATTTCAGTCTCCCCGAACAGATGGCCAACAGCAAGCATCTTAATTTAAGTGCAATGGTTATACTAATTAAAGCTTCAGTGCGAATGTTGCAGTCGCCTCATGAAACCGGAAGCACAGTATGTTCTGTACTGGAGTTCTTTATGGAATCTTTGTTTATCTGATATTCTCGACACATTCCCAGGATCTTCTGGAAATTTCTTATTTTTACCTTGAAGATGTGGCTCCTGATTGCATATGAAATTTTATATTAGTGAACACCTTCCCTTTAAGAGCAATACAGCTCCATTTTGGGATTTGGAGAACAGTTTAACATTGTGATCCTATGTACAGTTACTTAGTAGTAAGTTCTGCTGAAATAAACAGGGCTTCTAAATGATTGGCTGTGACAACCCAGAGTCGTAAGCCAAGGACAAATCATGGCTTACAACTCTGGCTTGTTTGGGAAGAGCCAAGCCAGAGTTCCTGGTTCGATTGTCATGCTAACCAAGCCAGGGATGGAGAGCCACTCCCACTAGCAGGAAGAGCGAAGTAGCAGTGATCGAGCCATGTGCACTAGCATGCTGGCTCGCTCACAGTTACCCAGAGTATTTAAAAAAAACCCTCTGGGTTGCCATGACATGTGAACCCTCCCACTGTGTCTTAAGTTCAGAGTGGATTAATCAGTGGATTAAACCACTCTGGACCCACTTTTATACTTGGATGTCCAGGTGATGGCTGTGGCCAGGAATGCCCTTGGTCAACTTCGATTGGTGCCCCTACTGTGCCCATTCCTAGAGAAAGCAAATATAGCCATGGTGACACCTGCTATTCTTATATTGCGATTGGATGACTGCAATGCACTCTGTAAGGGTCTGCCGCTGAGAACTAGACGCTTCAGCTGGTCCAGAATGCAAGACATTAATAATTAAACTAAACATGGACAAGAGGAAAGAGCAGCAGCTAAATCTCTCCATCTAAACAACAGACAGCACCACAACTCAGCTATAAAGCCATGTACTTCAGAGAGTGCAGTTTTAGAGTGAGATTAATCAGTGGGTTTCCAAGTGGTTTAGTCCAGAATTGTATATGAATCCAAGAGATCTCAGCAGTCTAAATTATCCCATTATCCTACCACTGAAGAGCCAGTGTAGTGTCTTGCTTAGAGTGTTGGACTGGGACTCGGGAGATCCGGATTCTAGTCCCCGCTCGGCCATGAAACTCACTGGGTGACTTTGGGCCAGTCACTGACTCTCAGCCTAACCTACCTCACAGGGTTGTTGTGAGGATAAAATGGAGAGGGGGAGGAGGAGGATTATGTAAGCCGCCTTGGGTTCCTTGCAGGAAAAAAGGCAGGGTATAAATATAATAAAATAAATAAATAGAGTGTTGGGCCGGGGCTCAGGAGATCTGGGTTCTAGTCCCCACTGGGCCATGAAGCTCTATATAATGAAGACTATGTAGGCCACCTTGGGTTCCTTGTAAGAGGAGAAAAGGCAGGATATGATGATGATGATGATGATGATGATGATGATGATGATGATGATAGTAATAAAAAAAATACCATTAGTCTTTCAGGAAAATATTGCAATATATTTCCAGGGATAACATATTGATGAAAGAATTGCATGCTATTTAAGTATTTCTGTCCACGGACACTATGGTGATCGAAAGCTTATGTTCGATCACCATAGTGATCATATGCCATGTTTAAGGCAGGTATTTCTGCTGCTTTTATAGTAAGGTGTTGTCACGAGTTAATGCCAGAAAAGCAATAGGATGAGAGCTTTTTGCCCTCCAAGTCTGGAATGAATAATCATCATAGAGATGTGGTAACCCTTCATGGAACATATTACTGTTATGCCTTTGTCCATGAGAAGGCTAGGTTCCATTCCTTTGAAAAATGAGATGACTCATTGTGACAGAGACTGTAAAAAGTAAAGCCTTGAGTGCCATGTTTTGTTGGGAAGGCAGGATATAAATCAAATAAATAAAAAAAAGAGTAAGTATTCCTTACTGTAAAATAAATATTTGAAGGACTGTCACATAGACAAAGGAGCAAATTTGTTTTCTGTTGCTCCAAAGGGTAGGACCCAAAGCAGTTGGTTCAAATTACAAGAAAGGGGGTTCAACTAAACATTAGGAAGAACCTCCTGATGGTATGAACTGTTTGGAAGTGGAACAGGCTGTCCCAGAAAGTGGTGGACTCTCCTTTTGAAGGTTTTATGCATAGGCTGTATACCCACCTATCAGGGATGCTGTAGCAACAGAACTACTTCAATGGCAGGGGGTTGGACTAGATTACCTTTGAGGTGCCTTCCAAATCTGTGGGTTAAATCCAACAACATGCTAGGGGACATCCACTGCAGAATGAGATTTTCTCCCTTTCTCCTCCCTCCTACAGCCCTCCATGCCACCCGAAACTCTGTTCTAGAAGGTTTTCCTTTGGAGCAGATTTTGGGGTCACGGGGGGATGTTGGGGGGGGGAATAGCCCCCTCCTGGTTTTGCTGACGGAAGCAGTTCTGTCAGTGAAATGACAGCATGGGATCCAACCCTATGGTTCTATGACTGGCAGTGTTTCTCCAGGGTTGCAGACTGGAGTCTTTCCCAGTGCTACCTGGAAATTAAACCTGGAACCTTTTCCATGCAAAACATGGGTTCTACCATTGCGTTATGGCCCTTTTTGGGTCTGCTGATATATCAGCTTATTGTGCATTCTTTGTTGCATGATGTAGTTCTCACATTGACTTTTTTGCAGGCTTTACTTTTCCAACAGCATTGGTGATCTTGAAGTCTTACTAAAGCCATAGTGTTGGGAATTGCAGACAGCATACAGTAGATTAAGTAAACTGTCTCTCCATTGCCTGAAGTCTACACATCTTGTTGTACTAAAGGGTTTTGGGTTGCTTTGCTGCTGAAACTGTTTGGATCTGAAGTGAATTTCCTTTGTGGAAGAAGGCTGCAACTGGAACTTATGCCATCTTTCTAATGAAATTTTAGCTCATATCATTTAGAGATGCTAGGAACGTGACCTATAGACCATACCTTTAATGATTGCAAAAGGCTAGCTATGAGGTTCAAGATTTGTAGTTGATGAACTTGGCTGTGATAAATTTGTCCTTATGGATTTTATGATATGGGATTTTTGTATTTAGCTAAGTCATGGATCAGCAGATTATGTATCCTGTGCCATATTCACTAACCAATTTTTCATTGGTTATTCTGTTCTAGTGTACCACACTGATATCTAATTGATGAAGGGCAGTCTAATTTTTTTTTAAAATGAATAAATAAGGCATTCATCTAGACAGCATCATAGGATACTTTGGATTCCCAGTTAGAACTCCGACCTCAGAACTGGGAATCCACACTCCAATCCCCCTTCTGCCTTGCAGCTGGCGTCAAAAGAACCGAGCCGGCTGCCTCTCCGAGGCTGGGAACTCAACCTCGGAGGGGGGTAAAGGAGGTTGGGGAGGGGAGGAGACTGCAGAGGCCAGAATACGACATATCCTGTGTCCTCTGCAGCCTCCTTCTCTCCCCCTCTGAAGTGCCCCAGCTAAATGGCTGAAAATGGCTGTCTAGCAGAAATGCAGAACGGGAGGAGTGGGGAGGTAAAGATTGCCTCCGCTGCTCCTCCTGCTCTGCATAGGATGCCCGTAATCTTACGAGTTCAGAGGCTTACGGGCATCTCGATTGGACTGCGCCCCAAATTAGCCAACTTCTCCGTCAGAAGTTGTCTTTTGTCTGCTGCCCCTTCCATCAGTTGCCTTCATTTTCATCTTCCTAAGGGATAGTTGTTGCGAAGCAGTTCTGGTGCTTTCTGGAATCTCTTTATATCCTTGAACCTTTACAGCAGGGTTTTCAGCTTGAGAAGAGAACAACCCATGCCGATGAGTAAATATCTCGCTTAAGATATATGACTACCTACTGTGGGGAATTGGTGATAATGTGTTCTCCATAAAAGGATAACAGTTTTAGAAGCCAGAGTAGACAAGGCATTCCAAAGACTTAATTTATTGTTTATCAACAAATGTTACAAGGCCTCTGTATTTAGCCTGGTGTAAAATGGTGTTTGGCTGTTGGATTTATATTATAACAGGTTTTGGGTTTTTTTTTTTTGCAATTTTAATTCTTCTTTGGGTGTGTTTTATTTATTTATTTATTGTATTTCT
This sequence comes from Shinisaurus crocodilurus, assembly GCA_021292165.1. Classification (NCBI taxonomy): domain Eukaryota; kingdom Metazoa; phylum Chordata; class Lepidosauria; order Squamata; family Shinisauridae; genus Shinisaurus; species Shinisaurus crocodilurus. The sequence continues at coordinate 292,938,502 of CM037876.1, forward strand.
AAATCGCCCATCTAGCTGGTACCTGGCCACTCTGTTCAGATTATATTCTTCCATTTCCCCCCACCCCCCTTCCGCAGTGGTGTAGTGTTACATTTTGAAGTGCAAACGCTTATCATGACAATCCTCATAGCCATGCCTCCAAGGAGAGTCCAAAAATGCAGGCAGTTGTGTTGATGCATATCAACAAATCAGTTCCGTCAGTTTTCATCTCCATCAGGAACAGGATTTTTTTTGTAAAGGGTACAATGCGTTGTTGCTGGGAAAATTCATCCCCCCCCCCTTAGGTACTGTGAGGATTGCAGCTAAGCTCAGAGAGAGTGGAGAAATCTGATGGGGGTGGCAGATGACATCAGCATCCCTGCTAATAAAAAAGTGCCAGCATTCATCCCTGTGAGCCATGCCTCCACTACAACACTGCTCTTCTGGGAGTCTGTCAGGGTATGTCTGGGAGATTGGGAGAGTAAGATGTATACTCTCTTCCCCATTCCTCAGGTTTGATCTTGCAGTATCAGTGAGACATTGAATACAAATAATCATGGAATGTCCCTCTTTTAATTAAATTAATTTATTTAAATTAATGGACTCTCTGTCCATTCAAGGTGACCTAAGGTGCAATCCTATGCAAGTTTAGACCGAAAAAAGGCCTACAATTCCCAGCATGCCCCAGCCAGCATAGTTGGCTGGGGCATGCTGGGAGTTGTAGGTCTTTTTTTTTTGGTCTAAACTTGCATAAGATTGCGCCCTTACAAACATAAATTAACTGGAGAGCTGCTGCCAGTCATTGTAAAAATACTGAACTAAATGTACCAATGAACTGACTTGGTGTAAGGCAGCTTCCTATGTTCCTAACATAATAATAAACCTAAACAAGAAAAGAACAGCGGTTTTCATCACCAGCCCACCACCATCACCATAAAGCTGACAATGAAATTCAAAGTCATAATAGAATGGCAGAACTATAAAATTAAAGCGAGGAGAGGAAAAACATAGAGGAAAAACATCTAGACGGCCAAAATCTTATCCTCTGCACTCCTCCCGCCCTGCATAGGCTGTCCACAATCCTCTGGGTTCGGGGGTTTGTGGGCACCCTCATAGGATTGTACCGTTAATGTTGTGATGCTAGAGGTGTTAATCCATTCCATCAGAAGCTGCCTTATACCTGGTCACACTATTTGTCCATCAAGTCCGCTATTATCTACTTTGACTGGCAGCAGCTCTCCTTAGTATCACCTGCTACCCGATCCCCTCCCACCCCCCAAACCTTAAAGGTGCAATCTTATGCAAGTTTAGACAAAAAAAAAGGCCTACAACTCCCAGCATGCCTCAGTCAGCATAGCTGGCTGGGACATTCTGGGAATTGTAGCCCCCTTTTCCTGCCTAAACTTTCATAGGATTGTGCCCTACGATGCCAGAGATTGATCCAACAACCTTCTGCATAAAAAGCATGTGCTCCACCACTGAACGATGGTCCCTCTCCTTTAGGCAGCTTAGACCAGGCTTCCTCAGCCTGGGGCCCTCCAGGTGTTTTGGACTACAGCATTCCTGAGCATTTGCCATGCTAGCAGGGGCTGATGGGAATGGAAGTTCGAAACATTTGGAGGGTACTAGATTGGAGAAGGCTGGCTTAGACTCTAGCTTAAAGGCTATGTTTAGTGATGGCTAAGCCTAACTCATTCTCATTAGATAAAAATCGTATTGGATAAAGCAACCCACTGTACCCACGAAAATAAAAATGTGGGTATTTCATTACAGTGAATACTATGGTACTTATTGGCTGCATTCGCACAGAACGTTAAGCCAGAATTTTGGAGAACCTGGCTTATCATGAACATGCCGGTGCATAGAATCTACTTGCTCCTGCTTTGCTTCTCTCCACTGCCATGACCGCTAAACACACCAAGAAGGTTTTTCGTAGGATCTCATTCAAACCACGAGCTCTTGGATTATTGCTTCTAAACAAGCCTGGACTTGTAAACCAAGAACAAACCCTGGTTTGCGATTGTAGCTTGTCAGGGGAGCAACAAGGCAGGATCTCCAGTTCAGACAATGTGCTAAGAAAATCTGTCCTGGTTGTTTAGTGGTCATGGGGAGGAGCAGTGCAGGAGTGAATGGGCTGCGTCAGGACTGGCACCAGGGGTGGGCATCATTGGGCATCTGTCAAGATCCGCACCCCTGCAGGGCCTTCAGTCTCTGAAGTCTCCTTGCCCTCCTCCTCCTCCTTGCTGTTTGTGCCTGTTCACCTACACTCTTGGAGTATGCCAGCAGGGACCAGAGTGAGGAACAAGAACAGTGTCCTTCACTTGCCTTGCACTCTCCCTATGGGTTGTTGTATGGATTGGTTCCAGAGAGGCAGGGCAAGTCAGTTGGTAGCAGGAGTAGTAGCAAAGGTAGGCCTACTCAAGGAGGGGGCCCACTGAGGGCATTTGGCCTAGGCTCCTCTAAAATCCGGAGACAGCACTGGGCTGCACTCACCAGCACACAGCTCATTCACAATAAGCCAAGATTCTCTGGAAGGCTGGCTTATGGTTCTGTGCGAATGCAGAAAGCCTCTGTGTGCTTGTTGCCATGGCAGTCTCATGCTCCCTGATACTTTGCAGGAAAATAGGGATGTTCTTGTAACACCCTTATTCTCACATTAAGGAACATTATCCGAGCCTACTCCCCACTCACTACTCTATATTTCTGAAGGTTCTACTCCGCCTGCTGCATTTATTCAGCAATAGCCTGTCATGCGCTGATTTAGAAGGCAAGAGCATTTGTTGGTTTTGGTTAAAGATACACTATAGAAAACAAAGAAACAAAACCCATAACTGTCTTGCAATATTCTCTCAGTAATTCAAGATATACTTTAGCAGTTGCAGTGCATGAAAGCTTGTGCGATGCATGGGGCCCTTGTGTTCATGTGCACGTTTTGACATGTTTGTGGATTAGAGATGAAATGCATCAATTATGAGATAAATATTAGGAAAGCAGTCAATAAAATCTCGAAGTCCCATAAAAAGGCAGTAGAAACCATTCTGTTGAAAGCCTTGGGGGGGGGGGGAGGCTATTAACCTGGCGTACAAGCTAGGAATGCTTGAGGAATTAGATCTTTGAGAATTAAAATACAAATTGGCCTAATCTGCACCTCTTAGAGTATTATCCTAATTAGAATTTACCTATCTGCCAGATTTAGAATTTGCTGAATTTTCCAATGTTTCTTTTGGCTCAAAAACACACAAAAATAAGGATCAAAATATGTTTAGAAAGGCATATTTTGAGAGACAATACACTTAACAACTCATAAATGTGAATGCATGTGGAAGGGAGAGGTCATAGATCAAATGGCCACATGGTAGTCCATCAGCATGGAGTGCTCGCATGATCACATTCACTGTTCACGAAGGTGGTGGGGAGGATATATGATCTGGGCCTCTGTGAATCTACGAATGCTGCATTCTTACTTAGTAGAAATTGTTTCAGCAAAAGTTCCATCTCTTCTATTTTCCTTGTATGTTTTCAGACTAAGTCCTTTCTCTTCTGTTTATTACAATACTAATTAAATTTACTTCAGTTGGAATGGGTGCTGCCAAACTGCAAATCTAAAGGAGGATTTGTAATCTGGACATGCAGGGTGATCAAATTGCTAATTTAGCTAGTAGATTTTCACCTTATCTGTGTGTTCTTAAAATTTGGCATCCTAATGAAGCCTATCTTGATTAGTTAGGCCCCAATACCCTAACAAAAAAAGTGTGTAACTTTAAGTTTCAGACTGTACTATCTGATATGTTAGTTATTGTGTAGATAGAAAATTACAGGAGACAATGTAATTGAGGATCTAGTGAATTATCTCCTGTCCCATCTCTAGGAACGTTAGCCATCTTGTCTCCTATTTTATCCAGTCATAGCTTTCAGGCCTGTTTCATGCTTCTGTGCCTAAAAAAAGAATCTCATGTTTACTTGGGTTAAATTTTTAAAACCTGATTGTAGATGGTCACACTAATAAGTTGCATTGACATTCCTACTTATTTTTGTTGTACATGTTTTAATGATCTGTGCTCTTTCATTGTAATGGCCAATGGCTAACACAATAACATTCTGTTTGTTCAGAAAACTTATTGATTATTTGCAAAGAGTTCATTTTCTTGCAAGATGTCTGCAGATAAATGGTCTAGAATGAGCCGACAATCTGAAATGTTTTTGCTAAGGTACTGTACTTAAAACCTGTCCCCATGTACTATATTTCTCTGAGATTTGTTGTATGTGCCTCAGTGGCCATTGATTTAATAAACACATTTTCTGTTGCCGACAAATATTATTAATGCATTTATATCATACCTTTTGAGTATGCAAGGTGGCTCACCATATAATTAAAATCACAATAAATCTAGAAACAATAAAATAATCAACTAAAACTAACATATCAGCAGCACCAAATAAACCTCTCAGGAGTAAAAGGCAGCTATAATGCTTTTCTTGTGTTCGGATGCATTGTTGACTTGCAGATGGTATACAGAATGAATGAGCTTGCTGTTAAAGCTGAGTTGCTTTCCCCAAGAACCAATGTTCAGGTGACCTCACTATCTGATTGCTCCAGATATTTCTCTTTGCTTTTCTTCCAAGGACCCTTAAGCACCAACTGCCTAATCCTTGGGGTGGTGTAGCCATAGTGCTGGCCTCCAGAACATCACGGTTTGCAATTCAGGAGCCAGACTTGGAGATGTGTGCTCCTTCCTCCCCCTCTATGGAGTGATTCCCCACCTCCCTTTCTGTTCCTGGAGTTAACCATGATTTTGTGTTATGTGTGTTAATGCAAATCAGGATCTCTCTGAAATCAGACTGAAATGATAGTTTCAAACCATCGTCTTAAGTGGGTTTGCAAACCCTGGGCAGTATCCAACGGGGCCACTCTAGCTCCACTGGTTCCTTCGTGTTTATGGGACCCACTGCTTGCACAACAGTGCTTTTGTGTTTCTAAAAATAATCCCAGAAATGAACAGAAATGCTTGTTTCTGGATCATGGCAGGTCAGCAGAGCTTCCTTTGTTTACCTTGTTTCAGGAGGTTTTTGAACCTCAAAAGCCCCCTTGCACAAGTGGTGGGTCCTGCGAGTGCATGGGCACAATAGGGTACTACCCCATGATCGTGATCCCTCAGAATTATTCTTTGTGATTTGCAGAAACAGACAAAGGCAGGGGGAATGTTGCAAAAATGCTGTGAGTCCTTTCCCCAAAGAACTCAATTGCTCAGAGAAAGGGAAGCAGCACACACCAGCAGTGAGTTTTTCAAAGTTTTATTTCTGCGCAAAAAGGACCAGCTGGGGCCAGGGCCGGTGCTACCATTAGGCCAACTAGGCAGCTGCCTAGGGCGCAGGGCTAAAGAGGGCGCCAGAAACGCCTTGAAAAAAATATAGCGCTCTCAAGTGAGAAGGGGGGGCGCTAAATATCTGATCTTGCCTAGGGCACCAAACTGCCCTGCACCGGTCCTGGCTGGGGCGCGTGCCCAAATCAAAGCTGGACAAGGATCAGTGGGGTAGGCAAGCATTTTTATACATTTTACAGCCATGGGTGTTTCTACTTTCAGCGAATCAGTTACAATCATAAACCCGTGCCAACCAGTTAGATTCCGTGCCCCCTTTATGACGACAACCAATCAGATGTGTTTCTCTGAACATGGCAAGTTTTAATCTCTAGTCAGATAGAGGGCCATCTGGCCATCTTCTTGGCTAAAGAGGTGGTTTCTCATGACCTCTTGGGTCACCTAGGATATCGGGCCTTGCTACTCTTGGTGAACATCTTATCACTCAAAGGAACCTTTCTCTCGCCTGTATTCTGGGATTTGGCACCTAGGAATAGGCTTTTGGGACTAGATAACAACTTAAGGCGAAAACATGGCGGCCAAACATACAATTCAGAACAAAGAATATAGTACAATCAAAACAGACCTTCAAGGTTCTCTGTCTGGAACAACAACGTAGATAAACAAAGCAGGTGCAGTGGCAAATGGTATGTGGGCAGAATCTAGGTCAACTAACGGGGTGCAACACAGAGTTCATGAGGCTTCTGGACCTTTGTTTTAACGAATGCCTATGGACAGCAAGGTGGTCTTTCAAGGATCTTTGGCCTGTGTGTGGATTGTTCCTTAATGTCATTCTTCCTGGTCAGGGGATGCTGGGTCTTGCAGGACCTTTCTGTCTGTCTAAACCTGCAGGAATTGGGTCTTCTGTGCAGTTTTCTAACTCAGACTTCTGACATGCTAAGTCACACTGGTCTTTTGGGGTTGACTTGAAACTGGGACCCTTGTGTGCAAGGCAGGTGCCTTGTTGCTGAGCTTCTGTGTGGCCTATGTGAATGGGCAATGCCTCTCTCTCACCTGGGGTCTTAGGTGTTTTGGGCCTGGCTGTTTCATTATTATTATCATCCATGATGATGATGATGATGATGATGATGATGATGAAGATGATGGCTCACTCTGCCCTTCGTTTGCCTGGCAACAGCTCTTCTGTATCTTACATGAAATAGGCAGGCATTGTTCTCAAAAAGTATCTCTTCGGCCAGACAGTCTATACATTCCTAAGAAGTACTTATTCTGGGCGTACGGCCAACTAACTGATAACACTTTTGCAGGCGGGCGGCCAGGAGTGTGTGTGCGTCGTGTGTGTCTGGCCTGTTAGAGAAAAATAGGGCTTGTGTTCTCATCTTGGGCCTGTTTCACGTGAAAGGCAGGAGCTCTCTGCACATGCCTTGGGCCTATTTTTCTAACAGGAGGAAGTGTACATCTTGGAAGCTGGCACACCATCATTTGCTGGGAGCAAGAGGTGTGTGTGACACAGTTAAAGAAAAGAGGCATGCTGGTTCTTTAATCAATGCTTTTGCATTAAATATAAGTTGACATGGGGTTAATTCACACAACCATTTTTCTGCTGACTTTCCCGATACATGCGGAATCTTGCTCAACCCACTTTTGTGAACTCTTCAGTATGTGGTTTGTCTTGTGAACTAGACTCACGCTGAAGCATTCAACAGGCCAATTCAACACAGGGCAATTCAGCCCTACTTGACTAAATGCCAGTACAGGATGCTCCCCAGCAGTGTTTATGTGAATCAGCTCATAGAAAGTCAAGCACACTTTGATGTTCAACAAAACACGGATGTGTTAATTCAGGGAAGACCATGGGAAGAGGGGAAGGCAATCTCTGGTCTGTCTCAGTGAACCAGGAGAAGAGAGCCTTCTTATTGCCCCTCTAATATCCATTTCAGTTTCATATCAAGATTCTGTATATAGTTATGCATGTGTTGCCTGACTAACTGTAAATGGAACTTGAGGAACTGTGTGCAAATTTTCAGCCTGTGTCAGTAATTATGTTCATTCTCTGAGTCCTTTTCCCACAGGGACCTCTAGTGTGGTATCTTTGTAAATGTGAATATTGGTTGGACTTTGACCCTAAGCTCCATGTTTGCTTCTTGGCATCCTTTGACACATTATGTCACCAGTTGCAGGATTTGTTCTTTTCAGAGATCTCTGCAGGCTATTTACTAATTTTAAGTAAGTACACATAGACATGGTATTAGCATGTTTATGTAGTTGAATATGATATTTTTAAATGTTCATGTATATAAATACGTATTAATGTGTTGAATTGTCCATATTTTTATAGCCCCTGAAGAAGGCCCAGAAATAAATGTCCCAGGGTGAAATGTGCTGGGCTACTTTGAAGAATAAAACTTTTCCCTCCTACATCCAGAGACTTGTTCTCTCGTTTCCATCAGGTTATTTTGGATGTACTCCAGTTTTGTCTGATCCTAATCCCTTGATTGTCAACAGATTATCCTTCTACTGTATTTCTTTGCTCTATACCTTTATCATTTTAATTGGTTTCTTTGGGGTTCGCATTCGTATAATCTCTGTGACAATCACAAACAGTATTGATTAACTTTAATGCTGTGAAAATATAACCTGCATTTTATTTCTCAGTTGTCTAACTTCAGATTGCATTGGCATTGGGTAAATTGCTGTAAAGCTTCTTCTCTGGGGGACTGCAATTAGGGATGTGGGGGGGGGTGTCGTCCTCTGCAACACTGGAAAGTGATGCCATCGGGGTGGACTTTGGGGCAGACGTCCAGACCCCAAATGCAGCAGGCCTGGCTTACTACATTTTAAAGTTAAGTGAAATACACTTAACATTACTATCTAAAGAGCACCCCCACTCTGTAAGACCGTTAAGTCAAGAATCTAAAATTACCTAACTGGGCCTAACTAAAATTACCTGAGTCCAGACAGCTCAGCTGCAGCTGGTGGGTCCTGGAAAGGACATCATTCTTGGGTGTCAGTGGTCTGAGGGGTTGATTCGGGAGGACTGGCTGGCTCAGGGGCAGGGAACAGATGGCTGCCCTCAAGTGTAGCCGCTGCTGGGTTCAAAAGAGTGAGCAAGTTAGCTGAACAGGAAGGACAGGATGAGCACAAGGAAAGACCGTAAGTGTGGGTAGGTGACCCTCAGCTAGTAATGCACCTTCCGACTGGTTGTGTAGGCTAGTTCCATTGTTCCAGAGAGCAGAAGAACCACTGGAGTTCCCTCTCTTGAGAGAGGAGGATGAGGATGAGCGTGGTCTGAAGAAATCTCATGTGCTCCACAGATAATATTTCATGCACACTCTGTATCCTGCAGGCCATAAGAAATGGCATCCAACACCTGCTTGCGGATTGGGGTTGCATTCCCAAGGGCTGGGTGTTGGGTGAAAAAGATGAAATGTTGTTTGTTACTTCCTTATATGATCAAATTGTAATGCAGGGCTGGGCCTCATGCAGCACCTGTGGCTGTTTTTGTGACCCCTTCTCCTGATGCTGCTGAATTTGCTGCTGTTGCAGTGGCAAAAAAGCAGCAATTTCGCAAAGAAGTGAGGTACACAGGGAGTGCATGCATTGTTTGCAAGCAGAATCGTGCTCCTGGGTGGCTTCCGGGAGCATGATTCTGCTTGCAAACAAGGTAGCATGCTCCTCTCACACCTTGTTTCCTTGCAAAATTGCCACTTTTTTGCTGCATTAAATCCAATGACAATTTTAGGGGTATGGTGTGCCCCACAGTGGGTTCTGAAAGGGGCAATGTGCCCCCCCCAGCCCCAGATGGTCCCCATTCCTATTTTAATGGAATATGTGATTTAAAAGAATGGAGAGAAGTGTGCAACACAGCACCACCACCTCTCTTTCTCCCACTTTCTCATGCTTTTGTTGTGGAAATTACCTTTTCATAGTTGATCCTTTAAGCATGACAGAGAAGAACTTCTAAGTAATTTACAACCTGTCCTTTCAGCTTTACTCAATCTGCAGCTTTCTCAATATTCCTCTTTCCAGATTCCACCTGGATATGATTTACTCTCTATTAGTCTAGTAAAATGTGACAGGATCATCAAATCTTTCTGAAGAGTTATTTCCAAGAGCATTTTTTAACACTTGAGAGCAAATAGGACAAAGTAAGCTATATTGACAGTGAAACTTGCCTTAAATATATTCTCAAAGACTTTACGGTAACTGATTGCCCAACAGAGCTTCTATTTTGAAGGCACAGAAAAAGGCTGTGTTAAAGGCCTGTCAATTGGCATGCCAAATAATGACATCTGTGTTTCAAGGTAAAATTGCGGGAACTCAAATCGTCATTGCATTGATTCAGTGGGACTGCATGCAGTCAAGGGCCAGTTCATGCTTCTTATCTTTTGCCCAGCACAATCACACCTGACCTTCCCCAGAGAGGTAGTTGCATGATCAAACATGAAACATGATCTGGACATTCAGAGATTTGATGGGCATCAACGCTACCAGGATCACAGAAATTGCTGCTGGTTGATACATGTGAGTGTCTAGATCATATGATATCTTTGTCCACGCCAACTAATTTATTGGCAGTTTTAACTCTGCTAATAAGATTAAGGTGGTCTGAAAAACTAATTGTAGCACACAGCTTGAAAGCTAAATAGCCCAGAGTGATAAAGCTGAGTAGAAGATGGTAATCTGGAATGTTATACCCGTATTTTTATTGCCATGGGATATTAGCATTATGCTCTAATACAAAAAAATAAATCAACATAATGTCTCATAAAGAGACCCATTAGCATGTTAGCTGGATATTACTTTTTCTGATAAATTTTGTAGATAAATTCTTTATCAAAATGTGATAATAAAAAAAACCCTGAATGTAAAGCTGAGAAGTGTTTGATTAATGAGAGGTCCTGATTATCCTGAAACTGAAAGTATAATTACAAGTTATAATTCCCATTATCTATTCAAACGTTGTGGAAATTAAATCTGTTCTTATTTCCCCCTTTTCTTAAAATGATTATTTTTGTATTCTGATATGAACTATTATTTATTCTTTATTATTAATATTTCTATGCTCACCTTTCTGCCACAAATCCACCGAAGTTGGCACAACAGATCTAACATAAAACAATAAAACCATTTAAAACCATTAAAACAATAACACACTAAAACTAATTTTAAATGCTAGGTTAACAGAGCGATCCTAGGGCCATAGGATGCTTCGGATTCCCAGATCCGAGGTTGGGGAAAACAACTCCAATCTCAAACTGGGGATCCGCGCTCGATCCCACTGTCTCTCCCCTCGCAGCTGACATAGAAAGAACCATGCTGGCTGCATCTCCGAGGTCAGAGAAGGGTGTTCTGGTGGGCTGGGAGGGGGAGGAGACTGGGTCACTCGGCTGTGATGTAATCTGGTGGTGCTCCAGCTCCTTCCCTCCCCATCCGAAGCGCCACAGCTAGATGGCTGAAATCAGCTATCTAGTTAAAATGCAGGGTGGGAGGAGCGGGAGGCAATGATCACCTCCACATTCCTGCCACCCTTCATAGGATGCCCGTAATCCTCTGAGTTTGGAGGCTTACAGGCATCCCCATTGGATTGTACCCTAAAGAGATGTGTCTTAACACCTTTTCTGAAAACCAAGAGAGTGGGGGACAATTGTAATTCCGGAGGGAGTACATTCCACAATTTTGGAGCGATACAGAAGAGAGGCCATTGCCCAGTGAAAGTGCATCTGTGGGCAATGGTGTCCTACATACCTTAATAAGTGGACAGGTTCATGAAGAGTTGGGCAATCCTTTAAATAGCCACAGTCTAAGCCATATAGGTCTTCAAAGGTTAAAACCAGCACCTTGAATTGAGCCCAGAAAGCAGTTGGCCAGTACAGGTCTGTCAACATTGTTGTAATATGATCTCAATACTATGTATCAGCAGCCTAGCTGTCATATTTTGCACCAATTGAAGCTTCTGGACACTCTTCAATGATAGCCCTACGTAGAGCGTGTTGCAGTAGTCCAAGCATGATGTAAGCAAGTAATGGATAAGTGTTGGCAAATCAGGCCAACTCAGGAAAGGTTGCAGCTGGCGCACTAAATGTGATTCTGTAAACATACTTCTTTCCACCTCCACCACCTGAAGATCCAGGGACAGCATGAGATGAAGGAGCACTCCCAAGCTACTGATCTCTTATTTCAGGGGGAGCACAACCCCTTCCAGAACAGGTTGAATTCCAGTCCCAGAGTCAGACTTTCCATTGACTAACAGCTCCTCTGTCTTGACTGGATTTAACCTCCACTTGTTCATCCTCATACAGCCTCTTATCGAACCCGAAGAACGTTCAAGGGTATCAACTGTCAGGACCCGAGTTTCTGACACGTACTGGCAACCCCACACAGAACACAAAATACAGTGAAACTCTTTATTGCGGCAGATCAGGTAACACAGTCCAGCTTTCCGAGCTTGCGGCAAAGCTTACAGTGTTTATAGAACCAAATAAATCAAATAGCTTGCAGAGGCTATTGGCATGCTACTTTGTTCAAGAGATAGTTCCAAGGCTAGAGTGCACACAGAATCACAGTCAGAGTTCAAGTCCAGCAATAGATTTCAAGTCAAGATCTCAACGGTACAGGATTCAAGGCAGGCACGAGTGCAAGATTCACAAAAAGTCCAGGCAAGGTAGTATTTTGGGCAATTAAGAATTTGTTCCCAGCAGAAGTCTCTGCGCTGGCTTAAATACAGGGGAGGGGCTGCTAGAACTCTCCTTCTGATGTTCTATTCTGACAGGGGAATCTGGCTCATATGTGAGCAATACATCTGAGAGGGCATCTCTGTTCTGCCCTCTTGAGTTGGTGCCTAAACCTGGGTGATATGCTCAGAGCCCCCTCCCCTGCGGAATCTTCCTCCTCGGTTCTCACAATTCCAGGCTGTAAAGCAGAGCCTCCCTCAAGGCCGCATCTTGCAGCTGTGGCTTCCTTCTGCCTGAAATAAGCTGGGAAGCTAGGCAGAGCTACCCGTATTTTTCCGTCTATAAGACGTCCCCATGTATAAGACGCCCCCCACTGGGCAGTTTTGCAACTGCACAGTTCTCTCCTTGGCTTACTTCCGTGTATAAGACGACCCTCAATTTTTAGTCTAGCGATTTTAGGAAAAAGTATAGTCTTATAAATGGAAAAATACTGTAATCTCCAAGGCCCTGAGCTTCCCATGACTAGACTGGTTTCTAAATCATCCTGCTGAGACTCTGAATTGGACTCTGGCTCCAAAGCTGTAGGGCCTACAGTGGTGCTTGGACTAGGCCTGACATCATCCACTTCTTTGATATTAGGTGATAAGAGCTGTGTCATCAGCATATTGGTAGCACCTATTGGTAACACCTTACGCCAAGCTCTGAATGATCTCTCCCAGCAGTTTCAGGTAGATATTAAACAGCATGGGGGACATGATAGAACTCTGTGGGACACCATAGGCCAAAGGCTGTGGAGTTGAACAGTAATCCCCCAGCACCACCCTTTGGACAAGACAAAACATGTCCAAAGTGTTCCTAAGGCCCACCCCTGCCAGACAGTCTAGAACACTGGTTCCCAACCTTGGGCTCCCAACATACCCAGCCAGCAAGGCTAATGGCAAGTGATGCTGGGAGCTGTAGTTCAGCAACATCTGGGGACCCAAGGTTGGGAACCACTGGTCTAGAAGGATACTATAGTCAATGGTATTGAATGCTGCTGAGAGGTCCAAGAGAACTAATGGGCCACACTCCCCTGCTCCAATTCCTGGAGTAGGTCATCTACCAAGATGACCCAAGCAGTTTTAATACCATATCCTGGCCAAAAGCCCAATTAAAATGGGTCCAGATAGTCAGTATCATCCAGATGTGTTGAGTTGCAACATCACCACCACCACCACCACCACCACCTTTATCGATCACATTGCAAAGAGTGGTAAATTTGAGACTGACTCATTGAGACACGGCTGTTGGCCATGTTGGCTGGGGATGATGGGAGTTGTAGTACAACACATATGGAGGGCACCAGGCTGGGGAAGGTTGAACTAGGTTTTCCTTTTCTGTTGAGGCAGTATAGTAACATACCACCCATGGCTACTTCACTTCATGGGAATCTGTCTCGTTTGAACAATGTGTTCTTCAAACAAGCTGCTGAATTCTGACTTATGCAAATGGCTTGGAAGTACCTAAACTCTGGTCTATACTGAAGTAAAACTACGCTCAGATTTAAACCAACAAGTGGTTCAGGACCTGGAGGCATTCTGCAGAGAAAAGATTTGTGTGCACACCAGTTGCTGTTCCCTGACTATTGTTATGCATCAAAATATAATCGCCAGAATCCGGGCCTCAGCTGTATCCGCCTATTACCATTTATGAAAATCAAATGCCTTGCTAAGATGTAAATATAAGAAATCTCACTTACAATTTCTGGAAACAGAGCCACTGTTGGAATTCCATACCCAAAGTTGTCCAATAGTGAGGATAGCAGGCAACTACCAAAATTGTGTTGTTGCTTTTTATGGAAATACAAAGAAGAGGCAGTTTATATGTGATAAGACTGGTTATGAATGGGCTGGGGGTGATGAGTGGAATGACAGAAATCTTTCATGATCAGTTGCAGCATTTTTAGGAAATTGTGCCTGCCATCTACTAATTTATTGCCTGTAATATCTGTGGTGGCTTCAGAATGCAAGGTAATCCATGTTTACTTTAAATTTAATATTGTGAACTGGTCTAGATGAGGTATCTGAAGCGTCAGCGTGTCCAGTTCTGATACTGAGATTCTATACAGTGTTCCAACTGCGATCACCCAAGGTGGTAGAGAAGATTCTTGAAGGTCTAAGGCCAATGATTTGTGTTTCTTGACCCTTGCCCATCTTGGATAGTGAAATCTCCCTGGTCCGGTTTAAATTTGCTCTTGATAGCCATAGTAAATACATTTCTGGAGAATGGGCTGCTTCCTAAGGTGCGGAAGGAGGTGGCATTTCATCTATTTCTGAAGATTCCTCTGAATATAGATGATTTGAATAATTATAGAATGGTCTCCACTCTCCTTCCCCCACATTTTTGAGCAAGGTGATTAAGTAGGTAGTGGTGGGGCAGATCCATGAATTCTTGGATGAGATGGATTTTCTGGACCATTTCATTTGGGCTTCAGGGCAGGATTCGGTACAGAAACTACGTTTGGTTGACCTGGCTGATGAGATGCATTTAGAGATGGGCGGGTGGAATGTAACTGTGTCTGTTCTTTTAGAGCAGGAATAGGGATCCTTTTTTGGCCCAAGGGCCAAATTGGCTCTGAGTAAGCATGTCAGGGGCCACATGCTAGCGGTGGACAGGCCCACCCACTGCTAGTATATATCCTCCAGCGTGATTGCCCAGACGCCATTCACACACTCATCACACTCATTCTCTCCCTCCCTCCCTCCCTCTCTCTCACCCCCCCCCCCCCAACACACTCATCCCACAACTAGGCTTTTTAAAAAGCCTCAATTTGCTCCATTTGTAAATGTCTGATTGCAGCGGGGAGGGTGCATTTTCCAAGGTGGGGCTAGAGTGTCGGGGAGGGGAGAGTTAGCCCTCCCCTCTGCAGCAGCACCCCCTCCGCAAATGTCCCCCATGCTGTAATTAAAAATGGAATAAAGGGGGGAGGGGTGATTTTTTGAGGGTTTTTTTTGTGGCGTAGTGGTGAGAGTGTTGGACTGGGACTCAGGAGATCCGGGTTCTAGTTCCCGCTCTGTCATGAAACTCACTGGGTGACTTTGGGCCAGTCACTGACTCTCAGCCTAACCTACCTCGCAGGGTTGTTGTGAGGATAAAATGGATGAGGATTATGTAAGCCGCCGTGGGTTTGGTTCCTTGCAGGAAAAAAGGTGGGGTATAAATATAATAAATAAATAAATGTTGGGGAAGAGAGAGCTAACCGTTTCCTCCTCAGCAGCAACTGCCCCTGAAAATTCCCCCTATGCTGCAATTAAATTTTCAACAATTCTCCGTTGGCACCAGAAGCATATATTGGAATTACAGATCAGATTTTCGGGGGGAGGGGGGATTTCTTATCTCCGGTTAGCTCCTGATTTGATATAACAGATTTTGGTCTGGGTGTGGGGAAAAAGGGGTACAGCCTGGGCAGAAGCTGATGGGCCTGATAGGGACCTTTCGTGGGCCGTTTTCAGCCCACGGGTCGGAGGTTCCTCATCCCTGTTCTAGATCTCTCAGCTTTTGACATGACACCTAATCCATCTGGGCTGCTTGAGATTGATGGGAGCGGGGGACACTTTCATCTAATATATATTTCTATAATTAAATATCAGTTTTGAGAGGGCATGTGCATTATGGGTAGCGGTGTGAGTCTTCCAGATTTCCTTGCTCTCCTTTGTGTTGTCGGTACTGGGGAGACCAGGGCATCAAGGACTGCACCAAAGGGTCTTGCACTCGTGATCCTGAATATCTTTTTCAGATAGACTCCCTTCTGTGGATCATTTCCCTCTCCGCTAGGAGCAACATATCTATCCATCTCGGTGTTGCTCAGTTTCTCATTTTTCCAACCTTAAGTTAGTTTTGTCCTGTTCCACATCCCTTTGTGTTTGTTTTTTTTAAACTCTGGACAAAAAACTAGTACCCATTTTTGTACGCCTTTCTCCTAATATATGCATATTTGTACACACTTTCCCCAAATATGTGCATTTTTGCAAGTAATTTCCACCAATACCGGTAATGCATTTTTGTATGTTATTTTCATGAATATATGCATTTTTGTGTAAACGTTCCCCTAATATACACGTTCTTGTGCACATTTTTTGACTGGAGAACTGCATCACAACATTTGAAGAACTGCAAATATTGAACTTCATTTCAGTATGCGTATTGGTCCAGGAAGTGCAAATTAGGCCAGTTTACATTAAAATGCAAACTGGATGACTTTATTCCCCAGCACGACTCCTCAGTCGTCTCACATCTGTCCAGGTATTCTTGTGCTTTGGGGAACATTTCATCATGAAGTGTGAGTGTGGAGGCTCTTTTTCTTTTCCCGTGAGCAGAGAGCTACTATGCTCCAGTTGTGGCCTGTGAGCAGAGAGCTACTGTGGTCTATTTCTATAGTTTAGACATTTCTGTTCTAACGTACAAATATGTTACTTACTAACAATATTCTGAAGGGACATTTGAAGTGGCCATCAGAGGTTGCTACTGTTCCCTGTAGACTCTAAATAGTTGTAGTCGATAAATTCATATTTGTGAAGTTCATTATATTTTTCTTTCAGGTTTGGGATGCTGTGGATTGGGGCTGTTGTTTAAAAACATATTCTTGCCACACCTGTGCCGTTCGAGATGTCCAGTGGTCCCCCTGTGGAAGAAGTGCTCTCACTGGAGGCTTTGATTGCATGCTTTATTTAACAGATATTGAAACAGGTAAGTACTATTGTCATTATGTGTTTGGGGAAGGGCATGGAATGGTTGCTGGGTAACATGAGTGGGAGGGTGCCATTGTGCTCATGTTCTGCTTGTGGGCTCCCCATAGGCATCTGGTTGGCCACTGTGGGACCTGAATGCTGGACTAGGTAGGCCTTTGTTCTGATCCAGCAGGGCTCTCCTTATGTTCTTACTATTTACTATTTTCATACTAGCTGGAATATCTAACAAGACATGGATGCTCTCACCAGCTAGTTAGCCATACCAATATTTTGTAGACCCTGTTGTTGAAGTTTTGTGTGTAGGTCAGCTTCCTCAACCTGGTGGCTTCCAGATGTGTTGAACTACAACTCCCAGCATCCCCTAGCCAGTCATGGGAGTTATAGCCCAACACATTTGGAGGGTGCTGGATTGGGGTATTTGAGGCAAAAACAAGGGGGAACTCCTCCCCAAATATGTAGGAAGTCATCTGACTTCTTTCAAAACCCAGCAGAAGGTACCAGTAAGCCAAAAATAACACTATTTATACAAACAATTAGACAAGGTGCCGGTGTTTGCGGTGATAATCAATTCCTCCAGATTTGCAATGGCGTGGTTATTGTCAATTTTGTTGTTGTTGTTTTTAAAACTTCAGTTGTGGCTGTAAGGGATTGCTCCATATTTGGAATGTAAATTCCATTAAGTCTTACCTTGGAATATTCATATTTCTGGGTTAATAAAGGTTTTTACACTGCTATATATGAGTTTTACGGGTCTGCTTTGCTTGGAGTTAGGTGGGGAAAGGATTAATGTACCGGAACGTTCTTTTCAGATAAACTGTTCCTGCATCATGTCTTCAGGTCATTTTCCTTTTCACAGCCATATATCTATGATGGTTTCCCCCGCTCATTATCATTATAACTTGATGTCGATTGTAACAGGAAGCTAATGGACTAAATTCCCAGCGCTGTGAGTGCTGTGCCCAGTGGTACAACATCATTACTGCATGTTTAAAGCAAAGTAAATTTTTGCTGCTTTTCTAAACCAGTATGATCAAAATCTATGGGTTATAAAGTGGTGAATGCCTTTTTGTACACTTGGCAAGTACATAGTACCCAATATAAATGAAATATAGTGCCAAGGCTGACCGTACCATTAGACAGAGTGAGGCAACCACCTCAAGTGGCAGATGCTGGGGGGAGGGTAGTGGAGGCAGCCCCCTACCTGGTCCTTCTCAGCCCCCAGCTGTTGTGTGTTAGAGGACAAAGCTGTGTGTGCCACATGGCCTGTCCTCCCTGCCTCCCCAAATTAGTTTGCTGCCCTTCGGTGTGAAGAATGCTTTTCTGTTGCCAGTGTGGAAGAAAGATTCAACTGCCAGTCCTGTTGGCTTACATGGAAGTGTGTGTGTGTGTGTGTGTGTGTGCATGGCAGGGCGGGGGATGGGGGGAACCACCATCTTGTCCTTTGATTCAGGCAGCAAATTATCTTGGGACAACCCTATTAACAATGCATTTTATCACTCAAGATAATAAGCTAGTTTAGGGTGCAATCCTATGCATGTTTAGACAGAAAAAAGTCCTACAACTCCCAGCATTCTCCAGCCAGCCATGCTGGGAGTTGTAGGACTTTTTTCTGTCTAAAGATGCATAGGATTGTGCCCTTAAAGCATTTATATAAATTAGCAAGTTGATTGAAAGGCGTGTCCACACCAGTGCCAATCCCTGTGCTGGGTTATTAATCATCTGTCAATGCACAATGGATCAGTACAATCTGTGCTAAGGAACTGTTCTGTTCTGCACTGGTGCCATGCTTCAGTGTGCAAAGCATGAGATCTACACTGAGATTACACTGAGATCTAATACAGAGCACCAGTTTGATGGCGTTAATTGAGTGTTGGACACACCGGGGATACCTAGACTCAAATCTGCACTCAGCCATGAAGCTCATGAAGTAGACTTGGGATAGTCACTAACTCTCAGGCTCAGCTACCTTGCAGGGTTGTTGTAATGTGTGGGGAGGTACCCTGAGCAAAGGGAGGGCTAAACATATAAGAAATAAATAAAAGTTAGAGCAATCTGTTTCCTCCAGTTTGTGCATATCCACCGATTGTCTAACTCTTGTGAGATTTGGAGTGGTTTGGAATGGTGGATCCACAATTGGCTACAGAATCGGACTCAAAGAGTGCTTATCAATGGTTCCTTCTCAAACTGGGGAGAGGTAACGAGCGGGGTACCACAGGGCTCGGTCCTGGGCCCAGTGCTCTTCAACATTTTTATTAATGACTTGGATGAGGAGGTGCAGGGAATGCTTATCAAATCTGCAGATGACACAAAGTTGGGTGGAACAGCTAATACTCTGGAAGACAGAAATAAAATTCAAAGCGATCTCGATAGGCTGAAGCGCTGGGCCGAAAACAACAGAATGAAATTTAATAGGGATAAATGCCAAGTGCTGCACCTAGGGAAAGGAAACCAAATGCAGAGTTACAGAATGGGGGACACTTGGCTCAACAATACTACAAGTGAGAAGGATCTTGGAATTGTTGTAGATCACAAACTGAATATGAGCCAGCAATGCGATGTGGCTACAAAGAAGACAAATGCTATTTTGGCTGCATTAATAGAAGTATAGCGTCCAAATCGCGTGAAGTGATAATTCCCCTTTCTCCTAGAGTGTCGGAGGCCAGCAAGCTTGGGTAAGCCCTGCCTCTGGGGCTGGGAAGGCAGACTTTGATCTGAGCTTCCCGGAGGAGGCGGGGCCTCCCCCAGGAAACCCCTGTTTTTTCTTCTGCCTCGGAAAGGAAGGCAGACTTTCGCGCTGCTCCAACGCGAGAAAAAAAGAAAGAAAAAGAAAGCAGAAAGAAAGAAGAAGCCGGGACGATAGGAAAGGGTCCCAGAGCCCCAAGCCTTCACTTTGGGTGGAGAAGCAGACGGCCTGACCCGGTCATCCCCCACCTCTCGCATGGGGGGGAACTGACCCATCCGTCCCGGGAGGGCCCTGGCGGGGGGGAGGGAGCCATCTCCTGGGGGTCGAGCCACCAAAGGGGGGGAAGGGATTTGGGTACGATGGTCCCGGCCCTCCCCCCTCCCACTGGCACCAGCCAAGGAGTTGGGACCAGATCCCCCCTCCCCCCCGCCAAGCGGCGCGTATATCGGGCTGGAGCCCTCATGCCTGCCGCCCCACCGCCTCACCCCCCTGCCTACCTGTGGCAGTAGGAGGGCGCTGGCTGGGCCCTCATGCGCACGGAGCGCGACCGCCTAAGCCCGTGCCTCCTCGGAGGCTGCTGCGCGCCTGCCCGCCCGCCATTGGAGGGCCTGCCCCTCCCCGCTCTAGCCACACTCACCGGATGGCTGCCACACGCCAGCTATTCGGCGGTGCGGCCTGCCGCCGTGCGACCGCTCTGACCTGCCTCCTCCCATAGCAGAGCTGGAGCGGCGGACCCGGGACTGGCGGGGGGGGGGTCTGCGGTCCGACCTGGCCTCCGCGCGCCAGCTGTTAGGCGGCCGACGCTGGCGCTGCGGATAGGCGCCATGCGCGCGCGCCTCGGTAGGGGCCAGCGCTGCCGCAGCTGAGCCGCGGCTGCCATTAGTCCAGCCCTCATCCGCAGGGCTCTAGGCACCACGCCGCGGCAGCCGAGTCCGGCCGCCATGCCCACGTGGCAGTTACAGGAGGCGGCCATCTTGGGGCCCACTGGCGGGCCCGCCATCGTTCCTTCTCACGCTGGCTCAGCTTGTCTAAGCATGGAAAGCTAAGCAGGGCCAGACCCGGTTTTCCCGCGGTCGCCATGGGGCGGGTGCGCGCCTCAAACAAGGCAAGGTCAATATAGGACACAGACCAAGGGGGGGCAAGAAGGGCCTGACCCCCCCCCTGACCTCCCCCCCACCCCGCCAGACAAGCCAGCCTCGGCGGAGAGCATGCGGCACAGGGCGCTGAACGGCCACCAGGGGGAGCCGGTTTCCCATTAGCTACCAAAAAAAACAACAACCCTTTTTTCATCTCTTGCCCTCAGGATTGTAATAACATATTCCACGACCATGGAACAGGCAAACTCAGCCCAAGCTAGCACATCAACCTCACCTACCAAGGAGGTAGCAGAGCAGCGAGCCTCACAACCACAAGAGGCTTTCCCAAGCCCCCGCAGCTGCGGCAGCGAAGGAATGTACCTGCTAATGGCTAGGATGGTCCAAACGATGGATAACATCAGCAGCGAATTAACTCGAAGCAGAACAACTGAGCGCGACAGCGTAAGCCAATCACGAAGGCGACGATCCCCTTCACCTGTAGCAACAAGGGAGACGGGGACCATCGTAGAAGCTAACCCGACGGGCTCCAAGGGGAAACGGTCATACAGCAGCCCAGTCACGGCCAGCGTAACAAAACGGAGGCACACCTCCGGAGGAAGAGCAGGTTCTCCTGCCGCTTCCATTAGCACCTGGTCCAGCCGCTCTCCCTCTCGGGCAAGCGCAGCATCCATCTCCGACCAGCGAAGACGGTGAAATATCCGACGATAGCGATGAAGAGAGTGACACCCCCAGCGACACCCCCCCAAAAGGGCGACTCTTTGCGGCAGAGGCCTTCCCCAAAATGATATCCAGAGTTCTGGGCGAAGTAGACCTGGATGACAATATCAACGCTACAACCGACGAAGTACCAGAAAGCGTGGGAAACCTATCAGTCTTCCCAGAGGAAGAGCTACCATCACATCCAGCAGTTCCCATCCTGTGGAACCTACGAAAAATTCTACGCCAAGAGTGGGCCAAACCGGTCAACCCTAAGCTGCCACATCGTGCCTGTAACAAGCTCTACCGGTTAGCACAAAAAGACATGGCGCAGCTAGCGATACCCAAAGTAGACAACCCAGTATCTGCTCTGACATCTAAATCGCTAATGCCCGTCGAAAGGGACGAACTACCGGACCACCACGACAGGAGAGCTGACACGGCACTCCATAAGTGCTTTGAGGCCTCCACCACCTCTGTCAGGGCTTCCACCACAGCCACAATAGTGGCACGCGCCCTTCGTCTGAGAACAGACAGGATACTGCAGGGAAACGTCCAGAGACATCAAAAACTTCATTAAGGACACTCACACCGCAGCCTCCTTCCTGGCAGATGCCTCGCTGGACTCCTTCCAGCTAGGAGCAAGGGCAGCGGCCTCAAGCATAGTGGCCAGGAGAAACATATGGCTACGCAACTGGGGAGTCGACGGTAAGACTAAGTCTAGCCTGGCAAGCGTACCCTTCGCTGGAAAACAGCTCTTTGGCGACCCGCTGGCGCACGTCCTTGTAGAGACAAAGGACAAGAAAAGAGCCCTACTGAACTCTCAGAAAAAAGACTCCAAGCGCCCAGCCCAGAAGTATGGCTCCTTTCGTTCCTCTAGGAGCAACTCTTCCTCTACTCCCTCCTCCTCCAACCACAACTTTTCATCAGGAGGTCGCAAGCCTCGCTGGCACAAGGGCAACAACACGAAGGGAGGACCACGTAAGGGCGCCCCTGCCCATAACAAGAAGTCCAACTCCGCCTGACTACTCCCCTCCCCCTGTGGGAGGGAGACTTCACGGCTTCTCAGAGACTTGGAAACAATTCTTCTCCGACCGCTGGATTCTGGAAATAATCCAAGAGGGCTACTCTTTGGAATTCAGGAAGAAGCCAAAAGAGAGCTTTTTCAGGACCCACCGGCTCAGAGACCCGGTCAAGCATCTGATTACCGTAACAGCCATCCAACACCTCCTACGCATCCGAGCAATCGAGAAAGTCCCAAAGGCACAGAGGGACCAAGGAATATTCTCTGTCTTCTTCACAGTCCCAAAGAAGAACGGGGGAACCCGGCCCATCCTGAACTTAAAGAAAGTCAACCGCTTCATGAAGAAGCAGAAATTCAGGATGGATACCCTGAAGTCAATCAAGGAGTGCCTACAGAAGGGAGACTTCCTCTCCTCAATAGACCTGACCGAAGCATATCTGCACATTCCCATACGCCCAGCACACCGCAAGTTCCTGCGTTTCAGCTATGGCAACAAACAATACCAATTCAGAGCTCTTCCCGTCGGCTTGTCAACAGCACCGAGGGTATTCACAAAGGTGCTACTGGCCCCAGTGGCACTACTTCGGACAAAGGGAGTCCAGCTACACCCGTACCTGATCCGCTCTCGGACAACATCCTAATCCGCTCTCGGTCACACGCACAGAGCATCAAAGACACAGAACTGGCAGTGTCAACGCTTCGCAGTCTAGGAACGCTTCGCAGTCTAGGGTGGCCGGGTGACCGGCCAGATGGGCGATTGATAAATGTAATAAATAAATAAATAGGATTCCTGATCAACGCGGAGAAGAGCTCCCTTACTCCTTCACAGGTACTTACGCACCTAGGGGTCACCCTGAACACAGTCAGGGATATGATGTTCCTGTCTCCCGACAGGCAAACATCAACGAGCCGACTGGCGGCACACCTCCTCTCCAGGGGCACAGCCCCACTCAAGGACCTGGCCAAGCTCCTGGGGATGATGGTGTTCTGCCAGGATTCTGTGTAGTGGGCCAGATTTCACTCCAGACCCTTACAGAACTTCCTCCTAGACTACCAGTACGAAATTGCTCGCAACCTCAACCCACAGCTGTGCCTTCCCCTCCCAGTGACCAAGTCCCTGAGATGGTGGTGCCACCCAGCTCACCTCTCTCAAAGAGTCCCAAACTGGAGAGGGTTCAGAGGAGGGCAACAAGGATGATAAAGGGACTGGAAACAAGGCCCTATGACAGTGATGGCGAACCTATGGCACGGGTGCTACAGCTGGCACACAAGGACCTCTCTGTGGGCACTAGAGCCATTGGTCACCAGATTGCGAAAAGATCGTCCGTCCCCTTCTGCAAAACACTAATGATCTTGTTCTTTCTCACAGTGTGGAACAGAATGATTTTATTCTAGAATTCCTGTTACAGAATTCTTTTCTACATTGTTATCACATTTAAAAGATTTTGAAGAATGATGCACAGAGCATGGCTTGGATGTAAAGCCCTAACAGTTGACCTGAGTGCTGCATGTGTTGCTCTCAAACTAACGGAGTATGAGCCAAGGTTTGACAAATTATCAGCATGCATGAAATAGCAAAAATCACATTAATTGTGCAAAAGCATGCCCAATGCAAACTTTTACCTAATGCAGTGTTTGCAGTCCAAGACATAAAGTGTTTAAAATGTGTTAAGAACGTTTAGTTTTCTTGTTTATCTTGCTCATCCTAGTACAGGTTGACTTTTACTTTTACTAATCCGACACCAGTAGAAGCAGGGAAAGGACCCGGGGTATAAAGCTTGCCCCATACAATTTCAGTCTGGCATATAATCATATTACAAGTTGAGAATCCCTTATCCAAAAATACAGGTGCCTAATCATTTAAAAAGTTTGTATAAATTACCTTCAGGCTATGTGTATAATGTAATACTATAATTTTTTGAGTTGATTTTTTTTTCAACAAAAAACTGTTGAAAGCTCTGTTATTGTGTTTTTCTTTAAAGACAAAAGATGTTAATTAGTTCAGACAGTTGTATGAGTTGTTTTTCTAAAACTAAAACCTCGGTATTCAGGTTTAATTGCAGTGTTGGCACCTTGAAATAAATAAGTTGGTTTTGTGTTGCAGTTTGGGCACTCGGGCTCAAAAAGGTTCGCCATCACTGCCCTATGAGGAGAGACTGAAAGAACTGGGCATGTTTAGCCTTCAGAAGAGGAGACTGAGGGGAGATATGATCGCACTCTTCCAGTACTTGAAGGGTTGTCACAAAGAGGAGGGCCAGGATCTCTTCTCGATCATCCCAGTTTGCAGGACACGGAATAATGGGCTCAAGTTACAGGAACCCAGATTCCATCTAAACATCAGGAACAGTTTCCTGACTGTCAGAGCAATGAGACAATGGAACCAACTACCTAGGGAGGTGGTGGGCTCTCCCACTCTGGAGGCATTCAAGGTGCAGCTGGACAGCCATCTGTCAGGGATGCTTTGACCTGGATTCCTGCGTTGAGCAGGGGGTTAGACTCGATGGCCTGGTAGGCCCCTTCCAACTCTACTTTTCTATGATTCTATGGTCCATGTTCTAGGTCAGCTCACTCCATCCTGTTCTTGCTTAATGGGGTAGAAAGATGTTCACAGCATATCCTCTGGTTTTCTACTCTGTTGAATTGGTAGGAAGGGGAGATGCAGAAATGGCTCTAAAATAGGAGCGGGGTGGGGGAGAAAGAGAATGAAGCATGATGTATGGGAAGGGCCCACGTATCATTGTGGGGGGAGCAGCATGAGCCTGCAACATGGGCTGCCTCCCCAACACATGCTACCAGCCTATCCCATCCATACAATCTCAAGATTTGTATTTATAGTCAGGCAAGCTAGCATGGGGTATTTGTGTGCATATGTGTATATGTGAGAGCTAGACATTTATTTGCATATATTTTGGGCCTGTAAATCTTACCAGCAGCACTGTGACCCACTGTCCCTAGATTAATGTTTCTGATCATTGTGGTGCTTTGTCCTTCCTCCCAGCTGTCCCTCCCACCTACCTATGCACAAGAAACCCTGAGTCTGGTCGTTCTTGAGAGAGCAGGTCACATAAGGAAGCACAGATCTCTCGGGCTCTCCGTTTATTGCACAAGCACCCTCTCTCTGTTCTAGAGAAGGGCTTGGGCCAGCGATTGCCTGTTCTGAATGTATCTTGTTCTGCTTTCACTCTGCTTCTGATTGACTTCCAGAAAATCTCACAAGATCTAGACAGTAGGTAGATATGGGGAAATAAGTCTACCACTTTATCATTTCTCATAACACCCTTTTGACTTGGAACCGTATAGCCACAAAATAGCACGTGGCTGCATCCCACATTAAAAAAAGTTAAGTCCCAGGAATACTCATTAGTAATTACTATGCCTGGAATAGCAAGATGTGAACATGTCTAGAATGCTGGAGCACCTTGATATATCCTTGGAATGTTGTGATTTTACAGTGAGACAAATTAAACAAATTACAAGAAGCACAAGACTGCTGCAGAAAACAACAGCCCTGGTTGTGTTCTCCCCATAACAGCTGTTACCATTAGCAATTACTTACACTGTATACCGCATGTCCTTAATTGTGAGTTTCTCCACCAGCAGCAACATGGGTGCAGAGCAGTGCATAAGTTGTCAGAACCTGGGGTGAGTAGTGTATTAGACATTTTACTGGAGGAGGGGCAAATTTCTAGTGACCTCTGCCATGCCCCTTCCTTGATTAGCTTCCGCCATGCATTAAAAATGTGGCTTTTCAGGCGGGAATATGGGGTGGGTTAGGATTTTTAAGTTTTGTACTGTTTTTAATTGTGTTTTACACTCTGTTTTTTTTCCTTGTATTTTATTGGACTGTACATCGCTCAGAGTGGCCGGATGACTGACCAGATGGGTGATTCAAAAATATAATAAATAAATAAATAAATATGCATCCTTAGACATAGAAGTGACTTGCCAGCACATTCTCGTTACAACGTGTGTGTTTTAAAACCAGACGTTTGACCAATAGCTCTCTGGGCGGGTCGCAGACAAATTCCTGAGCTATAAGAGATTGTACAGTATGACCAATATCTAAAGATAGAAAAGGCAGGCAAAGAATTATCATAGAAACATAGAGTTGGAAGGGGCCATTAAGTCCAACCCCTTGCTCAGTGCAGGAATCCAGTTTAAAGCATCCCTGACAGATGGCTGTCCAGTTTCTGCTTGAATACCTTCAGCAATGGAGAGCCCACCACCTCCCTAGGCAGCTGGTTCCATTATCTGACTACTCTGACCGTTAGGAAGTTTAATGGACCATTAGGAAGTTCAACCAAAATCTGCCTTCCTCTAACTTAAGCCCGTTATTTCATGTCCTAGTGGATGATAGAGAACAGGTTGAGGACCTCTTCTGTGTGACAACCCTTTCACTACTTGAAAAGTGCTATCGTATCCCCCCTCGGTCTTCTCTTCTCAAGGACAAACATCCCCGGTTCCTTCAATCGTTCTTCATAGGACTTAGTGTCTAGTCCCCTGATCATCTTCATTGCCCTTCTTTGAACTTGTTCCAATTCATCAGAATCCTTGTTAAAGTGTGGTATCCATAACTGGACACAATATTTGAGGTGAGGTCTGATCAGTGCAGAGTAGAATGGAATTATCACTTCCTGTGAGGGCAAAGACTTGTTCTCTGCTGCCTCAAAGGAGAGGGCTTGAGCTAAAGGTCTTAAGTTACAGATGAGTATATTTTGCTTGAACATCAGGAAAAACTTCTTAATGGTAAAAGTAGTTTGTAAGTGGAACCAATTTCCTTTGGGGGGCGGGCGCTCTCCCTCACTGGAGGTCTCCAAGGAGAAACTCATTCCTCTAACATTTAGTTGCCTTCAGTGCCATTTTTTGGTAGAAAGGCGGGAATCAAATCAAATCAACCTCTGGATTGTTGGGCTAGATGGCTTCCATGGTCCCCTTCAACTTTCCTTGGCTTTTGATGGACGTGTGTGTACCTGTGTGTGTGTGTCAGGGATGGGGACTCGGACTCGGGGACTGGACTCATGAGTCCGACTGAGTCCCCCCTCTGACTCGAGTCCCACTCGAGTCCCAATAATTTATGTGGGACTCGAGACTCGACTCGGGACTCGAGCCCAAGGACTCCTCCGCCTCCGCCGCCGCTCTCGCCTCTGCCGCCGCCGCCGCCCTCACCTCCGCCTCCGCCTCCGCCGACCTCGTCGCCATCGCCGTAGCACACAGCACGCCGCGTCACGCCGCCAGCGCCGTCGCTCTGTTTTTGAACCACAGCAACCCCGCCAAAAACAGAGCGACGGCGCTGGCGGCGTGACGCGGCGTGCTGTGTGCTACGGTGATGGCGATGAGGTCGACGGCGGCGGCAGCGGAGGCGGAGGAGGAGGAGGTGAGGGCAGCGGCGGCAGAGGCGGCAGAGGCGAGGGCGGCGGCGAGGGCAGCGGCGAGGGCAGCGGCGGCGGTGAGGTGAGGGCGGCGGAAGTGGAGGTGAGGGCAGCGGCGGCGGTGGCAGAGGCGAGGTGAGGGCGGCGGCGGTGGCGAGGTGAGGGCGGCGGCAGCAGTGAGGTGAGGGCGGCGGAGGTGGAGGTGAGGGCGGCAGCGGCAGCGGCCCATGGAGGGAGCAGGAGGGTCTCCGCGGGAGGAAGGGCAGCTCTTCTTCCTCTTGCGGAGACCCTCCTGCTCCCTCCATGGGCCGCCGCTTTGGGAGGGACTCGGGACTCGGGACTCAACTCGAGTCACCATTTTGGACCTCGGACTCTAGACTCGACTCTAGACTCGGGACCAAAGACTCGGGACTCGACTCGGGACTCGGGACCAAGGACTCTTCAACATCCCTGGTGTGTGTGTGTGTGTGTATGTACCTGTGTGTGTGCGTAATAGAAAAGTGGGCTCAAAATAAATAACAGCACCAGCTTACTTTGATCCCACCCCCTTTGTTCTTGTTTATTGTTACCCGACATTTCTCACAGATACGTCAGTGACACTTTCAGGGCAGGGGGGAGAACCAGCTTGTTCCTGGAATCCAAATTGGGTGCCTTCTCACTTGAAAAACATGAAGCCAGCTGGATGGATTAGGACTGCATTATTTCACCGAACCATTCACTCACCTCTCTCCGTTGCTCTTCATCAGCACAGATCTTATTTCGTCATTGATTAACTTCACTTCGATGTCCCCCAGCCGCGGCTCCACGAGATAACCTTTTTCTCTCTTAATTTTTTTTTTGGTTTTTTTTTTGTGGCAAGCTTGGAGAGATTGTTCCTTCTTCCAAATCAGGCCTGTACAGTGCCACCCCCACAGCCTGATTGCAACCCTTTCATCGGGGAGAGGGCCGCCAACAGTTGGGTGTTTTCAGACCCTTGGGGAAATTCCAGAGGTCCACTGTTTGCAACCCGCCCTGCCCCCTGACGCTAAGGTCCCATCATACCTTCCTGTACCTCCAGGGCAGTGGTGTAGTGGTAAAATTTAGAAGTGCAGGCACTCATCATGACAAGTCACCATAGCCACGCCCTGTTGCAGACCAGCTCCCAGGAGAACAGCTTCTTTGTAAATGAGGATTCTGGAGATTCTAATTTTTTCTTAATTTGTATCAAATTTAAACAAACAAAAACAGAGCATAATTTTGCAACGGACTGAGAGAGAAGGCCTTACTACTACTAACGATAAAGCATTACATTGCTTTTAGTTTCACTTTGCTAAGAAAAAAATATTAATCCTGTAGAGTTGCAGCATTGTTCCCAAGCAGTGGAATCTGGTGGCTCCAATGTCAGTGGGACAATGTTATCCAGTCTGGGCTTCATTCTGAACTTTAAAGGAGCTATCCATGGTGCTGGAGCATATCCCCCAAAATAGGTTCGGCAACATGGATAGCTCCTTAAAAGTTCAGACCTCAACCCAGAGTGGATACACTGCCCCACTGACCTTGGAGCCACCTGCCTCCACTGCCCCCAAGGACAGTCCAAACACTGTTTAAACCAGATGTTTTTGGCCTACAACTCCCAGCATGCCCCAGCCAGTGTAACTGGCTGGGGCATGCTGGGAGTTGTAGGCCAAAAACATCTGGGGACCCAAGGTTGGAGAACACTGGTCTAAACACTCATAGGATTGCACCTTAAATGTCAGAACTGTGTGGGCCTGTCGTAGCACTTTACAGCAAGTGCTCCTGGAGCCAAGCTCAGGAGCATGTGTTGCACCCTCAGGAGCGCTCCCTCTGATGACCTAAGGGGTGTGGCGATCGCTCAATGCTACAATAGGTCACAGAAAGCAAGGAAACAGGTGACCACCCCACTCAGCTATGCAACTGGTTCCAAAT
Organism: Shinisaurus crocodilurus; assembly: GCA_021292165.1. Taxonomy (NCBI): domain Eukaryota; kingdom Metazoa; phylum Chordata; class Lepidosauria; order Squamata; family Shinisauridae; genus Shinisaurus; species Shinisaurus crocodilurus. The sequence goes on from CM037876.1 coordinate 292,967,995, forward strand.
TCCAATAATATATTTTGTTTTTATCCCACCCTTCCTTCGAGGAGCTCAGGGTGACATAGGTGATTCTCTCCCACGCTGGCCATTTTATCCTAACAATGACCTTGTGAGGCAGGCTAGGCTCACAGAGAGGGAGAGAGAGAGAGAGAGAGAGATGGCCCCAGTGTCTGAGTGACTGAGTGTGGATTTAAAGCCAGATCCCCCCAGTCCGAATTCAACATTCTAGCGCAGCAGTTTCCCAGCCTGGACCCTCCTAGAAGTATTGGGCTGTAACTCCCATCATCCTTAGCCAGCAGGGCTAAGAATGATGAGACATATGAAGGGCACCAGGTTGGGGAAGGCTGCTCTAGGCAATTCTAGCTCTGTTTTGTATATATTGCATGATGATTACCGGTATGTATTACAAAAATCTCACAAAATAATTGAAAGCAACCCCTGTTCAAAGCTAAGCAGACAGCTTTGCTGGGCACAGTTACATATCCCAGAAAGTCAGCAAATTTTACAGTTCCTGAACGATTTTTTGTTGTTGACAAAGTGTAGATTCTCTGTCCTAGCATATCATTTAAAAAGTTGTTGTTGTTGTTAAAATAACAATAGAGCATTTTTAGAGTGTGTTGTAACTGCTGCTAGTTCAGCAAAAGTTCAGCAAAATCTGGCATGCTAATGTTGTTTTAAAATTTATATTTATATATTGTAGCATTTGAATAACAGTGAACATTTTAATTAAACTGCCAGCACTTGGCACAAATAAAATAATGCTGTTGCACCTGCAGATTGTTGGAGGGTGGGGGATCATGTTCTTGGCATGCCATGAATGCCAGTTTGGTCCTATTAGCACAATTGGAATGAAATGCCATTCTGGGATGATTTCATGCACTTTATTTGGTGCACTGGAGATTGCCCAACATTATAGTTACATTAGAGTTCATGAATTAAATATAATTTAAATGCATATCCATCATAAGTATGTTTGGTCTAGTTTTGATGGGGGAATGTAGGTTAGTTAAAGCTCGCTTTATGATTCTGTTTCATTTGCTGCGCTATCTGAATATCACTCCAAATATCATTTGATAGCAGAGAATGCAAGGCTTACAAATGCCCAAATAAATATAATAAATGTTTAGTTATCCAAAATCTGAAAAAGCCATATATTTGTAATTCTTGTGGTGTTGAAGGCACAGATAGAGACACTCCTTAGATGGCAAAAAGTAGGATAAAAATGAAACCAATTAAAAAAAAAAGGATATGTGACTTAACTCATAGAAAGCAGTTTGAGGAACATGGCTACCAATAATGGTTGAAAGCTTTTGGGAATGCCCTGCTTCATGTCCTATTCTTTAAGGGGGCAGGATTCATATTATTTACTAGCTTTTTTTACCCAGCGTTGCACGGGTCGTCATTTTCCTATAGGCACTATTTGTTCGAAATTCCTTAAGGTAGCTGTCCACTGTTTGGAATCCCAGCTCCCCCGGAACTACCAGCTCCCCTGGGACTACACAATGAAATCCCTGCTCCCTTTCCCCTGGGACTGCACAATGAAATCCCTGCTGTCCCGGGACTACACAATCAAATCCCTGTTTCCTTACACACACACACACACACCTGGGACTATGCAACAATGAATTCCCTGTGTGTGTGTCCCTGGACCACACAGTGAAATCCCTGCTTCCCCCCCCCCCCCGGGACAACACAATGAAATCCCTGCTTCCCCCCCCCCCCCCCGGGACTACACAATGAAATCCCTGCTTCCCCCCCCCCCCTGGGATTGCACAACAATGAATTCCCTGTGTGTGTGTCTGGCCCACACAATGAAATCCCTGCTTCCCCCCCCCCAGGAATACACAATCAAATCCCTGCTTCTCCCCCCCACCCGGGACTGCACAACAATGAATTCCCTTCCCCCCCAGTACTACACAATGTAATCCCTGCCCCCCCCGGGACCACACAACAATGAATTCCCTGCGGGCCCCCCAGGAGCACACAATGTAAGCCCTGCCCCCCCCCCCTGGACTACACAATGGTGTTGCACAGGTTGTCATTTTCCTATAGGCACTATTTGTTTGAAATCCCCCCCCATGTAGGCCCCGCCCCGGCTGTGGTTCATGTGAACATTCTGTTTGGACGTAGGAGAGATTTGCATATCCACTGCTGATTGGGCCCCTGAGGCAGTGCATACCAGCATTCTAAATGCCGTTGGAGCGATTTGCATAACCGCTCCTGAATGGCCCCTGCGAGCATTCCAAGTGACACCATTGGCTCTCATCTATTTTGGGCCATACAGGCACACCGAGGGTTTTTCGAAGATTTGAACCCACCAGTCTTTGTCCTTGGGTGATGGGAGTATGCGTGCCAAATTTGGGGCGGATCCGTCCAACCGGGTAGGAGCCAATGCGATGCACGCGAGCCGTTCAGACATACGTACACACACATGTAAAACTGGAAATTTGGAAATCGGAAATGGATCGGAAATCAGAAACATTGAAATGGAATCGTAAAATATTTAGTATAGCGTGTGTTGCCTTTACGTCCACCAGATGGCGCTGTTTTTCAAAAAAGCATGTTTTTACCTGTCACAGGTGTGACATCTATATAATAGGTAGATAAAAACACGCGCGTATTCGAATGCAATGTTGTGTCAAAATTTCAAAGCAATCGGTGAAGAACTTTTGGAGATTTAAGATTTTGAACAAACGAATATTTACATTTTTATTTATATAGAAGAAGATTCATTAAAATATTTATATCCCATCTTTCTATCAATTTTGATATTACAGTAAAAGCAAATATGATAAATATTTCTTTTTTTAAAAAAATCTTATGATAAGGGCATGGTGGAGCAGTGCGTTCTCGGGCGGCACCATGGATGTGGAGCACCCTCTCACCATGCTTATCTGGAAAATGTAACATCTTTGTTAAGCTTTTTGAAATGCTGTGGAGAGAAGACCTACCTATTGTGCCAGGACCTCATTTAGCACTATATCTTTTATACATGAATTTTTCTGTGCTTGTCAATTTGCTGTTCTGTGGTTGCTGCTATATACTTCTGTTTGCTGTTCTATGATAGCTGGGCACACTTGGACTATGCATGAGATCTCTCACAGATATCTGTAAGGGCATGGCTGCTACTGTTATCAGTACCCCCCCCCCTCTTTTTTGCTTTTAGAATCCCTATGTGGGCTACATGGCTAGTTGAGCCCCAGATATTCTTCAGAGCAAGGAAAGGAGATTGCAGAAAGAAACTAGCTTTTGAGGGTAAAATTATTTTTGATGGTACCATACAATTTGCTCTATAGTTCTCAGGGCAGCTTCACACATTGGGCCAGTTCAGATGATCACAATGAACCATGGTTTATCATGACTGGAATGAGCCACAGTGACCCTTGGGCTCGTGCGCTCCCCTCCCCTCTCCTCCAGTGTGGCCACGAGGAGTTTGGAAGCTTTGCTCCTGTTTGTTTGTTTTATTAACCACAACTTGTCATTTTGTCTGAAACTGTCAAACTGTACTTAATCTTAACTATGGTTTGTTTGAAACAAGCCAACTTCATAAACCATGGTTTGAAGTTGGCTTGTTTAAAAAAAATCATTGTTAAGATTAAACAATGGCTGGATGAAATGACAAGCTACAGTTAATTTAAAAAATGGATACAAAACCTTCTGATTTCCTTCTTGTGGCTATACTAGAGGAGGAGGGGGGAGCCCATGAGCCTGAGGCTTGCTGCAGCCTGTTCTTGTTACCATAAACCATGGTTTATCATGATGTCTAAACCAGCTCATTATGTGCGGAAACAGGTTTTTCTGTTTTCATTATATTTAGAAAAGGCTTTCTATAGAGCATCTGAAGAATAGGAAACATACAATACTGATGCATATATAAAACCAATCATAAAACTGTGATTACCAAACATCATATTTGGCAATGCACAAAAGCAGGAGCATCTTCCAAAACAGCATCTCAGTCATTTCCCAAAGCTTGGCCGTATATATGAGTTTTTACTAATTGATTAAAGTCTATAGGAAAGAGAAGGCTAGCAGGCCTCCTTAAGGACCTCATTCCATCACTGTGGTGCCACAGCAAAGAATGCCCTCCTACATGGTGATATAAATGAAACATCCCTAAGCGATAGGAGCTAGAGCCGTGACCCCTTCCTGAAGATTTTAACTTTTGCAGTGGATGTTGTATAGGGAAATACCATGGGAAGAATGCCATAGGAGTGCACACCCCAGGGTCCCTTGGCAAATTAGCATCACATCATGTACCCATATTGTCTACATGTCATAACACAAACATTACGTGTTTAATGTACATAATGCATACAGGTACACATTATAAGCAAAATGAATGGTGGCTTCACTCTAATGATAAGCTGACGTTTCTAAGGCCATAGTCCTATGCATGATTAGACAGAAAAAAGGCCTATAACTCCCAGCATGCTCCAGCCAGCATAGCTGGCTGGGGCACGCTGGAAGTTGTAGGCCTTTTTTCTGTCTAAACATGGATAGGATTGCACCTTAAATATTAGGAAACACCTTCACCTGTTTGTTCTTCCCCATTCTTTCTGAAGGGATGAATCCATGCTCATTCTTTCAATCAGAGGGCTAATCTGAATCTAGCAGCTACGCCCCCCCCCTTTTGCTGTTGAGTAGGTACAGCGGGCCCAATCCAGATCTTAAAAGCCCCTGACTCTAGGGTCCTGATCTGGATTGGGCCCCCTGTGCATACTCTAGAGTAAAAAGAAAAAAGGCATAGCTGCTAGAAAAAGAGTTGAAGTAATGTCTGTGGTCATTGGCCCTGGGCAACTGGGACCTGTAAGGCACGAGGCAGCAGGACCTTTGCTCTCGTTTCCCCAGGGAAGTCTGCCTGTGCACTTCACTGATCTTGTTCCATTTAAGAAGTTCCCCCAACCAGTGAACTGGCAAAACTTTTGTTTGTGCTTTAATACTATTTTAAACTCTGCTGCTGTGTGGTTTTAAAATGTTAGATGTGGTTTGAGGGCTTGTCTTCTGGTTTGGGTACTCGGTAGGGTGGCCAGGTGTCTTACTTTATAAAGGACAGTCCTCTGTTTTGGAGAGCTGGCAGAGGACAGTCCACGATCTGTAGGTGTCCTCTCTTTGATGGGCTGCCTAGTCCAAGTCTGGTTTAAAGTCAACGATAAGGAGGCAGCAGGAGCCTTGAACTTGCCCATCCACTGTGAGCACCAGGACAACAGACTGAGCAGGCACACACGTCAACTGGTCAGTCTTGTCCACTATGGTAAGATGTATTGTATATTGTTGTTGTGAGATGTATTGTATATTGTTTTTGTTGTTGTTGTTGTTGTTGTTGTTGTTGTTGTTGTCGTCGTCATCATCATCATCATCATCATCATCATTGCTGTCCTTTTTTTGGTGGTGCAATTCTTCTTTTTTGGCTATGCATAAGTGGCCACCCTAGTACTTGGTTTTTATGTGTTTTAATGGGAAATATATGGAGCGGCCTTATTCCAAGCCAGAGATGGAACTTGGGGCCACTTTGGTTTTAATGTATATATGTGTATATCACATAGTCCTTATTGGCTATATGTATCAGAGGCCTATGTACACCAGTTGCCAGGGAACATGGGCGGGAAGGTGCTGTTGCACTCACGTCCTGCTTGTGGGATCCCGTGGGCAGTTGGTTGCCACTCTGTGAACAGAATGCTGGACTACATGGACCCTTGGTCTGATCCAGCAGGGCTCTTCTTATGTTCTTACGTATTTATGTGAACATCACCTCAAGAGCCACTGCAGAAGAGAGAGCAACTGATAAGTTCTAATCTGACGATAGGCAGCAAGAATTTGCTGGATGCTTTTGACTCTTTTTTTTTTAACTTGTCACTACATATCATGTGAAACATTGCATAGCCTACATGAAAAAGCAACTGTGCTCCCTTGTTTCTGTAACTATAACTTATTAAACCCTTTGGGAAGGAAAGGGATATTTATTGTGTAAAATGTGAATACCTAAGTATGACGGTCATTGCTCAAAGGACCCTCATCTGGAAAAAGCTATAAACATCAGTCAGAACATTGGGTTCACTTTAACAGTTAAAACAGTTTTAATAATGCAGATATTCTTCCACAGAGCTTCTAACAAATAAATGGGGGCCAAGATCTGACTTTACTGGGAGAGTAAAGAATAAGTAGGAACATAGGAAGCTGCCTTGTACTGAGTCAAACCATTGGTTCATCCAGCTCAATATTGACTGGCAGTGGCTCTCCAGGGTTTCAGGCAGGATCCCCTCAGTGGTAGAGCACATGCTTTGCCTGTAGAAAGTCCCAGGTTCGATCCCCAGCATCTCCATGTAGCACTACTTGGAAGCTGGGGATTGAACCAAGGACCTTCTGCATGCAAAGCATGTGCTCTACCACTGAGTTACAGCCCCTTCAATAAATGAAGTACCTTTGACTTATCATTCTACTTATCAAGGCCAGGTCAGGGACATGGATGTGGGTGATGGTACCTGGAATTAGGTTAGGTTTGGCCGCAGCTGGGAGCACAGAAAGCTGCAGTCAGTCTGGTTGGCAAGGCAAGTGCTGAAGGCTAAATTCTTTGTGTTTATAGCTGACTTTGCCAGTCTTCACCTCTTATTGCTGTCTGTCAAGGAGGCTGATGTTAGACATTTTCTGCTCCTTGTGAGATCTGGATTGAGCTCTGAGGACTAAACACCCAGTCCTGGATAGCCTCCATCTCCTAACCTAGCCTAACCTTCATCTCTGAGGCTCCCAGTTCTGCTTAGGACATGATTCAGCCCCAATCTATTTGCCAGCCCCAATCTATTTGCACCAGATCTCCTTTAAACTTTTCCTTAACACCGTTGTGACACTTCCATAGTGTCACATTTTCTTGAGTTAGCAGTTCTAAATAGCATAAAGGAGGAACTGAGTTGATGGCAGGGCGAGTCCAAGCAGAAACAAAAGCCAGGAGGAAATTGCACAAAAGGCACAAAATTGCACAAAAGAAGACCAAAACACTGGTTTATGAAGCCATTGTATTACCAACTTTATTGTATGCCTGCGAAACATGGACTATCTATAAACGTCACTTCCACCTCCTTGAAAGGTTTCATCAACGTTGCCTCCGGAAAATCCTGCGAATTACTTGGGAAGATAGACGAACAAATGTCAGTGTACTGGAAGAAGCAAAGACTACTAGCATTGAAAAAATGATCCTTCAACGCCAACTTCAGTGGACCGGTCATGTTGTTCGAATGCCTGACTGCCGTCTCCCAAAGCAGTTACTTTACTCCCAACTCAAGGATGGAAAGCGGAATATCGGTGGTCAATATAAGAGGTTTAAAGATGTTCATAAGGCTAATCTAAAAAAATGCAATATAAACATCGAAAACTGGGAAGCTCTGGCCCATGAACGATCTAAATGGAGGTTGGCCTTTCACAAAGGTTCCATGGACTTTGAAGAAGCCCGAGTGCAAGGTGAAAGGGAGAAACGTGCTAAGCGAAAAGCACGTCAAATGAATCCTTTACAGGACCATCTTCTATCTGGTAACCTGTGTCCTCACTGTGGGAAGCTGTGTGGATCTAGAATTGGCCTCCACAGTCACTTACGGACCCATCGCTAGAGTCTACACAATCTTCTTTAGAATTTCCTCCTTTTATCCCGGAAGACAATCTTACTTGGTCACGAGTGATCGCCTGATGATGATGACTGTCGGCAGGAAAGAAATGGACAGGTCAGAGAGCTTTGAGGTCAAGCACTGTGGGCCAAGAATTCTAAAAGGTGAAGAAGAAAAATGGACGGGGCTTCAATTTCATGCTGTATCTCACTGCCTGTCGGTTGTAGGCTAATATAATATTACAGTATTCCTGAGTTTGAGACCTACATGCCAACTCCCTAAGGTGGTCTATCAGTTACAAAAACACCTTTTGCTCAATATCCTTATGCTGTTTTAATACTGGACGAACTGGTGGTGCTAAAAAAGCTTGTAAAATATTACAGCAATTTTCATGATGACTTGCAGCGTAAAACATGCTGAAATACACGTTCAGAACTATAGAAGGGTCCTTTTTTTTTTTTTTGTAGTCGCACATATTAAAGGTTATCCATATTATTTCCTGCTCTTTTTCTGAGCTCATATGGTTTTGAGAGACTCTCCCATACACACACTGCTTTGGGCTACACACTGCTTACGGTAGCTTCAGCAGTTGAACTTGAATCCTATGCCTGCAAACAATTATCTGGCTATAACCAAGCAGGCTTCAGCCATGCAGTGATGTGGCTAGAGCTGGACCTTGGGGCATATGCCCCGGGCTCCACAGCCCAAGGGGCACCCAAATGGCCACCTAGAGAGTGGCAGGTGATGAGGGCAGCGGAAGCCAGCTCCATCTTATTCCTGTAGTCATGGCGGTGCTATGGTTTCAGTGAGTTCAAAATGCAAAACTGCACATGCTCAGAGGTTGTTGTTCTTGTTTTCAAATCAGGGTTGACAAAACAACTTTGTTGTTGTTGTTCTAATATATCTGGGATGTAGAAGCTGTTGTAAAACATGGGGTGGCAGTTGGGGTGGGGAGAAATGTTATCTGTATGCTTCACAAATGAAGTAATACACCTGGCTGACTAACCCCCCGCCCGGTAATATAATTAAAGGCACAATCCTATGCATGTTTAGACAGAAAAAAAGGCCCACAACTCCCAGCATGCCCCAGCCAGCTCTGCTGGCTGGGGCATGCTGGGAATTGTGGGCCTTTTTCCCCTGTCTAAACTTGCATAGGATTGCACCCCAAGTCCAGGGTTTAAAATTACCTAGCAGCATCACTGCAGACATGAGGCTGGTGCAATGTTACAGAGTTCGCTAAAGCCAAAAGCTGGGAAAAGATACTTCCCACCCCTTGGGAAGATGTGCGTTTCCTAGGAAGCAAGGTTAATGACTCAGTTTGGACTTGTCTAAGCAGCTTGTATGGCAGGACTTGGCCAGGCCACATCTTTATTGTGCTGATAATGGAAAAATCGTAGCACTATGCCAAAAGAGTAATTTCATTACTGCGGATTAATTCTTCTGATACTTAATTTTCAGTTTATTGCCAGTGATCCTGAGCACTCTCAAACTGTCACTGAAGACTTTAAACATTTTGCTTCAGCAAGTTTTGCATTTGTCCAGATACGGGCCCTTGAGAATTAGCCGTTTGGTTTCCTGTTGCTGCATTTTGGTAATTGTGAAAAATATACCGTAGATACAGGAGAACATACAATTTATTTATTTATTTAGTATAACCAGTCCTCTGTTCTCTCCTTGCATCACAGTTTGGACTTGGTCCTCCCACTATGTCTGCCTATCTTATCCCCTCCTTTCCCCCTGCTCTGTACTTTTCTCTGAAGTATGACCTTCCATTTCAATTCTGTGATTATTTATTTATTTATGAGTATTGATAAACTACATATGTCTAAAAGATTTCAAAGCAGTGTACACAATTCAAAGAAACACAGAAATAGTGTCCAATACATAGAGTATATTCTATCTCTATTTAAAGATTGGTAGGCTGCACGACACAGGGAAGGCTTGCATAAACAGATGGGTCTTCAACATCTGCCTAAAAATAAAAGTGTTGACACATGTCTGATGCCGGGGGGAAGATTACACTAAACGCTCTGCTCCAAACGGCTGCAGAGAGTAGCTCATGTGGTCCCGCCAGGAGCAGGAGCGGCTCACCAGATGACCTCAAGGATGAAATGGATCTATACGGGAGAAGGCAGTCTCTCAGGTAACCAGGTCCCAAGTTATTTAGGGCTTTATATATTTGAAAGCCAGTCTGGCATAGTGGTTAGAGTGTTGGACCGGGACTCAGGAGATCCGGGTTCTAGTCCCCACTGTGCCACGAAGCTCCATTTATCCTCACAACAATCCTGTGAGGTAGGTTAGGCTGAGAGTCAGTGACTGTCCCAAAGTCACCCAGTGAGCTTCCTGGCTGAGTGGGGAATAGAACCCGGATCTCCCGAGTCCCAGTCCAGCACTGTAACCGTTACACCACACTAATAGCTACTTCCAGTATCAGAGGCAGTATACTTCTCAGTGCCTGTTGCTGGGGAACACGAGTAGGATGGTGCTGTGGCATTCATGTCCTGCTTGTGGACTTCTCACAGGCAGCTGGTTGGACATTGTGAGAACAGAATGCTGGACTAGATAGGCGTTTGTCCTGATCTAGTGGGGCTGTTATGTTTTTAACATGCATGTGCTCATCATGGGAAGACAGGTATGTGGTCTTGGAGTGCACCAAAACCATGATGGTTCCTGATAACCAACCAGGCGTAGTAGTGGTGTGGGAACACATGAAGCACCCTACTTGTCTGAGTGACCAGGATTGGAAAAACTGAAACACAATGCATTTAAAATAAGTTAAGTGAGTAAATGATCCTTAACTTGCTTTGAACCATGATTTTGGTATTCACAGAGAGGATGATGAAATTATGGGCATTTTCTGTGTCAGTTTCAAAACATGCTTTGAAGACTCTTAAGACTGGGGTCTCCAACATGGTGCCTATGGGTAACATTGTGCCCTCAGACACCTCTCTCCTGGCTCCCACCAAGCTCCCTGTCCCTCCTGATTTTTATTTTAAGATTAAAAAAAAAAAAATTAACCATTTTGAACTGGGAGGCTGTCATGCTGCAAAGTGAAGTGCTCCCCTCCAGTGCCATCTTTATTTGGGTTCAAAAAAGTGGTTTTGTGCTTTGGAGCACAGACCCCACCTCTGCCTTGAACCTAGGTTCGTGGGCAAGTTACTTTTCTTTTAGTCTCGCCCGTTTGCCTTCTGGGAAATGGGTGTTTTGTGACCCACCATTGTACCTAATTTATGAACAGGCAAGCCTGCCCCCATGGCAGCCATTTCGTGAGAGCACTCGTGACAATCTCTCAAAATTCTAAATGTGCCCACTGAGCCAAAAAGGTTAGGGACCCCTGCTCAAAGATTAGAGGAGAGAATGATTTGTTTTAGTAGAAAGCTGGGGTTTGGTGGCTATTCTAGATGTAATTACTGCAGAATAAAGAGGTGTAATCTTGTAAATGTTTCCTTAACTAGTCAAGGATTCCTCTGGCATATTAAGAAATGAAGGGGAGGGGGGTATGTACAGGAAACATTAGCTCAAGTTGCTATAAATTAGGAAATGCTTCCCACCCCAGCCCCCTGGCATATATTTATAGAAAAAAACAAGGTTTTCTTAGGTATTTTACAAACTCATAATGTATATTATTCATCAGAATATAAAAGGCAATGAAAATTGTGAAAATGCATTTGGTTTCACACCTTGGAGTGAACTGTTTATTAACATCATTACTTTGATAACTATAACGGCAATGAGCAGGAGATAAAATTCAAATCCTTGTAGCTGAATTTCCTGTGGCATTAATTTATGGCTCTAGAAGGGTTGTTTACAAAGACGATTGGTATTAAGCCACGGGATTCTGTGAAGATTACCACATACAATTAAATTTAGAAAAGCGTGTATCCATGGGAACAGCCAGTGCCTTACTTGAGAGGCTATGCAAATCCTTATTTGCTTTAAGAGTAAAATTCACTGACCCTCCCCCACCCTATCCTAAATCAGCAAGAAAATGTGTTTTAATCCATGGGGGTTTGCTAACAAATGTATTGCATGTGTTATCGTTTTCTTAAAGCCCTAACAGTTGGAGCAAAGAAGTCCAGTGGTTTCATTTTAATGAGACAGCTCCTGACTCTTGTGGGAGACATCGCTGAAATCTTCTCCGGTGATGGTGTGCGTTATGGTCATTTGCATAACTCACCTAACTTAATACTCTCAAATGCGCAGTGTCCGCCTGAGCTGCATTAACACGATGGGCGGGTTCGCACCATCACGGAGAGAACATAAGCCGCGGTGGCGTATTTCCCCTCCCCGTGTGTGTCGATCACGAGCCATGCAATTAGCATAATTACCCTCGCCGGGCAAGTGTTGTTGTGATGTCCGAATCCAGTGAGGGTGGCTGTCTGGGGTGGCTTACAAAGCAGCTGAAGCCCTAGAACAAGCCATGGGTTTCAGGGTGGTTTGTAAAACCCACTGTGATGAAAGGATTAACATCAAAATAAATAAATAAATAAATAAAATAAATCTAGCGCTGCCAGGCAGATTGGTCGCGCCCGGCCACCTATCGGGGCTCGCCTGTAGAAAGTTCTGATGGGAGGGGGAGCTCTGTATATATGTGCGTGGGTGGGATGAGAGGAGTTAGTCAGAGTGTTAGGGAGTTAGAGTTAGTTAGAGATGTGAGATGAGAATTAGGAAGAAGTGAGTTAGAGAGAAGTGAGTTGGAGGGAAGTGAGTTAGGGGGATTCTAGTCAGTCAGTCAGATAAGAGTCATAAAGTTAATTCAACATGAACTATTGCCTTTATGGAAAAGAGGTGGTTCCTGTGTGAAGAAATGTTTTACTTAAGAAAATAAAGAACTATTTGTTGGGTTACTGAAGAGACTGATTGGTAACTGTTTCCATCCTGAAGCTCACACACCTAATCACTTGGTAGAGCTGCTAAGAGCAAGATAAACAATATCTACCCAGCGTAAACACCACAATAACCAGCAATGGTATTTTAACAGAGTTTGTCTCCCACAGACAGATTGTCCGCTCGGGTTTGTCTAGGAGTGAGTGAAGACTTGTGACAGAGTTGGAACAGTGTTAGTTTAAAATAGGGGGAACTAATACCCTGGAGCTACCATATCTCCGCCACTGGGTTAGTGAAGAAAGTGAACTAACAGCCAGGTAGTAGTGAGAGAAATAAAATTAAATAACCGGCCACGTTATCGTCACACCCACTCACCCTTTCTGGGTTCGGAGGTCACGGCAACCAGTGTCCGGCGAGGGTAATTATGCTAATTAGGCAGCTTGCAGCTGGCACGCACAATGAGGGAAAATACGCCACCGTGGTTTATTTTCCCTCCATGATCATTTGAACCCAGTCAAAGGGCCAGTCTAACCTCCCTTGGGAGAGATTTCCAAAGGTGTGGTGCTGCCGCAGAGAAGGCCCTCTCCCATATTCCCACCACCTCGCTTCTCTTGGTGGAGGGACACACAGAAGGACACCCAAGGAAGATCTTAAACAGTGGGAAGGTTCATATGGGAGAAGGCAGTTGTTCAGATATCCTGGCCCCCAGCCATTTAGAGCTTTATAGGTGAGCACCAGCATCTTGAATTGTGCCCAGAAATAGATTGGCGGCCAATGCAGTTGATAAAAGACTGGTGTAATACGGTCAACAAAATGTGCAGCAGAGAACAATCTGGCTGCTGCATATTGCACTAGCTGCAGTTTCCAAACACTCTTTAAGGGCACCCCACATTTCAATAATCTAAACATCTTGCCTTGTTTCCCAGCAGAATCGTACTTCCTCCAGCCTGCCAAATGGCTGGAATTGGCCATGTTGCCACCAGAAGTGGCTAGTAGCTGGATTCCCAGCTTTTTACTGGGAAACAGGGTTCACGGGGAGTGGGTGTCTTCTTTCCCAGCAGAATCGCACTCCTCCCAGGCCCACCAAATAGCTGTGCAGTTCTTCTTCATGGTCTCTGTGCTTCACACACATGGGCTCTGCGCCTGCGCAGAGGTCCTCTGGAAAACTTCTATAGCTAAGGCGTTTTGGCGGGAACCCCTCCCCCTACAGTCTACTGGGCATGCCTAGAGGGGTTCCCGCCTATTCCCTCAGTTCCTTTTCGACCGCCATTGTGGCAAGTCTCTTCGGAACTTCTCTTCGTTAGAAGACTACTCTTAAAGGCGTTTTCACTTTTTAGTTTAGCGAGAATGTCTCTTAAAGGAGCTTTCTGCAAATGTGTCCGTTGCTGGGCCAAGTACAATCGGCCAAATAATCCCACCAAACGGTTCAGGTGCGGTGGAGGAAACCCCCGTCATGGGGCGCAGCTTAGCTATTGCTAAAGCCAAAAAACTGGCAAAGAAGGCGAAGACCAGTTTGGCTAAAGGGAAGGAAAGGAAAAAGAACCGCCATTCAAAGTCGCGGGTCATGCCCACTTTAACTTCGCCACCATCAAAGTCGGCTGACTCGATGGTACGGCCTCCGCCTTCCCCACCGAAACTGTCCACATCGATCCCCTCGATACCGGCGGCTGCCTCCACATCGATCTCGGAAGGTGAGATCAGGGAGGGATCTCCGCCTGCAGCTGCTCCAACAGAGGATCAGCCTACATTACTGGCTCTGGGACGGAGTTCTCCCCCTGTCTCCAACCCTCGACATCGCGAGCAGTCTCTATCGACCCACCGCTCGTCTCACCGGTATCGATCACGATCCCCACTCTCCGAATGGGACCGTGAATCGAGCTGGGCTAGAAGATCTGACCGAGCCTACTGGAAGGAGTATGCGTACTCTTACCGTGATCGGTATGGAGACAGGCTCCGACATCGCTCCCCGCCTCAACGGCCACCGTCAACATGGTCACGGGGAGATACCCGCTACTACCACGAACGTACAAGCCGCGCGCCATCGGCCTTGTTGGGTAGGCCGCCGTCGCCAACACTCTCGGATCGCCCTCCCTTACCTACCCAGCAGGCACCAGTGCAACCTCCACTGCGTTCGTCGCCGAGGCATCGCTCCCCACCCAGAGCGGTGAGCACCTCCCCCAATGATTACGAATCGGACTCAGAGTAATCAGTATCGAGAATCCTCTCTGAGCCGTCACCAGATCAATTGGTCTCTTCCCGTGATGCCCCTTCTCCATCAGAAGGAATGGGTCACTTCGCCGACAGGGTGCACCGCATGGCGCAAGTCCTAGGTCTCCCGACTCAACGCGAAGAGGAACGGGTCCAAGACCCAGTCTTCGATGCTGTCCTCACCGAAGACTCACTACCAACGGCAATTCCATTCTTACCGACCCTGTTACAAACAGCTCGTCAAACATGGAGAACCCCGGCAACGCTTCCTCCAACAGCGAAGCGCCTTGACAGTATGTACAGAGTCACGGAGGACGATGTAAAATTTCTTTTCACGCATCCTCCACCAAATTCCATCGTAGTGGAGGCTGCGCAAGGAAAATCAGCGAGACAGCACAGCGCGCCAGTTGATAAAGAAGGGCGCCGCCTGGACATTTTAGGCCGGAAGATCTATTCCACATCTTCCCTGGCCTTTCGAGTGGCTAATTATCAGGCCATCATGTGGAGATACCAGCTATTCCTGTGTGAAAAGATGGGATCTCACATTGACTATCTCCCGGAAGAGCGCAGGGAACTTGCTAGAGTCTTCCAGGACGAAGCAGTTCGACTCTCACGCCAACAAATCAATACAGCCAGACACCAGGCCGACTGTGACGCAAGGGCCATAGTTGAAGCGGTCGTATTAAGAAGGCATGCCTGGCACAGATCCTCTAATCTGACTCCAGAAGCCAGGTCCAGAATTTAGGACTTACCTTTTTATGCGGAGGGTCTTTTCAACTCCACCACCGACGACGCCATGGACACCATCTATAAAGCAAAAACAACTGCAAAAAAGATGGGTTCATCGCTCCAACAACGACTCGCCCTTTTCGTCAAAACAGGTGGCAACGCTCTTGGCTGACATTTGCTCCTCCTCAGCAACAGCAGCAACGTCAAGCACGTCCGCAGCAGCCCTCGGTACCGAGACGCTCATATCAACAACCCCGGTACCAGGGACTACCGCAAAGGTGGAGACCAAGGCAGGCGGCAGGATTTGACTCGATGTGGAGCGCGACCAACCCCGTTCTCTCCCTTGACGCCCGTTTGTCATCCTTCCTACCATCGTGGAAGAACATAACGACCGACTGCTGGGTCCTAGCAATCATCGAAAATGGCTACAAGATCGCCTTTGATACCCTACCGCCCTTTCTCGGAATAAAGATAACACCTTCTTCTCAACATCTACTCCTCGAGGTCGTAACCCTGCTTCAAAAGAATGCAATCGAAAGGGTTCGACCGACACTGAGTCGGGAAGGATTATACTCCCGATATTTCACCGTTTCGAAAAAGGGCGGAGGGCTTCGCCCGATATTAGACCTTCGGGGAGTGAACCAGTTCATTTCCCCCCAGAAGTTCAGGATGACAACCCTGCAGTCAATTCTTCCTCTTCTACATCACAGGGACTGGTTCGCCTGCATCGACCTACGCGATGCCTATTTTCATGTCGCAATCCATCCGGACAGCCGGTGCTTCCTCCGATTCTGCATAGGACAAGACGCCTTCCAATTCACGGTGCTCCCATTTGGCCTGTTGATGGCTCCGAGGGTGTTTACCAAGTGTGCAGCAGTTGTCTGTGCTCACCTTTGCTCCCACGGGATTCAAATTTACCCATACCTGGACGACTGGCTATTGGTAGATTCGACACAGTAGTCCCTATCTCGAGCCATCGACGGTACCCTCGATCTCCTTCAAAGCTTGGGTTTTTACGTGAATTGGGAGAAGTCAGTCCTATGCCCATCGACATCGATTCATTACATCGGAGCGTTCCTAGACTCTATCCAAGCCAGGGCATTTCTCCCACGGGACCGTGTCGAGAAAATACCCAGATTGGCAACAAAACTGTTCGAAGCCCACCGAGTAACTGCCTTTGCCGTTCAGCGTCTCCTGGGTTTTATGGCATCGACAGTCACAGTGGTTGCCTTCACAAGACTCCGAATGCGTACTCTGCAGACATGGTTCTTGCGTGCCTTCGACCTAACCTTAGACGCGCATCACACTTACCTGGTTCTGCCACACCACGTCCGTTCCTCCCTTCAATGGTGGATGGATGCTACTCACCTGTCTCACGGATTGCCCTTCCAAAAACCTTGTCCAACCAGGACCTTAACAACTGACGCCTCCCTTCTGGGTTGGGGAGCCCATTCAGGGAGTCAGACGGTTCAAGGTCGTTGGTCCGGTCACGAGCTCAACAGACACATCAATTATCTAGAGCTGCTAGCAGTGTGGAAAGCCCTTCAGGCTCTAGTAATAGACCTTGCGGGTCACCACATACAAGTCGTAACAGACAATACAACGGCAGTAGCATACATCAACAAACAGGGAGGCACGAGGTCCTCCCGTCTGAATTCACTCACCCAACGTATTTACAACTGGGCGATCCCAAAACGAATGACCCTAACGGCGATACACATCGCGGGGAAAGACAATCTCCTGGCCGACGCACTCAGCAGATTAACTCAAACATCCCACGAGTGGCAATTGAATCGGTCGGTACAAGCCTCCATCTTCCAAGCATGGGGGACACCAATAGTAGACGCCTTCGCGACGTCGACAAACACAGCTTGCAAAATTTATTGCAGCAGAGCGGGAGCGGAATCAACATCGATAGGAGATGCCTTCCTCATCCGGTGGTCCGGGCTTCTATTTTACCTATTTCCACCCATTCCACTCATTACCAGAGTCATAGCGAAACTACACCAGGATCGAACAGACTGCATCCTGATAGCTCCATAGTGGCCGAGGCAACCATGGTTCTCCAGCCTCCTTCGCCTCAGCGCAGGTCTCCATGTCAAGCTACCATGTTACCCGAATCTACTCAGCCTCAACGCGGGTCGTATACTCCACCCAGACCTGAAATCTCTCCACCTCACGGCGTGGAGAATACAACCTCGACATGGACTGACTTACCACCAGATGTAACAGCCATATTAGTAGCGGCGAGGAGGCCATCGACACGTCTCTCTTATGAGAATAAGTGGGCGGCTTTCTCCGCTTTCTCCAAGGCTCTCGATCTCGACCCGGTTAACTGCCCCATATCGACTATCCTGAAATTCCTACATTCACTTTCACAGAAGGGCCTCAAACTTTCTTCTGTGAAAGTATATCTTGCAGCGATCTCAGCTTATCACCCTCCAATTGAGGGATGGACTGTCTTCTCCCACCCACTGGTTCGACAGTTTCTCAAAGGACTGCATAATCTCTTTCCACCAAACAGGACTCTGCTTCCATCGTGGAGCCTGTCTGTAGTCTTATCGGCACTTACCGCACCTCCATTTGAACCGCTTGCTACGGTCGATACTCGCCTACTTACATGGAAGGTCGCATTTCTCGTTGCTATCACGTCAGCACGTCGTTCTGGAGAACTATGTGCACTCCGCATTGATGCACCCTACTTAACCTTTCACATGGACAAAGTAGTTCTTTACCCTGATATTTCATTTCTCCCAAAAGTGATCTCTGACTTTCATGTCTCTCAACTGATCTCTCTGCCGGCTTTCTTTCCGTCTCCGTCGACACCGATAGAACGCTCTCTACATAGACTCGACGTTCGTAGAGCTCTGCTCTTCTACAAAGCATGAACGGAGTCTCTCAGGAAGTCCCCTCGCCTCTTTGTATGCTACGGCAAACGGAAATTAGGATCTCTTGTGTCCTCCCAACGCTTTGCGAAATGGATCGTGGCCACCATTCGCCTAGCCTATGATTTAGCTAAACTTCCCCTTCAAGACTCTGTCAGAGCTCATTCTACTAGGGGAATAGCGATGTTCACAGCTTTCGGCAAAGGAGTTCCATTGGCTGACCTTTGCCGTGCTGCAACTTGGTCGTCACCATTGACTTTCGTCAGACACTATCGGCTCGACGCCAGAGCGAGGTCGGACTGCGCCTTCGGCAGAGCTGTTTTGTCCTCCCTTATGGGATAAGAAACACCTTCCCTCCGCCGGTAAGTTAGCTTGGTACATCGCCCATGTGTGTGAAGCACAGAGACCACGAAGAAGAAGGACAGGTTGCTTACCTGTAACAGTGGTTCTTCAAGTGGTCATCTGTGCATTCACACAACCCACCCACCGTCCCTGCTACGGTGTTTTATACTATTAGTACGTTATGCAAAACTCTTTATATGTCGATACTGTGTTACGACTTATCCTCCCGACATCAATAACAACGTCAACACAATACTTAATCAACCTAAGTCTCTCGGTCCTGGGGCCACAATGTCGGTCTCAGAGGAACTGAGGGAATAGGCGGGAACCCCTCTAGGCATGCCCAGTAGACTGTAGGGGGAGGGGTTCCCGCCAAAACGCCTTAGCTATAGAAGTTTTCCGGAGGACCTCTGCGCAAGAGCCCATGTGTGTGAATGCACAGATGACCACTCGAAGAACCACGGTTACAGGTAAGCAACCTGTCCTTCTGCTTGGCAGGCTGGGGTGTGTTTGTGATTCTGCTGGGAAACAGGACACACACTCCCTGTGCACCTTGTTTCCAAGTAAAGCACCTGGAATTTGGCCGCGCAGCCACTTCCAGTGGTGGTGTGGGTGAGGTGTGGTCCACAGTGGGTTCCGGGGGTGGGGGTGGGTGAGCAGTGCAGCCCCTCAACCCGCCAAAGTTGTCCACCCCTGCCCTATTAGGTAGTGATCTGTCCATGACAATAGAGTTCTTTCAAACTCCCCTACCAACAGATCACTATCATCCTGGTTAACAAAAACCAGATCGTGGGTATGCCCTGCCACATGTGCAGAGCCAGACATTAATTGAGGGAGGCCCTTGGTTGCCATGGAAGCCATGATATCCTGAGCTGCTCCCAATGAGGGTGTCTCAGTATGAATGTATATATGAAGCTCTTTTTCTGGCCTTGTTCTCAGCTCACCTGTCACCATTGACACTTTTGGTTCTGTTCTGTTCTGCTCCCTTTTACATTGTAGACATCTGTTGCAATGTTCTCTCCTGTTTCTCCTTCTACCTCTCCAGCTACTAATTCCCTCTCCACTTTGAGGATTCTTCTACATCTCCTTAGTTCCCTTTAAGGTAATCATAAGGTTCTGCTGTTGGTACTCTATGCCCACTCATCCATGGTTCTGTGAGGTAAAATTCTCAAGATTGCCCAGGTTGTAGAGCATCCCATTTTCCTGTTAAACTGCAATATTTTCTTGCAGTCAACCCCATCACCCAGTAGTGTCATAATTGCAATGCATTGCAGCTGGAGATTAGGTGAGTGTCACAGCCAGCTATTGCACAATTCCTCTGACATCATCAAAGGAAAGTGACATACTTCCTCACCCACCCCCCCCCACTTGTCCTCTTTTCTGAGTTTTTAAGGTTTTTTTTTTTTTAATCATTCTTTCTTTCACGGCTGAGTGTTCTCCTGTTGGGTACTATACCCATTTCCCAGGCTCACAAGTTCAGATTCAACTTCGAATTCTCCCATTCTTTCTACCTATCACTAAGTCCTACAGTTTCTTTCACTTCAGCATTTCCAAGTCCACCTGCGCTTGCTAGTAAAGCTTCATTCATATACTCTTCCCTGTTATGGCATATTCCTCTATTGGCTGAACGTGGTGTTTTTTGTTTGCTATAGCCTCTTCTGCAATTGCTTTTGTAGTGGGGTATTTTAATACACTGACTGTAATCATTTCGTTTAAGAACAAAACAACAATTGTGAATGTTTTAATCAAATGTTTAGTCTCAGAATAGTTCAGGCTGTCCTTGTTTTGTTTGTTATTAAGCATTTGGTATCGTTCAATCCACAAAGCAGCTTCTGAGAAAGAGATTTTTAAAAAATCATGAACAATATAACCAGTAAACCTGGGTTTGAACGGTAACCCAGCCTTGTTAATAAACCCACAAATTTTACTAACCTCCTAAAAAATTACTAGACTACTTGGGGGCTAGCAGAGGAGGGAGGGAGGGAGAGTTCCTAAGGAATGGGACCGGCCTTCTTATATGGTACTATATACATTTTTTTGGTGGAAAGGCAGGATATACATTTAATAAATAAGAAAAAGTAATAATAATATTTACTAGTACTATAACAAGAACAACATTCCAATGGGCATGCATCCTCTGAATTTTATTCATGTAGAGAGAAGTCAAGGTAATCTAATTTTTTCCTTATCATTCTCATATTAGTTTTGCTACCATAATTTTTTCTTGGGCCTACAGTATGGAAATAATATTTGTGACACTGTAAATATTTTCTTCCAAAGAAGTAATCCTCTTTCCTCTCTTCTGTCATTATTTTAGGAACACAGATTTTTAGCAGTAGGAGTGAATTTCGGATCAGTGCCCTGAAGTTTCACCCTCTTGATCCAAATGTTTTTATTTGTGGAGGATTCAGTCCAGAAGTTAAAGCCTGGGATATAAGGTCTTCCAAGGTAAATATAAAATTGAAATAAAAATTACTTGTACTGGCTTAATAAGCATCCCAGGGAAGGAGAAAGCATGTGGGTAAGTAATGATGCTGTTTTGGAGAGGATAATTGGCATTCTCTGTTGAAGCAGCATGGAAACATGATTTTGTCAATCATTCTTGCCCTGTCTTATAAAAGTAAACAGTCAGCTACAATCCTTGATGTATTCTCTCTCTAAAACGAAAGGGTAATGAAAAAGGAAAGAGTGTGAACACATTAGAAAAGTTTATGTTGCATATAATTCTTATTGTCATTCTACTGCTGGATACAGTCTGGGTGTTGTCATAAGCTGTTAAAAGAATTCATTTTCACCAGTAGAGGTTGGTTTATAAGTAAGAAATCGTCTGCCACAATAATCAATGGTGTTTGTGTGTTTGCTGTTTTTTCTGTTCACTTCTAAGGACCTTTTCCATTTTATAAGTTCCTATAATAATGTTTGGGTCTGGATCTAACATTAGACAGTTTTGTATTGAAATACCACTCTGCTTACCTGGGAGTAAGGCTTATTGAACATAGTGGGACCTACTTCCAGTAAACATGCACAGTATTGTATTGTTGGGATACAGCTCACGTTGCTGAGAGAGAAGAAGCTAATTAATGGTTAACTTCAAGGCAGGAGTGGGCAACTTGTGGCCCTCCAGATGCTTTGGCCTACAACTCCCATGATCCCTCACCATTGACTATGTTGGCTAGGGCGGATGGGAGTTGTAGGCCCAAACACCTGGAGGGCCACAAGTTGCCTACCCTGCTTCAAGGTATGTGATAAATGTAAGAGACTACCATTTTTAAAAATTAAAAGATAAGTTCTAACTGGTTCAAGGTAGTGAATCATGTTCCTGAGAGAGCGGATGAAGACTGAGAGTTGTTTCAATAGACAACAGATTGAGTGATGTAAGGTATTTTAAGAACTGAAGTAAAACTCTTTTATACTCATAGACAGACTGTAATAATAAAGGAAGTGCATGTCTTGGGGGGGGGTAAAAAGATTCTGTCAAGGGGGGCTATAAATGTAATAAATAAAAATAAATAAATAAAATCCACAATGTTGCTGCCATTGGAGTTTCTGTAGGCATTCGTCTTGGAAGTTTCAAAACCTGTTTCGTATGACTTCTGAGCTTGTGCTGTATTATCATAGATTCATAGATCATAGAGTTGGGAGGGGCCTACAAGGCCATCGAGTCCAACCCCCTGCTCAATGCAGGAAACTAGAGGAGGGGTCTCCCATCCAAGTAATAACCAGGCCTGACCCTGCTTAGCTTTCCACTCTCAGACAAGCTGAGCCAGCGCAAGCCACAGGCCTGTACCAGTACATTTATATCCCATTTGACATTAAAACCCTTTTGCCCCAATCTTTCTCTTTCTCCATCCTTATGGTATTTTCTTTTCAGCCCCTTTTGATGAAATCACCTATGTTAATCTTATCTACCATTTGCACTGAGGCCCATTTAAAGTTTGAGCCAAACTGGAGGAGATGTCAGCAGATCTGTATGTTTAAATATGAATCTGCCCCAGTGATGTGGAAAGAGATGGGTACGGGTCAGTTTTCAACAGCAAAATGGTCATGTGACTAGGGAGTGCAGAACTGTACCCGACTCTTCTTTACCTACTAACAGAACGGCAACCCACACCCCTCTATCTAAGCATTCTTCTCCCAGCCAGTCACCCTGGGAGAAAATGGTGGCAGGAAAGGAAGATGGCAAGGGAGGAAAGCTGGGGATGGGGAGGATTCTGTACTCATCACCCATGTGCCCCCTTTCCTTTTAAAATTGGTCCTCTGCTGCCCTCATTCTATGAGACTGGGGCAGACCTGTCTTCAGACACATGGATCTGAAGTTGTCCTATATAGTTTAGCCCTTAAAGACTCAAAATACCATGCTGCAGTGCAACATACAGAATAGATTTATTTGCAGTATGAATGTACAATATGCAAAGGTAAGCTACCTGCAAACAGGCTTTCATGTCATAATATGTTTATGCATTTTGATACACCTGCTCTTTGTCAGAAGACTCATTTAGAATTAGTTCAAAATCCTAAGGAAATTCTGAGGCCAACTTCCAAGCCTGGTTTCTCTTGTGAAGCACAGTTTCACTGTTTCTCTGCAACAATTTCTCTGTTGCAAGTTATTTAGGAGCTGAAATTACCGGTAAGTGAAATTGCAAGCTTTGTTCAAAACTCTCATCTTGGGTGAATTTGGCCAGTCCCTAAAAATAATTATAGTGCTAATGAGTTTCAGGACACATAAAAGGAAGTACTTCTTCAAACAGCGCATACAGTATTTTTCCATGTATAAGACTATACTTTTTCCTAAAATCGCTATACTAAAAATTGAGGGTCGTCTTATATATGGAAGTAAGCCAAGGAGAGAACCTGTGCGGTTGCAAAACTGCCCAGTGGGGGGCGTCTTATACATGGGGGCGTCTTATAGATGGAAAAATACAGGTAGTTAAACTATGGAATTCACTTCCACAAGATGTAGTGGTGGCCACCAATTTGGATGGCTTTAAAAGGGGATTGGACAAATTCATGGAGGAGAAGGCTATCAGTGGCTACTAGCCCTGATGGCTCTATGCTACCTCCAGTATCAGAACCAATATGTCTACATACACCAGTTGCTGAGGATCATGGGCAGGAGGGTGCTGTTGCACTCATGTCCTGCTTGTGGGATCCCATGGGCAACTGGTTGGCCACTGTGTGAACAGAATACTGGACTAGATGGACCCTTGGTCTGATCCAGCACGGCTCTTCTTATGTTCTTATGATCCTATTGGCAACACAAAGGAAGTGTGCCTCAAAATAGTCCCAAATCACAGGGCGATTTTGAATTAAAATATCAACTGCCCAACAAGTTGCGGTGGAAACCTTCCTCAGGGACACAAACCTTATTTCATTGGAATACTCTAGAACAGCCTTTCCCAACCTGTATGTCAACTCCCATCAATCTCGGCCAGCTTGGTCAATGGTCAGGAATGCTGAGAGTTGTAGTCCAGACCAGAACATCTAGAGCAGCCTTCCCCAACCTGGTGCCCTCCAGATGTGTTGGATTAGAATTCCCAGAATCTGGGAGTTCTAGTCCAACACATCTGGAGGGCAGCAGGTTGGGGGAAGCTGATCTAGAGGGCACTGGGTTAGAGATGGTTGATCTGGCCAGTTGTGATTTGTTGCATTGCTAGACTATTCCAATGAAATAAGGTTTGTGTCCTGTCTCCCAAGGAAGGACTTCACTGAAACATACCAGGCAATTGACATTCATATTAAAATCTCTCACTTAATTTTGCAATATTTTGTGGTTCGCCTCTCCTTTTTTCTTTTTTCTGTATTCTCTTCTGTCGCTGCCCTTTTCTTTCTTTCATGTATTGGCTACAAGCCTCCATTGTAGCCTAATATCACTTTTTATAAAAGTTGTGAGAATGTTATTCTGAAAGCATCTTGCTACTTTTTACACT
Source organism: Shinisaurus crocodilurus (assembly GCA_021292165.1). Classification (NCBI taxonomy): domain Eukaryota; kingdom Metazoa; phylum Chordata; class Lepidosauria; order Squamata; family Shinisauridae; genus Shinisaurus; species Shinisaurus crocodilurus. The sequence goes on from CM037876.1 coordinate 292,992,499, forward strand.
ATTATCCCTTCTTTGGAACAGTGTGTTTGGCTGGTCATAAATCATCAGGGCTGAATTCCTCTACCTCTATAGTTCATGGTCTTTCAGTACAGATCTATTTTCAGATTTTTGATTCATTTTCCATTTTTATATGGAGATTGCTTGTGGAAAGTGGTACGCATGTTTTGCTCCTTTTTCTGTTCTCGTATCCCTACGGTCATCTTTAAGATGGAGACAAACAGATATTCTGCTTAATGTGTCATAATTTTGACTGTTGTAATGTGCTCAATTTACGCTTAACTTAGAAAGAACTGGCTGGGAATGGTATCTCAGTTGCCTTGTCATTGTGATACATACAGTATTTTTCCATGTATAAGACTATACTTTTTCCTAAAATCGTTAGACTAAAAATTGAGGGTCGTCTCGGAAGTAAGCCGAGGAGAGAACCGCGCAGCTGCGAAACTGCCCAGTGGGGGGCGTCTTATACATGGTGGCGTCTTATACATGGAAAAATACGGTACAAATGGCCTATCTGTATAATATATGTATTTAAAATAATGCTTTCTTTTCCATTCTTGCTTAAATATTTCTCATTGTATTTTTTCCTCGCTGAAGTTATGATCCTATTTTGCCCTAAGTTGCACTTTTAAGTCTTTCCACCTGTCATTCAACTCAGAAGAGCAATTTATGACTGTGTGGGTGAAACAGACACTTTCTTTCTTTATTTTCTGTGCTATATAGGCACTGATAATCTTTACCAGGCCTTGGTGTTTGTTTTATTGGCAAAACTTAGTTAACTATAGCTGCATGTATGCTATGATTATTTGTTGCTGGCTTATGATCCTGGCTTGCTTGGGAACAACAAACCAGGATCCTGAGTTCAGGCATCAAGAAAAGCTATCCCCTCTTGGTTTAGTTCTACCCACTCATGCAGAGTGAGGAGTAAAATGGGGGTGAATGGGCTGAATGCACCAGCCTGCTTCTCATTCACAATAAGCCAGGGTAAGCCAGGAATCCTGGCTTAACTATTATGTATGAATGCAGCCACTGTTGGCAAACATGACTGGGCTGTAGCATTTCAGCCTGTAGTTGGGGGCTGTGATGAAAGGGTTAACATCTAGCACTGCCAGGCAGAGTGGTCACGCCCGGCAACCTATCGGGGCTCACCTGTAGAAAGTTCTGATGGGGGGGGGAGCTCTGTATATATGTGCATGTGTAAGATGAGAGGAGTTAGGGTGTTAGAGTTAGTTAGAGATGTGAGATGAGAGTTAGGAAGAAGTGAGTTAGAGAGAAGTGAGTTGGAGGGAAGTGAGTTAGGGGGATTCTAGTCAGTCAGTCAGATAAGAGTCGTAAAGTTAATTCAACATAAACTATTGCCTTTATGGAAAAGAAGTTGTTCCTGTTTGAAGAAATGTTTTGCTTAAGAAAATAAAGAACTATTTGTTGGGTTACTGAAGAGACTGTCTGGTAACTGTTTCCACCCTGAAGCACACACACCTAATCACTTGGTAGAGCTGCTAAGAGAAAGATATCTACCCAGCGTAAACACCACAATAACCAGCAATGGTATTTTAACAGAGTTTATCTCCTACAGACAGATTGTCCGCTCAGGTTTGTCTGGGAGAGAGTGAAGACTTGTGACAGAGTTGGAACAGGGATAGTTTAAAATAGGGGGAACTAATACCCTGGAGCTACCATATCTCAGCCACTGGGTTAGTGAAGAAAGTGAACTAACAGCCAGGTGGTAGTGAGAAAAATACAATTAAATAACCAGCCATGTTATCGTCACAGGGGCTTGCATGACTAAATGCTCCTCCATTTTCTCCACATAGAAAACAAGAGTGTCAGGGCAAAAGCAAGGCTAGAGCCCTTCTCCTTAACATCTCGTCTTCTATTGGGAGGGGGGATTTTCTGAAAGGGGGAGCACTGTCCTATGAAACCTCACCTACTCTGAAGTGGTATTACCCAGACACAGGTTTGTCACTTCAGTGAGAGCTCAGCTTTTGTTGAGTGGCTACTGAGGACAGTTAGAAGGCCTTGCATGATGATGTCATCAGGTAGCGCAGGCCTCAAGTGCAATGTGGCAGCAACCCGTACCCTCTATCGCCTCTATTTAGTTGTAGCAGACACAAATGGCTGAGTGAACTGTAGGGTATAGCTGCTGTTCTAAAGTTTCCCTGTAATGCTAAGCCCTTGTCAATATGATGGTGCCTTTAAGGAAGCGACAGTGCTTTTCTTGGACATGGTCCTGGGGAATGCTGCTTCAGTATGTACCTGGTCTTCTACCATAAAGTAAATAGGCAGAAGGTCCAGTCCACAATGTGAAGAATGGATTGAGTGACATGGATTGATTATTTATTTATTTCATTTCATTTCTATGCTGCCCAATAGCCAAAGCTCTCACCATATCAATTTCATATGGAAGTTTAAAATATTTATGCCTCCCCCTTTCATTTGGCTATGTTGAACCATATTGCAAAGTGAACTCTGGTTTCTGAAGCATCCCAGAGTTTGGCACCATGCTTTCTCAAAAGAGCAAATCAAGGTGATTAGAAGAGGCCTTGGGAATTCTTATTTATTCCTTGATGTATCTATTGTCAGGTATGTAACCCTACTGAAGTCCCAGTAAATGGATGTATAGGAAATGCAAGTAAATTTGGTTCTCTCTCTGCACATCAGATTTGCCATTTATAGGAGAATTTAGCCATTATGAAAGCCAATTTAGACATCATCTGCTTTATAAGGAATAGTGGCAGATAAAGCCCATTTCACTGCAAATCTTCTTCTGATTACTCATCTTTCCTGTTTTTTTGCCCCATTTGAAAGGTACAAAAACATGATATCATGATCGAATTGCTTTTCAGAGGCTGGAAACACTTTCACAGAATAAGGAGTAAGGGATAAACATTTGAATGCTTTCTTTTTTGGCTCTTCACCAAGAATCATTTTAGTTTTTCAGAGTGGGCTTTATCACAGCTGTTATCTGCATTAAATCTTCTTTGAGATTTGTAAAAGATACCTGGTCGCATATAAACGAGTCTGCAGCTGCAACAGCACTCGGAACAATTATAGCTTCCAATGGATCCAAAGTTCCTGCCATTCAAAAAAGATGAACTGAAAGGACCTGACAGGCTTGGGTTATAGTGCTTGAAGTGTCTGTCTTTCCCATCTGCAGAACACGTTCAGGACCAGCCCGGCTACTAGAGAATTTGCACATACACTATTGAAATGCTGGTGCTTAATGTGTCTTATGCAGTGTGGACAATATACATGGCACCTTCCTGAATAATGTAAGCCAGGGGTGGGCAGAAGTTGTTTTTTTACTGGAAACCTGAGGTCCACCAACAAGAGCCAGGTGCAAAACAGTGGCTCAGAAAAGTGAGCATCGATTTCCAGAACCAGGTGCCTCTTCTGAGCACATGCTCAGCACAGGAATTTGTTTTTCAGTAGCAGAGATGAAGCTTATGCAAAAATCCTTTCACGCAGAACTAAGTGATCGGTCAGGTTTGGTTGCCTGGCCTGTTGAGGCTTGTCCTCCATGACAGAATCAAGGAAAGGAGGATGAGAGAGCACAGCCACACTGACCGATGGGACTTGTTAGTTGAAGTAGGCGGTTAGCCTGAGAGAGAGAGAAGGTGGTGGATTAATCTGAGCTTGGCCATAGCCCTATTGGATACATCATGTTTAGACTGTTGCAATGTGCTCTACATGGGGCTATCCCTAAGAGTGTCCAGGGGTTTCAGTTGCTGCAAAATGCGGCAGCTAGGCTGCTAACCAGTGCACAGTCCTGGGACCATATCACACCTGTCCCGAAAGACCTGCACTTGTTTATTTATTTTATTTATTTATAATATTTATATACCACTCCACATCTAAACAGATTCTGGAGCGGTGAACAATGAAAAGTTAAAAAGAATAAAACACTATATTAAAACAGAATTTATGTTAAAAAAGCAACCAGTGGCTGGTCAACCAAGGAAGGCTTCCTGACATCAAGAGGTTTTCAGGAGGCACTGGAAACAACACAATGTTGGTGCCTGCCTGACTTCCAGAGGAATGGTTATCACTTGCTTTCCAGGTATAATTCAAGGTACTGGTCTTAACCTTAAAGCCCTAAACGGCTCAGGACCAGACTATTTAAGGGACTGCTTGTCTTGCTATTTCATTTCACTCATTTATTAGATTTCTATATCGCCCAATAGCCGAAGCTCTCTGGGAGGTTTACAAAGATTAAAACCTTTAAAATACATTATAAAAATCATATACATACGAACATATAATCATACGACACATAGGGACACACACATATATCTAAAAACTATCAACAACAAGAAAAATTCAAGACCTGATTAAAATCTCATCATATCCTGCCAAATGCCAGGGAGAAGAGGAAGGTCTTAACCTGGCGCCGAAAAGATAACAATGTTGGTGTGGGGGGAGGGGCTCATCAGGGAGATCATTCCATAATTGGGGGCCACCACTGAGAAGGCCCTCTCCCTTGTTGCTCCCCTCTGAGCCTCCCTTGCTGTGAACCAGCCTGAGTACTAAGTACGAAGATCTACAGGAAAGTCCCTTTTGAGCATGCCATTACTGACAGAGGGCCGTTTGTTGGGCACACGTGAAAGGGCTTTCTCCTGTGTTGCATCCAAACTATGGAACGCACTCCCTCAAGAACTGACGATTGTCCCCCACTCTCTTGGCCTTTAGAAAGGTTGCAAAAGATGCATCTTTTCAATTTAGATTTTTAAAATGTGTCGTTTTTAATGTTTTAACTGTTTTTAATGTTCTCGTTTTTATTGTTGCAAGGTTTTATAATTTTAAATGGTTGTACGCCACCTTGGTGGCTTTTTCGTAGATAAGGCAGTGCATACATGTTAATGATGTATATATGTGTGTACACACACAAACACACACACACACACACACACACACACACACATATACTCACACACTCAGGTGTTTGCTTGAGGGCTTAAACTGGTTAGGGGCGTTGGTCTGCGCATGCTGGACACACTCCCTATGTCCCTGTGTGCACCAGTCCCCACTCCCCACTGCCTCTGACTCTGAGCTTGCCACACTGAGCAGGGAGATCAGAAGGAGTGTTCTACTCGCGTTTGCTTGAACTTGTGTAGAACTCTCAGTGCGAACAGAGGCCCTGATAAAGCTGGGTCCCTCATCGTGTGGAGAGTTCTACTCACATTCAAGGACACACAATTAGAATGCAGCTTCTGACCTTCCTGCGGAAGACAGCAAGATCAGAGCTAGAGCTGGAGCTGGCAAGGGCTAGTGCGCACGGGGACACGGGGTGGGACTAGCATGTGCAGCAGCTGAACCTAGAGCTTTTGTCTAGTTGTACTTTAATAATGACCTCAGGGTTAGAGTTAGTATAGCTAAGGATTGTAGCAAGTTTGTTTCTTTTACTCTTGAGTATACAGTAAGTTATGTATGTTGATCCTTGTTTTCCATCTGTAAATCCTGCTTTTTTGATTGTGAACAAATAAGCCCCATTTTTAAACTTTTATATTGTATCTTATGTTGTATTTTATGGTTTTAATTGTTGTGAACTGCCCAGAGAGCTTCGGTTATTGGGTGGTAAAGAAATGTTATATATATATATATATATATATATATATATATATTATTTTAAATGGTTGTACACCACCTTGGTGGCTTTTTCGTAGATAAGGCAGTGTATACATGTTAATGATGTATATATGTGTGTACACACACAAACACACACACACACACACACACACACATACTCACACACTCAGGTGTATATGTATATAATTCAGTAAATCCTGTGGCATTATTTTAGAGATTCCTTCCTTGCAGACCTCCCCACAATGCCATATCCTCATCCAATGCCCAAGGAGAAAATGACAAATGGGGTAGTGGCAACGATGCTACCTGACCTGATTATGGGTATAGTGAGTTATTTATTAATTGTCATGACCCCCCTCCAGGAATCCTCCTCTGAGGACGAGTGTGACTCACCCAGGGGCCTGGACACTCCTCAGGAGCAGAGTTCAGACACTACTGCTCCAGACGGGGCCGACCGGGCAGCTGAAGAGCTGGCAGGCCCCTCTGCCATGACCTGTGGGAGTTCCCCAGCCCGGGAGGAGTCAGAATCAGAGGTGGAGATGGTGCAGGTCCTGAGTCCCAGACGGAGGAGGAAGATGAGAAGGCAGGAACAGATGCAGGCCCCTCGACGGAGCATCCGGCTGCAAACCAGGACGTTGGCCTTGTGAGGTTTTTGTAATCAGCCTGCTGCTAAGGAGCTCCAGCTGTGGGACGGGCGTGCCCAGGAAGCAGGCAGTATAACAACGCTCACTCACTGAAGCCTGGGTATCGGGAAACAACGTCTTCCTTGACTTGTGTTCCTGATCCCTGACCTTGCTCCTGAACCCTGCCTTGCTTCCTGGACTCTTGGACCCGACTTTGGTCTGACCCTGACACCGCCTCTGCTCGACCCTTGGACTTTTGAACAACACTCTCGGCTTGACTCCTCGGATTGTAAGACCACACTTCTGCTACCCTTCCCTCTGCAAGCAGGCAACCTAGCTCCCTTATCTTATCTTAGCTGGACTTTTGGCAGCGCTCCCAGAAGCAAGGCCAGCTGTTGGTTGCCGGCCAGCCTTAAGCAGGACATTAATACTGGAGAGTTCCCTAAGTCATAGGGCGGTGGTACGTGTCATAGTGGCTTATATACATTTCCAATAAAATGAACAAGCAAACAAATAAATTTGAGAGACAATGAAGGCTAGAAGCAAAATGCCACCCACCCTCCTCTGTTTCCCCTGCAAAATGCTACGTCAGCCTTCCCCAGCCTTGTGCGCTCCAGATGTGTTAGACTACAACTCCCATCATCCCAGTTAAAATGGCCATTAGCCATGCTGGCTGGGCAGGATGGGAGTTGTAGTCCAGCACATCTAGAGGGCACCAGGTTGGGGAAGGCTGCACTACAGTATCGTACAACTTTTCAAGCCGGTTTTATGGTCAGGCAAATGCAGAGTCTAGATTTGTTGTGCTGGTGGAGTTTCCAGCTGCGAACCAAGGTTGGCAGATCATTGCAACAGAAATAGTGCTTTGGAGTTCCGCTTCCTGTGTGCCATTCACAACATCGAGAGTGGATGAGGCTCTCTCAAGCGGCTTTCATGTGCCCGAATGATCTTTCATGAAGTAAGCCTTCAGCCTCAAACTCTCTTGGCTTTAGTAAGAAAAAAAATCTGTCATAATACTGGATTTTGTTAACATCAGACACTATTGTGCCTCTTTCTGGAAGCCGTTTATGAGTGTCTGGGGATACTGAGCTCCGGCGAGCAGACCAGAGGCTTTTGTAAAATAAACCTACTCATAAAAAGAAGCAAAACCCTCTCCCCCCCCTTTTTAAACCAAATGGAAGGATGAGCCTACTGAAGTATGTCAGGATTTTAAAACTGCAGGGTTTAAATAACAGTTTTTACTTTAGAAACCTACCAGAGCACAAATTTAATAAAACATCTTAGCACTAAAGCAACACTTCTCAACATTTTAATAGACTATTGTTTCTTGTAGTGGCCCTAGTAGCCTTGTTTTCATTTTATCTTTATAGGTTGCTGGTGTAGAGGGGAGGGTTCACCATTCCTGCCCTGTGCTGCTTTCGCCTTAGCTTGGGGCTAAGATGTGAGAGGGGAGGTGCTTAAAGCACTGTGGTGATCCTCCTCTTTCCCTCTGCCGATGGAGACCTCTGTGGCTGAACCTCTTTAGTTGGTGCCTGAATGGCTTATGAAGATCCAGCTGCAGGCTTGATAGGAGCCCTGCCTCCTGGATCCATTAGCACAGAAGATCTAGTACACATTTCCAGGTGTTTGGGACCTTCAACTCACAAAAGCCCTTGCCAGCATGTCCAATGGTCAGAAATGTTGGGCGCTGAAGTCCAAAGCAGCTGGAGATCTACTTTCTGCCCACTCCTGCACTAACACATTCGGGCTTCCTAGCAGGAGAGGAAGTGCCTATGTCACCATGGCAACACAGTCACTCTTCTCTGTCATCTTGCTCTTCCTCTTGGCTAGCCACTGCTATGGCTCGACTGCCAAGGCGACTGAGGCCATCATTGTTCCATCCAGCAGGCTTCGGTGTGCATCCTGTATTCTGTCAGGTCCCATGAGGGTCGCCTTCTGCCTGATTATCAGTCCAGATGGGGTTGTAGTCATCTGGCCCCCAACATGGAGAAAATGTATTTTTCAAGATACTGCATTTGATATTGCAGAACACGTAATCTTTTGCTTGAAGTAGTCTATCTTAGACACGATTTCGATGTGATGGAAGACACTTATCTATATAAGCATCCCACTCAGGTTCCATCTTGGTTAAATGCTCTTGCCGTGTGCTCTACACATGCTGTAGAGCTGCGCTAAGTAGATTTCAAACTGCCTTGCCTTGCTTAAGGGCTTTAGGGAAAGAGCCGTAGGTCAGTAGTAGAGTACATGCTTTGAATAGTACTCATGCTTAGATGTTCCCAAGTTCAATCCCTGGCATCTCCACGCAGGGCTGGGGAAATTTCCTGTCTGAAACCCCGGGGAGCCGCTGCTAGTCCATGTAGACCAGGGGTGGGCAACTTGCAGGCCAAAATACCTGCAGGGCCACGACTCCCATGATCCCTCACCATTGCTTATGTTGGCTAGGGCTGATGGGACTTGTAGGCCAAACCATCTGGAGGGCCACAAGTGGCCCGCCCCTGGTGTAGACAGTATTGAGCTAAATGGATGAATGGTCCGACTCAGTATAAGGTAGCTTCATATGATCCTAGGGTCAGGTCACTCCTCACCCAGAAAATAAGGGAGAAAAAAAATTAAACACAAGGTGAGGTGGCCGGGGGGGGGGGGGCAAGGCAAAATTCAAGCAAGCAAATAAAAGTCACCTTGCTGTCTAGCTTGTTTTTGTATCTCTTTGGTTTTTCAAATTGTTTTGTTTTTTTTAAAATGATGCAATGCCAAACTCCTCTGAAACAGGCATGGAAAAAAATAATAATAATATCCATGTGGCGTCCCTTGGGTATCAACACAACATATACGCATATTTATATACATAGACAGATTTTGTAAGGCTTTCAAACAAACATTGTGTTTCTGAGGGCCCTGAATTCTGAATTCAGTATTTTATTTTATATTATTTTTGGGCCTTCTTAAGCAGTGATTAGAATTTAAATGCTTACTCTGGGACTCCTGGTTACTATCTTCATGTTGCTTCTCCCCTCGCTTTTATGTCCCCCGTCTGCAGCTAATTAGCTTCTGTCCCTCTGCTTGCGTGTCTGGCGTTCTTTTGCACTTTTGTGCTTTTTCTCCCTTCTGATCTTTCCAACTGTCAGCATTAACTCCACTCCTTTCCAAAGATTCCTGTTGCCAAGCAACCATTTCCTATACAATGTGCTCCTTTGGTGTACCCCCTTCCCATTGGAAGCCCACACATTCTTTATGCAACTTTAAATCATTCAAAATTTTTACTGCAGATTGCTGATACCAGCCCTCCCCACCCTCTTCCTGCTGCTCCTAACCAACATTTTCATTCTAATGGCAGCTACTGCTAGCAGTGGAGGCCTTTTTGATATGTAAAATATTATTTATTTTGATTATTGTTCTCCCAGCCAGTGGTTTACATTTCTTCCCGTGATAATGCTTCCTTCCTTTCCTATTGAGTTATCTGGGGACAATTGTTTCTTTGCAGGAATAAGGATCAGTTTACTATTAGCATGCAAATATTGGGGGGGGGGGGGAGTCTTACCGGTAATTGTTTTGTGTGCTATGGAAGAATCCTGGGATGTTGTGATGGAAACAGTCTCTTCATTTTAATAATATTCTGTTTGTGAACTATTTTTTGTTCTAGTAACCAGTGGTGTAGCTATGGCCAGAGCACCAGGATAATTGATGGATTCTCTTTGCTCTGGCAAATTGATGAAGTGATAACGAGGCTTTCAGGGCTTACTGTTGTTTGTGACAGATTAGCATGGAGTAAGTTAGAGAATGAGGAAATTAATCAAGCAGAGGCTGGATACGCCTTTCCTTTTCTTTGATGGGGTTCCTACTTTGTACTAGCAGTTTACATGGTCATACTTCTTTGCAAGAATGATTGCATTTCTAATTAAAAGCTAAAGGTTGCATTTCAGCTAGCTGAAGATCTTTTGTTCCAGCTCAAGGTGTTTCACAAGTTGAATCTGTGCACTCGCAAATAAACACCACTGAGTTCAATGGAGCTGACTCCCAGGTGACTATAGCCCTATTCGGGTGTTCAGCATAGCATTGAAGGTGTGCCCCATAAACATAATTGTGGGATTTTATTACTGGCTTGTTTGTTAGTTTGTTTTTGGATGTCTGTGTTTTAAGATGAGAGGGTTTTTTTTAACCAGAGTGTTAGCTCCTTTGAGTATAAATAATAGAAAAGCAGAATATATCTATCTATATTTATCTATCTCCTGGGAATGTGACTATGAATTCTTCCGGGGGGGGAGCTGGCTGTGGGTGCAGTCATTATGAGATCCTGCACTTCAAAATGTTGTCTCTACACCAGTGCTATGCCCACTACCACCTCCAAGTTCATCAGGCTGGTGACTCCTATTTCGGTGGGGCTCTTTTTCCATTACAGGTTTTGCAGGTTTCATGTGGAGCTTCATAGGAGCTAACTATGGTGCTGAACTCCATCCCCAGAATAGGTTCACCACCATGGAGCACCATAGATAGCTCCTATGAAGCTCCAGATAAAACCTGCAAAACCTGTAATGGAAAAGGAGGCTCATCAAAATAGGGGTCACCGACCTCCCCAATCAATTTAGAAGAGGAATTTCTTCCCCGCCTCTCCCCATCTTAGAAGAGGGAATGCCTCTTCTAAGATGGCATATGTGCCAGCTGCAGGTTTTAGGAATATTCCTGTTTTGTTTTGTTTTTAAATGTAACAATTAAATCCTGAGGAAAACCTGACTTCTTTAGTTAATGAAACATTTTAATTGATTTAATCTAATGGATTAATTGGCGAGAGTGCTGGACTGGGGCTCAGGAGATCTGGGTTCTAGTCCCCGCTCGGCCATGAAACTCACTGGGTGACTTTGGGCCAGTCACTGACTCTCAGCCTAACCTACCTCACAGGGTTGTTGTGAGGATAAAATGGAGAGGAGGAGGATGATTATGTAAGACGCCTTGGGTTCCTTGCAGCAAAAAAGGCGGGGTATAAATATAATAAATAAATAAAATAAATAAATACTACATAAGGCTATGGTGTGTGATCAAGAAACGAGGGCTGCTGCATCTCCTCTCTCCAAGCAAGTCCATCAGCAAGGAAGTGTCAGCTTGGCCCTTACTGCATACAAATGCTTGTTTAGAACTCACCATTTTGTTCTGGCATTGTCACACTGATTCCCCTCCTCTACCTTCATCCCTCTGCCGTGTGCATCTTGCCTTTTTAAGCATGAAGACAGCCCCCCCTCCCTCTTCCCTCCCCCCCCCCAAACTGATATGAACTGCTTTGGGAAACATTTATTTGAGAAGCTGGATAAAAATATAGGGTGATACCCTAGCCTTATGAACATCTTTAAACCTCTTATATTGACCACCGATATTCCGCTTTCCATCCTTGAGTTGGGAGTAAAGTAACTGCTTTGGGAGACGGCAGTCAGGCATTCGAACAACATGACCGGTCCACTGAAGTTGGCGTTGAAGGATCATTTTTTCAATGCTAGTAGTCTTTGCTTCTTCCAGTACACTGACATTTGTTCGCCTATCTTCCCAAGTAATTTGCAGGATTTTCCGGAGGCAACGTTGATGAAACCTTTCAAGGAGGTGGAAGTGACGTTTATAGATAGTCCATGTTTCGCAGGCATACAATAAAGTTGGTAATACAGTGGCTTCATAAACCAGTGTTTTGGTCTTCTTACAAATATCCCGATCCTCGAACACTCTATGTTTCATTCGAGAAAATGCGGCACTTGCGGAGCTCAGACGATGCTGGATTTCACTGTCGATGTTAGCTGTAACAGAAAGATAGCTGCCAAGATAGAGAAAATGATCGACATTTTCCAGTATTGTCCCGCCAAGCTGGATAGATGGCATCACCAAAGGATTGGCTTGCACTTGCTGATGAAGCACTTTGGTTTTTTTGATGTTAAGTGAGAGACCAAGTTTTTCGTATGCTTCTGCAAAAGCATTTAGGATAGTTTGGAGATCATCCTCTGTATGTGCAGAGACCACATTATCATCAGCATACTGAAGTTCCACAACGGAGGTTGTAATTACCTTACTTTTTGCTTTCAGCCTGCTGAGATTAAAAGCTTTCCATCTGTTCGATATATAATTCCCACCGGTGGGAAGTTTCCCCTTGACAAGATGTAAAACCATGGCGATGAAAATGGCAAATAATGTTGGGGCGATAACACATCCCTGTTTAACACCTGATCCCACTTTAAATGGAGCACCATGAGAGCCGTTGTTGTCCAAAACTGTTGCCGTCATGTTGTCATGGATACCCAGTGTTGTGTCTCGCATTGCACAAGCGGAAGGCAGCTCTTGCAGTGGATCTTCCCTTTCCCCTCCCCCCCTGCACCCCCCCCAACCCTCTTCAAGGTTGGAGATCTGTTTCAGAAGCTGCCCTCCTGATGTTGGGTATAATATCACCCATTATTTAAAAAGAAGAAGAAGAAGAAGAAGAAGAAGAAGAAGAAGAAGAAGAAGAAGAAGAAGAAGAAGAAGAAGAAGCACTATTTCAGTTAGCATCCCACTACCTTAGAAACTTCAAGATTGCTTCAGGGGGGAAAGCAGGATCTCCTGCTGCTCATGGTCGAAAAGAGCACGAACAATAGATGGGGAAATGTCAGTGGGACCCATATTCGAGCCCATGCAAAGTTTTCCAAGCCCATCACCTTTTGAAGGCTCCATGCCACAGAAAATACTTATTTTCCAGCTAATTCAGGTGAGAGAGCCCACAACATCCATGGCGTTTAAATTTGGTTCTGCTAATATACACTCATGATCCAGTTTTTATAAAAGTAGGCAATAAGAAGAGAATAGGACATCCTGTCTCCGAGGGTCCTTTTTAGCAAGGAATAGTTTGGGGATTAGCATTCCAATGAGGAATCTGTTAAGCCACAGCTGTGGTACAATAAGATATTTCCTTTGCATAAAAAGCTCCATTAATTTTGCTCAGCCTGACAAGGCAGCGCGAGACATTTTGTAGCTTGGGCGTTAAAACGTTAACATGCCTGAGATGTTAAATGGGCTTGTGTGTGTGTGTGTGTGTGTGTGTGTATGTTTGTTTGTTGGGATGGTTGGCCTTCTCGCTTCTCTCCTGCAAAACTATGTATGTATTTATTGCATCTATATTTCTTCCTAACCGGAGGGGCCATGGATCAGAGGTAGAGCACCTGCTTTGCATGCAGATGGTCCCAGGTTCAATCCCCGGTGTCTCCAGGTAGGGCTGGAAAATTCCTGCCTGAAACCCTGGAGAGCTGCTACCACGTAGGGGTGGGTAATCCACCGAGACCCAGCCCGCCTCTGGCTTGGTGGACACTGCTGCTGCACCCGCCGAGCCGGGCCAAAAGTAGATGCGTGCCTCACCGCTCGTCGGACTTCCAGGTACTCGGCAGGCTGCTGTTTACATAGAGAATGCCATAAGATACGCCAAAACCAGCCACAATTTGTGTAACTTGCGCAAATTGCGCCCGCCTTTGGAGTATCTTACAGCATTCTCTATGTAAACAGCGGCCCACCGGGAACCCGGAAGTCACTTCAAGTTCCCCAGCTCAACTCAGGAGAATGTGAGTCGAGCTGGGGAAGAAGATAAGTGGGACGGAGTTCAGGAGATTGAGCCCGGCCAGTTCGCTGGATTTCCACCCCCCCTCCCCCAAACGAAATCCTCGCACATCCCTAGCTACCAGTCAGTGCCAGTAATACTGGGCTAGATGCACCAATGGTCTGACTCAGTATAAGGTGACTTCCTATGTTCCTCCCAGGAGTTCAAGGTGGCATACGAGGTCTTCTTCCCTTTTGTGTCCTCACAACAACCCTGTGAGGTAGGTTAGGTTAAGAGTTGTTGACTGGCTCAAGGTCACCCAGTGAGCTACATGGCTGAGTGGGGATTTGAACCCGCATCTCCGACACTCTAACCCAGGGCTCTCCAACCTTGGGTCCCCAGATGTTGCTGGACTACAGCTCCCAGAATCCCTTGCAATTAGCCATGCTGGCTGGGTATGCTGGGAGCTGTAGGCCAGCAACATCTGGGGACCCAAGGTTGGGGAGAGCCCTGCTCTAACCACTACACCATGAAGCAGGTTCCGTCTATTCCGTTCTGCCTGTTGCTTATCCCCTCTTTTCAAGCATGAACAGTTGGAGTGCATACCTTTCCCTGAAGCAAATCTGACATTTCTGAGAGTGAGCTAAGTGTTGCCAAAATAAAAAAGCATAAATCTTTTGTAAAATGTGCTTTGTAAAAAAATAAAAAATAAAAAAAATCAAGAAGTTTAATCATGGCTTTTTTAAAAGCATACAAAAATGCTGTGCTTTAATGAGTGGTGGAACCTTACTTCTTGAAGCAGATTTGATCAATGGGTAGCAGCAGAGCAGAGAGCATGAAAAGCTCTTTAGACCACTCATCACATAGAGGAATAGATGAGCTTTCAAATTAGATGATGATGATATTATTTAATTACATTTAAGTAAAGTAATAATACTAATTAAAATACCAATAAAACTAATTATTGTCTTAGCATCTTCCTGGAGGGAGATCTTGAGTGGAGTACCGCAGGGCTCTGTCCTCTACACGCTCAACATTTTAATAAATGACTTGGATGATGGTGTAGAGGGGTTGCTAATCAAATTTACAGATGACACAAAGCTAGGCGGGATCGCCAACACCCTGGAAGACAAGACCAAGATCCAAAAGGATCTAGACAGGCTGGAACACTGGACCAAATCTAACAAGATGAGATCCAGTAGAGATAAATGTAAAGTCCTGCATTTAGGTACTAAAAATCAAAGACAGAAGATAGGATTGGAAAGACCTGGCTTGGCAGCAATACATGTGAAAAGGAACTAGGTGTCTTCATGGACCACAAGATGAATATGAGCTAGCAGTGTGATGAGGCAGCTAAGAAAGCTAATGCAATCTTTGGCTGCATTAACAAAAGCATAGTGTCCAGATCATGGGAAGTAATAGTTCCTCTCTATTGTGAATTAGTTAGGCTGCATTTGGAGTACTGTGTCCAGTTCTGGGTGGCCCATTTTAAGAAGGACATTGCCAAGTTGGGGCACATCCAGAGGAGAGCAACCAGGATGGTGAGGGGCTTGAAACCAAGTCCTATGAGGAATGGTTGAAAGAGCTGAGTATGTTTAGCCCAGAGAAGAGAAGATTAAAGGAAGACATGACAGTGTTCTTCAAATATCTGAAAGCCTTTCAAGCAGAAGATGGAGCAAAGTTGTTTGCTGTTGCTCCAGAGGGCAGGACTAGAACCAACAGGTGGAAATGGCAAGGAAGCAGATTTTGGCTAAACATTAGGAGAAATTTCCTAGCAGTGAGAGCCCATTATTCTGTGTCCTGAAATCTGGGATGATTGAGAAGAGATCCTGGCCCTCCTCTGTGTGACAACCTTTCAAGTACTTGAAGAGTGCTATCATATCTCCCCTCAGTCTTCTCTTCTGAAGGCTAAACATGCCCAGTTCATTCAGTCTCTCCTCATAGGGCTTTGTTTCCAGTCCCCTGATCATCTTTGTTTCCCTCCTCTGAACCCTTTCCAGTTTGTCTATATCCTTCTTAAAGTGTGGTGCCTGGAACTGGACGCAGCACTCAAGATGAGGCCTAACCAGTGCTGAGTAGAGGGGAATTAGTACTTCCCTTGATTTGGAAGCTATACTTCTATTAATACAGCCCAAAATAGAATTTGCCTTTTTTGCTGCCACATCACATTGCTGGCTCATATTCAGCTTGTGATCTACAACAATTCCAAGATCCTTCTCACTTGTAGTATTGTTGAGCCAAGTATCCCCCATCCTGTAACTGAGCATTTGGTTTCTTTTTCCTAGGTGCAGCACTTGGCATTTATCCCTATTAAATTTCATTCTGTGTGAAGATGCCATAAGAGACAGCCAGTGCGGCGTAGTGGCTAGAGTGTTGGATTGGGACTTGGCAGATCCGGGTTCTAGTCCCCACTCAGCCATGAAGCTCACTGGGTGACTTTCTGCCAGTCACTGACTCTCAGCCTAACCTACCTCACAGAGTTGTTGTTGTTGTGAGGAGAAAATGGAGAGGAGGAGGATGACCATGTAAACCACCTTGGGTTCCTTGCAAGAGGAAAAATGGTAGGATACAAATGTAATAATAAATAAACAAATAATAAAGAGTCAAATTGAAGTTAGCCCCACCCAGGCCAATGGAGAGTGTGGGGTTGCCATCTTGACTCCCACTCAGATTCAGACAGATAGGATGGCTGTTGAAGGAGACAGTTCCGTCAGCTGTCAAACAATGGTTGGGCACCATTGGTGTTTGTGAGGGAAGATGGCAAACACTAGGACAGGGGTAGGCTAGCCAGATGGTTTGGACTACAAATCCCATAATCCCTGACCATTGGCCATGGTACTGGGGCTGATAGGAATTGTAGTTCAAAACATTATTACGTTCCCATCTTGAATAGACTCCCTTTCTTCCTCTGTCTATTTGCCACTACTATTTTGCGTTTAAATAGTCTGGTTGTAGTAGGAAAGGCAATACTTCTGAGGAGCCATTGGTTGCTTTATGATATTTTTGTATCACAGGTAATAAAAGTGTACAAAGCCGCTGTACAGCAAACCTTGGATATCATGTTCCTCCCTGAAGGAAAAGAATTTCTTAGCAGCACCGACGCAGTAAGCCAAGATTCAGCTGACCGTACCATCATTGCATGGGACTTTCCACACAGCTGCAAAGATCTCCAATCAAATTTTTCATGTGAGATGCTTATTTACTATTTTATTTATTTTTAAGATGTCTGGATTGCCATTACACACACACACACAATTAACACACAGCAATTTCCTCCGGAAATAGCTGAAACGTGTTCATGTTATGCTGGACCAAGGGCTGCAGAGCAAGGTGATTTTCTGCTGTTCTTCCATCAGGGCTCTGCTGCAGCCCAAGCCAGCTTGACAGAAAGAGCAGAGCAGCCTTGCACCTTGATCCTTTGCATGTTTACTTGGAAGTAGGTCCTGTTAAATTCAGTGGGATTTACTCCCAAGTACATGTAATAGAATTAGAGTCTTAGTTTCTTAACTTCAAGGTGTTATTGTCCTTGAATCGATAGTCTTGATATCTTGAGTTCAGGATCAACATGCTGCCAGGAAATGGATGATTTCTTAAAGCTGTTGCGCTTTAATCCCACACCAACCTGCCTGGCTATTAAGATTGTCCTCTAAGGTCCTTCTCCAAGTCCCCCTGCCATCAGACATTAGGTGGGTGATCAGTGGAGAGAGAGAGCCTTTTTAGCTGTGGGCAGTCTCATGTGAGATAACCCTGTTTACTTTTTGGTAGCAGGTGAAGACTTTTTTTTTTTTTTTTTAATTTGCCTAGGTGTTTCAGATACATTTCTTTCTTTTTTAATGCTGGAATTTTTATTTGCTTTGCTCTTTTTGCATATATATGTTTTGCTTTTGCAACTAATTTTATTGTATTTTCACTAATATTGTTAAATAAGTAATGCCATACTGAGAGCTTTTTGCTGAAAAGTGGTGAATGCACTCTCTAAGGGAGCAATCCTACACATGTTTAGATAGAAAAAGATCCTATACGTCCCAGCATTTCCCAGCCAGACATGCTGGCTGGGAAATGCTGGGAGTTACAGGACTTCTTTCTGTCTAAATATGCATAGGTTTGCATCCTGAATAAATAAATTAAACTTCTCTTTTGTGCATCACGTTCATTTTAGTGGCGCTTGCACAAGAGAAAGTCCTGGTAGATTGTCACCCAAAGCTTTTGCTCATATTTCTTGTTAGCTTCAGATTGTTAAGCAGGTAGTACATAACAGTTTTTCCACAAATACCGATAATTCACCTTCCCAGTTTCTATAGTACCAAGTAAAATACTCAAACTCTTACCATCCTGTAGGGATGGGGAACACAGAATCATAGAATAGAAGAGTTGGAAGGGGCCTATAAGGCCATCGAGTCCAACCCCCTGCTCAATGCAGGGAATCCGAGTTAAAGCGCATCCCTGACAAATGGCTGTCCAGCCGCACCTTGAATGCCTCCAGAGTGGGAGAGCCCACCACCTCCCTAGGTAGTTGGTTCCACTGTCGTATTGCTCTAACAGTCAGGAAATTTTTCCTGATGTTCAGCTGGAATCTGCCTTCCTGTAACTAGAGCCCATTATTCCGTGTCCTGCAATCTGGGATGATCGAGAACAGGTCCTGGCCCTCCTCTGCGTGACAAGCTTTCAAGTACTTGAAGAGTGCTGTCATATCTCCCCTCAGTCTTCTCTTCTGAAGGCTAAACATGCCCAGTTCTTTCAGTCTCTCCTCATAGGGCCTTGTTTCCAGTCCCCTGATCATCTTGTTGCCCTCCTCTGAACCCTTTCCAGTTTGTCTGCATCCTTCTTAGAGCGTGGTGCCCAGAACTGGAAGCAGTACTCGAGATGAGGCCTAACCAGTGCTGAGTAGAGGGGAACTAGTACTTCCCTTGATTTGGAAGCTATACTTCTATTAATGCAGCCCAAAATACATCGTGTGTACATCGCCCAGGGCGACCGGTTTGCCGGCCAGATGGGCGATAAATAAATGCAAATAATAAATAAATAAAATAGCATTTGCCTTTTTTGCAGCCACATCTCATTCCCCACAGCTCCCCAAGGGCCACATTCTTTTGTGGGGAAAAGTGATGGGGGGGCATATTGGTGATGGACTGGGCCAAAGTTGAGTGTGGGCGGGACCAAAACATACACACATTCACACACACACACCCCACAGACCTCATTCTTGTTCTCCCTCCCTCCCTCCCTCCCTCCCTCCCTCCCTCTCTCTCATATATACACATAGTTTTGAGGAAGTTCAGTCTTCTAATTCCATGCAGTTAGGACCATAGCGCTGTGGTAGAGCATATGCTTTGCATTCAGTCGGTCCCATGTTTCAGTAGTAGGTGATAGAAAAAACTCCTGCCTGAGACCCTGGAGAACTGGTACCAGTCAGAGCAATCAATACTGGGCTGGATGTAGGACCGGCCCTACCATTAGGCAGAGTGAAACAGGCGCCTCAGGCGGAGGATGCTGGGAGGTGGCAGCTAAGTGTTGGAGGAAAGACTTGCGTGCCATGCGGCCTGCTCTGCGCCTCCTAATCTAGCCTGTTGCCTTCAGGGGAAGTGGAGGATGCTGTCCCAGTGTCCCATCATCAGTGTTGAAGTCAGATTCATCTGCCAGTCCAGTCGTCTTTTGTACATGGAATGGGACAGTGTCATCTTGTCCTTTGCCTCAGGCAGCAAAATGTCTTGGACTGCCTCTCGCTGGATGGACAAATAGAGCCAGTACTGTGTGATCAAACAACCCACCATAGCTTATTTAAGGGTTAAACATCCCTCGCATAACCCACAGCCTGTTCTAGGGTTATGTGAGAGTTGTTTAAGCCTCACACAACCTCTACTGCCCGGGTTCAGATGACACGACAAGCCGCAGCTGCGGCTTGAATGTTCAAAAAGCGCCTGGCCTGCGTCACAGCCCATCGTGGCTCAAACAAGTCATGGTGTGCTGCAGTGATTGTGTGAACTGGATCGTTGTCTGACCTGGTATAAAGCAGCTTCTTGTGTTCCTCTTAGGAAGCTGGTCCTCCACACACTGAATATCTTAAGGCTGGTTCATAATTTACCCTGGTGTGTAGGCTCTGCACACAGCGTGGCCCAGGAACAAGCTTCAGGATAATGTACCCTTCCCCATTGTGCTGAAAAGTCACACGTGACCTGGGACTCACGTGCTTGCCACACAAAAAAAGGGGGAGGATGGAATAGTACAAGTGGGCTGTTTGTGTGTGCCACTCCGTGTCATATGTGACATGGGGCGGGGTGCACAGGACTCATTCCTGTAGGATACAATATGAACCAAATCTAATATTTTAGACTTGGGGTTTCGGGACAAGTGTGTTGCTGGCTTGCTGCCTACCTCCCAGTTGTGAGTTTCTTGCACCTTCTTGAAGCGTGAAAGTAGCTGCTTTTGGTGATGCCTTCCTGTGCTATGTGCAGTGTGAAGATGGGGGGGGGGGTGTTGTTTTTTAAAAAGGTGCTTGTTAGGTAAGGCTGTCAGTTTCAAACATGGCTAAACTTCTGCAGAAGCTCAGTGTGAGTTCAGTCTCTTTTGAAAACATAAAGAATAAGGTCAGTTTGTATCCATTTATCTCTGAAAAGAACAATTCTGTCCTGGCAGAGAGATGAAGTGGATGATTTAATAGGACTTTCCCATCCCCAGCTTCCATGATTGCCTTTGTCCAGATTTGCAGATGCAGAATCCTGTGCATAAATTGTGATAGCAGGTTAGTCATTTGCACTTCAAAAGCAACACGCTTCAGTGAAGAAGAAACTGCAGAGTGCTCAATTTTGATATATTCAGCAGCTTAAACAAGATGATTTCCTTGGGAGAAAAAAAAAGAGTGTTATTGAATGGGGCAGTTTACTGCTCTCTCCAGAGCAAGCATGAAATTGAGGGTGATTTTGTGTGTGTGTGTGTGTGTGTGTGTGTGTGTGCGTGCACGCACGCGTGTGTGTAAACAATTACAAAAAATTGCCTTTAGTTTCATAAATTTCCATTTCTAATCTTTCAGCTGGCAGGCTGTGTGTACTCGTAGACCATTGAAAAGTCGATCTTCACTTTCAGCGGGGATAAACACCATTTCCTGAACCAAAACAAGTTCTGCTTTCTCTCTTTGTCTGGGTTCAGGCAACACAATAACCCACACTCAGCTGTTGAGTATGAGTTGAGTGTGGGTTGTTGAACTGTGGGTTAGTGTGTTATCTGAACCCAGCCAAGATAACAAACCATGGTGAACAACCCACAGTTCACAACCCAACAACAAACCAGGGGTTCTCTTCATGGGTTGTTCATGGTTAACAAGCCATGGCTTGCTAGTGCAGCTGGGTTCAGGCAACACAATAACCCACAGTTCAACAACAACCCACAGTTCAACAACAACCCACACTCAACCCTTGAGTGTGGGTTATCGTGTTGTCTGAACCCAGTGTTTCTCTCTCTCTCTCTTCCTGTGTGTCTGTGTGTCTAAAACAGCTGACTTTTGCCTCTGAGCCCTTTCTTCTTCCCAAATTGGAACTGATGACCCTGGAATGTCTCAAATGAAGCTTTTATTGTACCATTGCCATACCTCATTGATGGAATTTTATGGGGAATCCAGATGATGCACCATCTTCCTCTCATAACCCTCCTGTGTTTTCCCAACGCTTCTTCCATCTTTTTTCTTACTCCAGGAAATTTGTTAAGTAAAAAAAAAAAAAGCTGGAATAGCTGCACAATGCCTAAGACCCACCCATTTGGAAGCACTCTTGATATAGATGCCAGCTGTAGAAAATGTAATCTCTGACAATGTAATATGTATGTAGTCCATCCCTAACTCTGAATCAGTCTTTAAAGTTATAGTAGAAGAGTTGATATGGAGCTGCACGCCACTTCCCAGTTCCTGTCATAAGCCTGGTTCATGCAGATGAAGTGGCGTGGCCTGCAACTGGGGGGGGGGGGGAATCCCTCTTTCCTGTTGTCAGTCTTTATATTACACTGGTCATGTAGGCAAGCACTGAAAACGGGAGTAGCCAAGTTCTTGTGGTTACTTCCCACTCTAGCAGACCCGGTGAAGATGCAGCAACAATGCTGTGGGAAGTAACCGTGCAGTCTAGGGGACCTGCATGATCAGTACTTGCATACTATGTGAAAGATAATAATAACAACCCATAATAATAAAAGAGGATGTATGTGTGTATTTGTCTGTCAGCACCATAATTCCAAGACCATGAAACCTAGACACCTGAAAACTTGGCAAGCATATTAAGGGAACCCTTGGGATGATTTGCTTTTTAAAAGGCATCAATTAATTTTAACGTGTTTCTGTGTTTGTAGCCTGCAGTACTGACTTCAGTCACTAGGTGGCAGACTTCCCTAATCAACAGATAGCTTTGCACTCAATACAGTTTGAAGCCGTGGGGGAGTACTCTGGGGGCCAGACTTATAGGGCTGCCCCCTCCTCTCTGCTGTGGGGCAGTCCCCCTCAGGAGATCCCCCTCCTACAAGGGGTGATAGGAGTGCACATGGGATGGCAGGTGCCGTGCCTAGGGGTACCAGCCTGCTGTGCTTCACTAAGATGGGGGTGAAGACAATGCGCCAGTTTCCATGTCATGATAAGCCATGCTGAAAACAAGCCATAGTGCAGTGATGGCGAACCTATGGCACAGGTGCCACAGCTGGCACGCAGGAACCTCTCTGTGGGCACTCGAGCCATTGGTCACCAGTTCGCGAAAAGACTGTCCCCTTCTGCAAAACACTAATGATTTTGTTCTTTCTCACAGTGTGGAACAGAATGATTTTATTCTAGAATTCCTGTTACAGAATTCTTTTCTACATTGTTATCACATTAAAAAGATTTTGAAGAATGATGCACAGAGCATGGCTTGGATGTAAAGCCCTAACAGTTGACCTGAGTGCTGCATGTGTTGCTCTCAAACTAACGGAGTATGAGCCAAGGTTTGACAAATTATCAGCATGCATGCAATAGCAAAAATCACATTAATTGTGCAAAAACATGCCCAATGCAAACTTTTACCTAATGCAGTGTTTGCAGTCCAAGACATAAAGTGTTTAAAATGTGTTAAGCACGTTTAGTTTTCTTGTTTATCTTGCTCATCCTAGTAAAGCCCTTTTACTAGGTTGACTTTTACTTTTACTAATCCGACACCTGTAGAAGCAGGGAAAGGACCCAGAGTAAAGCTTGCCCCATATAATTTCAGTCTGGCATATAATCATATTACAAGTTGAGAATCCCTTATCCAAAAATACATGTGCCTAATTATTTAAAAAGTTTTTATAAATTCCCTTCAAGCTATGTGTACAATGTAGTACTTGAGTTGATTTTTCCCCCCAACAAAAAACTGTTTGTATCATTGAAAGCTCTGTTATTGTGTTTTTCTTTTAAGACAAAAGATGTTAATTAGTTCGGACAACTGTATGAGTTGTTTTTCTAAAACTAAAACCTCGGTATTCAGGTTTAATTGCAGTGTTGGCACTTTGAAATAAATAAGTTGGTTTTGTGTTGCAGTTTGGGCACTCGGGCTCAAAAAGGTTCGCCATCACTGCCATAGTGGGTTGGTTAATTGCTCGTTAAGCCACGCTGTTGCCGACAGAGGATCAGGCGCTCTCCGGCTTTCCATGGTTTGTTTCCTCCTTTGTCCTCTCGCTTGCTCCCAGCATGTATCCCAGGGGCCTCTGCTGCACAACTTGTCTATACTCCTGCTGTGATCCCCCCCCCCGCCTTCTTGCCTTGTGAAACACCTATATATGCCATATATATCTGTGGTACAACACAAAAAGTCTGCGGTATTAATCTTCGGAGTGGAGGGTGCTTACTTACTTTTCAGGATGGGGTGGCTGAGGGTTTTATTTATTTTCTTTCTTAAAAAGAAACACTTAAAAAAAAAAAGCGCCTCTGTGGCTGCTCCTCTCAGCCCACTGCTCTTCCTAGGACAGCTATGCGTATACGTGTAATTGACTTACCTCTGGGTAAGCACGCACGGCCCCAATTCGGGACCATGGCAGTTCAGGAGGGGGGGGGATGCAAACTTCCCCCACTCCTGTTTTCATGCTGAAATCCCCCCCATGGGGGGGGAGGTTAAAAAAAGAAAAGAAAAATTGAGACTTTTTTCTTAACCCCCCCCCCCCCTGGGGTTAAAAAAAAAACCTCATCCCGAATCGCCATGGTCCCGAACTGGGGCCGTGTGCACTTACCCAGAGGTACACATATCTGCATAGCTGTTCTAACTCGGCTCATGAGGGTATAAAGGTGGTCGCTGTCAAATGATGCCCCGAGCTGGAGGAGGAGGGAGCTGGAGGGCACACTGAGGAGCGGCTGAGCTTTTCGCTGCTCTTGCCAGGCGTCCCTGTAGCCCTTTCAAGCAAGCCATGCAGAACCACGCTGCCAGGACAAGCCACGTTAGGACAAGCCACCCTGAACAGCCCAATGACAAGCCATGGGTTCTCAGGGCGGCTTGTGCATGATCAGCAACCCATGCTTCAGCCATCGTGCCGGGTTCAGACAACATGACAAGCCACTCGGAAACAAACAAGGGTGACAACCCATCATGCGTTGTCATGATGTGTGAACCAGGTCAGTGTCTCCAACACTGACAGCTGCGTAACTTTGCTTGAAGGCTTCACTTCAATAGACTTAGGGCTATTCCAGCCCATGCAAAGCCAGATCCACTCGTACTAATAATAACCGAAGGGGGGCGGGGGCTTGGCAGGAATCACAGATGCCCCATCAGTAACATGTGAATGAGTCTTATTTCAGATTTTTCTCCTCTGCTTTGCCTACTGACCATGAACTGTAGGTACAGTAGTATCACTAATGTGGCTCTGGCTACCTGTTCTCTGGGCTCATTATTACCGTAGTTGCCTATCCAGTTGGCTGCATTCTTTTGCTTTCCCTTGTGCCATTAATGATCTGTGTAAAGGCAGGGATCATCTTCCCTCCCTCCCTCTGCACCACTGTCTCCTAGCATTCACCTATGCAAATGCACGTTGTGCATAACAAAATCATAATGAGGATTTCGTATGGACTCCCTTCCTCCCCCACTCTTCTTTGCTAAATATTATTATTTTTAAATATATCATGATTATTTATTTATTTATATTTATTTATTATATTTATACCCCGCCTTTTTCCCTGCAAGGAACCCAAGGCGGCTTACATAATCCTCCTGCTCCTCTCCATTTTATCCTCACAACAACCCTGTGAGGTAGGTTAGGCTGAGAGTCAGTGACTGGCCCAAAGTCACCCAGTGAGTTTCATGGCTGAGCAGGGACTAGAACCCGGATCTCCCGAGTCCCAGTCTAACACTCTAACCACTACGCCACACTGGCTACTTAGGCTTGACCATGCTGGCTGGCTGGGCATGATGGCAATTGTCCCACACTTCTGGAGAATCCCAGGTTGAGGAAGGTTGCAGTAAAGCACGGGAACTAGGGTGTGTCCCAAAGGCTTCACAAAAGCCTTTCTCTGTGTGTCATTCTTCCCAATTCTCTTTGCAGGAGCGTTATACGTGTCCCATTCTTGCACCGCATCCCAAGGAGCCTGTCTTCGTCGCTCAGACCAATGGCAACTACATTGCCTTGTTTTCTAGCCTGAGACCCTACAGAATCAACAAAAAGAAGAGATACGAAGGGCACAAGGTATTCTTCTTAGTCGTCTCTGCAAACCCCTGACGGATCCTGTCCCCTTTTTAACATGCCTGCTTATGCTGTGGATTTATAATGGGAATAAAAATTAATAGACTTCAGCCCTGTTCTCTATATTTTAGTTAATTCAGAATTAAACTGAAGTGTGGGTAGATCTTAAAATTACCGAAAGCGTTATTAGTTGCTAATAGCCTTGTCACGTATGCTCCGACTGCCGCTAACAATGTTAAAGTCCTTAATGGGGCTGTTTTAATAAACACCTGGGGAAGCAATTAGGCCATTATGGTAAAAATTGACATGTTTATTGCACTATGAAATTTCAGAAGGTTGTAGATCATATTGCATTTCCTTAATTAACATGTTGATTTATTGAAAGGCTCTTTAATTCTCGACTCTTGCAGGTTGAAGGATTTGCGGTCGGCTGTGAGTTTTCCCCCGACGGAATGCTTCTTGTTACGGGGAGTTCAGAAGGCAAAGTGTTTTTCTATAACTATCGCACTGCTCGTATCATTCGCACCTTGTCTGCGCATCGTCAGGCCTGTGTGAGTGCAACGTTTCATCCAGTCCTTCCATCACTCCTTGCTACATGTGACTGGGATGGAGCGATCAAGATCTGGCAGTAAAAATAATAATTTTGAAAAACATTCTTTCTAAATAGGCTCTGCTGGCTTTCCAGCTTTGTAATTGGTTTTTGTCTTTTAGTTTAATGTGTTAAAGTCCTGGGCTGTGAGGTTTGTTTTCAAGCACGTTCTGGGGGTGTATGTGGGTGCGGAGGGAGGGCTTTTCTTCCCTGGCCTCATCATACAGGTGCCTAACTCACCTGGCTCCCCCCCCCCACACACACACACTTTTCCACTGTATTTGTGACATTTCTTCACTGGGGCTCCCTGATGCTCACAGAGCTGTGACTTCATTGCAGACTACCCCGAAATAAGTATCTTACTCCCAATTCCTGTCATTGGCAATTAGGGAAAGATGGCCTAGGGTTCAAACAGGGTTGAGTGACTAGCTTGCAGACCCAAGTCTATACAATCTAGCTGCTCTGACTAGGGATAGTTTACCAATCATCTGACTAGGAGAAATCAAATGACTAGGACAGTTTATTAATCAACAGAACTTGCCCCGTTCACAACACCAAATGTGAATGTGTTTTCCCAAAAAAGCTCACACATGTCCGAATTTGCAATCACATAAGAAAAATGCATATATATTGTTTTAAAAATGCACATTTGAAAGTACGCATTTTAAAAGTATGCATTTTCATGGTTTAGTCAATGGCGGGAAAAGCATGGACTTTTGAGAAATGCACATGGTAATGTGCACTTTTCCCTTTCGAAATGCGCACTCCATTCAGACAAAGAGAAAAACAGGTCACAAACCAAGAAGGGAGTGAGGTGAACCAAACTTTGAAGTGGAGTTTGGAGAATCTCAGCGAGCTCAAGCATCCCTGGTTCTCCCATCCCTATCAGACTCAGGTGCTGTGGAATGCAGAAGACCTGCAGCCTGAAGAGATTAAAGGGGACTCAAATTCATAGATCCAACAGGATGTCTGCTGATGCAACAGGACTTCCCCATCCTCTCCTGTTCCCTGCAGCCCCCCGGCACATGCCCCAAATCTGCTCAAGACAGCCCCCCAACCCTCTGGAGCAGATTTCGGAGGTGTGCTGGGGCTGCAGTGGGGAAGGGGCAATGTGTTCTACCAGCACAGGGGTGCAAAAAGTGCAGCCCGCCAGACCCCTGGCGCCTGCTGCTGTGGGGTGGTACTTCTGTCCCTTGCTTCTCCTTGATCTTTCATCAGAGATGAGCAAGGCATTCTTTTGGTAGCATTAGTGCTACCAAGGGAATCCCTTATCTCAGATCTTGGATGAGAGGTTGAAGATAAGCAGCAAGCATGACAGGCGATTCTGAAGCAGGTCGGTGTGTGTGTGTGTGTTTCTACTGTCCACTGTGTCTCACCACCCCATGTGTTTCTCCACCACCACTGCTGTGTGTGTGCATGTGCACGTGAGACCCCGCCCCGGACCCCTTGGCAAGACCAGATTTGGTCCTTGGGCCCAAAAAGGCTGTGCACCCCTGCACTAACAGATGACCAGTGTTGGATCTAATCCATAGGTTCCTCTAGGAATTTATTTTTTTGTTTGATATTGTATATTTGCGACATTATAATAAATTGTTGTTTAACAACAACAACAAAAGAGGGATCATATGAAAACCGCAATGCACCTCAAGTAAAATTCAAAAAGGCTGTTCCCCAGAGAAGAATGAAAGCAAACGTACCAAGTTTCAGGCAATAAAAATAAATAACAAAAGTCCAAAAAAGGAAGAAGAAAGAAATACGAAAAGATAAGCTAAATAAAACCCTTGTTTCTCTGTTCATTGCCTCTGCAAATGTGCATGTAAAATATTCATGGCCAAGCCTATTTGCATATTTTTATTTAATTTGTTTATGGATTGGCTTTCCTGTGTACAGCAAATATGAGATTTACTGACACCAGTATTTTTATTTACCGGTATTTGATTTATACTGCGCCATTCCACCAAAAATGGCACTCGGTAGCATGTTAGGCTGCAATCCTGTGTGTTGCCCGAAAAAGTGTGAGCTTTTTTGGGAAAACACATTCAGACAGTATGCTGGGAGTTGTAGGCCTTTTTGCTGTCTAAACTTGCAGGATTGCACCTTTAGTTATTTTAAGTTTACATGCACTTTGTAGGACGTAGCCGACTTATGCTGACCAGAGGTTACATTAAGGACATGGGTGACAGAGAATTTTATTTTAGCATTTTAAATTATATTTTGACACACGTCTTCCAAAGAGCTCTAAGTGCAGCCTACAATGTATTATAAAAACACAACACACACTAATAAAAGTATTAATTATTAATTATTTATTTATTACATTTCTAATCTGCCTGATACTGTTCATTATTGTTGGGACTTGAAAAAGATACTAGGAGAGGATATATTGTGGAGTAATATCCTTCCTATCTCACGTTAGTGAGATCATCAGAGTAGAGTCCCTTTCCAGCTTAAAAGAAGCTTAGATTTGGCTAGTGTTAGCCAGTTAGCATTTGGTAATCCAGGATGCTTTAAGGCAGACTGGATTTCCCTGGTTTTGCCCCCTTTTCTCTCCCTCAGAACAATAATCAGAGACACAGTCTTGTAAAAGTTAAAAGTAACATTTACTCACTCAGATTATGCAGTTTCATTCAGGCAGGCTTAAAAGACGTTTCTTACAGTTGGTACAAGTACATTTGTAGTTACTTGGGGTCTGAACTTGTGGAGTTCAGACCAGCAACTCTGGTTACATGCTGCTGCTAGAACCACGTGGAGATAACAACAGAAGGTGCTACATTCACTAGAGTCTGAACTGAAAGAGGAAGAAGCTGAGAGCTACGCCCACTTCCTGTCCAGGCTGTTAATAATTCAATGAGTATCTTCCAGGAAAACCACCCTAGAAGGTATCAGTGATCTTAACCATTTCACCCAATTACCTGGTGAAACATTAGCCATAGGTTTTGACTGCAATTTTAATTATCCAACAATTATAAGCCAATATTCCTTACGCTCATCATCCCCTAAAACAAGCAACTGAACCCAAATCCTAAAACAATACAAAAGCAACTTATGAGCAGTAACCAAAATAACAATTAAAATCAGTCACTGCCCCAAATGTTCATTGCCCCAAATGTTTTCTGAAAATAAATTTTAAAATCCCTTAATTTTTTCTTTTTCTTTTAAAGACTGTAATAGGCATAATCTGACAAGCTGCTCTGTGAAGGGAATTCTGTAACGTGGCACCGCTACAAATAAGGCCCTGTACTTTCAATGTGAATAATGGAGGTTCAGGTTATGGGATGTTGCTGTATTCAAATATTTCTGATAGGTTACAAGTGTATCCAGCATCTCTGCGCAGGTTTGCACATGCAGGCTCCTCATTCCTTGAATATAGCATTGACTGATGACTTGCATGGGTAAACCAGCCATCATTAGGGATGCCTGGTCCTTGGCCAGATGCAATTCAGTACTTACAACGTTATATGCATAGTGGCAGGATGCAGCCATTGCACCTTGCTTCTTGTTGGTTCTCCCATTCCTGCTGTGGCTAAAAGTATGATGGTTTTGCTGCACCCCCACGAAATAGGGGCAGAGAGTGGATGAGGAGATCATTAACCAGTATAGGGAAGGAGATGACAGCAGCTGCATTGTCACACAGAACGAAAGGGGAAGGGACCCCACAAGGAACCACAGAATGGGAAACAGACACACACACACACACACACGACTCCCAATTGTATGGAAATGAGAACACAATCTCTACACTATTTATATTATGCATGTTATATTGGACTATTCAAAATATATAAATAAAATGGATTTGCCTCTCACCTTGGAGTTAATTCAAAGGCGTACAAACACATTTGCAAACATTTCCTCTGCCTGATTTGGAGAGATTCCTCCCTCCCACTGCAGCCCCGTACAACACAGCTTCCACTGCGCAGGAGGGCCCATGGCCCTCCAGAGGGTGTTTGCAGGAGGCACAGGGGGCTACAAGAGAGGAAGAGAAAGATCAGTTGTACAAGCTGCCTTCTGCTAGTGCAAGCCTTGGATACAACCCTTAAAAAATAAATTATCTGCCCTTATAAGAATGATCTGATTTATGTAACTGATTATATCCAGGGAAGTACCCTAATTGTACACCATACTTCATACATAATGGTGGCTGATCCTTGAGACATTTCCTTTCTTATATCGATGCTGCTGATTTAATTGCCCTTGACCAAACAGCAGCACTTTTGTGGAAGACAATCTTACTTGGTCATGTGATCGCCTATGTATGTATGGTACTCAGTTTATAGCAGCTGAAGTAATTTTGAAACAATGGAATGTTGCAGTAATTGTAGATCAATCTGATCATCTCAACATCTTGAAACCGGAGTTTTAGCATGCCAAATGTGCTTAACTTATTTGTACTTCATGGACAATTTCAGGAAGCAAGCACCCTTATTCTTTAAAGTTTTGTAAGTTGGGATCCCAGGTGTATTAGTTATAACATAGTCTCATTATTTATATTTGCACCAAACAGCTCCAAGAGTTGATCACAACCACAATGAAAAAGGCTTGACTTTGCAAAGAGCAGCTGCTAAGATAACCAGTTCTAAAGTTTAGTTCAAACACTCCCTTGACTATGTGGGTGAGTGTCCTCAGAAGTGAGTGGGTGCATTTGTTTGTTATACAGGCAATCCTTGGGTTATGAACGACATCCGTTCGTAAGTCTGTCTTTAAGTCGAATGTGTACATAAGTCGGAACAGAAGCCGTGCAATGTTTTCAAAGTGTTGCAAAATGTCGCAAAGTATAGTACGTGCGTTCGTAAGTATGAACCATTGTATTTAACTCAGATTTTTACATATATGGCGTTTTGTTCTTAAGTATGAGTTGTCCTCAACTGAAACCAGATGCTTTTCTCTTGGGAATAATGGACAGTTAGTTGGAAAGAAGCTATGGAACTTTATTTTTATATATGACAACGGCAGCGAGATTATTCTATGAACAAAAATGGAAAGTTCCAGCATTGCCTACAACAGAAGAATGGTTGGTCAAGATGGTGGAGATGGCCAAATTTACGTCATTAATTAGAGAAAAGACAACATCTATGTTTACTGCAGAGTGGAAACCTCTAATTGACTTTTTGCAGGGTTTAGAAAAAAATGATTTGTTTATCTGGGGTTTTGTGGAATAATAAGAGAATAAACTGGTGACAATAGAAAAAAGAATAAGATACATTTGTGACAATAGATAAAAGAGAACTTTTCTTATTTTGATTATTGACTAGAGAAACTATCTGTTACTTATATTTGCTGTAGAAAAATTCCATTTTAATTTTGTTAATTGTTAATTATTGTTATATGTTTTGTGTTGTTTTTGTTTTTATAGAAATAAAAAAGTTTAAAAACCAAAAAAAAAAAAAAGTATGAGTTGTCTGTAAGTTGGGACGTTTGTAACCCAGGGACTGCCTGTACTGAGGAAGGGAGGGGGGCCATAAGCTGTGGAGGCCGCTGACTCCAATGTCAGTGGGGCAGTGTATCCACTCCAGGCTGTAGTCTGAACTTTTAAGGAGCTATCCATGGTGCTGAACCCACTTTGGGGATGGGGGTAGGGTTCAGCACCACAGATAGCTCCATTAAAGTTCAGACTAAAACCCAGAGTGGACACACAGCCCCACTGACATTGGAGCCACCAGCTTCCGCAGGCTATAAGATGCCCAGGGTCTCGCATCAGAGCTTTGCAACCAGCTCCTTTAATCTCTATGGCACAATGGCAGCTTGCTCTTTACTGTGTGATATTGCCACTGCTGCAGATGGTCAGAGGCTGGTATAGCAGCTACCAACTCAGCCGGGAGCAGGTGACACAAGAGTCCAATAGGGTTCCATCTGGTCCTATATGATGGCAGAGCAGACTTCACCCAACAAACATACTGCACACACAGGACTTGTTTCTAAGTAGATGCTTTTAAAGTAAATAACAGTAACATAAGATGTCTTAGGTACTATAAGCTGGATGGTTACAGGTTTTGTAAGTGCAGTTTCTTAAATGTTGCTCATACTATGAGGTAAAGAAAATCACAGAGCATGTCTCCTTGCTAAACCCTAGCAAGCATCAGTTAAGTCAGTTAACTGTCAGAACGTCCTAACTGTCAGGGAGTGGCGGAATGGAATTTCTAGTTAGTTCCTAGGCAATGTCCAGCATTCCCTCCCCTGATTCAACCAAGTGGTTTGCTCCACTGAACCCTACCTTTTGATGTTTCAGAGAAGCTTGGTTTCTGCCCTTGCCCTTTAACTAGACTATAACAGTCTATCTTAACCCTTTACTGGGCAGTCAACTTAAAAAACCCTCCCTGCAGTTGACATCTTTTTGTTTCATACTCCAAAACTATAAAGCTGATTACTCTGTCCTGACTGTTCAATCAGAGCAGAGTGTTGCTTAGGCGCAGAATGAGCTGCCCTTAGAGACACCCATCCATGTTTGCCTCCGGATCTGACCGGTCGTCCCTTCTACCAGCTTTCAGATCAGTCAGCTGAAGCAGGAGAGACTATTATAGATAGAAAAGAATGTGTTCCACTGTCTATTTTATTGCACAGAACAAGTGTTGGAGCTTCTCTTCCAGTTTCCCTCCCTTTCAGTTTTGCCTCAGAGATTCTACTGTGGCAAATGTCCACTGGTGGGTTTCAAATTACTTCTTGTATTTTAAGGTTTCAGAGATTTGAAACGCTGTTGAAGTACATGAGTAGCTATTTTGGCCCACCTGCAGGTTTGCACAGTGACAATGTAGATACAGTCTTCATTTGAAAGCCTCATTTTATGAATAGTGCTGCTGGGCCTTGAGTATGGGCCTGGGGAGCAAGAGACAGAGCATGCCACTTACCTCTCACAATGGAACGTAAAATTAGGGGGAACTAGATGGTGGGAAGTAAGAACTGCTAATGATTTCCCCCCTCTGGTGCTTTCATCACTGTTGACAGTCTGCTTGTCCACACGTCTAGTTATTACAACACTAAATTTTAGGGATGTGTGTGGAACTCGATTGGGGGGTGGAAGCCCAGCGAACTTGCCAGGCTCACACACACACACACACACACACACACCGAGCTCTGCTCGCCTTACCTGCTTCCCCGGCTCGACTCGCATTCTCACGAGCCAAGCCTGGGGAAGTGACTTCTGGGCTCCTGGCGCTACGTTTTTAACGTAGAAAATGGTGTAAGGTACGTTAAAAATGGCCGCGATTTGTGCAAGTTTTTTTTCTTTTGTTCCTAGGTGTGTGTATTTTGTCCCTCACTCCAAATAAAGTTTTATTGGAGTTCATGATACTTCTTGAATATAACACTCTTCTGCATTAGTGCTGTTCAATTCCCAGGATCGGCTACTACTTTGTGTAGGCTTCTAAATGTCATGGAATATGATGCTAAGCAACAAAGGATTTCCCCTTTTTTCCTCCACTGCCTATGGCGAAACTGCTCCTTCACTGGGCAGTCCCACCCATGAGGTTTCTTATTTATAGCAAATGTTTATATTTCTGGGCCTAAGGAACATTCTGCCACTATAACTCAGAGTGCCACAAGCTGACCCTTTCCTGCTGCCACCAGTTCTGTTAGAATACTTTAAACCTCCTAGTACAGTCATGCCTTGGATTGAGAGCATAATTCATTCTGGAAACGTGCTTGTAATCCAAAACACTCTTATATCAAAACGAAATCCCCCCAAAAAAAATTTGTACAGAGATTTTTCATTTAAGCTGTACTACAGTACTTGTATTGCAAGACGTCGCTTGTATATCAAGTTTAAAAAAATTAAATAAATATTTAAAAATTGCTTGTCTTGCAAAACGTTCTCAAACCAAGTTACTTGCAATCCAAGGTATTACTGTAGTTGGTATAACCATCTTAGGCTTGAGATGGGCACCAACGCTAAAGACAAGTTGAACAATCAAACAAGTAATTTATTAAAGGGATATTTTGTGCATAAGCGATTACTAATATTAACTTTGGGATTTTCAAAAGACTGCTTGGTGACACTTTAGGACTCAAGAGACACTGCTGCTGTTAAAAGCCTCCAAGGACTTCTTTTACCTCAGGCCAAATTCCCTAAACCTCCACCCCAGCCACATACCCTTACAACCAGGTCCAGCTTCAGGGTACAGTCTTCCTCTGACTCCCAAGCTCCTTCCTGTTGTATTACTGGCTGCTTGGATGGTTTATCTGGGTTTTTACTGTCTGCTGGTGTAACCTTCCTCTGGCAAGATCTTAGGGCAGCCTCTTGGCATGACACAGCCACCTGCTCCCTACTCCAGATCTTCACCAGCTGCCTAAAGTTATCCCACAGAGAAAGAATAGCTATTAACTTTCTCTTCAGCTTTCTCCAAGTCCTTTTCAAACACCACACACCAACCAGCAGACCTCCCTCTGCCTACCACAGACTCCCTCTGACTAAACTCCTAACAATCAACTGTCATACCTTAACTGTCTTTTCCACCTTGCTAGAATCCACAGCAAATCAAAATTGAATTTACCTGCTCCAGGCCCCAACTAACAATATTCAAAGCAATTCTCTCTCTCTCTCTCTCTCTCTCCCTTCAGAATGTCACTTAGCAACTACTACACAGGCCTTTGTCAACAACAAAACAAGGCCTCAAGCCTACTCAGATACATTATTGACTCACAGAGGGCACACAAAGTACAAGTTACAGAACCACAATAGTTATATACAGGCATTTCTTCACAGAGCACATACAAGGAAAGTGCACAGGTGGATCATAGTGGTGCATGCTATGCGCACGAATTACAGCCACAAATTGCTGTGCAGCTTTGCCTCACACCCCTGGAAAAAATTCCCGTGGACACCCATGGGGCAGCCTCACTGCACAGCTGGGAGCTGTGTCAAAGAGACAGTTTCTTTCCGCTGTATTGCTTTTGTGGGTGCTAACACCCATCAGGGAAGTAAACGTAAAACTAGCTGGTCTTCACTTTGAAGGAAGACATCTACGCTGTTCTATTGACTCTATCCCATTAGTTCCATTTTCATGAGCACCATAGAAGTCTCTTGCAGGAGCATGTCATGGGATTTCAATCACTCATGTTTGCAAAGCATTTTGACAGCTTCTACTGGAAAGCCACAAAGCCTGGTAAAGTGTTGTTATTTATTCTTTTTTATGAAGCAATAATTGGATACTTACTCGGAATTCAAATACTCAATGGAGTTCACATTTTGACCTTCTTTGCATAGCACAATTCTTTTCTTTTTTTTTCTACTGCTGCAGTACAATGTCCTTGAAATGCAAAATAATGATTAGCACTCTTACACTACACAATAGGGAATATTTGAATGGTATATTGTGGATGACTATCCACATTGAAGCACCATTTATATCTAGTGTCCAGTGCTAAAATGATACAAGAATTAGAAGAGACTGGAAGCTGCCGAAGGTGTTTCAGATGAGCTTGTCTGAAATGCAGAAGGTAAGTATTGCCTTTCTGTATCAGCCTAAAGTCCATCTAGTCCAGGGCTGCTGAACCTCTTTCAATTCGAGGGCTGGATTCAATTTCAGAGAAGCTCCCAGGGGCCACATTCCAGTGGTGGGCGAGGCCGAAGGCAAAGGGGGAGGGGCCAAAGGCATCAGGGGTGTGGCCAAAATACCAGCATATTTGAGCTCAAAGCTCTTGCCAGTAACTAAGCCCTAGAAGGGACATTTCCACCTTTCAGAATGGGGGGAAAAACTGCACAAAAGCCGGGAAGCCACCACATGATCCATGGTTGGGAGGAAAGGGGTGGGGCCATGAGAAGAGGGTGTGGCTATACCTGTATAATCGAGCCTCGCTGGGCAGAACGAGGCCGAAATTGGCCCCGCTCACGCCCGGCGAGGCCTTACCTTTTTCTTCAGGGCGGCTCGCCCTCTCCGCGGCAAGCCGCCTGTGCGGTCCATCCCGTCCCGTCGCTGGACCCCTGTGCAGGTGCGCTGGACCCCTGTGGCGCGTTCTGCACCTGCGCAGGGTCCCATCGCGTCATTTCCGGTCTCGGAAGTGACAGGCGGGGCAGAAGACACCCGATCAAGCGGCGCAGAGAACCTCTCCGCACCGCTCAGAAGATCGGGTCGGGTCGGTGCCCGGCCTTGGATGCATGCCTAGGTGTGGCCCTCTAGGAAACCCAGAGGGCCGGCTTGGTACCCTAGGAGAGGCAAATTTGACCCCCAGGTCTGAGGTTCCCCACTCCTCAATAGATTCTAGTCCAGCATAGTTTCCCACGGCACACAGCTGGATGCCTCTGGATGCTCACAAGCAGGACACAAAGGTGGTCGCCTTTCCCTGATGTTGGTTCCCAAGCATCTGGTATTTCAAGGTATAAAGGGTATAAAGGGCCTGTACATGGAGGTTCCCTTTGAATATCATGGCTAACGGCCATTGTTAGACCTATCCTCTGTAGATGATTTCCTCCCCTAATAGTGCATATTGCTTCATTGACTTAGATGGGGGCCAAAGTCACTTGCCAAAGAACAGCTGGGGTGGGGGCAAGAAAATGAGAATCCAGAGAAGGGGGCAAGAAAAGTGAGAATCCAGAGTGGTGGTGGGTAAAGAAAAGTGAGAATTCAGAGAAGGGGGCAGTCCCAAGGTTTAACCCGCCCATGGCAATTTGTGGTGGTCCCCAGGACACCCTTCAAAAATGTCAAATGTGCCCGTGGGCCCAAAACAGTTGCCTACCTTTATCCCATCAGGATTTTCAGGTGGTTTTATTATATAACAGCTGATAAATGATGGGAGGAAAGCAGAGGTGAAGGTCACCTCCATGCTCCTCTCACTTTGGAAAGCACTTAGACAGCTGATTTAGGATGTCTTAAGTGCGGCCCTTCGGAGTGGGAGGGAAGGAGGCTGAGGTATCACCAGGATACTATGTAGCTGGAGGAACCTGACTCCTCCCCTCCTCGCCCCCCGGAACGCCCACAGAACTCTGGCTCTGAGGTCGGTCTTCCGACCTCGGAGCCGCCGCTGCACGGTTCTCTCTGCCTTGGCTATGAGGGCAGAGGGAGGGCGCTCTAAATTTGGAGTCCCAGCTTCAACCTCAGAGCACATTTCTGAGGTTGGAGCTGGGACTCTGACTTTCCTATGGCCATCTAGAATCTTTCTAGTGGCCATAGGATTGTGCCCTAACTGAATTATTTTTAAATTTTTAAAACTGTTTTAAATTCTGTATTGTTAAATAATTTTTTATCATTTTGATTGTACTATGGCCTTGTTTAGGCACTGTTGTAAACTGCCCAGAGAGCTTCGGCTATTGGGCGGTATAGAAATAAATAAATAAATAAATAAATGAGTAGGAGTTGCCCTTCTGTGAGTATGCAAAGCATGGGAACTCCAGATATATGTAGATTCTTCCCTAATAGTCAAGTCACCACCCTAGACAGTCAACCCACAAGATAACCTAAAATTGCCCAATTGAAAGCCCTAGTGTGAAATATCCTCCAGTCCTGAAGCATCCTCATCTCCAGGTAGACTATTAGGTTAAAGCAACACCGGGTTATCCATCATGGTCCCTTTTGTTGTAGGAAATGCCACTTAAATTAGCAGATTTCCCAACCCATAGTACTTCTTTTATCCAGATTAAAATAAAATGTATATGCTTGAAGTGTAAGCTTTGTTAGTGTTTTTGAGCTGATTTCCCCACAGTGTACAAATCTGCTGTATGTACCATGGCTTTGACCCAATATTATTTTTATGTCCATTGAGCACACATGTACAGATTTGTGTTTACATACATGTGTGATCGCATCATGACATGACCATATGGAGGAAGGCTAGTATGGATCATGCTGTACGTGTGAAGGGACTGGTAGCCACCTCAGTGACAGTCACACTAGGCTTTCTCTACATAGCCATGGATCACTCAAACACATGGAGGAATCTGGCAGTGTGAACAGGCCCCCAAGTGAACATTAAAATCATATAAATGTGAAGAATTATTAGGATTTCAACTGCAATTAGATAAAGTCCAAAAGGTAATATCAAATGTATTCCATCCAGGTAATCAGGACCCGGCCCACAGAGCTTGCAGGACATCTGATTCTTCCTGGTGGTGGCCCCCGATTATGGAACACTCTCCTCAGTGAGGTCCACCTGGAGCCAACATTGTTATCTTTCCAATTCCAGGTCAAGACTTCCCTCTACCTCCAAGCATTTGACAGCATATGATAAGATTTTGTATCCAGATATTTTCATATTATGTTGTTGTATTGTATTTTTTAGGGTTTTAATCTTTGTAAACTGCCCAGAGAGCTTTGGCTATTGGGCAGTATAGAAATGTAATGAATGAATGAAGTCCCTTCCTGGCTATCTTCTCAGAATCTGATCTTGTTGCTCAAGTAGTCAAGTGGGCGATTTTAGGATTCTTTCTCCATGTTGATCTTATTGCAAAATGAATGTATTTTGGAATTATCTGGTGTGCTTCATGTTCTGGCATGCTTCTGACAACACCTGTTTCTATTTGTAGTGCTTACACAGCCCAAGCACTGTGCGCTTTGTTTACTGAAACAGCAGGTGTTAATGACACCATCGCAGCAGTATTACAACTTCCCTTCCCGAAGACTCAGGGCCTTTCAAGATAATGAGTGCTTTTGGGTTGCCGTTAATGAAAACAGACTTTCGTCAAGGACAAACAAGCAGGAAAACAAACAGATTGGCTAACCTAGCACCTAAGCAAAGGCTTGAGTTTTTAATTACTGGTGCTATTCACAGCCCTAGGACCAGCCCTTCCAAGAAGCAGGGTGAGGGGCCTGCGTCAGGCGGCATGCTGCAAGAAGCGGTGGATTGGACCCTCCACTGCCACCCTCCTTGCTTGCCAGGGCTGGCTCCAAGAGGACCTGCCACCAGCATGTGCTGACTACCCCCCCCCCCCATGGTCGCCGTGCCTCCTACCGCCCTCCCAGCCCCAGTGCTGCTGCTCCACTGCCGCCACTGACTGCTCTGCAGCTCCCCTTCCCACAATGCTTGGCTCTGAGGAAAGGCCTCTTGAGTCGAGACAGGCATTTGGGCCTGACTGGGTCTCCGAAGAGCCACAGCTGGCGCAATAGGGTGGGAGGTGCAGCACTGAAGGGGTGGTGAGTGGGCTGGGCTGGGCTGAGGCAGGGCAGAGCAGGAAGAAGACCAACAGGCAGACATGGTGAGCATGCAGGCAGGGGGAGATGGAGGCGGCGGCGGCAGGCAGGGGGGATGGGGGAGGCGGATGCAGTGGTGACAATGGCAGGCAGCACATATGCTCTCTTGCCTTCGGTGCACAGCTCCAACAAAAGTGTCATTTGGGGCATTTAGAGTGAGAGTCCAAAGCAATGGAAACCAAGTCTCCGTTGTCGTCGTCGTCGTCGTCGTCGTCATCATCGTGCAACTAGGGAATGGTGGGGTAAGGATGTCTTTCCAAAATGTGACCCCAAGCCAGTGGATCATGTTTCCATGTCTTGATTAATGGCTTAGTCAAGAGAGCTTCCATTCTCTTGGGGGTGCATCTGGAATGCAGCTAAACTGAATTCGCACATGGATGTCCCTTACTCAGCGAGTGCAAATTCAGTGGCTCTCACAAAATCAGACAACACAGGCAGCTTTGATATCACCTCATCGGACCCATAACACAACACTTTCCAGTGGAAGCAATATATATGTGTTGAGGTGTGAATTGTCGTAATAATAGGTCATCAAGGGGTGAGGGCTGGAGTGATAATCACCCCTAGTGTCAGGGAGTGAAAGTGCAGCTCAGCCCTCTGAATCTTGCCATCAAGATGAACGGTGTTCTTTAGCCTGTGCTGATCCTCGACCCTCATATCTGAGAGGCGCTAGCAAGGAAACTAACTCAGTTGTATAGACCGAATGACTGGCTTTTCACAGTATGACTGGATGGATCCCTCTTCCTCAGATATTTCCCCATGCTTAAAGTCATGGGCTACAGTGTGCAGGCTGGAGCATGAGAAGCCACCATTAAGGCACACCATCACTGTATGAGGGTGTGAGCATTGGGGGGTGGGGGGGTGTTCTGTGATGTATGGTTTCAGGCTGATTCATTTTATTTATTTATTTATTATATTTATTATATTTATACCCCGCCTTTTTTCCTGCAAGGAACCCAAGGCGGCTTACATAATCCTCCTCCTTCTCCTCCTCCTCCTCCTCTCCATTTTATCCTCACAACAACCCTGTGAGGTAGGTTAGGCTGAGAGTCAGTGACTGGCCCAACGTCACCCAGTGAGTTTCATGGCCGAGCGGGGACTAGAACCCGGATCTCCTGAGCCCCAGTCCAACACTCTCACCACTACGCCACACTGGCTCTCACTGGATTCATTACACTTCTACAGCAACCTTCACCAATCTGGTGCCTTCCACTGTTCCACATGTTTTGGATTTAAACTCCCATCAGCCCCAGGCACCATGGCCAGCGGTCAGGAATGCTGGGAGCTGTAGGCCAAAACCTCTGGCGGGGGTCAGGTTGGGGAAGGCTGCCCACACCAATGTCGCAGAATGCAGTTGTTTACAGGCATAGCGGGCTGGTTCGCATGGCGCGACAGTGGGTTATTTAATCCCTGACAAGCCGTGGCATGTGCCGGCTGTCATTTTGAATAGGCAACCCCTGATCAAGGGGTTGCCGTGTCATCTGAACCTGGCCATTGGGGGGGGGGTTATGTGAGGGTTAAACAGCCTTTGCATAACCCTACAACAAGCCGAGGGTTATGCATAACCCCCGATGGCTGGGCTCGCATGACACGGCAACCCCCAAATTGGGGGTTGCTCATTCAAAATGGCGCCTGCTGGCCCTGTGACTCCTCATGCGTTAAATAACCCACAGTGAGCCTCAGCGTGTCGTGCGAATGGGGTCATTCTTTCAATTAGCTAGTCCCTCCTCGCAGAACAACTTGTCCTGCCTTTCATTTGAGCTCCTCAATCTTGGGGCTATTTACTTTTTGAGTGCCAGCCAGCGGCAAAGCCTCATGTCATTTAGGCAGATGCAAAAGCGGTCCTCGACAAAGGTATTGTTCTGTGATGTTCTTTCCCTTGCACCCTCCATCCAAGGGTTTGTGTTCGTAGAAAGAGAGAAAAGCAACCTGGTGTGTGTGTTGCTAAAAGCTTTCCCAGATACATTCCTTGAACATGATTTAAAGATCAGGGCAACATAATAAATGTTTTGACTCAAATGCCTTATTACAGTGAGGCTGAATGCCAGCTCCCATTACCAAGCACTGGAACATGTTGGTGGGAAAGCGGGGGTGGGGAAGTCTGCATGATCAGGCAGGCTCAGAACAATAACTTACCGAGATCTTAGCTAAGGGAGCAATTATTTTTGCCCTCAATGCACACTTCAAAGCAAACCAAGTGATCTGCTTGCTGGAATGTGGGGGAAATGGTTTTTACAGAAGAGCCAGGGATGTATGTGACAGAAAGGCTGCTAAAGCAGTGTTCTCCAACCTTGGGTCCCCAGATGTTTTTGGCCTATAACTCCCAGCTACGCTGGCTAGGGCATGCTGGGAGTTGTAGGCCAAAAACATCTGGGGACCCAAGGTTGGAGAACACTGTGCTAAAAGGACAGATCAGTGCAACACCATGCTAAAGGTTTAGGTTGGGATAGAGTGTTGTCTGTTAAGGGTAGGGCTCCACCTGATTAAAGAAAGCAGTTTTACTTGATTTATTGAGTGATTAAATTTACATAAATTTGCATAGACATAATTCCAATGACTCTGATGAAGAAGGACAGGCTTGGTTGGCTACTCAGAAGCAAGGTGCACTGTTTTCTCCAATTAGTTAGTGACTCTTAAAAAAAAAAAAATCAATTGGAAGGTCTTCCAGATTTAATTCGCTTGATTAATTAATCAAAGCTTGCAGCCCTAGCTAAGAACAGGTGCCAATGTTTCTCCCTGCCAATATCACCCACCCTTTGAAGGATTTCCAGAGGAACAGCCATGTTAGTCTGCTGCAGCAAAAGCAACAGAGAGTCCTGTGGTACCTTAAAAGACTAACAAATTTATTCTGGCATAAGCTTTTGTGGACACCGTCCATTTCATGACATGCTTTTGTGGGCACTGTCCTCCTCATCAGATGCATACGGTGTTAACCTCAAATTGGCAGATCCATATACTTGGGGTGGGGTGGGAGGGAGGGAGATGTAAACTGTGCTGTCAGAGGGAACTGAAATGCAAAAAGTACGGACAGTGATAATTACCTTGACAGTTGCCTTTCACAAAGCGGTTGCTGGTTGATAACACAGACATTGCAATGATTAGCTTATTAACATATGTAGTGTGATAATAACCCTTTGTCCTTGTTCAAATCACAGGGAATAGAGTTGAATCTCTTGATGCATTGTATTTCAGCAATTTTGCATTAATATCTCTCTTTGAAATTCCTTTGTTCAAGAATGCCCATTCACAGAGTGTTCTGGGAGCTTGAAATGTTCTCCCACTGGCTTTTAAACATTGCCATTCCTTATGCCAAATTTGTGTCCGTTTATTCTTTTGCACAGAGACTGGCCTTTTTCCTATGTAGAATGCAGTAGGGCATTGCTGGCGAATGAGAGCACATTAGAAGATGAGCAGGTGCATGAACCCCCTGATGTTATGGATGGCATTATGTCATAAGAACGCAAGAAGAGCCATTCTGGATCTGGCCAAGGGTTCATCTAGTCCAGCAGTATGATCTTGGCAGTTTTATTTTCAGTTCCTTTCCTAATTATGCCTAACATGGAGCTTGCCTTTTTCACAGCATGCTGGGTCCACATTTTCACCAAGCTGTCGAACATGTCCTATAATAGTGTTGCCAGAGTAGATATGGGGACAGAGTTGGCATCTGTGTCTGCCACAGGGCCTAGTTCCTGTGTCTGTATCTCCGTTATGAGGTCTGTCATTGCTGGTGAGTATCCTTTTTAGGTTGGGGGGGGGGCTGTCTGTAAGTGAGTACAGGCCTACCACCCAAGGCCTGTGAAAGGGAAGTGTCATTGTCCAGGATGGGTTGCAGATCACCAATGATACGTTTGAGTGGTTTTAGCTGGGAACTATAGGTGGCCAAAAGTGGTGTTCTGTTGTCTTCTCTTCTGGGTTCATCCTGTAGTATTTATTCCTGGGTATTAGCCTAGCCCTGTTGATCTGGTTTTTCACTTTATAGAGTGGGTATTATAGTCTGAGAAATGCCTGATTTAGACCCTTAAGCTGTGAGTCTCTGAGCAGATGCAGCTGTATCGTAAAGTTTGGCTGCAGACAATGGGCGGGTTCACACGTCACGCTAAGCCACCCTGAGAATAAGCCACCATGGGTTGGTTGTTCACTCGCTAACCCGACAGATGATTGGGTGTCCTGTGGCTAGCCATGGCTTGTTTCCCCACTCAGTCCTCCTCAGTTCTCCTGCTGCTTCCGGCATGTACCCCAAGCTTCTTCACAGCAGAACTCCTTGTTTCCTACATCAGCACCTTTTCTGCAATTGGTCCTCTAATTAATTAATTAATTAATTAATCTTGGCCTTGCTACTAATCCCATGCAAGTCAATGACTCCGATGGGTTTTAAATTCAAGCCCTGTATGAGATGTGAAATGGCTGCTCTGGGTATTGGCTCCTTGGGGAGTGTTTTTTTTTTTTTTGCGTGTGTGTGTGTTGCTATGAAACACCCTGTGGAGGATTTAAAATGGTGCAGACAGCTATTGATGTTGGAAAGTGAGGAGAGTAATTAATTGACGACCTGCTACTGATTCTATTTTTAAACCACGGAGCTGTGGAAGCCGGAAATGAGGCTGACTTGTGGCAAGAAACATCAGGTCAGCTCGCTTGCTGGTCCACCCATTATGTAGATGATGAGGAGACAAATGCAAACTGAAGCCACCCGGGTTTATCCACTTAGCCACTCAATCATTTTAATTTTTTTATTTTGGTGAAACAGACTGGAGGAGGAGGATGTGTATGGCAAAGAATGTGAATCCGGATTGTGTGAACTCAGCACCCAACAAGCAAAGTTAAGGTACAATCCTATGCAAGTTTAGACAGAAAAAAAGGCCTACAACTCCCAGCTTCCCCCAGCCAGCTAGGAGTTGTAGGCCTTTATTCTGTCTAAACTTGCATAGGATTGCATCCCTAGTCTAGCTCAAATTTTGAGCCCAGAAAAGCTGATTTATGTTAGATGAATCCATCAATCTATCTCCTCCCCCTCATTATTATCATTATCATTATTACTGAGTTTCCTTGTTTTATCAGTTTGCATATTTATCATTTTTTCCCTAGGGGCTGCATAAAGCGCAAGGAAAAACAACATTCTCCTTGCCTCCAGGTTTACAATCTAACTGCCAAACTAAATGTGACCTTAATTACATGAATGCAATTAATGTGCACAGTTTTTGTCATGGAAATAGCAGCTGGAGGATGGGGGGTGGGGGAAGCCACCCTGAGAACATTTTGTTACAGGGCAGCATATAAATAAAAT
The DNA here is from genome assembly GCA_021292165.1 of Shinisaurus crocodilurus. NCBI lineage: Eukaryota > Metazoa > Chordata > Lepidosauria > Squamata > Shinisauridae > Shinisaurus > Shinisaurus crocodilurus. The sequence continues at coordinate 293,036,858 of CM037876.1, forward strand.
AAATGAGCGAGCAGCCTCAGAACCATGGCGACTGGGTAAGGGAAGCTAGACTCTGCATGCCACCGTTCTGACAAAAAAATCAGCTCTCCAATGTCAGTTGATTGAGTGTTAAGATTTATATACTGCCTTATTTGCTAAAAAGCCATCAAGGTGTTGCAGAACAATTTAAAACAATAAAACCTTAGAACAGTAATAATAGTAAAAAAACATTTAAAAGAATAAGGGTGCAATCCTATGGGGGGATGCCCGTAACCCTCTGAACTTGAAGAATTACAGGCAACCTATGGAGCGCAGGAGGAGTGTGGAAGCGAAGGCCGCCTCCATGCTCCTCTCACTCTGCGAAGCACTTAGACAGCCAATTTCAGCCATCTAAGTGCGGAGCTTTGGAGCAGGAAGGAAGGAGGCTGAGGCGCCACCAGGATATGTCATATCTTGGTGGTGGCGGTCACTTCCCCTCCCCGCCCCCTGGAATGTCCTCTTGGACTTCGTGCTACCTTTCCTAACCTGTGGCATACATTATATCTGAGCTTCTTTTATTGTGGTTTTGAGTAATTTCCAAGCATTTTGAAGGGATTTAAGCCTCTTGACTCCCCCTTTCAACTTCCTTTTTACCAGTTCCCTCATTTAAGAGAAGTTTCCTCTTTTGAAGTCAAATGTGACTGCGTTGGACTTCTTTGGCAATCTTCCATTTAAATATATATTAACTCTGATATCATTGTAGTCACTATTTGTAGTTGGTTCAACAACATTTACATCTCGTACTAGGTCCTGGGCAACACCATTTAGGATTAAATCCAGGGTTACCTGCCCTCTGGTCAGTTCCATGATCAACTGTTCTAGGGCACAGTCGTTTAGGACATTGAGAAATTTAACCTCTTTGTTATGACTGGAACATGCATTTATCCAGTCAATGTGGGGGTAATTGAAGTCACCCATTAATACAACACTTCCTCATTTGGAGACCTCCCTGATTTCATTTTCCATCTCAAGATTACCCTGAGCATCCTGGTCTGCGGGGCAATAGCATGTTCCTAGTACTAAATTAGTTTTGGAGCCAGGTATTGTCACCCACAGTGCTTCTGTAGAAGAGTCTGCCCCTTTTAGGTTTTCAAGTCTGCTGGACACTATACCCGCTATGACGTACAGAGCAATGCCTCTTCCCTTGCATCATGCCTTTCCTGATCCTTCCTATAGAGTTTCTATCCAGAGATGACTGTATCCCACTGGTTCTCTCCATTCCATCAGGTTTCCATAATGCCCACTCAGGAACGGTGCAGGGCTGTTTGGCGCCCTAGGCCAAATTATATTTAGCGCCCCCCCTCGTGCCGTGGGGGGGGGGCTCCGGAGCAAAGCAGCCCTGCTCTGCAACCACCACCACCCGCGCCGCCGCCGCCACCACCACCTACCTTCCCCCTGCCCCCGCTGCTGGCTGCTGCTGCTGCCGCCGCCTCCTCCTCCGACGCGATGGGACCCCCCGCTTTACGACGGGAAGGTAGGTAGGTGGTTGGCGGGTGGGCCGGCGCGCCGCGCGGGGGGGGTGCAGCGGCGGCGGCGGCGGCCAGCAAGCGGGCGGGGAGGCGCGGCGGAGGCGGCAGGCAGGGCAGGAACGCGCCGGAGGCGAGGAAGGGGCGCAGAAACTCTGCGCCCTCTTCCGCCACGCGCCCTAGGCAGCCGCCTGGGTCTGCCTAGCGGTAGCGCCGGCCCTGTGCCCACTATATCTAGGTTCTCCTTTAAAACCAGGCACTCCAACTCTCCTATTTTGGCTGCGAGGCATCCAGCATTTGCATAGAAACACCTATACTCAGTGTCCCTCTCCAGATGTCTCTGGCATGTACAACTTCTGTTTTGGCACTTAGGCCTCTTTTATGGGCTATCATGTTTCACCATATGCTCATGGCCTATTTCCTCCCTTTCTATGTTTGGGCAATCAGAAACTTTTAAATCTTCATCCCCTAGGGATGATTTAATCCATACCTGAACCGGAAGCAATTGGCAACCAGTGCAGGTCTTTTGAAGCCAGGTGTAATATGGTCCCAACACAATGCACCAGTTAGCAGCTTAGCTGCTGCATTTTTTGTTTGTTTTAATGTTTGTATTTTATGTGTTTAATGTATTGTACACCACCCAGAAAACTTCAGTTATTGGGCAGTTTGAAAGAACAGTAAATGAAATAAATAAATATTTTTTTGCACAAATTGAAGCTTCTGGACACAGTTCGGTATTCGCGTTTTAAGGGAAGCCTCCATTAAGAAGAGGTGTTTTTTGTTGGCACCATGGGAAGGAGAGGAAGAGTTAAACCCCACAACCCCACATCTGCTGAGGCTTCCTCACCACTACTATATACGTAACAAAAATTGTGCAGTTTAATTGCATTCACTGCTTGCCCCTAGTAGACATGATGCAAGGGAAAAGTAGGTCGGGAAGGAACCCCAGACCTGTCCCCCCATAGCCAGCATGGAGAGCATCTTCTTGGAGAAAGGCTGTGACATAAAGTGCCTCTCCTGACTTGAACCCATTTGGACACTACGATTGACATCAGAGGCCTTCCTCCAAGTGCGTCCTCTGAGGGAGGCTTGGAGTGGGTTGGACTCGATGGCCTTGTAGGCTCTATGATCCTAAGGGAGACGTCCTTCTCAGAGGTGACCCCCCTGATTATGGAATGATCTCCCCACTGAGGTCTACCTGGTGCCAACACTGTCATCTTTTTGTGCCAGGTTAAGACTGTCCTCTACTCCCAGGCACTTGATGGCATATGATGAGGCATTTATGTCAGTTGTCTGTATCAGGTCCAGAATATCAGTGTAAATGTTTTAGCTGTTTAAATTGTTTTAAATTTTATATGTTAGAGATTTTATATTATGTTTTTATTATCTTGTATTGTGTTGTATATTTTTTGTGAACTGCCCAGAGATTGGGAGGTATAGAAATGAAATACCTGATGGAACGCCTCTCCCAACCACAATCTACCCGTACACTACGTTCAACATCTGGGGCCTTCATTCGACTGCCACCTCCACGTGAGGTTCGGAGGGCAGCAACAAGGGGGAGGGCCTTTTCTGTGGTAGTCCCCCAACTGTGGAACAAGCTACCCCCCTGAGGCCTGCCTGGCACCAACTCTATTATCTTTTTGCACCAGGTTAAGACTGCCCTCTACATTGAGGCTTTTAATAATTAAATGGTATACAGTGGGGTGGTAAATTGTTTTTAGCAGTCGTGTTTTATTAATGATATTTTTAAAATTGGTTTTAAATTTTTATAATGTTTTTATTGTTTATATTTTTAACTGTATTTTATTGTATTTTAAAAAACTGATTGTTGTACACCGCCCAGAGGGCTTCGGCTATTGGGTGGTATAGAAAATGAATGAATGAATGAATGAATGAATAAATAATGCTAGTGAATAAACTGATACCCAAATAAGGAACCCTTTGAAGACTTTTCCGAACAAACGCGAAAGCAGCGTTAGTTAGCCAGTGCTAGTTAAGCATCCAGAGCTGGATCTCCCTCTCATGCAAAGACAGCCCACACTCCTATAGCGCTTCTTTAATTTTTCATGCCGCCTTCCTCTTTACGGAGGAGGTCGGCTTCCCGTTGTCAATCCGTGATGCTGGTGTGCAAAAACGAAACCTGTCATTCGCTTGGCTGCATTCTGAGTAGAAGCCAAGGAAATAAATGGAAAAAACCCTCAAGGCAATCTGTCTGAACGAAATGAGGCTCTGATAGAATGGCTGCAGATCTCTGACCATCCATCCATCCCCCAGTAGCAAGGTACAAACTGCCATCATTGGAAAACAGCCTGTACCACCTGCTTCAAAATGCTTCTTCTTTTCAGACCTTCTGTGGCATCAAGATACCTGTAATGTCTGCTGTTCTAGTAAGTGGTAAAGGTGATCATTCCAATCACCTTTTCCAAACGCACTGAGAGCCAGTGTGGCATAGTGGTTAGAGCATTGGACTGGGACTCGGGAGACCCAGGTTCTAGTTCCCGCTTGGCCATGAAGCTCACTGGGTGGCTTTGGGCCAGTCACTGATTCTCAGCCTAACCTACCTCACAGGGTTGTTGTGAGGATAAAATGGAGAGGAGGAGGATCATGTAAGCCCCTTTGGGTTTGTTGCAGGAGGAAAAAAGGTTATGTCACCTGTTTTATCCAGTCTACTTTTTATGATCTTGTCTTAGCTATTTCAGTAATTTTAAAATTGTTTTTAAAATGTCTAGTGTAAATTTTTAAATGTTTTTATTGTTTGTAGTTTTATATTGTATTTTTATTGTAAAATTGTAATTTATTGTAAAATTTTATAATTGTTGTAAACCGCCCAGAGAGCGTCAGCTATTGGGTGGTATAGAAATGAAAATAATAATAATAATGATGATGATGATGATGATGATGATGATGATGCGTGGGATATAAATGTAATAATAATAAAATTATAATAGGTGAGTTTAATTACAAAGTCCCATTTTGCTCAAAAATAAGTGCCACTGCCAGATGACTTTCTCCTACCATCAACTGGCACCCAAAAAGCACCGGGCGCCTGCCTAACACTGACTCCGACTGAGTTGTTATTGTGCCCATGTTAGCTACGGTGAAGTCAGCACAAAGAAAGGAGAGGAAGGGATACTTTGTTGGGGGCTGAGCTGCACAGTCATCAGGATTGGATGGTGCAGCTCCGGTAGGAGCCTATTCCTTTCCTCTGATATGCTGGTTTTCTATATGGAGGAGCATTCGAACATGTCCCGTCCCCCCCAAATCTGAAGTGGTACAGTCTGGGAAAAGCTGCAGCCACATGATTCAGCTGATTGTTAGCACAGGTCCGGTCAAACATGGGAAATCCATGATTTGATCTGACTTTTACTTATTTTAAGCTGATATGCTCTGCAGCGTACTTCACAGAATCAGAGTTAGACGGGGCCATTGAGTCCAGGCTCCTGCTTGCTGCTGGAATCCAGTGGAAAGCATCCCTGACAGATGGCTGTCCAGTCTCTGCTTAAATGGCTCCAGCGATGGAGAGCCCACCACCTCTCTAGGCAGCTGGTTCCATTGTCTGACTGTTCTGACCATTAGGAAGTTTTTCCTGATGTTCAACCAAAATCTTCCTCCCTGTAACTTAAGCCCATTATTTCATATCCTACAGTCTTGGATGATAGAGAACAGGTTGCGGCCCTCTTCTGTGTGACAGCTCTTTAGGTACTTGAAAAGTGCTATCATATCCCCCCTTGGTCTTCTCTTCTCAAGACTAAACATACCCATTTGGGGTGGTGGGGCTTACAATTTGCCTGGGAGAAGGGGTGTTTGATCATTTTCCTTTTTGCTATTTTCCTGATATAATCCCACCCACCAGTCAATCCACAAGGAAAAATACTGGTACTTAATTCCAGTGGTGCGATCAGCAACTCTCTCTCTCTCTCTCTCTCTCTCCTCTCTCTCTCTCTGTGTGTGTGTGGTGTGTGTGTGTTTAGATAAGGCAAACAACATGGGGAGAAGGTTATCCTCTTCCTGACACGCACTGCTGCTGCAATCGAATACACAGTCGTTCCTCCCCACCCAGCTACATTTCAGGGAGAGGAAATCTCAGGAGATCGGTTCCTGGATCTTCCACACTGTTTGGCCCTCAGCTCTAACTTGAATTGGTGAGAGGAAAGAGGGCCTGGCGGGGGCTTAGGGAAGGCATGGGGAACCTCTTGCCTTGGGCTAGATACAGCCCATAGGGCTTTCCTATCTGGCTTGCCAGCTTCCCCAGGCCCCGCCTCTTCTCCCACCATGCAAAAGCTCTTTTCTCCGATCAGCAGCTGATCAGAGCGAAGAGCTTTTCCCTGCTGTGCACTGAAAAAGGCTCTTTTTCTCTATGCTCAGCAGGGAAAAGCCTTAGTGAGATCTGATGGAAAGGAAGACAGGACTCCTGTACCATTGATACTTGCATTGAAGCAGCACCTTCAGCTTGTCTCACTCCAGCACACCAAACTGCACCTCTCAAATGGCCCTCGTTTATACAACCATGAACAACTCGGAAGGTTCCTCCTCTTGCAAATCTTGCCTTGGTTGTCTTTGGACTGATCCTAGGACTGGCCTGGCTATTGGAAATTTGTTCTGGCACCAGCCATGGTTCTCCTCTCTTACTTTTTGTAACAGCTGACATTTTACTGGGTCAGGGGAAGTTCTATTCAATGGTCAATTGTATTAATTTAGAAAATGTATAAGAACATTAGAAGAGCCACACTGGATCAGACCAAGGGTCCATCTAGTCCAGCATTCTGTTCACACGGTGGCCAGCCAGCTGCCCATGGAAGACCCACAAGCAGGACAGGAGTGCAACAGCCTCCCAGTCCTGTTCCTTTCATCCAAAAGAGAGTTTCAGGATGGTGTACAGAAAAAAAAAATCCAATATTGAATACTGCACAAAACCTAAACATAAGTGCAGTCAAACTGAGTGGCACAAAAACTATTCCAATAGGCTTTTTATACACACACATGCACACACAAACACATTTAAATTTAAAATGCTTGGGCAAATAAAAGTTTTACCCCCACACCTGGAAAGAGTACAACATTGGTGCCAAGCATACTTCCTGCAGGAGGGTATTCTAAAGTAGGTTTGGCAAGCTAGGCCACTCCCTCCCAGCCTGTTCGTTATTGGCTTCCTGATTCCAGCGATGAGGAATGATCATGCAGTATGGAGTCCTGCCCCTTGTTTTTCATTGGCGTCCCACTAGAAGATTTTCCATTTCCATTTGATATGTATACCCCCCCATCTCTCTCTCTCTCTCTCTCTCTCTCTCTCTCTCTCTCTCTCTCACACACACACACACACACACACACACACATTTTGGATACCAATGTAAATATATACGTCTTCCTGAAATGCACAGGCAGTCCCCGAGTTAAGCACATCCGACTTACAGATGACTCATACTTAAGAACAGACTTCCGGGTCCCCTGGTGCTACATTGTTTATGTAGTGTACATAGAGTAGTATACTACACAATTTGCGTAAGTTACGCAATTTGTGTAGATGCCGATTTCCCCCCTATAGAACGCTATGGTGTTCCAACTTACATACAAATTCTACTCAGGACCGGTGCAAAGCAGTTTGGTGCCCTAGGCAAGACCAGATATTTAGCGCCCCCCCTTCCCACTTGAGCCCTCCCTCCCTCCAGCCCTATGCTCCTGGCGCCCCCTTTAGCCCGGTGCCCTAGGCAGCCGCCTAGTTGGCCTAATGGTAGCACCGGCCCTGATTCTACTTAAGGACATTCTTAGGAACGGAACTCGGGACTGCCTGTATTTCCTCCACTTCCAATCAGATGTATTAACTCCTCTGAGACTTGGTTGTTGGCATGAAATAAGTTACTAAGCCTGACTGCTTTGTCTGCAGATGGCTTGGGGATTTCAGCCAATCTAAAGATTTATTGATCCTGGAATTAAATACTGACCTAGTCAAATTCAAATTCAATTCTCATCTGTCAGGTTCTTTTAAGTAGGAGGCTTTCAAAGGTAAAAAAGGGCAGATAGAGAGCAAATCACTGAGAATATTGGATAAAATCTATGGCTTGATGGTACTGCAGGATTAGTAGAAGCTGTCCTCAGAGGCTTGTACAGGACTGATGTCACAAGAGGAGCTTCAGTTAGCGACTGCTCGGCATGAGGCTGATGTTACCTAACCAAGAACTGAAGCAATTTTCATGTTTAGATTTACAAATCTCTGCAAAACTGGAATGCTGAAGCTTGCATTTTTGTATGAAAATGCTCAAATACAGAAGGGGCGGACACTGAAATTTCCACTGCAACATTTGAAATATTTTGTGATTTTATGGTGAGAAATGTCCTCAGATTTTAAATCTGCTTCACAGACAACTATTAAGGCCCAACTACATATGCAAAAGTGGGCAACTAATCCTAGTTTAGTCTGGCTACCCTTGCCAAGTGGAGTGAGACAGGTGGCTACCGGGGAGAGGACCTTCTCACTGGTGGCATCAGTGGTAAAGTGGAGCCGGGGCTCAGAGGGATGCAGTGCTGGGACTTGTTTATTAGCAGGGATGCTGATGTCATCTGCCACCCTGCTCAGAATTCCCTGTTCCTTAGCTGCAATTCTCACAGGAGCTGGGGAGAAATGAATTTCCCCAGCAATATATTGTTCCCTGTTGTAATGCATGGTGTGGAGAAAGTGGATAGGGAGACATTTTTCTCCCTCATAATACTGGAACCTGGGCAGGGCCGGTGCTACCATTAGGCCAACTAGGCAGCTGCCTAGGGCGCAGGGCTAAAGAGGGCACCAGAAATAGGGAGGGAGGGCTCAAGTGGGAAGGGGGGGGGCGCTAAATATCTGATCTTGCCTAGGACACCAAACTGCACCAAACTGCCTTGCACCGGTCCTGAACCTGGGGTCATCCCATGAAGCTGATTGGTGGGAGATTCAGGACAGATAAAAGGAAGGACTTCTTCACACAGCACATAGTTAAACTATGGAATTCACTTCCACAAGATGTAGTGATGGCCACCAATTTGGAGGGCCTTAAAAGGAGATTGGACACATTCATGGAAGAGAAGGCTATCAATGGCTACTAGTTCCGATGGCTATATATTGCCTCCAGTATCAGAGACAGTATGCCTGTGTACACCAGTTGCTGGAGAACATGGGTGGGAGGGTGCTGTTGCACTCCTGTCCTGCTTGTGGGATCCCATGAGCAGCTGGTTGTCCACTGTGTGAACAGAATGCTGGACTAGATGGACCCTTGGTCTGATCCTGCACAGCTCTCCTTATGTTTTTATGTTCTAATGCAAAGTATTTTGGGGTGGCTTGGTCTTGAATGGGCAATTAAGACCCATTAGTTTTACAAAAGACCCGCTTCTGGTGGTGATGAAAACTGCTAAAATTGATTTGTTGATATGGATCAACACGGCTGTCTGTATTTTTGGACTCTCCTTGGGGGCCATGAGGAGCACCTGCACTTAAGCAGCTTGCTAGCACGACGGGAAAAAGCAGTGATTTGCCACCCAAATTCGGTGGTATGGCAGCAAAAAAGGGATGGTTTTTTTTGTCCACTGCACCACGCTGGTGCACTTGGGTGGCAAATTACCACTTTCCCAGGTTGCACTAGCAAACGCTAGTTACGGTATGTTGCAGTTGCACAAGGGTTGGTTTTTGCTAGCACAACATCGGGAGGGCTGTGGCTCAGTGGCGGAGCACCTGCTTTGCATGCAGATTGCAGAAGGTCCCAGGTTTGATCCCCGGCTTCTCCTGGTACGGCTGGGAAAGAATCCTGCCTGAAACCCTTCAGAAACCCTGGTGGCACCCAGGCTGTGTAATACTCTCCCAAGAGAGGCTTGTCTACCACCTTCCTTGTGGTCTTTCCCCCCCTCTCAGGTGAAGACTCCCCCCCCCCGCATTCTTCCAGGCCTTTAAAAAAAAACCTGTCACAATTTTAATGGCAATGTAAAGTTCATATTTTTATCCACTGTTTATCAGGTGTGTACTTTTGATTTGTCTGCTTTTATTCCTTTCTGCCTGGAAAAATCCTGTCATACTGCAAACTGTGAGTTGATGATATTACATTGTTAAATTGGATTTTTAAAATTTTATGTGAGTCACCTGGAGAACAATGCTATTGGGTGGACTTCTATAAATACAAGATAATATCCAGTGGTATCCTAGAGCTAATGCTAATGACGCTGGGCTAGCCTAAGCCAACCCTTGTGCAACGTAGCTAGCGCTTGCTAGCACGACGGGAAAAAGCAGTGGATTTGCCACCCAAATTCGGTGGTATGGCAGCAAAAAAGGGATGGTTTTTTTGTCCACTGCACCACGCTGCTGCACTTGGGTGGCAAATCACCACTTTCCCACGTTGCACTAGCAAACGCTAGTTACGTTGCAGTTGCACGAGGGTTGGTTTTTGCTAGCACAACATCGGGAGGGCTGTGGCTCAGTGGCGGAGCACCTGCTTTGCATGCAGAAGGTCCCAGGTTTGATCCCCGGCTTCTCCTGGTACGGCTGGGAAAGAATCCTGCCTGAAACCCTTCAGAACTGCTGCCAGTCAGTGTCTACAATACTGGGCTAGATGGACCAATGGCCTGATTCAACTCAATGTAAGGCAGCTTCCTATGTTCCTAACATCATTAGCACTAGCACTGGGGCACCGTGGATATTACCTTAGATAAACAGCTAACCAACCAACCAACCAATGAACCCCTAAGGGCATTTTTTGTGGGAGAGTCCACTTTTGGAAGGGGAAATTTTAAATGGGGAACTGCCGCTTGACCCATTTCCTGCTTGCTCCTTTGTGAAGCAAAGATGTATTTAGAACCCTGTGAGAAAGAAGCACCATGGGGAGGGTGAAATGAAACAGAGCATCTGCCGGTGGGGAAAGGGTGAAGCAACCCTTCCTCCCACTTTATCCGAAGGTGGTGGTGGAGAAAGGGTTATCCAGGCTTCACTTATGTGCATTTGCATTTATCGTATAATTCTGCCCTTCGTGTCCGTGTCATCATGCCTAGCAGTGCACGAGATAACACATACTCCATTCTTTATTAATGGTTTAAAAAACAACAAAGGAGGCATTGCTTACAAATAAAGATACTTGGCAATTATAAGGAAATCAACACTGGAATATCAGGCTAAAAAACAGTTGTTCTATCACGTCATCTTCTGTATCATTGCCATCTGTGGCACAACATCTGTCTCAGATCAAATGGCCTGTGATGGACTTGACTTTGAGTCAGATGACATCTCAGATCCCATTTGGTCCCATCTCAGTCAAGCATCCGAGTCCTATAAAATGAGAATAGTAGTCATCTACCTTAGACTGGGGTGAAGAATCTTCTCCTTTGATACCTCAAAAGATGATACCAACAGAATTATAGCGTTGTTGTTGATGTTCCTTACTTGTCCAATGATGCCTTCCACATCTATCTGCATCTAATGCTCCTTGCCTCAGGCTAAAAGAAGATTCGATTTCTGTTTTGCTTAGAGCAGTCCTTTAAATATTTGAACATGTTTCTCCCACCTCCTCATCTCCCCCTATTTCTCTCTGCACACCAGACCCAGTTCTTTCAAACTTCCCTTATTAGAACTGAACACCAAACTCCTGATGCAGTCTAGCCAAAGCTAAAGATGGCTGCTCTCTGAATTGCTGAACCTCTTTCGTGTGTGTGTCTGGTCTGCAGGCTGTGTGTGCATATCACAGCGACTTGGATCATGATTGCGGGGAGGAAGAGGCTTTAACCTTGCCCTCCTCCCAGCAATTGTGATCCAAGTTGCTGGGATGGGGATGTGTGTTGAGGTTAAAGCCTCCCCTGCCTATCCCAGTGCTCCTCTCCTGATCACTGGGAGGAGGAAGAGGGTTTACCCTCACCCTCTTCCCAGCAATCATGTTGGGAAAGATGGCACAGTGGGATAAGTCTCCTCATGCACCCTCTTTTCCAGCATGAGCAGATTCTGCCAGTAAAGAGGTGCATGAGGAACGTTATCTCCACATGCACATATCCAGTAGAATTTCTTTGGTGGGCTGGTGGGGGGGGGGCTGATTCTGCTTAGGAACAGGGGGTGTACGGGGATACGGCCCATTTCCCAGCAGAATTGGTTCTGCTAGGAAACAGGCATGTGGAGAGAATCCTCCTTGTGCACCCAGATGCAGGGCACTTAAAAGATTTGGGGCCCAGGACCGCAAGACACAGATCTGCATAGAATCTGCATATACTAATCTGCATGTATACATGCAAATAATTGCCAAGATTGATTTACGTTTCACAGGAGGCAACACCAACAAATTGATTTCTCGTCATCTCAAATGAAATTAATTCTTCCATTAATTTGGCACTGTGACTCAATCACCCCAAACCAATAGAAGAAGGGTCCCATCCTCCCCCCAGCTTAGTTGCTGCACAGGGAAAGGCTTGAGGGGGGTATTGCAGCATTCTGGCTCCCCAGCTGCAATCCCCTTGAAAATTGACTCCTGCATGGCAACCTTCCATGGGCACTAATGGACACTCAGGGCTCTGTGGAATAGATCTGGGCCACGGGGAAATGAATTTGGGCCCACGCCTGGCAACGCCCCTGCCCCACATCTTTATGCCTTTTTACTATTTCACTGTTGTTCTGTCTTCGGGTGGGGGACAGGAAGATACCTTTAAACCAGGCCACGATATGTGTCCAGCTAGCCCTCCAGAGGTTCTGAACTTCAGCTCTCATTAGTCCTAGCTATCATGGGCAATGGTCAGGAATGCTGGGAGTTGTCGTCCAAAACATCTGGAGGGCACTAGGCTGTGGAATGCGGAGTGGATAATACGTAGATAGATGGATCTAGTGGTCTGATGATGCAGTATAAGCAGTGTCACGTGTTCACTGATAGGTTTGCCATTCTAAACTGACCCAGCGACACACAATACTCAGTAACAACAACAGCAACATCCTGTTAGGACATCTTTTAATGAGAAAGAGTGAGAGAGAGAGAGAAATCAAAATATTTCCACTGGTGTCTTTTATTAAGTAATGCAAAATACAGTACTAGTTATGACACTCCATGCATTTGAGACAATATAAATGCAAGCCTACAGAAAAATAAGTGACAAAGAAACCCTCAATTAATTTTGAGGTAGTGTACAGGGTGGGGAAGTTGAAACACAATGGGACAGATGAACCAAAATATCTGTATCACTTTGTGCAGTCGCTTTTTCCCCCCTAGTTGTTTCTACTCCTAAATACATTTTGTATTAAATAACTTAGTGGGTCATTTTGTTTCCATTTCATTTAAAAAATAGACTTCTTTAAAACATCACCATTCTTGTACATCTTGCACCGCACAGAGTCCACATTTTAAAAGAATCTTATAGGGATTTGATTTGTCCCTGTGATAAGGATTCCCCCCCACACATTCTCTCCCTCTCTCTCTCTTTTTTAAAAACCCTTTTTCTCCAAGAGTTTAGGCACATGTGGCCTCATGCACAAAAAAGAAATAAGAAACCTACTTGAAGGGGACAAAAAATGTCACTCAAAGCGCTTGAGAGTACGAAGGACAGTCTAATAAATACCATTTTTGTTTATAAAAATATCTCAGGTTATAAAAGTGGGCAAAGGGTTGGTATCCAAGATGGAAAAGTCATCGTGTGAAAAGTGCCGTGTAATGTTTTTTGTTTTGTTTTTCATCAGATTTGGGTTATTTTTCTCCCTTGAAAACAGTACCATTGTGAATATGAATATATATGTATATTTTATAATAATTTTGTTTCTCAGAAGCCTACTCTATGCTAGAAGTATCAAAGGGTCACCATTGTCCTTGTTGTTGTTCTTGTCTCCTTATTGCAACTTTGGAAGATGTTTAATTGAGGAGGGTCCCGTACAATTGTGCTTTTGTGAGGCTGTCCTTCCGACTCAAGCCTGTACTTCCAGTCCGTTGAAATTGCTGCTGCTTGTTATGAAGACTCGAATGGCTTCCTTGCTCAATGGAAGACTGGTGGATCTCTGAAGCCTCCATAGAACTCTGGTTGAGGGACTCGGCTGAGCTGTTTGGACTAACATCAACATACTCTCTTTTCAACACTGGGCTACCATCCATGCTTTTGCTACTGCAAACCTGGACTGTGATCCTTTCATTCTTTTTGTCTCTCAGGTCTTTTGTTTTGTAAGAGGACAACTTGTCCTGTTTACAGCTAGTGCTGATGTCAGTATTCAGACCACTGTCTGTTCTCAGGAAGCAAGAATCCACCAGCCTGCTTTGACAGATATCGTCTCCCTCTGAGAAGCTGTCACCTTTGTAACTAGCATAGATGGGGCTTGACCTACTGTCCACCTTCTTTATGGGGCTTCTGTAATACTGCTCTGAAAAGCTACAGGGGGAAAGTCTACCACTGTTCCTGTAAGAATAGGCACCGATGTCCTCGACGCTCAGCTGCCTCCACCGTCCTGGGAGGTCCTCTTCTGACAAATGGGTATCCCGACACTCGCTGCGCATTTGCTGCGATGCTAAAGCTTGCTGGGTAGTTATGGCCGAGAAGTGATAAGGCTCGCTTGCATAAGGCGACATAGTCCTCGTCGTGAAGGTCGGGGAGTTCTCCTGGTCATCGGCCAGCTCCATGTGCTGAATGGATTTGGACTTGGCAAACCTTGGGCTCCCCTGGTGGTCATAACCTGAAGATGGCTTTCTTTCGAACATCTCATCCCGGCTGCTCAGGTAGATCGCTTGCTGGGAGGCAGTCAGTGTGCTAGCTTGGGCATTCTCCTTCTCCTCAGATGTCACACTGAAGCTGGAGTAGGAGCTAGAAGTAGGCAGAGAGGTAACATATTCTGGAAAAGCTTCATGGGAGAAACTGGAATGGAAGCCATCTTCTTCAACTGTGCTGTCTGTGGAATTCTGGGATCTCAAGAACCCAACGTCTTTTACTTGCATGTCAACACTCTGCCTTCTCTCCCTTCTTCTATCTTCTGGGCAGTAAAGAGCTGTATCGCTGCAATAGATGTCAGACTTATATTGAGGTCTTTGGCTGATCTTTCCGACGGAGTCCTGGAAGGCAAGGTCTCTGGCTGATGAGCTTGACAAATGGGAAGAAAGGCTGTTTGGATCGGGCTTTTCCAGGACTTTAGCAATGACACATGTCGGTATGTTGTCAGCAAATGACGTATGACACAGAGGCACAGAGAGGCTGCATCCGTGCTTCTCTAGGTGGATGCTGACACGTTCCTGAAATTCCGATGGCAGCTGTAACAAACAGGAGGAGGGAGAAAAGAGATGGGTGAAACTGTTGTCACAGGAACGTCTTAAGACATAGGTTGTGTGACCCAGAAACCCCAGCTACTGAAGTCACCAAATATGACTCTCAAAATGAAAGAATGACCTGAGGTCCTAACCAAGATCAACTTGGTCCTGGAAATTGACTCATTCAATGTAAAAGATGGCCATGCCTTAGTGGGATACATTCTGGGCACATGAGACTTGGCCAAGGGGTGGCATGCTGCATGGTTTAGTAAGGCCACATTAACAGTATATTATTCTACAACACAAAATAATACAAAAGTGTATTATTCTACAACACTGGAATGCAAATAATACCCCAAATATACACAGTTGGATTCAGGATCTATTGACCTTAGCTGCCCATGAAAAGTTATATTACACCAAATTATTAAAAGAAAATAATTTCCAATTAATATGAGGAATAAAAAAATGCAGAGTAATGTGATTCACCACAAAAAAAGTGCAGGCCAGCAAACAGAACCCTTTAATTTTATTCTGTTTATTTTAATTTATGTTTTTTGGTGTAACTATTAATTTATCCAATTTTTTACTTAATGATTTTATGTATAGACATGAAACCTTTACTCTTTAAATACATGATGATAGAAAAAGGGAGGGGAAAACCTAAAGGGGAGAGAATGGGGGAAGAACAGGGCAGGGGGAAGGTTTACTGTTTGTATTGTACTGGAAAATGAAAAAAATATATACTAAACTGTTAATAACAAAAAAAGAAAAAGAAAAAAGAAAGAAAGAAGGGACATAATATAGTTGCTTTCATCAAAGAAATATTAACTCAGACATGCAAACATGGCTGAATGCCCTGGCTGATTAAGGATTTTAGCTATTTATTGGTTCATGCCTGTGGCTTACGTTGGCTCAGCTTGTCTGAGCGTGGAAAGCTAAGCAGGGTCAGGCCTGGTTATTACCGTACTTGGATGGGAGACCCCCTCCTCTAGTTTCCTGCATTCAGCAGGGGGTTGGACTCGATAGCCTTGTAGGCTCCTTCCAACTCTATGATCTATGAAATCTATGAAATCTCACTTAGTCTCATGGGTTTCAGTAGTTTGCAATAAAATACTATCTAGCTTCTCTCCTTTTAACTCTGGCCCCCTGAACCAATATGTTGTAGAAACCAATTGCTGTTCCACAGGGAAACAAATTTGCAGCTCTGCAATCCAGATACTAATCTTGACGACTGCAGGCTCCTATTTTCACTTATTTCCACTGGAACTGGAAGTGCATAGCTCTCATGGTTTAGAACAGTGTTCTCCAACCTTGGGTCCCCATATGTTTTTGGCCTACAACTCCCAGCTACGCTGGTGGGGCATGCTGGGAGTTGTAGGCCAAAAACATCTGGGGACCCAAGGTTGGAGAACACTGGTTTAGAACCATATGCCAAGGGCACGAGTCTGCTCGATATTTTGAGCAGCAATGGCCCTGATTATAGTGTGAGGAGAAAGGCTGCACTGCAGGAAAGAGAAGCACTCATGTTTGTTTGTGGATTTTATTTAGTGTTACTGTGGTGGCTTTTGTGGTACTGCTGTACAGCAGTAAGCCCAAAAATGGCTTTCAGGTAAAAAATACTGTTACCATGGCAAATATCAACAAGGAAGGAAAGGGATGCTGTCCATGGTAGCAAGATTTACTTTTTTGAATGACGCATGTTGCAGGAGCAATTTCATAGATTTCATAGATCATAGAGTTGGAAGGAGCCTACAAGGCTATCGTGCTAATGGATTTGAATTCTAGGAGCACATTTATCCTGCTGAACAGCCTGTGTCAGCATGATGTCAAGCCACCAAACCCTTTGTGTGAAGAAGTGAATTAAAAATACGTAGATGTAGCCAAGGTTGGTTACGAAGCAATTCAACATGGACACCTCCCCCCGCCCGCCCCATACCAATTTTGTGTGTCATGCACAAATTGAATCCCCATGAGTCTCAGCTTTCCACAACAGCCAGAATGTAAGATCCTGCTTAGGCCTGAAGACCACAAATGGAGCCTTCCTCATTGTCTTAATTTCCTGCCGGAAGTAACATGAAGTAACAGGACGTGGGATTGGGGATGGCCCCACATATGACTTGAAAGCTGCTTGGGGCCCAGTGGCCCAATCCAGAGGCTCGCATTAATTTTCACGAAGTCCAGGAAATTAAGGCTGCAATCCTAAGCATGTTTTCCTGGGAGTAAGCACCACTGAACCCAATAGGATTTACTGCCAAGTAGACATGCACAGGATTGTGCTGTGATCCAGTTACTCTGGATTATTTCCAGAGCATATCAAGATACGGTGGGGGTGTTCAATCCATTTAGTTGTACTGGCAATCATTCAGTGAGCAGCATAGGTCAGGGCTCCACAAAATTCTCAAGTGCCACAAAAATCTAGCCATGTACAAGCATGGCTGCTTCTCCCCTCACATGCAATCTTGCACGATGAACAACACCATCCAGTCCTCACCCCATTCTGCAGGGGCGCAAAACCTCTTTCGGCACAAGGGGTGAATTCCATTTTGGAGAAGTTATCAGGGCCTGCATTCCAGTGGTGGGCGGGGCTGAAGGCAAAAGGGGTGGGGCCAACCCCTCCCCAAAATACTAGCATATTTTAGCCTAAAGCACTTACTGTAGGCAACTGAGCCTTAGGAGGGGCATTTCAACCTTTTAGAATGGGGGGGGGGAACTGTACAAAAGCTGGGAAACCACTAAATGATTGGTACTCAGGGGAAAGGGGTGGGGCTAGGGAAAGGGGGCGTGGCTACCTGAAGAATCCTGTAGGGCTAGATTTGGCTCATGGGTAGTGGAGGTTGGTAGCTCCAATGTCAGCGGGGCTTTGTCTCAGCTCTGGACTTTACTCTGAATTTTTAAGGAGCTATCCAGGGTGCCGAACCTATTTTGGGGACAGGGTTCAGCACCATGAATAGCTCCTTAAAAGATCAGAGTAAAGTCCAGAGCTGAGACAAAGCCCCAGTGACATTGGATATATCCATGGTGCTGAACCTATCTTGGAAAAAAAGGAAGAAAAACAGGGTTCAGAACCATGGACAGCTCCTTAAAGGTTCAGCATGAAACCTGGAGTGGATACACAGCCTCGCTGACATTGGCGCCACTGGCCTCCACTGCTCACGGGCCTCCTATAATGATATTCTTTGCCATGGGGCTAAGTGGGAACACAAAGCATAAAAAGGCAGGGCCCTGGCTTGTTTGCCAGTTCAACTGACTCTGGTGTTGTGCATGCAAACCGACTCTGCTTTAATTGTCCTTATACAGTAATACCTTGGACTGCAAGTAACTTGGTTTGAGAGCGTTTTGCAAGACAAGCAAATTTTTAAATATTTATTTAATTTTTTTTTTAACTTGATATACAAGCGACATCTTGCAATACAAGTATTGTAGTATGGCTTAAATTAAAAATCTCTGAACAAATTTTTTTGGGGGAATTTTGTTTTGATATACAAGTGTTTTGGATTACAAGCACGTTTCCGGAACGAATTATGCTCTCAATCCAAGGCATGACTGTACTTGTAAAAACATATAAGAACAACAACAAAAGGAGAGATATCATCGGAAGGCCGTCTTCTGATTAAAACCCTGTCTGTGTTTTAACAGGCATTCAGAATTTTTCATGCCTTTATTTGACAAACCTTTCCAACCATCAGTGTCCAGAAACACCACAAAGTGTGCTTAATTAGCCTATTGATCGAGAGCTGTCAGGCTGATATGAGAGGCAGTGAGAATCGAACAGAAACTAACAGCCCTTAGCAGGCCCGCATCAAAACAAGTTGTGCTCCCATTTCTGTGGAGGAGGATAGGATGAGGCCTGAAAACTCTCAGCAGTACTGAGGTGACATCAAACCCTGGCTGAGAACAAGCGGCAGAAAAGCCTCTGTTCCTGTCAGGAATTCTCCTGCAGTGCCTCAAACTTACCTATTAGTCTATAAAGAAAAAGATGTTGGGCCTCAAGCTTACTTGAATTGGGACCTCTAAACCCAGAAGTATGAAGGGGCAGTTTTATTCAGTGAAGAACAAAGTGTACCCTGAATATGCTCAGAGGCACCCTCATTTACTATGGCTTCACATTGTTCTAGAGTCTTAACATTAAAAATGAGTTCTGAGGCTGATGCCAATGGGGTGGCAGGGAAGCACAGCAGGAACAATGACATCACTGTTGTTCAGGCAAATGAATGAGGTGATAACGAGGCTTTCAAAGTTTACTATTGTTTGTGACAGATTACCATAGAGGAAGTCAGAGAATGAGGAAAATAATCAAGCAAAGGCTCTATACTCCTTTCTTTTTCTTTGATGGGGTTCTATTTCTTGCTAGCTATTTAAATGGTAACACTTCTTTGCAAGACTGTTTACACTTCTGATTACAAAGGAAAGGTTGCATTTCTGCTGGCTGAAGATCTTTTCTCTAAGCTCAACATGTTTTACAAGTTGAACCTCTGTAGTCAGAAGAAAGCACCACCACATTCAATGGAGCTTACTCCAAGGTAACCATGCATAGCACCTGCAAACATGCCCCATAAACATAATTGTGAGATTTTATTAGTGGTTTGCTTGTTTTGGATGTCTGTGTTTTATGAAGGAGTTTTTAAGCAGAGTATTAACTCCTTAGAAGGATCTATCTATCTATCTATCTATCTATCTATCTATCTATCTATCTTGTTGGGGGCATGACTGCATTCTCCTTGGGGGTCTGGCTCTGGATCTGTCATGATGGGCTCCTACACAAAATTTACTGCTAACTGAGGCCTGGTGAGACTTATCTCTAATTAAGAACTATTCCATATCTTCTGACCTCAGGGCTTGTGCAGAGCTGCTCTACCATCTCAGAGGGACATCTTGAAATGCAGGCCAATCCTGAGACTAGCCTAGGAAATGGCCACATTCTTCTGAATAGGTTTGACTGCTACTGACCATGTAGGAAGCAAAGATCCAATCAGGGAGGATCTTCCTGGGAATCAATTGTACTCCTCTTTGACTGACTACATCCTCTCCATCTCTTGAACAAGGCTCCCTGATTGGCTGTCTTTGCTCTTGCAATGGCCATAGGTTCTGCAGTCTAGAGTCATTATGCTGCTTTCCTGCTTGAGCCTTCACTTTCGCCTTTGCAGCCAAGGTCTGATCAGTACTTTTCATCTATAGCCTGGATCCCAGATCTCACAGATATTGACCCATGACCTGCTTTTTGTCAACTGACCATGCCTTTTCCATCATTGCCTTGTACCAGGTTCTCCTGCCTGCCAGACCATGAGCCTTAGGTTTGATCCCAAAAGTCCTCTGACATGTCCCATCCCATGGTACAAGTCTGATTGTTGCTCATAGTTTCTGATATATTTTTTTGACCTTGGACCAGTCCTGACATGACACTTTCCAGTGTCACCCTGGGGAAACATAACAGTGGGAGATTGTCACTGTTGTTTTCCATGGACATTTTCCAGATCAAGTGTGTGGTGGTTGCTGCCCACCCCAGGTTGGAAATACACAGAGTCCCACAGAATCCAACCCAGATACGCCCCACCTCAGCTCATCCCCATCCCATCTCCTGAATGTTCCAGCTGCACAGGAAATGAGTAGCTGGGTTTATGGCTGCCAGGTTCTTAAACAATCAAAGCAATGTAAGTACATAAGAATTGTCCCACACTGTATTGGACTAGGGGTCCCTCTAGCCCAGTACTATGTCTCCAAATGTAGCCAACTAGAAGCCCTTGGGAAGTTCACAAGAAGAACAAGATGGATATGGCCACCCCAATCTAGGCAAGAATGTTGGGCATGGTTGACTTTAAATATCTTTGGTGCTGCATGCAAAATACTGGAGGCACCCCCCCCCCCAGCTACCGCATGTGTACACCAAGCACAAGGGCACATTGGGCTTGTTGGACCTTCTTCAGCTTTCCAACTTGGCCTTGCAGCCATTGGGTTCCAACAGGACTTCCTTTACTTCCACCCCATCCTCAGTGCCTTGCCACCCAGCCATCCAATCTAGGGCCCCAGCCAACTCCTTCCACTCCATTCCTCTTAGTGAATGCTGCCCCATATCCTAGTGGGCTACTGATGCTCAGTTACTCTTATGTATTTATTTGATTTATACCCCACCTTTCTACCAAGAAAATGGCACTCAAGGCCATTTGTTGCCTCTGCCCCTGTGTTCCTTGCCCATCCTTCCTTCTGCTGTCTATGGGGTTCCCTTGCCATTTCTTGCCTACACATAGCATTCTGCCCTCTCCCTTCCATTGATCTTGAAGAACAGAAGCAGGCCACTTTAGTGAATTGCAGAGATGTGTTCATTTACATTACCTCGGAAAGCTTATGCGCCCTGTCGTAATTCTTGCTACATTGGAGCAGCTGAGCAGCTAAATTGCAATCCTTTCTATAGAGCTCCTGCAAAAACAACATAAAATGATATAGATATCGGTATAGATATTTAGAAGACTAATTTCTACAGCCAGCAACTAGAGGTAGATGTTATACCCCCATGTTCTGGGAAAGTGCAGAAAATACTTAATGTTTTATAGCTGAGTGGAGTATGAAGTGGTCGAAAGCTATTGTCATGGAATCCAGGAAATTCACATTCTGAGGCTAGCACAGAGTCTACAGAAGCCTTCACCAATCCAGTGCCCTCTTGATGTTTTGGACCTCAACTCCCATCAGCACCAGCCAGCATGGCTAATGGTCAGGAATGCTGGGAGTTGTAGTCCAAAACATCTGGAGGGCACCAGGCTGGCGAAAGCTGTTCTAGGGAGATACATGGGGCAGTGTGTGTGCTTTAGGGATGTCCCCTTTCAACCAATCATTGGCCATGTCAGTAGGGAAAGCAAGGAGGATATCAAAGGGTTTCTTATCATCATCACCAAGTATAACAATGACAGATAGATGTCTTGAGTCAATCATTGGCCATGGCAACTGTATAATCATAGCTATCTAGTAACATTGTTTATTTTAATTATTCAATACAGTGTCATAAAACAGACCACTCATGCCTGAACATCATTATAAGCCCCTTATTATCCTACACAGCAATTTCAGTGTTCAAAATGAAAATCACAGACATAACAATATACATTGCGTTCCCAGAGAAAAAACTTAACCTTCTTTGTTGTTTGCTGCCCCCAGAAGCTCTTATTTTCCTCCACAAATGCTCATTTGGGAAAACTGAAAGCAACACTGATTGAAGGTCATTTGGATGCACGATTCTGGCATCACAGAAATATGGGCAAATTTGGTTCATAGTAAGTTTTATTTTCTACTTATTATGGACAGAGCTCTAAAAAAATTAGAGAGCCAGTGTGGCGTAGTGGTTAGGGTGCTGGACTAGGACTCGGGAGATCCGGGTTCTAGTCCCCGCTCGGCCATGAAAATCACTGGGTGACTTTGGGCCAGTCACTGACTCTCAGTCTAACCTACCTCACAGGGTTGTTTATCCTCACAGGGTTGTTGTGAGGATAAAAATGGAGAGGAGGATGAGGATAATGTAAGCCGCCTTGGGTTCCTTGCAGGAAAAAAGGCGGGGTATAAATATAATAAATAAATAAATAAAAAATTATGAATGGATGGAAACCTGGGAAGAGATGGAAATGTGCAATAATGGCTCCTGTGGTAGCAGGCTGTAGAATAGTGTTCTCCAACCTTGGGTCCCCAGATGTTTTTGGCCTACAACTCCCAGCATGCCCCAGTTGTAGAATCCTCAGCTGTGATCAAAAAAGCCAGTCTGGCCTGAACTTGGTGCATGCCATGCAGAAATACTTGGATTTTATAAGACCCTTTGAGTTCATGACACCATGGGGAAAAAACAGTTTAGCCCGACCCAAAATCAATTACCCCAGGCTCAGAAGTTCAAATTAATGTGCAATAGATTATCTACTGTGGGGGTGTTGCTGTGACCTTGATTATATTCATCTCTTCTTTCCCAAAACCAAAAGTGAGGTATTTTTAAATGGATGAAAGAGTTGTTACTATTCGTTTCATCCTGAAGCATGAATTCCAGGAAAATGAGAACTTTCATCTGTTGAGATTTGGCTGATTGGTAATAGCTGTGATAATACCTCCCCCCCCCAGCGCCTTAAGTTGAAAATGTTTTCAACATAGTCTGCTCAATTATTCACATATGCAATAGTCAAATACATGGTGCTCTTTCACATATAGCTTGAAAAACTGGCAGCATTTAAAAAAAAATAAAAAAATTCACCATACATATGTAGTAAATACATGGGCAGCCCCATACTATGTGGGTACCCGCAAACCCTCTGAACCCAGGGGATTACGCACATCCTATTAAGGGCAGGAGGAGCGTGGCAGATAGGATTGCTGCCACGCTCCCCTTGCCCTCAAAAGCATTCAGACGGCCAATTTCATGAGGAGGAGAGGCTGAGGCACCACCTGGATTCCTTGCAAGCTGGCGGTGCTTGCCTCTTCCCCTCTCCGCCCCCGGGAACACCCCCCCCCCCATGCCAGAACCGAAGTCAGTCTTCTGGCTTCGGTTCCCAGCCAGCGTTGAAAGAATTGTGCCGGCTGTGAGGTGGAGGTGGGGGGGCGTTCTGCACCCGCACTCCCCACTGTGACCTCAGAAGGGATTTCCAAGGTCACAATGGGGAGTCTGACTTCTCCTATGCCCCCCCCCCCCCAGGAAAGGTCGGAGGGCCATAGGATTGTGCCCTTACATGTCTAAGTCCTTGGCAGGTGCCACCTGAAATGCTTGGATTTACAAGGAAAACTCAGGCGTATCCTGGTGTGGATCCTAAGATGGAATGAAACTGAGGAAGTTTACAAAAGGAAAGTTTCCAGTCCCCTGCGTCCCCCTACCAGTGGGGCAGCTAATTTATTTTAGACCCTGGAGTTAATGACCCTACAGGCCCTTAGACAGCCATGTGTATCACTTCACTTCAGTTGTGAAATTCACGCAACATATTTCTCTTCTCCCCTCCATATCATAATTCCATGCTTTACAACAGCTTCTGCATTCCTGATATGTTGGAGGGGGTGGGGGAAGTATTTGCCAGCCCTGATTTTTTTTTTGGGGGGGGAAATACTCTGAGCATGCACCGTTTTGCATTTTAAACTCACCTAAAGCATATCACCATTGTGATTACAGGAATAAGATGGTGTTTGTTTCCACTGTATCCTAATGCTAAACACATTTACTTTATTTATTTATTACATTTATACCCCGCCTTTTTTCTTGCAAGGAACCCAAGGCGGCTTACATAATGATCCTCCTCCTCTCCATTTTATCCCCACAACAACCCTGTGAGGTAGGTTAGGCTGAGAGTCAGTGACTGGCCCAAAGTCACCCGGTGAGTTTCATGGCCGAGCGGGGTCTAGAACCCAGATCTCCGAGTCCCAGTCCAACACTCTTGGGAATGAGTACCATTCTGTTGTAGAAAAGGGTAACATTTTAAAATGAGCATCTGTACCCATGCCCAATCGGCTGCCCTCTGACTAAAAAAATGTTTTTAAAAATGAGAAGGGTGATGCAGCGACCAACATCAGCCCTAGTGGGCCTGGCATGCCCATGCCAGCCCTGGTGCGGATGCCAGGCCTCTTTGAGCACACGCTTTGCATGCAAAAAGGTCTCGGGTTCAATCCCTGGCATCTCCAGGCAGGTCTTGGAAAGAGTTCTGCCTGTAATCCAAGAGAGCCGCTGGCAATCAGTGTCAACAATTCTTTGCTAGATTTACCAAGGGTCTGCCTTGGCATAAGGCGGCTTCCCCTGCTCCTATGTTGCTGTGGGGGTTCATTTGCCTTGTGCCCCTAGACTTTGGCCCTAACGCCCAGCCCCGGCTGCACCACTGCCTGTCAGAGCCGACTGCATGTCACCCAAAGTTTCTCCAGAGGGTTAGGGCCCCGCTCCTGAACAACGTGGGACAAGGGTACAGGGGGAGGAATGGCAGGAAACTTTCCTTAAGTTAATTTATTTTAGGATCCAAATCTGATTTGCAGGAATTTCCCCTCCCCGCAGCAGCTGACCCCCACCCACGCTCCATCCTACATTGCTCAAGAGGGTCCCTCAACCTGCACAGGTGACTGCAGGGGAAAGGAGGAGATGGAAAACGTTCCTTCCATGAACTTTCTTAAGGCTGCAAGCCTACAGCCACTGACCTGGTAGGAAGCCTCGTTCAATTCAATGGGATTTACGGAGTTGATATGCGTAGGATTGCATTGTAAGTCGAGATTCAAGCCATTGTGCCGACGGGATGTCAAACAGAAATCAAGAGAAGCCTGAAGCCCAATACTGAATATGTTCTGTGAGGCCCTCAAAGGGTAGACTGATGCTGTGCACTTCAACCAGTGTAGCTTTCAGGAATCATTCTTGAGTAACAACAAAAATAATTATTTTGAATTGAAAGAACCTCGGGCACCTGTGCTCTTCTAGTCCAAAGATTGTTATTCATCATTAGCACCAAGAATACCTTTAGGCCTAATTCACACATGTAATTAGCATTGTGATTGCTCCTTGAAAATGCAACTGGGGCGGTGTGTGTGGGGACACAATTGAGGGGTTACGATCTGTCCTTGGTTGTCTCTAAAAACCTATTCCCTGAATGGTTACTCAACCATAGCTAGGAGTCATGCTTAAATGAGCCTACAGTGTGCATGTTGTGATATGTATCACTTTACCAGCTGCAGCACAATTGTTTATACATGGAAGGTACAGCATGACTCTGTAAACAGGTCTGTAGTGTCTACACAGAATGTCTATTCTCAGAGGCATGGGAACTTGATCTCTGGGAAAGGAACGAGGTAGTCACATGGTTTGTATGTTCTGATGACGTGTTAACTTGTTCAGTCAGAAGCCATTTTAAGGAGAAGGATTTCTTCTTCCTTACTGCATTATCTTGTTCTTTTCCTTTGTTCCTGCAACAATGTAACGTCTTTGCTGAGGTGGAGTGAAGCTCAACTTACTCCACTGGACTTAATGCTTGCTATGCATTTATACTCTGCACATGGACTGTAACTAGGAAATGTATATTCTGTAGAACTTTACTTGCTAAGTAAATAAACAGGTAGAATTAGAACCTGTGGTGTTCCAGAGTGTTTCCTGACTCCATGGATTAATCTGCAATGGGGAAGCTGGAAGCAAGTGTCATTACAAGGGCTGGCTGGGCTGGCGAGGCTGGATCTGACGCTACACACTGCGCAGGGGGGTGAGAGATCTGTTAAGGTCTGTGTGTGTGGAATTCCAGGCATCTGTTAGCACACAGATTGGATTATAAATCTCCCAACTACCACAGCACCTTCAGTGCATTGCAAACGACATGGATTCATTTGCCAGCCGTGTTGTAGCCTTGGGGGCAGCTAACAAAGATGTGTGCATCATCCACGTGTTTAGACAAGCACATCATGCAGCTGGGCCATGCCAGTGTCCCTGCTGTGCAGACAGTGGCGACACCACAAGCAAATACTTGGTATGGGACACAGAAGGGGTGAAGTGCATTTTGGGGGTGTGGAGGAGCTCTGTCCCCTGCGTTCCTAAACAGTTCCTCTGAAGCAAGCCCTCTTGATTTCGAGAGCATTTGTATGCTTAGGATTTCAGCCTGATTTCGGTTTTGCTGGTTATGGTTCAGTTATAATTTGTCTGTGAAAAGTGCCTTTCCTTCAAGTACCACAGGATCTGGGGATGGGCAGTGGTGAGCTACTTGTTTGGGTGGGGTACTCCCTATGCCCTCCTCTAGCACTGCTTGTGTGTGTGGACTACCCTTATGGAGAAGAGGTTTTCGGTAGAGGGGGCCATAGCTCAGTGGTAGAGCTTATGCTTTCCATGCAGAAGGTTCCGGGTTCGATCCCCGGCATCTCCAGGCAGTGTCCTGCTCCCAGGCTGGCAAGTGCCCCGGTCACGGCTCGGTTAGTTTTAGGGATAACAAAAGGAGCAACCAGATCAGTCCAGAGTCTTACACGAGAGTTCCAGTATACTTAGCAGGAGAGAGCAGTGGCGAGGATCAAGGCATCCCAGAGTCCAGTTCACAGAAGTCAGTTGTATCAAGCATTGAGGCCAGTCGGGGTGTCCGAAAGCATGGTCCAAAAGAGCAGCCAAAGTCTAGGAATCTGTCCGGTCCAGTATAGCAAGGCAAAGCAACAGGAATGAAAATGCTGTTGTTTGCAGCAGCAGGCTGGCTTCAGCTGGGCCAATGTATACTGGTCGTAAATCAGTACAGCTGGGTAATTAGGTCAGCGTGTTGCTTTTAAGGGAGGCCCCAATAATGCTGGAGCTTCCCTTTGTTCTTTTGCTCCTTTTGTCTGAGCCTACGCTGTTCAGAGGGATGAATTATCTCAGGCTCTGATTCCTGCATTTGGGGGAGTTCAGGCATGGCACGGTAGGGGCCAGGTTGCTCTTCTAATGGCTCCGGGGGAGGGCTGTCAGCTGAAACCTCCAGTTCCTCGCCTGGCTCTGCTTGGGGCCCGCTGTGCTGGCTCACCCCTTCCTCTTCTTCATCTGAAGAATCCTCCTTCGGGTAGGGCATGACAGGCAGGGCTGAAATCCTGGAGTAGGAGAGGGGCAAACGAGCAATGTCCAAGATTGCTAGGATTATCCAAACATCATCTTGCTGCT
Source organism: Shinisaurus crocodilurus (assembly GCA_021292165.1). NCBI lineage: Eukaryota > Metazoa > Chordata > Lepidosauria > Squamata > Shinisauridae > Shinisaurus > Shinisaurus crocodilurus. The sequence goes on from CM037876.1 coordinate 293,064,112, forward strand.
TGTCTGTTGCTTGATTCCCATCCACATTTGTGATTGTTGCTCACTCTGCACCAATGGGAAACTTGCGCAAATCGAACAGTGATCGTATTTATTTATTTATTATATTTATACACCACCTTTTTTCCTGCAAGGAACCCAAGGCGGCTTACGTAATCCTCCTCCTCCTCCTCCTCCTCCTCCTCCTCTCCATTTTATCCTCACAACAACCCTGTGAGGTAGGTTAGGATGAGAGACTGTGACTGGTCCAAAGTCACTCAGGGAGCTTCATGGCCGAGTGGGGACTAGAATCTGGATCACAACTTTCCTCCATAGACTAGAGTGAGGCTGATTCTGCCTACAGAGGAAATTTGCACAGATTGAAACTGGGAATTGGGAACGTGGTGAACGCGAGGACGTGTTGGACAATTTGCAAATATTTTCAGTGGACACATGCTTGCACTCATGCTTGAGCTTCGAATGGGCATGCGCGCATGTTTTGCGAGCAAAAACAAAATTGTCATACATCCTTACGCCTGGATAAGGCAGCCTCCTCTTTTCCTAGGTCTAAGGGCGGAGTGTGTGAAGGCTTCCTAAGTATCTTGTTCTGACAGGAGATGCTCCTAGTGATCAACTTGCTCTGTCAAGGTCTGAACCCTTTCATGCTTCAGTCCAGAGGCCCTCTCCCAGACTCCACCCTTTCCTACGAAATGGAAACCTTAAAGGGACTAGGCCTCCATCTCTCAAAGAGCTCATGCTGGGTGTGTTGCTGGAGTTGGTACATCAGCTCCATGGAATGTGGAGTTCTTGGAGAAGGGTATGATCTAGATGGAGAGGCGGGTAATAAATAAAATATGATGATGATGATGATGATGATGATGATGATGATGATGATATGATGATGGTCCAGTGCTGGATATAGGCTCAAGTTCCCCAGATGTTGGTCCAGGCTTGGAGGTCTCAAGCGCAAGGGTCTCTAGCATCTTGGGCTTGGGGGGGGTCCTCTGGTTCCATAGTGGTGCTTGCGCCTGGAGCCCCTTCTGTTGGCACCACGGGTTCTTCAGTCTCTGAGTCCACGTCCAGGTCACTGGTGAACCCTGGGGCCACCATGACCCCATTAGTTAGAGTGATTTTTCACGATGGGATCACACACACCAAAGAAGAGTATCCAGGAAGCCATTTCACAAAAATAGCTTGCCCAATGGAACAGCCTCCACATGGTTGCGGTTCCTAGTGCACGCCGCACCCATTTCTGATCACATGTGGGAATCAGGTCCTTGTGGCTTTGTCATCATGCCACTTGGTGGATAACCAATAATCTTCTCTGAGTAGAAATGTACCCTGAGGGGAAATATAATAATGCTTTGTCCAGGACAGAGGAGCCCAGAGACATGGAAATGTCATTGATTGTGGAAGCACTTTTCAGAAAAAGGTTGAAGAGAAGAGGATTTAATCTGGAGATCAAAAGTTGGAGGGAATGCAGCGAAGGTCTCACCTGCACATTACACGCAATGGTATGCAAATGTAGTCCACCAGCTCTTATTAAATGGAAGAAGCTGCTTTGGGGAGGGAGTGCTTTTATGGAGAAATGGCAGGGGGAGGGTGTGTGTCACTTTCCCTCCTGTAAATTGCCCCTCTCTGCATCTTTCTCTGTAGGATTTAAATATCTGTTTGCCATTGGAAATGTATGTTTGGAACCCCAGTGGGGGGGGGGGACACCCACTGTGCAGGTGTGTTTAATGTGTTTAATATCTCTCTCTCTATCTCTATCTCACACTCTGTCTCTCCCCTCTTGCCATTTTCCCATTCCAGATCCCTCCATCCCTAGCCACTTTAAAAAGGGCTGCTGAGCGACTACTCCATGCATGTGCAGGTTACATGTAGTTTTGGTCCAGTAGCACATATATAAAGTTCAACTTTGACTGGAACATGCCTACTGTCAGAGACAGCCCAAGATGTTTTGGTGCCTGGGGCAGGAAATCCAAAAAGTGCTACCCATGTTGGTAAAATGTCAAAAATAAACTAGAGCCAGTCTAGTGTAGTGGTTGGACTGGGACAGAGGATCCAGGTTCTAATCTTCACTTGGCCATGAAGCTCACTTTGGGCCAGTCACTGATGCTCAGCCTAACCTCCCTCACAAGGTTGCTGTGAGAATAAAATGGAGAGGAGGATGACCATGTAAGCTGCCTTAGGTTCCTTGCAAGAGGAAAAACTGGTGGGATATAAATATAATAATAATAATAATAATAATAATAATAATAATAATAATAAATCAATCGATCAACTAAATTATTGACAGCTTGCTGGCCTTTAACGGTACCACCAAATCTTTCACTTGAGATGGGCTGTAGTTCTGGTAAGGCTGGTCCTGGCCCTTGTGCGGGAAAGGCGTATTAGCCATGGTGAAGACAGTTTCGGGGCTCGTGGGGGATGACTGCAAATTACAAGCAAATGTAGAACTTTTCCCTAAGAGTTCCCAATGTTGCTTGCAATTCCTGGCTCCATTCCAAACTGATCCTGGGAGAGTTCCTCCCACTGGTTTTAAAAAATGTACAAAATATACCTTGGAAAGAACTTATTATAAACGAATAACAGATACGCCAGTAACTGTGCTAGGAATATGGTAAGATGAACGTTCTTCCTAGAGGCGTGCACCGCTGACTGCAAGGTTCGACTTGGACCCCGATTTGGCACTTTGGCAAATGGCTCGATTCTGGCTGGACTGGTTCAGACTCAGAGGCTGTCCGCTTCAACCCAGGTACTGAATCTGAGTCAAGATTCGGAAAGCTGAGGCTTCATACCTCCCATTGATTATCATGGGAAATCAAGAAATGGCTATAACATTTTTTCCCCCTGCTTCCCGAAGGGGATGAACTTTGCAGGCATAGTAGCCCCTTAAGAGCAGATTATGCCTGCTAAACATAAGCAAAATGGGTGCAGTGGAGTTTGCGCCACACACCTTTATATTTTGATTTTAAAAATGTAAAGGGGAACTACCAATAAGGGTATTGTTTGTTTGTTTCTTTCTTGGCAGAATTGGATGACATTTGCGGGGACAGTTGCTCCTTAAGAGGGGATTGAGCCTGACAAGTTTCCCATGAGCAGGAGCAGGGACTTTTGTGCAAGGGCAGCGTTGGTATTTTGAAGGTATCCAAAAGAGGATACCCTTATCCCTCTATGTTCCTTGTGGAAGCCCACTTAGCCATGGGAAGCCTCAGAAATGGTCCAGTGCGGCCCAATTTGGCTAGGGCTTCAGCCAAATGTGATGCACATCCCTTAATTCTTACAAAACTAGAAGAAACAGGTTTTTAAAGTAGCCAATGATACAGGTCAGTGGAATAGCTAAAAACTGAGTAATTAATAAAACAGAGGAGCATAGCAACTGCTGGCATTGTGGTATTTTTAATCCAGCGATCCATAATTTTGTATTTTTTTATCTCAATACATGATCACAACAAATGGACACTATTCAAAGTACTTACATTATCTTCTGATAGTTTATCAATTGTCACCTTGGCTTCTATCAAATGGTTATTGAGGGCTATTATTTCGTGGCTTAAAGCTCTTTTTTCTTCTTCATAATGTTGACCCTGTGTAGAAAAACAATCCAATCAACATTCTTTTTTTCCTTTTTTATTTTATTTTTATGAAACAAAACCTGTTGTTGATTGTTGTTTTCCAGGCTAAAGAGAAATTATACGAAATGCCATTTCTTCCTTTCCTAATATTGCTTTTCCTTTATTATCTTCACTTTCTTACTAAATAGCATATGATGAAGAACTGAAAAGCCCATGCTTCAAAGAAAGGAACCCTTGACTTGGGGCATTTTTACGTATTGGTTCAATCAGATTCCAGTGTTGGACATGTGAATTTTTTCTGTAATATCCATCCATCCATCCATCCATCCATACTTCATTGGCAAGAAAGTATATTCAATTTTTCTTCCTTATTCTGTCACTCATTTACACTGTTCATACTTGCCACATATAGAACAAGCCATATTTAAGCTTCCAGTCTGAAAGTAGCTTTACAATATTATTGTCAACTTAGGGCACCATCCAACGTGGGTACCTGTCACCCTCCAAACTTGGAGGATTACGGGCATCCAATGGAAGGGGGAGAAGCGTGGAGGCAAGGATTCCCCCCTGCTCATGAGGAGGAGGGGCTGAGGATGGCGGTGCCTCTCTCCTCACCTTGCTGTCCCCAGAATGCCCCCCCCCCCAGTGCCTGCTCTGAAGATAGTCTTCCATCTTCGGAGCTGCAGCTGGGGTGGAAAGAACCGTGCTGGCTGCAAGGGTGGAGGGAGGGCCCTCCGAAGGTGGAGTCCCCACTGCAACCTCGGAGGGCCTTTACGAGGTTGCAGCGGGACCTCAAACTTTCCCTATGGCATCTACCGGCCATAGGATCGCACCCTTAACAGCTTTGAAAGATAGAGGATTGATTTCAAAGCGACTGGGAATTCAACCAACTTGTTACTCTTTCGATTCTTCTGCCATCTTATGTCTCTCCACAGGGTGTCACCCTCACTAATCTCTTCCCCAGGGACTGTGGGTACCCTAATGTAGGGATTGGGCCCACCCAACACCTCTGCAGACGCACCCCAAGAAGACATGGGAACTGAATCGGAGCCAGATGGGGAGAGGGAAGGTGTCGTCGAGGTGCCGAGGCCCGAGGGTGTGGGAGCAGGAGACCAGTGAGAATAGCAGAGGCAGAGAAGAGGGAACCCAGCGGTCATCTAATCTTTTGGAGGACAGCCAAGCTGGGCCTTCTGAACCTGTGGGAATGCAGGCTCCTAACGAAGAGGAGGAGGAGCAGGAGGAGGGGTGGGTGGGAATATGAGACCCAAGAGTTAGGCGTCAGATGAAAAGGAAGGGGCAACGCAGGGTCACAAGGTGCTCAAAGAGACTTGCAGCCAGGGAGCTGACCACGTGGACTTGGTCAGCTTGAGGGTGGGACTTGGTAGCCTGCTCAGTTTGAGAAGGGCAGGCCGTAGAAGGAAGTGTCAGTTTCATGGCAACTCTCTTTCATGATGCTCTAACCCAGGGAACCAACGGAAGCTTACAACGGAAGTACTGCGTTGTGCAAAGCCTGTCTGGAACTGTTGTCTCTTTTGGCTATAAGAGGAGACTGTCTGTAGCCTGAGGTGATGCTTGCTTGTTTGTAGCTTCCATAATAAATGTAATTGATAAGAAATACGACTTGACAGTTTGACTACAAGGAGAGCCATGGGCTGGGCGCACAACACCTTATGCTTGTTTATGTACAAACATTATTTTTCACTATCTTGTCCAAGACTTCCTGAGTGCCTAATTATACTGTATAACCTGAACAAGGGAAGTCTCTCTGGGGAAGGCAGGTACATGGAGAGTACCAACACAAGTCTATGGTAAAGTACATGGATAGTACAGGGAGAGTACCAACACAGGAAACTAATTGAAGAGTTTGCTCAACCCAGGGAGGGCCTTTGTTCCCAAACCATCAGAGTACAACATGGACTGAAGCACCCTACACATCTGGATTAATGGGTTCAAGACTCCTGAACCGAGTGTCTTCTGAAAAAGCTCTAAGAGCTCAGCCACAGGACTGCAGAATCACATGGTATTTAAGATGATTTTTAGGTTGCCTTTAAAGGTAGAACCCTCTCAAGTCCAGCATACAAGATAAAAACAATGCAAAGCAAATACAATAGAAAAATCAGTCAATAAATATTCAATTAAAATGCTATAAAAATAGATAGCGCCAATAAAACCTGCAGCTCACAGACAATGCAAAGGCCAGCAAAAACAGGTGGGTCTTTAGAGGCTTCCTGAAAACCTGCAAAGAAGAGGCCTGATGAATCCTGGATAGAAGCTGTTTCCAAAGGTGTTGGGCGACCGCTAAATAGGCCTTTCCCTGGTTCTCACCAGCCTAACTGCCCTTGACAGCGGGCAGGTGAGAAGGGCCTCTACCGATGACCTCAGAGTGCAGGCAGGGGGGTGCAAGAGAAGGCGTTCCTTCTCTCAGTTGGGCAGTACCATTTCAGACTGCAGTTGAGGGAACTGCATATGTGGATGTTCTTTCTATCTCTATCTCTCCCTGCATAGAAAAGGGTTCTAGGCTCACCTTCTTCCCGACATAACAGTTTTCTATGCATAGAATCAGAAAGGAAAGGCACTGGTGGAGGTGCCAGGTGGATCTCTGGGCCCCCGCACTAGCCAGACCCAGCTAATCACTGGTGCCAGGCAAGCAGCCCAACTCCTTTCCTAATCTGAAATTTTGGTAGTATACATAACAGATAACCAGCTGGGAATTTAATGAATAACATCTGTCTTGGTGATCCTTTCTTGCCAGTTGATGTCATTGGGATGGACCTCGAGATGGAGTATGTAGATCAAATGTACATTGCTAAAGGTTCCCTTTAATATCATTTGTTTTCCAGTTAAATCACGTCTTTAGCCATTAAAAAGAAAAGAAATGCAAGACATATTGGGTTAGATCCAAATTTAGCTATACATAGAGTAGGCCGAATGAAATCAGTGGGGCTGATGTTAGTCACGTTTTCACTGGGTCTACTCTAAGTTAGACTAAATCTGGATTCACCTCATTGTGAAAATAGGCTTAGGCTGGTGTGGATTTCTTTAGCCAGCGATTTGCCAAGTTTTGGGAGTCTGCAAAAACAAAATTAGGTTATCCATTCAGCACACTCATCACTTCCAAGATGGATGGATTGTTTGCTGAAATGTGCCACGTCTGCAAAACAGACTGTGCATCTCGAAACGCCAGAAATATCTGCACGGTCCCTCCCATTCCACACACACACACACAATTCTCCAGAGCACATTTTTCAGATTCCCTGGTAGGAAGGAATAAAAAATTCAATATGAGGTGCATGCAACATTTGGCAAGGACCAAATTCCTGCTCTTAGATATACTCAAAGTTAAACTGCAAAAGCAAGTGCATTTTAAGGTCATCGTTTATATGCATCTCAGTAACTATAACAAGGTAGCCCCGCCCCCAGCGGAGCTACCAGCTTCCACTGCCCAGTGCCCACCCCCTTTCTTTGAAACAAAAGTAGTCTATGCTATGTTATTGTAAGCCGACCTGAGAATGTTATTGGATGGCATATCAATATTATAAATAAAGTATACAACTCCTTTGGGGACAGTGGTTGAGACCCCCATTTTCCAGTTTAAACCTTCTAGGCCAGTGTTCTCGAACCTTGGGTCCCCAGATGTTTTTGGCCTACAACTCCCAGCATGCCCCAGCCAGCTCGAGAACCCTGCTCTAGCCACTTCCTTTTGGGATTGGCAATGTGATTTTTCAGCTCATCTTCAGTCCACCTTTCACCAAACCAAGTCAGCCTGGTGTCCTTGCTTGCTTTTTTAATTTAATTTAATTTTATTTTATTTCAAAGCTGTATATGCTGCCTTTCAGGGCAATACCCTCCCAAGGTGGCTTACATCCAAACAGTACTACCTAACATATCAATAATCAATGAAACCACAATCTATATTGAAAATGTATCATTAAAACAGGAACAGTCAAAACAGTACAGAACATCATGTGTCAAAAACCATTTGAAATAATAATTTAAAAAGTAGTCATGGTCCACTTAAAAGCCAGCAACGTAGGGGGCCAAAGGTGTCTCCCTAGTGAAGGGAGTCCCTCAGACATGGGGCCATTACTGAAAAGGCCCTGTCTTTCATGCCCTGCCCATCAATTGTTGGCAGCCTCATAGCCATCTCTACCTGTTACATGTTCCAGCCAACATGCAAGTTTTTGCTGGCAGAAGAACTTCCTGGATGAGAAAGACTGGGCTATTCCTTCTGCCAATAAGTTGGGGGTAGTGGTCAGTGCCAGGGTTTTGAGGACCCTTGGACAAGACACCCTTAATGGGCCCTCTCCCTCAGTAAGTCTGCCTTCTCACTACTACCATTGTCAACAGCTCCTCATCCCTTCTCATCCTTGCCACCACTTGCTTGCTTGACGGGCAGAGAGCCAGTGAGCAAGTAGGCAGCGGCATCTACTGCTCCTCTTCCTGTTGTCTGGGCCAGAGCGAGAGGGCAGGTGAACAAGCAGCTTGCAATGGTGAAGAAGAGGAGGACTCCAGGGGGCTCTTATAAGTGGCCTCTTGCTGGGGTGTGGGCCCTTGGCAGGTGCCCAGCCGTGCATACGCTTGACGCTGGCCTTGGTGATGGTGACTCATGGCAAGTTGTGCTTCAGTGTGGACTCTGATACATCCTGCGGGTTATGCCACCTAATTTCCACAAATGAGTCTGAGCGGCAAACCTCAGTTTCTTTCACGTATGTACAAAATGGCCAATAAACTTCACTGGAATGAAATGAAACGAAAGAGGTTGGAGTGAGGAAATACTTTCATTATCCCAGGAAAGAAGAATTCCTTGCTGGCATGTACATTAAAAATATATATGAAATCTTACTTTCCCCAAGGCATTGCTATTGGCAGGGCTTTTAAATTTGTGGGTCAATTTTAACTTGTATGTCTATGTCTTCTGAAATCAGAAATGCAGCGTCCCTCCTTTCCTGCTCTCTTTCTGTAGGCATGTTGGTTTTGCAGTCCTTTCTTTTCTGTTTCATATGTACTTATATTCCCGCTAGGTCTCCTTAAGGGACACTTTCCTTGTGCTTTGAGGGCTGGGTGGAACTCGTATTATTAACTTATGTTGAAATATATTGTTGCTGCATGTTCTTGTTGACACACATGCCCAGGGCTGGATCCAGATTTAAGCTGGATCAACTGTGCTGGTGGGGAAACAGACTTCCCAGCCCTTTTCTTCTCATGGCAGCCCCTCCAGCCCTCTGAAAATACTACACAGAGAGTCAAGAGGCCCTGCACAATGGGGTGAGCTGCAGAGTGTGTGTGGTAGATCTCCCCATATCAGACAGAGGGACCTTCCATGAGCAGAGTCCTTGCTATCACAGAAGGCCAATCTTGGTTCCAACTTCCAACCCACGGAACTTAGGGCAGTACGTGAACTCACGTACGTGCACATGTAGCAATGAATGTGGGTATGAAGGGACCTTTATCAGAAGTGTGGCGTGCACACCGCAGACTTACGCACTGTACTTCAACAAAGTGAGAGAATCACTACTTCTAAAGTGGGGGAAATGGCTCAAACAACCGTTCAAGTCCAAGTTGCAGACTTTAGCCTTAACACACACACATATGTGCAGGCATTTCAAAAGAGAAAAAAGGTTCGGTTGGTATTCCCAGCCCCTGGCTCTTGCTATGCGGCATTCAAGGTGGTAGTATAGCGATATGATTTTCAAACCTGGTCTTATGGGGGGGCCCTTTAGGTGGTCACCTGTATTACTTTAGTTGTGAAGCACCTCCAACCACCACGCTTTAAAACTGCGTCTACATTCCTGATATGTTAGAATAATAGCACCTGTCTGAATCCTAAGGTTGTCTTCAGTGCTCCTTCTCTGGGAACCCCCACCAATGAAGTGAGGTGGGTGGCTACTAGGAAGAGGGCCTTTTCTGTTGTGGCACCCCGGTTGTGGAATGAGCTCCCCAGAGAGGCTCACCTGGTGCCTATATTGTGCTCTTTTTAGCGCCAGGTGAAGACCTTCCTATTTTCCCATGCACTTTCGTTTTTCCAGTTTCTGTCTTAAATCTGGTCCTGAATTTTAAACGTTTGCACTGCTGCTAGGTTCTATTTGGTTATTATTTTTTTATTTTATACTGTAGTTTTAAACTTTTATATTGTATTTTATCATGCTGTATTTTATGGTTTTAATTGCAGTGAACTGCCCAGAGAGCTTTGGCTATTGGGTGGTATAAAAATGTAATAAGCAAACAAACAAAGAAACAAACAAACCTGTTTGTCAACCCCAATTTGGGGGGAAATACACTGAGCATGAGTAGTTTTGCATTTTAAACTCACTTAAATCACAACACCATCATGACTACAGGAATAAACTGGAGTTTGCTTCTGCACCTGCCACTCTCTGAGCAGTCATTTGTGGGACCCTATGTTTATTAAAATGAAACATGTAGGATTCATTGTGATAGGTAAACTAGAGCAGGGGTGGGCAGATGTTTTGAACTTCAACTCCCAGAAGCCTTTGCCAGCATGGCCAGTAGGCAGGAATGCTGGGAGTTGAAGTCCAAAACATCTGGAGATCTATTTTCTGCCCACCCCTGCACTGGAGTATACTTCAGTCTACCAAACGTCTTGCCTGTGTCAACATTGTGCAATCTTCCATCATCGTCCTCTGCATCACTGGATAACTGACAGCATCGGGAGCTATTTGTCCTGTGGGCCTTGCTTGAACAAATATCAAGGTTAATTATCCCCATGCGTAGAGAGCACAAGGCAATGATAAAGCAGAGATTATTAAAACTGAACAGTGGTGAACCTAGCTCCCACTAAGCAGCTCCTGGTGATTTTAAAATACATGAGAGCATGCTTTCGCTCCCAGAAGGAAAAATAAAATAAAATTGCACACACACCACAGACACAGATTGAATGCGCTCCGCACCGATTCACCGAAAAGGGGCACTTACAGCGGCGGCAGGGGCGCGTCGCTCCTCTTTCCAAACAAATGCACAGTGTGCTGGTTGAAAATGGCAGGACGCTTTGGTGGCTACCTTGACTCCCCCCCCCCCCAAAAGGCGCCCCTGCATTGTTTCAAGTGGCGCAATTCCACGGGGGGAGACGGGGAAAGAATATGAGATCTGCAAACTGGCTCAGAAGATTTCCTGCCTAGAAAGAAGCTGGTGTGTGAAACAGGTCAGGTCCAGGTTAAAAAGACCAGAGTGAGTAAACAGTGCCTCCCAATGTTCCCCTGGAGATCAGTCTGAAAGGTTATAAGAACTGGATGCCACAAGTGAGCCTACATAAGAGAAATAAAGCAGTACTGTGTACATAAACCAGAGCTGAGCAACTGACCCAGATAGTAATACATAACTGGTTTTAGTGGCTTGTCCGTAGGGTAGGAGGGGCCCGGGCAAACATTAAACTTGTGGGATCTGCTTTGCTTTGTCCTAGAGATCAGCCATCTGGAGCCAAGTGCAAAATTGCAGCTTGGAAAGAAGGGGAAGGCATACACTTAGCATGAAGGAACAGGACACCTCTGAGTGCAGTGTTGTGTAACGATTAGAGTGTTGGACTGGGACTCTGGAGACCTGGGTTCTAGTCCACACTCGGACATGAAGCCCCCTGGGTGACTTTGTGCCGGTCACTGGCTCTCAGCCTAGCCGACCTCACAGGGTTGTTGTGAGGATAAGATGGAGAGGAGGAGGATCATGTAAGCCACCTGGAGCTCCTTGGAGGAAAAAAGGTGGGATATAAATGTAATAAACAAACAAACAAACAAACAATCTTATCTCAGAAATTTGTTTTCATTGCCAGAACTGACCTCACAATGGCCAGGGTTGCACGGAACAGCAATCCAGGTTTTTTTTTTAAGAAAACAAAGCAAAGCCTGGCTTGTCATGAATGTGACAGCATGCTGAAGTGCACTGCAAGTGGGAGTGGCTAAACAACCCAGAAATTTAACGTGGCATGTGAACCAGGAACTTGTCAGCAGGCAAGTCAGGGTTGGAACCCAGGGTTTAACTCTGAGAGTTTAGCCACTTCCTCTTGCCACAGGAGTGATCTGACATGCTGATTTGTTCATGATAACCCAGGGGTTTAAAAAAAAACACCCCACAACACCTGGGTTGCTATGATGTGCAAACCAGGCTAGCCCTTTCAAACAGAAATCTATTCCTGTTTTCCCCTCAAGCTTTCTTCATTTCAGCAGCCTAATTTGAAGAAGAAGAAAAAGTTGTTGCCATAGTTAATTGAGAGACAGAAATTCTGGATGATCTATTGCAAATCACCCAGGAATCTACTAGGAGATCTCAATCTACCTTCTACCTCAAAGCATTGGTCTGTAACTTGTGGGTCAGGACGCGAAAAGTGAGTCATCATGGCTTGAGATAAGGTTTTTAAAAAAAAAAATTTTTTTTTTAGTTATTCCATTTCTATACCGCCCAATAGCCGAAGCTCTCAGGTAGGTTGCACCATGGGTACAACTTTTGCTTTATGCAAAAAAGACAGAGAGAAAGTGGAGGGAGGGAGAAGATGAAAGGAAGAGAGTGAGAGTAGGGTATATACATTTGTACATTAGAAATTTATAATAAGCTGGATTGGATTATGCCCTTCCAGGCCATATGCAGCAAGAGATAACATCCAAGAAGTGACTGTGTGATCTCAGCCTATGCACATTGGATGTTTTGCATATTGGCTACCATATTTGAATGAAAGTGGCTTCCATTCCTCAGCACCACCAATGCCCCAGAAGCAGGAGCTGTCCACGGTGCTGAACTCCACCCCCCAAAATAGGTTCACCACCATGGAGCACCATGGAGAGCTCCCATGAAGCTCCAAATAAAACCTGCAGGGCCTGCGATGGAAAAGGAGCCCGACCGAAATAGGAGTCACCAGCCTCCCACGCCCAGAAGGACACAGACCCCAGAAGCTTTGGGGTAGGGTGGCCATGTGTCTTCCTTTGCAGGGGACAGTCCTCTATTTGAAGGCATCCTCTGACTGAAGGGCTGTCCAGTCCAAGTCTAGTTTAAAGATAAAGAACCATCAGAAAGGAGAGCCAGCAGGAGCCTTGAAGTTGCCCATCAGCACTTAGCAACGGGACTGTGGACTGAGCAGGCGCTCAGCCGGTCTTCCCCACTATGGTGAGAAGTATCGTATTCCTGCTTAAATTATAGTCATTCCTAAATTTGCCTATATACATATAAATTAGCATATACAAATTTTATGCAAATTTTATGCATTTCCTCTGTTTTTGGATGATATGTCAGAGGCCACCCTAATCCTGGGGAAGATAAGTGGTCACAAGTGGCCACAGCAGCCCCAGTCAGCAGCTACTGAAAGGGGCTGGCTCAGTGATATTCCTAAAGGAAAAAATGAAGAGCCCCGGTTGCCTTTCTGTGTGCCCCATCTGGACAAACCCTTTCAGAAATTTGTGCCACTCAAAATCACCACCCCACAATTCAGCACCAATGTGCTGGCGAATTTTGAGGGACCATCTCTGGCTCCAGACTTCTGCTGCGTGGGAAACATGTTTTTGACCACAGATATATGGCCTCTCCCTTCGGGAGACAGTGTCTTGTCAATGTATATGAGGAGCTTTTCTGGACCCAGTTGGACCGAACACTGTAATGGCATGATTTTGTAGTGCCAGCAATACCCAAATCCTTGTTCCATTCATTAAAATGCTCTGGTACCAGTAGCAGACTAGCAGGTTAAATGGTGAATTTCAACCTTGTGGAATAATGGTTTTGTTCCATTCGCTCCTGCTATTTAGAGACATCCTCATAAATATTTGCATAACTTTTGTATAATAATTGGAGATTGCTGAACAAACCCTAATCACATTAATTTATGTTAGCAAACAGAGCAAATCAACAAAAGCAATGTTTTAATTTGGTATCTGTGATCAGGGATTGCCAGTGTCTTAGAGCCTTTTACTTTGCAATTCTATACGTGTCTACTCAGAAGGAAGTCTCATTGAGTTCAATGAGGCTTACTCCCAGGTAAGTTGGTACAGGGTTGCAGCAGGTGGCAGACGCATCTGAGGACAGAGCTGATTGTTTCATTGAGGATTTACAGCACAAAATAAGCACTGATTGCAAATATTTCCTTTTCCATCCTGCCATCTCAGCCACAAACTCATTAGGCAAGTAGTGCCCCCCCTCAGTTAGTCAGCATCTGTCATCCCATGTGTAATACGGAGGAAATCATAATGCTCTACCTTATAAGATTGTTGTAAGATGGCCTACCTTAAGATTGGTAGGAATTCCAATGATATAAGATTGGTAGGATTATTTTATAATAATAATAAGGAATAAAAACCAATTTTATAAGATTGGTATTTATTTCTTTTTATTTCTTTTATTATATTTTTGAATTGCCCATCTGACCAGTCATCCGGTAGGATTCCAGTGTTGTAATATCAGTCAATATCCAGTACTTAAAGGGTTGTCACACAGAGGAGGGCCAGAATCTCTTCTCGATCATCCCAGTTTGCAGGACACGGAATAATGGGCTCAAGTTACAGGAACCCAGAATCCACCTAAACATCAGGAAAAAAAACCCTGACTGTCAGAGCAATAAGACAATGGAACCAACTACCTAGGGAGGTGGTGGGCTCTCCCACTCTGGAGGCATTCAAGGTGCGGCTGGACATCCATCTGTCGGGGATGCTTTGACCTGGATTCCTGCATTGAGCAGGGGGTTGGACTCGATGGCCTTGTAGGCCCCTTCCTACTCTACTTTTCTATGATTCTATGATTTAGCTGTCAAAACGGTGCAGAGAATCCATTTCCCCTTCCATCTGTTAATTTCCATGAAGGAGGTAAATAATTTAAAAGAGTGCGTACGTCAGTGAATATTAAAGGCTGCTCCAGTACAAAATTTATCTGTGTAATAACTTCCTCTGAAAAAAGAGGCAACTACTGGACACTGCCAAAACATTTCTTTAAAAGAAATATTAGCTGTATTGCACTGCCAGCAATTAGCTGAATTAGACGATCCCTCATTAAAGAGATGTGGTGTCCAACAGACACGAAACAAAAGCTTTTGCTGAATAAGACACAGTCCAAGATCCATAGGCGTAGCAGGTAGACACCAAAGTGGTGATCCACTGATTCGGGGGATGTTGCTAGGTACCGAAAAGCTCTGGGGCTCTGCACAAATTTGCATATGCTAATTTATATATGCTGTAAAGTCTCTCTGTGTGTGTCTTTAAAGCATCCTGTCTCCTAAGGACACCCCTATTTGTAAAAAGGGATGTATGGACAGGGGAGAGGAGGGCATTTGAATTCAGAAAGGAACCTCAGGCAGAAAGATTCAAGGGGGCGGCAGCAGGAGGTGAAGCACGTGTGGGCAAAAACCCAAGAAATCCAGGGGGATCAGATGCAACAGAGATAATCAGGCCCCCTGTACCTTGATTTCAGCACGTGCCCATGGACAGCAGGCTGGTGGGGCAGATGGCTTCCCAGAGATTCGGGGCTCCAAATGAAAGATTCGGGGCTCCAGCCCCAGTGGGCCACCCCCTAACACCACCTCTGCACTGATCAGGCATTTTGTGGTGGTGCCCACAGTAGTTTCTCAAATTCCCAAATGTGTCCATGGGTCCAAAAAGGGTTAGGGGCCCCTGCTCTAGGGGGCTTTCCAGGAAGCACAAGCAGCCGGGGAGGCTGCAAGGATAAAGATAATAAAATATAGCATTCAGTCCAACTCCTCAGCCACCTCCTTACAGCAAGGTAAAACCTGTATCCTGGGAAATGTCTCCGAAATTCTCAATGTCCCTGCGAAAGAGGCAGAAAAATGACCGCCTCATTTGCAGGGAAACAAAGAGGTTGCGCGACAAGGCAGCGGGATTTTTGGCACAGCACCATTAGAAGGCAGCTTCGTATGTTCCTGCCAAACTTATGCCTTGATAAGAGAATGAAATTTCCTTTATCAACTTAAGGCACAATCCTATGGAAGTTTAGACAGAAAGAAGGCCTACAACTGACTGGGGCATGTTGGGAGTTGTTGGCCTTTTTTCTGTCTAAACTTGCATAGGAGTGCACCTTTACTATTTTATTAAACATGTAAGATGTTAACACGTGTAATCCTAAACATTACGATCATAGTCTTTATTTTATTTCTTAAAACATTCCCCGTGGTTGAAAGGCCTAACAGCTTACACGCTAGATCAGCAGCTCAAACGGAAGGATGTCTCTCCGGATGTAAGGTCACTGAGTTTAGTGGGACTTATTCCCAAGTAACTGTGAGTAGCATTGCATCCTAAAATGCTTAAACTGGAATCCAGAAAACAGTATGAAAAAATCTGCATATAGCAGACCCCGCCCCTCACCCCCATTCATAAACAATGGCTCTCTTGCTCTGCTGCAGGCTGCTGTTTAAAATCCTTGATTAAGAAAGGCCACTAGTAGTATACATCCACAGTGCATGCACTATCATTTCTACTGTAATAAAAATGTCATCCAGGAATCCAACAATTAAAATATACAACATGAATTGATTTTCATTACAAATAAGAATAACAGAAATATTCCACAACCAGAAACTCTATGGCTGCGAATTTGCGATCCTTACTTCTCGGTAGACATGCACAAGAATGCATTGTATGTCTCTTTTACTTTGCTTTCCCCTTCCTCACAAATAGGCCTCCGTTACTGCAAATATTGAAGCACTGACAATATTTGCATCCATACATCTTCCAGTGTATTTCCCCTTTTCCAGTAAATAATATATGTCTGCAATTTGCTCATGAACAAATACAGCATGCTAGCTTTCCCAGGTTGCAAATGTAAAAGTGCAGCAATTCTACCCATGAGCATTCCCACAAGATCCATGCGATGTAGTGATGGCCAACAGCCTGGATGGCTTTTTAATTACTCTTATTTTTTATTATAAAATTTCAACAAAAGAAAAGAGAGGGGAAAAAATGAAAGAAAAAATGTAGCTATATAGATGTGACTATATCAATTTGAAATTTGAATGCATACATATGAAGTGTGTGTGTGTGTATATATACTATACATAAACTTCAACAAAAACAGTCCAAATATCCAAAGAAGTATCCATTTGCAGGTGGCGTCTATATACCACCCGTTCAAATGCTGAAAGCATTGTAAGGTATCCATTGCATTATAGGAGGTGAGTGTTTATCCTTCCAATGTTGTAATATCAGTCTTTTAGCTGTCAGAATCTAATTGTGCTGACCGTGCGTTAACATCCAAGAAGCAGGTAGATAATTTAAAAGAGCGTGTACATCAGTAAATATTAAGGCACTCCTTCATATTTACTGATGTACACACTCTTTTAAATCATCTACCTGCTTCCTGGAAATTAATGTATGGTCAGCGCAAATACAGCACAAATTCCAACATAAAATGTATCTGTGTAATAACCTCCTCCGAAAACAAGGGGTAACTATTGGGCATTGCCATAACATATGCTTAAAAGAAGCATTAGCTGCATCACACACCCAGCAATTCGCTGACTTAGACAAACCCTTCTTAAAGAGATGTTGTGGCATCCATTTGACTTTGCTAAACAAATTTTTTTGCTAAACAAAACACAACCTGAGATCCATAGACACATCAGATACAGACGCCAATTGATCCATTGATTAGGCAAAATGGGACAATCCAGTTCCCTATTCCATTCCTACTTAAGACCCTGTATATCATATTTATTCACCAATATTAAAACTGGGACAGCTTTAAAAGGGGATTAGACAAATTCATGGAGGATAAGGCTATCAATGGCTACTACCTCCAGTCTCCGAATCGGTGTGCCTTTCAA
Source organism: Shinisaurus crocodilurus (assembly GCA_021292165.1). Taxonomy (NCBI): domain Eukaryota; kingdom Metazoa; phylum Chordata; class Lepidosauria; order Squamata; family Shinisauridae; genus Shinisaurus; species Shinisaurus crocodilurus. The sequence goes on from CM037876.1 coordinate 293,081,419, forward strand.
AACTAGTTGCTGGGGAACATGAGCGTGAGGGTGCTATTGCACTCATGTCCTCCTTGTGGGCTTCCCATAGGCAGCTGCTTGGCCACTGTGGGAACAAAATGCTGGCTTAGCTAGACCTTTGGTCTGATACAGGATGGCTCTTCCTATGTACTCACAAGCCATTCTTAGATATATATGTTCAGAAAAGAGGGTTCAGAGGGTTCAGAGGAGGGCAACAAGGATGATAAAGGGACTGGAAACAAGGCCCTATGAGGAGAGACTGAAAGAACTGGGCATGTTTAGCCTTCAGAAGAGGAGACTGAGGGGAGATATGATAGCACTCTTCCAGTACTTGAAGGGTTGTCACAAAGAGGAGGGCCAGGATCTCTTCTCGATCATCCCAGTTTGCAGGTCACGGAATAATGGGCTCAAGTTACAGGAACTCAGATTCCACCTAAACATCAGGAAAAATTTCCTGACTGTCAGAGCAATAAGACAATGGAACCAACTACCTAGGGAGGTGGTGGGCTCTCCCACTCTGGAGGCATTCAAGGTGCGGCTGGACAGCCATCTGTCGGGGATGCTTTGACCTGGATTCCTGCATTGAGCAGGGGGTTGGACTCGATGGCCTTGTAGGCCCCTTCCAACTCTACTTTTCTATGATTCTATGATCCCAGCGATCATGAAATAGATCTGCTGCTAGCAGGGAGGAAAGCACGATCTGTTTGAGGATCTCTGTGGGAGGGGCTAGAGAGAAAGCCCACCCCTGACTGCTCCCCCCCAAAAGCCCCACCCCTTCTGCACAGAAAAAAACACTAGAATGTTGGGGAACATTCAATCGTTGATCCCCTGCTGGCATCCTGATGTGGCACAGTCCTAAAAGGACTTTTTGAAGATGTACATTCTGTATTCTAGTGAAAATATCTTGATAGGCAGTACATTCTTTGACACACTTAAAATTATTTGCAGCCCAAATTTGTTCATGTTTGTTTGGAAGTAAGCCCCACTGAAATAGGCTCACATCTATACATGTCTACTCAGAAGTAAGTCCCATTGAGTTCAACGGATCTTACTCTCAGGTAAGAAGGTATAGGATTGCAGCCTTTCTCCCATAAATTAACTGGGGAGCTATGAGCCCCCCCCCAGCACATTACTAGAAAAATATGTTGCAAGATCAAGCCCCAAAAAGATACCTTGCAAATTGACACCACTGTATGCATCATAAAGCAGCAGTCCTTTTACCCTTGGGAGGATCATATGACTTCCCTCTCCACTCTATTGGAGTCCAGTTGATTATAGCAGCTGAAATAGCCTCTCCAATGAATAGTGGCTATTTTTGTATTTTTAATTCTATAGAAGGAGCTCTATTTTCAGTTTGGCAAAACGATGGAGCGCACTGGGTGTGCTTCCTGACTGCTCTGATTATTGCAACAGAGCACCAAGGATAGCTTCCTTGGAGCGTTGGACTGGGATTCAGGAGATCTGGGTTCTAGTCCCCACTCCTGCGACTGAGATACCTGAAGGGCTGTCACACAGAAGAGAGCAAAGAGAACCAGTGTGGTGTAGTGGTTAGTGCAGTGGAGGCTGCTGGCTCCGATGTCAGTGGGGTTCTGTATCCACTCTGGGTTTCAGCCTAAACTTTGAAGGAGCTATCCATGGTTCTGAACCCCAGGGCCAAAATAGGTTCAGCACCACGGATAGCTCCTTAAAAGTTCATATTTTTGCCTTGCTGTTTCTCCCCTCTCTTAGCCTCTAGCCTTGCTCCTTCTCTCCCCTCCACCCATAAGAACATCAGAAGAGCCCTGCTGGATCAGACCAAGGGTCCCTCTAGTCCAGCATTCTGTTCACACAGTGGCCAACCAGCTGCCCACAAAATCTCACAAGCAGGACATGAGTGCAACAGCACCGTCCTGCCCATGTTCCCCAGCAACTGGTGTACATTTACGTGAAAAGCGCAGTGCTGGGGACCTGGAAGTGACATGACGGGACCCTGGTGCTGCATTTTTCACTTGAATACCATAGAAAACCACCTTAAAACGGCCACGAATAGCAAATCATGGACATTTTAAGGTGGCTTTCTATGGTATTTAAGTGAAAAGCTCAGCGCTGGGGTCCTGTTGCGTCACTTCCTGGCACAGTGCCAGGACCCGTTGCGTCACTTCCGGGCTCCAGAAAGTCTGCTGGGAGCCTTGCTGTCGCTGCGAGAGGTATCGATTGGCAGGGGTGCTTGCCGAGCGCCCGGTGAGCACCCCAAGAGGTACGTGTACATCCCTACGTGGGATTTACTGTAATAAAAAGATCTCTCTGATTTGGAGTCTCCAGTGTCAGAGTGCTAGAATGCGTGACTGCAGGACTGGGCCCCCGACAGCCTGTAGCTCAGTGGTGCAACACATGCTTTGTGCAGAGAAGGCCCCAGTTTCGATACCCAGGGATGCAAAAGACTCCTGTCTGAAGCTGTTGAGAGCTGCTGCTAGTCAGTACCACATTTTAAGAAAGACATCAACAACCTGGAGCGTGTCCATTCTGGAGGGCCACCAGAATGGTGATGAGTCTGGAAACCAAGACCTGGGAGGAACGACTGAAAGAACAGGGTATGTGTAGCCTAGAGGAGATCAAGGAAAGCCATGAAAGCGGTCTTCAGATATCTGAGGGGCTGTCATGCAGGAGATGAGCAGACTCGTTCTCTGTTGCTCCAGAAGGCAGGACTAGAACCAATGGGTGGAAATTGCAGGGAAGCAGATTTCAGCTAAACATGAGTAGAAACGTCCCAGTGGTAAGAGCTTCTTTGACAGTAGAACAGATTGCTTCTGCAGGTGGTGGGATCTCCGTGAACGGGAGGTAAAGCAGGAGCTGGACTCCGCATTCCATTGAGCAGGGGTTGGGCTACATGACCTCCGAGGTCTCTTCGAATTCTTCTATGATTCTATGTAGACAATACTGTGGTAGGTTGGCCAATGACCTGACTTGCTATAAGGCAGCATCCTGCATTCCTAATTGCAACAGGAGTGCCATCCAGAGACTCAGAAATGACAGGCCTTTCAAGATAAGCTCATTATTTCTTGAGGGGGGGGGGAAATGTCAGCGCCTACATCCACTTTGGCAAAAAGGCAGATGTTCAAAGATCAGCTGAAGACTCCTGCTACTTTCCATTTGTCTTTGCACCGCTCTGATCTCAATTGATTGGCAGATACTAGCAGCCCGTACTTTTTATTCCCATTAGCATAACAACGCACACTCTTTGAGCATTACACCATTGCCCACTTCTTTCATCAAAGCTTTAAATTTGATGTGCATGTCTTTTGATATATTTTTTTTATTGCTTCGTGTTCTGATGTGATAATATTTGCTATATCTTAGGAAGCCCTGACAACATTATCTTTATTGATTGGAATAAAAGACCACATAGAATTATTGGATTTTGAAGGCAACCTGACATGGATCCACTCCAGAGATGTCTCAAGGAATTCTGATGCTTCCCTCCACCCCCGATGGTAAAATATAACAGCAAGCCAAATAATTGATAATTTGTTGCCCTTTAATGGTACCCTAAAAATCTGCTGCCTGATAGTGTCACCTTACTATATGTAAATAGAATAAAAGAATCATAGAGTTTGAGGCAATCTAGCCCAATGCCATGTAGGAAATCCAGAGCAAGGGCTTCACCAACAGATGGCTGCCCAGCCTCTGCATGAAGATAATCAAATCATAGAGTTGGAAGAGGCCCATTTAGACCATTGAGTCCAACACAGGCCTGTGGCTTATGCTGGCTCAGCTTGTCTGAGCGTGGAAAGCTAAGCAGGGTCAAGCCTGGTTATTACTTGGATGGGAGACCCCTCCTCTAGTTTCCTGCACTGAGCAGGGGGTTGGACTCAATAGCCTTGTCGGCTCCTTCCAACTCTATGATCTATGAAACACCCTGCTCAGTGCAGGGATCCAATCCAGATGGCTGTCCAGTTTCTGCTTGAATACCTCCAGCAATCGAGAGCCCACCACCTCCCTAGTCAGTTCTTGGCTCCATTGTCTGAGTGCTCTGACCATTAGGAAGATTTTCCTGAGGTTCAGGTGAAATCTACCTTCCTGCAACTTTACGTAATGCCCTACAGTCTTGGATGATAGAGAAGAGGTTGAGGCCCTCTTCTGTGTAACAACCCTTTAGATACTTAAAGAGTATTATCATATCCCCCTCAGTTTTCTTTTCTCAAGACATACCCAGTTCCTTCAACTTATCCTCATAGGACTTAATTTCTAGTCCCCTGATCATCTTTGTTGCCCTTCTCTGAACTCTTTCTAATTTATCTGCCTGAACTGGACACAGTATTTGAGGTGAGGTCTGATCAGTGCAGAGTATAGTGGAACAATTCTGAGGAAGATGGAGAGGAGGTGGAGATGGAGGGGAGGGAATCTGCAGCTGGTGCCCCAAGGCCAGGAGACTTGAAGATAAGCCCAATGATCAGGGAGGATCAAGTGGTGCCAAATTCCGTGGGAAAGCAGTCTGATCTCTCTGATTGGGAGGAGGGCGAATCAAGCGTCACTAAGGCTTGACGTCAGACGTCAGCTAGGAGGATGGACCAGCTGAGCAGTGTCAGGCGCTCCAAGAGATTGGCCCTTAAGAATAAGAACCGCCTTAGGGGTGTGGTTGTGGGTAATTTGAGTCTGGAAGGGAGGGGAAGTTCCCAATTTGGAATCAACTTCTCAACAATAGGGCGATCTTCCTTAATGGCTGGTATTCTAACTAAGCTTGATTCTTTTGTGATTGACTCTGCAATCCACTCCTTTTGTACTTCTAAGCCAGTTTGCCAGGCTGGCATCTGTCCTCATAAAGCTTTTTGGTTAGAAGCCATTGTGTGGATCTTCTTGGAAGGGGGAGGGGAAGTACGGGGCCACGACAGAGTCATGGTTCTCAACCCTGAAACTGTTCACATACAGGAATATAACGTTTCACAGTGCCACTTCCCCACAAATAGCCGGAAGAGGGCTGTCATTTCTTCAGTTGTCACTTGCAACTGTGCCCCACAAGGGCAGTTTGATCAGTAGCAAATTATAGGGTTGTATCTACTTAAGCTTAGTCATACTTAAAGTAGACCCATTTTCTACTATATACTAGTGTGGCATAGTGGTTAAAGTTTTGGACTGGGACTCGGGAGATCCAGGTTGTGGTCCCCACTTGGCCATGAAACTCACTGGGTGACTTTGGACCAGTCACTGACGCACAGCCCATCCTACCTCACAGGGTTGTTGTGTGGATAAAAATGGAGAGGAAGAGGACAATGTAAGTTGCCATGGGTTCCTCACAAGGGGAAGAAAAGGTGGGGTATAAATGTAATAAATAAAATATGTCAAATTAATGTTGGATACACAACCCATGTTTGTTTGTTTGTTTGTTTTTTAAACATGCACCTTGTGAGGAAGAACAGGCTACAAGGTTTAAAAAAAGAGATAGCAGGTGATAAGCTTAATTTCTATGCCATGAAAAACCTTCATCAGCTCATTCTTGTTGACCAAGCAGCTGGAACATAGGATGCTGCCTTATACTGAGTCAGACGATTGGTCCATCTAGCCCAGTATTGTTGACACTGACCGGCAGCAGCTCCCCAGAATTTCAGGCAAGATTCTTTCCAAGCCCTACCTGGAGATGCGGCGGGGGATCGGAGCCGGGACCTTCTGCCTGTTCGAGACAGGCATGGGGAACATCTGGCCTGCAGGCCAAAAACAGCCCACGGTGGTTTGTTTCCCATCCAGCCTACCAAGTTTCTTCCCCAAGCCCCATCCCCTCTCTCCAGGCTCCATTCCTTTCTCCCTGCAGCAGATGGGAGATAAGCCCTCTCCCTTCTCTTAGTCCTGGGGCTTGGAAAAAGGCTTACCTTTCCTTTGGTTGTCTCTCCTCCTCTGTTTACATACATACAGGGGAGGCTGGTGACTCCTCTTTCGGAGGGGCTCCTTTTCCATCACAGGTCTTGCAGCTTTTATTTGGAGCTTCATAGGAGCTACCCATGGTGCTCCATGGTGGTGAACCTATTTTGGGGAAGGCGTTTGGTACCATGGACAGCTCCTATGAAGCTCAGGCCTGCAATGGAAAAGGAGACCCACGGAAAGAGGAGCCACCAGCCTCCCTTGCATACATACAGGTTGGACAGTTGCTGGAGTGCAGAAGGGAGCACACGGACGACGGATGCTGCTAGTGACTCCCAGAGAATCGTCACAAATCCTGATCGAGTCCCAAGCCAAATGCACGCTGCTGCTTTGTGAGCTACCCAGGCACACGTTTTGCCACCCTGAGCCTGAGCAAACCAGTTTCAACGTCCTGCAGTGTAGGTTTGATTCAAAGTCAACTTCAGGTGTCTGACGATCACAGCCATCTCACTGATTGACCATTCATTTGTGTCCATTGTCCCGCAACCCACACCTCGCTTTGGAAGAGAGCTCTTTCTCTGCTTTGAATATCAGAATATCAGAATATCAGAACAGCATGAATCACGCAAATACGCCGCTAACCACACAGCATCCTTCCATGGCAGGCTTTTTCAGCATGTAGAAATAATATGCCTAACATTCTTCTAAATACTCCCAGTGAGTCACTTTCTCTGCAGAAAATCCAACAAAGAAATACAAAGATGGAGGTCAATCCCCCCTCTCTGCTGGTCCCAATCAGATGTCATGAGATAAGGGAGAACCGAAGTCTTCCGGCGGAAATTCATCTTTCTCTCTAATACCAAACTTGGGTAAGTCTTGTGTCTGTCAGCTCAGAAGCAAAACATGGCTGTCCAAAAACAGGGTAGTTGATTCTGAATATTTGGCAGGTGGGGCTCCTTTTGTGCACAGAGGTATACAGTTGTAAATTAAAAATTATTTAAGAATTATTAAAAATTATTTAAGCCATGCTGGATCAGACCACGGGTCCATCTAGTCCAGCGTTCCGTTCACACAGTGGCCAACCAGCTGCTCACGGGATCCCACAAGCAGGACGTGAGTGCAACAGCACCCTCCCGCCCATGTTCCCCAGCAACTGGAGTATATAGGCATCCTGCCTCTGATACTAGAGGTAGCATATAACCATCAGGACTAGTAGCCATTGATAGCCTTCTCCTCCATGAATTTGTCCAATACCCTTTTAAAACTGTCCAAATTGGTGGCCACCACTACATCTTGTGGAAGTGAATTTATTATGGGTTGGGTTCAGACTTGGTCATACTTAGAATAGTTTCATATCTAACTTAGACCCCAGTGATTTCAGTAGGTCTACTCTAAGTATGACTAAATCAAGATCCACTCCTATATTCCTTCTATTTTTAAAAAAACGATGTCCCACTTTTCTTCTTCTGTAATAATAAACAAGAATGTCTGTCTGTCTGTTAGCACCATAGCTCCAAGATCATGCAACCTAAACTCAGCATGCATATTAAGGGGGCCCCAGGGGTGTGCACCTTAGGGTTATTTGGGTTTGAAAATGCACTAATTAATTTACATTAATTAAATATGTCTCTGTGTTTAAAACCTGCAGTACTATATTCAGGCACAAGGTGGCAGACTTAGCTATCCACTGCATAGCTTTGCAGTCAATACAGTTTGAAGCTCAGGGGGGAGAGTATTCCGAGAGTCACTTATATGGGCTATGCCTCCCCCCTCCCCACTGTGGGGCAGTGCCCCCTCAGGGGAATGGAGTGGAGAGATCCCCTCCCTCAGGGGCTATAGGAATACACTATGGCAGAGGCTATGCCTTGGGGTGCCAGTGGCTGTAGTGTCACTCAAACAGGGCAGGCACCACTGTCCAAGCCATCCAACTAGGTAACTTTGCCTGAAGGCTTCGGTGTATCCAAGGAAAGGGGTATTCCAACCCGTGTGAATCTGGGTATGTTAGCTAGCTATAAATAAACTCAAGGCAGCTTAGAGACAAATGTAAAGCAAATAAAAAGATAAATCAATTACACAATGTAAAAATAAGTGAATTAAAGCAATACAAAATGAAGAACAATATAAAAGGGAGAAACAGACAGATAAAAACAAGTAAAACTCCACAACAAAAAATTAACACCCAGAAACAGCCACAGCCAGACCTGAAAGCCTTCTTAAAGAGTCAGGTTTCCACCTACTGCCTGAAGATGTGCAGTGTGCAGGCTAGATACGCCTCCCTGTAGGCAGAATTCCACAAAGTTGGTGCCACCACCAAAAAGGTCCTGTTCTTGATAGATTCCCACTGCACTTCAGCTGGTGAGGGCACCCAGGGCAGACGTCAAGCATGGTGCACAAAGAGGGAAAGCAGTCCTGGAGGTACCCAGGTCCAAGCCATGTGGGACTTCATAGGTAAGAACCTTGAATTAAGCCTGGAAATGAATGCACAGCCCATTCAGCCAGTAAACTGGTGGCAGAATTTTGTTCCAGTTGAAATTTCCAGATGGAATTTTTGAGTGGAATGATTGAGCTGGCTCCTCTGTTTTGCTGGCTTAGATGCTTTTAAATTTTTTAAAATGTGTTCAACGGCTGGGGACCAAACTATCTCAAAACCTGGTTCCTCCCATATGGACTTCCCTGAACATTGAGTTCACCCTTTGAGGGCCTGCATGGAGTCAATAGAATACTCACCCAAGGTAGTTCCAACTGGCCCCCTCTCTGCAGTGGCCCCCTAAGACAAACCTTTTACAACAGGCTTTTTTTGTGGGGTGTTGCTCCATGATCTGTGATGGTCTGTTGTCATTTTATTTAAAAGGTTTTAGCTCTCCATATCATCACCTATGAGTACATTGTTTGCTACCTTAATTATTTCAATAGAAATGCAGGATATATAAAGCCCGAAACAGATGAATAAAAGCGAGCACACAATTAGTACCTTGATGTTTGATATATGGTGGGCTAAAGAACTCTGGAAAATTCTAATGGGTTAGCTGCTCTAATACAGAATATAGGGATCACTCTTGAGTCACATTTATCACCACCATCGCTGTAGTAGCTTTCAAAGTTTTCTGTCCAGTCCCTTGATAGGAAAAAAAGAGAAAAGAAATCTTGCTGTATGGAAGTCACAGCACTTTGTCCCTAGTCACTTCCCAAACCCCTGCTATGGGATCTGCAGCCCAAAGAAGATGCATTTGGATCATTTTCCAGGATGAGGTTTTGTAAGACATTTGGCCACTGGGGGCGGGCATATTCTTGAGAAAGCTTCCCTGCGAGAGAAAAACAAGAAAAAGCTATCAAAAAGCATTCGTTTTCTCGCCAGCCAGGATCGTATAAGCCAACTTCCCCAACTTGATGCCCTCCTGATGTGTTGGACTACAACTTCCATAATCCCCAGATGACTCACCCAATAGCCATGCTGGGTGGGGATGATGGGAATGGTAGTCCAACACATATGGAGGGCATCAGATTGGGAAGGCTGGTATGAGCTTTTCCGTAGTTTCTAGAAGAGATGTATTTATTATATTTATATCCTGCCTTTTTCCTGCAAGGAACCCAAGGCAGCTTACATAATCCTCCTGCTCCTTTCCATTTTGTCCTCACAACAACCCTGTGAGGTAGGTTAGGCTGAGAGGCAGTGACTGGCCCAACGTCACCCAGCGAGCTTCATGGCCGAGTGGGGACTAGAACCCGGATCTCCAAAGTCCCTGTCCAACACTCTAACCACTTCACCACACCGGCTCTCAGCACAAGGAAGGAGGAAACATAACTGCCAAGCTAAGGTTGCCTGAGGAATTTTACTTTTGTGTATTCCGATGCGAACTGACTTAACCTCCCTGGCAACTGTGCTGATTGCAGCTTTGTTGCCCTTGAATTTTGCACTTCTCCAAATTTCACGATGCAGTTCTCTGCTCAAAATGTGTACCGAAATGCATTTTGGGATTGACATGGACTGGAAATAGACACATCCATGCATTCCTGTGCTGTGCCCTGTCCACCAATGGACTCAGAACTTGTCCTTTCAGGACAAAGTGAGATACAACAGGATCACCAAGCCACAACCATAGGAGCTCATGCAAAACAGGTAATCATATTGAGTTGGATCCAGACTTGGTCAAACTTAGAGTAGACCCACTGAAATCAATGGGACTTAAGTTAGTTATGAGTACCCTTGGGCTGTATTCAGTGCTGGCAGTCCAGCAACTGCTAAACATGCATGTTACACAAGCAGAAATGAACACTAGCACAGTGTGGACCTAGTGCTTGCTAGCGCAACTCCAGAAACTAGTCCAGATTAGAGCTTCCAGAATGGGACAAGGCAGGGGAACTCCTTCCAAGAGTTCCATTGACTTGTCCCATTCCAGAAGCGCTCATTTGTGCTAGTTTCCGGTTGCGCTAGCTTCCCATTGTGCTCACATTAATTTCTGCCAGTGCTGTGGGGGTGCTGGATACTGCCCCTAAGTCCCATTGATCTCAGTGGGTCTACTCTTAAGTATTTTATTTATTTATTTATTTATTATATTTATACCTCGCCTTTTTTCCTGCAAGGAACCCAAGGCAGCTTACATAATCCTCCTCCTCCTCCTCCTCCTCCTCCTCCTCCTCCTCCTCCTCCTCCTCCTCCTCTCCATTTTATCCTCACAACAACCCTGTGAGGTAGGTTAGGCTGAGAGTCAGTGACTGGCCCAAAGTCACCCAGTGAGTTTCATGGCCAAGCAGGGACTAGAACCCCGATCTCCCGAGTCCCAGTCCAACCCTCTCAACACTATGCCACACTGGCTCTCTGGCAAGTCTGGATCCAAACCATTATCTGGTTGCACATTTTGCCCTGCTGCTTTTCAGTTTTCCACTGCATTAAGCCTCAAGATACACAATCCTGCCCTTGGCATCTCTTCATCGTGTTGATTCCGACTGGCTTTTAGGAACAGACCTGATCAAAGATAATTGGTGATGCATGATATCTATTTTAAAGAGGTTTACTATTTACTTTAAAGAGGTTTACTGTTTTGTGAGGCAAGGCTGTAGCCTGCAGAGGCAATTTCGCAACATTTAATATGCTCACACACACACACACACACACTTTGGCTGGGTCAGCAGGGAAGATAAGTGATTGATCTGTATGTTTCTATCTACCTCGGGACGTTTATCTATTATAAGAATGTGTTTCTTGATGGGAACAAAAATGGATCAGAAGAAAGGAGCGAGAAGCTTGGTCAGATGTTTAACACAGACTCTCTTCCTCAAATGGGAGTGAAGGTCTTACAGAAATATAATATGACAAATGGAGCACTGGCCATTTTACCCCTCTGACAGCTCTCGGAAAAACACATATGGATATAATAAATGTCCCTGTGATGATGATATGCAACTAGACACGGGATTTCCCAAATAGACCTGGTCTACTGGGGGCACAGCTGGCTGCTGTGTGGAGAAAACACACACACCTCTTTATCTTTAATCTGAGGACATGGGGTGAACCAACTGATTTGGGTCTGGATTTCGATCTTCCTGTCCTCCACCCCAGAACCTCTTTTGGATTCTGGAGGGCCTAATTTCTTCAGTTAATGGAATGGGCTCCAGCAGGTCATGGTGTTCAGGCTCAGAGATCTCCTGGGTTGATGTAGTGGGATGATCTGCTCATGGCCCAGGGCTGCATGCCTTTGCGCAGGGGTGGGGGACCAATTTTTTTTTATTGAGGGCCACATTCCCTTGGGGGTAACCTGTTGGGGGAGGGGTTTCATGCCAGTGGTAGGTGGACCCATCAGCAGGGGCAGGGCCAGAGCCAAGGTGGGTGGGGCCACCCCTTTTATTTTTCTCTCCGTAGAATACTGTGTACAGTTCTGGTCACTGCACCTAAAAGAGGATATTGTAGAGTTGGAAAAAGTGCAGGAAAAAGGGCAACTAAAATGATCAAGGGGCTGGAGCAACTCCTATATGAGGAAAAGTTTGAACATCTGGGACTGTTCAGCTTAGAAAAGAGCCAAGTAAGGGGAGACATGATAGAGGTGTGCAAAATTATGCATGGTGTGGAGAAAGTGCATAGGGAGACATTTTTCTCCCTCTCTCATAATACTAGAACCCAATGGGTTCATGCCATGAAGCTGATTGGTGGGAGATTCAGGATAGATAAAAGGAAGCCCTTCTTCACATGGCGCACAGTTAAACTATGGAATTCACTTCTCCACAAGACGTAGTGATGGCCACCAATTTGGATGGCTTTAAAATATGATTGGACAAATTCCTGGAGGAGAAGGCTATCAAGGGCTCCTAGTCCTGATTGGCTATATGCTACCTTCAGTATCGCAGGCAGTATGCCTATGTGCACCAGTTGCTGAGGAACGTGGGCGGGAGGGTGCTGTTGCACTCCTGTCCTGCTTGTGGGTTTCCCGTGTGCATCCGGTTGGCCGCTGTGTGAACAGAATGCTGGACTAGATGGACCCTCGGTCTGATCCAGCAGGGCTCTTCTTATGTTCTTAATGCCCCCTTTCTCCCTCCCTCCCTCCCTCCTTCCCATCCCGTAGGCTGTCAGGGACAGGGCAGATTGCTCTTGCCAGAGGTCTGCTATTGTAGGGGGCTGTTGACATTAGGCCAAGGGCCACAGCTTGCTGGTCAACAGATGCATGGTACAAAGACATCAGTAAATACCATCGTCTCTGGTGGCTTCTTAAGGAAAGGAAATGCCTGGAAATTGTTTTGGTGGCGGGAAAGGTGAATGTAAGCAATAACAGGAATTAATTCAGTTATACTTATGCACTTTTAACCCCCATTTGTTTTGATTTCTCTCATGGAACTCTGTGGGATTTCTAATGCTTAACTTCCTTATTTTTAATTAAGTATGTATTGGATTTTTTTATTTTTATTTTTGGTTATCCATAACCGTAGCACTCTACAGTAAGCCCCCAACACCTCTTAATCTGATAAATGAAAACTGTGAGAAGAACTGTTTAAAACACACACACACACACACACACACACACACACACACACAAACAATGTTTCACTATATTAACTGCTACTGTGAGATTTGTGTGTGCTGTTTGTAAGCTACCTTTTGACATTTTATAGAAAAGATGAACAAAAAATAGAGCTGGGCAGAAGAAAAGAAAAGCACTTGGATAATTGCTGTCTGAAAATAAGGCTCCTCGGTTGGATGGCTGTCTAAGTGGCAGAAAGATTTTTGTTATTTCTTGGGGCTTGTCTTTAGAAGGAAAAAGAAAACGGTGTGGGGATAGCTATTTCAAGCAAGCAAGTTCAACGTGAAGAGAGAAAGTTATGGGATGATGTGGTGGCATGTGTGTAGCTGAGGTGAAGGACATGTTTCTCCAGTGAGCCCGCTTTCAGCCCTCCCGAGACTCTTGCGACTTACCTGGCCGCCGCTTGATTCATGCTGCGCCGGGGAAAGGAGCTTCAGTTCCCCGGCGTGTCAGTTCCGGTTCCCTGACGCTGTGTTTTTAGCATAAAAACCAGGGCAACCCAGCTTGAAACGGCCACGATTTGGCGTAGTGGTGAGAGTGTTGGACTGGGACTCCGGAGATCCTGGTTGTAGTCCCCGCTCGGCCATGAAACTCACTGGGTGACTTTGGGCCAGTCACTGACTCTCAGCCTAACCTACCTCACAGGGTTGTTGTGAGGATAAAATGGAGAGGAGGAGCAGGAGGATTATGTAAGCCGCCTTGGGTTCCTTTCAGGAAAAAAGGTGGGGTATAAATATAATAAATAAATAAATAATAAATAATAATAAATAAATAAATATTTGTGTCTGTTTTAAGCTGGGTTTCCCTGGTTTTTACGCTAAAAATGCAGTGCCAGGGAACCAGAAGTGACGCGACGGGGAAGCTGTCATGTCACTTCCGGTTCCCTGGCACTGCGAGAGCACTGCGAGAGCGGACGGGGTGTGTGTGCTCCGGAGCACCCCCGAGAGCAGGTAAGCTCCCGCTCACTTTACATGCCTATCCAGAACACATTTTCCTCCGTAGAATCAACACATAGACACGTAATCCAGATTATGCCGATGTCTGCATGTGATACGTTGTTAGCTGAATGTGCGTGGAATGGAGAGAATGTGCATAAACACCGGTCACTGTGCACATTCACCAGACGGCAGTGGAGAATGTGCACAGATGGACAGCATGAGCAGAATATGTTGCATATAATGCAGAAAGGGGCAACCAAATTGATCAAGGGGCTGAAGCAACTCCCCTATGAGGAGAGAAATTACGATGCTTGGGGCTTCTTAGTTTAGGGAAAAGGTGAGCAAGGGTGAGGGGACATGGTGCAGATACATAAAATTATGCCTGGTGTCAGGGCCGGCGCTACCGCTAGGCCAACTAGGTGGTTGCCTAGGGCGCGTAGCGGAAGAGGGCGCAGAACGCTGCGCTCCTCTTCGCTGCCGGCGCGCTCCTGCCCTGCCCGCCCGCCCTCCTCTCCGAGAAAGCCAGGTAAGTGCGCCCGGAGTAGTGGTGGGGCCGAGCCTGGGCGCCTCCCCCTACCTTGCCTCGCCTCCGCGCTGCCTCCCACCTCGCCTCGCTTCGCCTCTGCGCCGCCTCCCCCCCCGCGCCGCCTCCCCCCACCTCACCTCGCTTCGCCTCTGCGCCGCCTCCCCCCCCGCGCCGCCTCCCCCCCACCTCGCTTCGCTTCAACTCTCCTCCGCGCTGCCTCCCCCCCCGACACCTACCTTCTCCGTGCTGTTTCCGGAGCCCCGCCCGCGCTCTGTTTTGGCGGGAAGTACCAGGGCGACAGGGCTTAAACAGCCCTGTTGCTCTGGTTTCCCCCGGCCAAAAACAGAGCGCGGGGGTCCCTTTTCGGAGGAGGCGTGGAAAGGTAGGTGGGGAGCGGCAGCGGCAGCGTGTGGGGGGGTGTCCGGTGGCGGCGGGGGGGGCGGGAGGTTGCAGAGCAGGGCTGCTTTCCGGAGCCCCCCCACGGCACGAGGGGGGGCGCTAAATATAATTTAGCCTAGGGCGCCAAACTGCCCTGCACCGGTCCTGCCTGGTGTGGAGAAAGAGGATAGCGAGAAAAACGTCTCCCTGTGTCACAATACTAGAACCTGGGTTCATGCCATGAAGCTGAACGGTGGGAGATTCCAGGGATGTTGAAGAGTCCTTGGCCTCGAGTCACGAGTCGAGTCACGAGTCTTTGGACCCGAGTCTCGAGTCGAGTCTCGAGTCCAAGGTCCAAAATGGTGACTCGAGTCGAGTCACGAGTCCCGAGTCACTCCCAAAGCGGCGGCCCATGGAGGGAGCGGGAGGGTCTCCGCGAGAGGAAGAAGAGCTGCCCTTCCTCCCGCGGAGACCCTCCCGCTCCCTCCATGGGTCACCGCCGCCGCCGCCCCCACTTACCATAGGCGGGTCCTTCCCTCGTCCCTGCTCCTGCCGCCGCCGCTGCCACACCAGGGACGCATTACGAGCCCTCCCTGGGTTTGTAGTTCTCCGCGGCGGCGGCGGCGCAGCCCGATCTCGCTCTTCTGAGCGGCGCGGAGAGTGTTCTCCGTGCCGCTCGAGTTGCCGCCGCCGCCGCCTCCCGCTCACCGCCATCTCCCTCGCCGCCACCATCGCACGCAGCCACCCGCGCCCGCCTCTGTTTAAAGCGGCGGCAGCCAAGCGCGCCGGAGCAGGGTCCCGGCGCGTCACTTCCGCCGTGCCGGAAGTGATGACGGGACCGGCGCGTGCGGCTGCGTGCGGTGGCGGCGGCGGCGGTAGCTGCGAGCGGGTGGCGGCGAGGGAGACAGCGACGGCGGTGACGTGAGTGGCGGCGGCGGTGGCGGAGTCATTGGGCTCGAGTCCCGAGTCGAGTCTCGAGTCCCATTGAAAAAATTGGGACTCGAGTGGGACTCGAGTCAAAGGGGGGACTCAGTCGGACTCGCGAGTCGAGTCATCGAGTCCGAGTCCCCATCCCTGGGAGATTCAGGGCAGATAAAAGGAAGGGCTTCTTCACACAGCGCATAGTTAAGCTATGGAATTTGCTACCACAAGAAGTATGTTGGAATATGTGACAAGAAGAAGAGGTCAACTCTTTTTTAAAAGTTGGTTCCCCAGTAAAGGGCCAAGATAGACTGTTATAGTCCAGTTAAAGGGCAGAGTCAGAAACCAAGCTTCTCTGAGAAGTCAGGGCCAGGGTTCAATGGAGCAAACCACTTAGTGGTAGTACTAGGGATGTGTGAAGATTTCATTTGGGGGGTGGAAATCTGGTGGACTAGCCGGGCTCGACCCCCTGAACTCCGTCCCACTTGCTTCTTCCCCAGCTCAACTCACGTTCTCCCAAGTCAAGCCGGGGAAGTGAGGTTCCTGGTGGATTGCTGTTTATGTAGAAGATGCCTTAAGATATGTCTAAAGTGGTTGCAATTTGCGTAATTTGCACAAATTGCGGCTGCTTTTGATGTGTCTTAAGGCATTTTCTACGTAAACAGTGGCCTGCTGGGAACCCAAAAGTCTGGTGTGTGGCGCAGTGCGAACCAAGTTTCAGCCTGGCTCCCCTAGTGGTAGCAGGGGAGGGAATTCAGGATGTTGCCTAGCAACAGGCTTGCATTCCTGTCTATAATCTCTGATAGACTTGTCCTACAGTTAACTGACTTAACTGATGCTTGCTGGTTTTAGCAAGGAACTTGACCTGTATTTTCTTTTCCACACAGAATAAGTAACAGTTAAGAAACTGTACTTACAAAGTCTGTAACCATCAAGCTTATAGCACCTGAGAAATCTTATGTTACTTTTATTTACTTTAAAAGCATCTACTTAGAAACAAGTCCTGTGTGTGTGTGTGTGTGTGTGTGTGTTCGTTGGGTGAAGTCTGCTGCTGCTATTGTGCTCTGCCATCAAAGTAGTGGTGGCCACCAACTTCAACAGCTTTAAAAGGGGATTAGAGAAATTCCTAGAGGACAAGGGAATCAATGGCTACTAGTCATTATGGATATATATTACCTCCAGTATCAGAAGAAGTATGCTTCCCAATACCAGTTGTTGAGATCATGAGCGGGAAGATGCATCTGCACTGTATCAACTCCACCTGATATGGCAGCTGTGCCCCTACCTTCCTAATCATCTGCTCCCATCAGTGGTTCATGCCTTGGTCTCCTCTCACTTTGACTACTGTAATGTGCTCTACGTGGGGTTACCCTGGAAGATGGGTCAGAAGCTACAGCTGGTACAGAACGCGGCAGCTCACCTCATTAAAGGCAGCTGCTGGTGTGATCACATCACTCCGGTGCTCAAGGAGCTGCACTGGCTACCAGTTGTTTGACGAGCCAAATTCAAGGTGTTGGTTTTGACCTTTAAAACCCTATACGGCTCCGGTCCAGTTTATCTCAAGGAGCATCTCCAGCAACATCAAGTAGGCTGCTCAACAAGATCTGCCACGGATGGCCTTCTTGTCCCATCAGCCAGAGCAGGCAAGCTGGAGGGGACTAGGAAGAGGGCCTTTTCTGTGGTGGCCGCCAAACTGTGGAACTCTCTCTCCAGTAACCTCCACCATGCCCCCTCTTTGATGAGCTTCCGCCGTTCAGTAAAAACATGGCTTTTCAGGCGGGAATATGGGGTGGGCTAGGATTTTAACATTTTATACTGTTTTAAGTGTATTTTAATCTGTTTTGTTTCATTGTATGTTGTACATCGCCCAGAGTGGCCGGGTACTGGCTAGATGGGCGATCTAGAAATACAATCAATCAATAAATCAATCAATCTCATTGGCCACCATGGGAACAGAATGCTGGACTAGATAGTCCTTTGGTCTGATCCAGCATGACTCTTTTTATGTTCTGATAATCCCTGGCCAATGTGCATAGTCCCAAAACAATGTTGGTGAATGTACACAAGTTGATAGGATAAGTAGTATTTCATACATTGTCCAGCCACTACATATATTGTTCACTTGTGCACTGTGCATATTCACCAGGCAATGTGTGAAATCTTGGCATCTTCCAGTGTCACTTGTAGGTTAGGTATTTACCTAACTCCACATATACACTGATGGGGTCTGGACTGGCAGTGACAAACCAGGAAAGAGATCTTGGGCTCAATGAAAACCTCACCTCAGCACGGGGCAGTTGTGAAACAGGCAAATTTCATGCTAGGGAAAGGGACTGAAAATAAATCTGCTCGTCTCATAATGCAAATCACGTATATAAATCTATGGTGCAGCCCCATTTATAATACTATGTATGCTTCTGGCCACCCCATTTCAAAAAGGTTATTGTAGAGCTAGAAAAGATGCAGGAAGGAGCGACCAAAGAGTTGAGAAGGTTGGGAATACCTCCTCTAAGAGGAAAGGCTAAAGCAATCCCCCCCGCCCTTTTTAAAGAAAAGAATGTAAGGGGGGACATGACAAAACTGTCAATTTTACTTTCTCCCGCATACAAATGTTTAAAAGTTTCAACTTCTTCTCATGCTGTATACGAAGAAATTTGCAGATTTTGGTAAATTCTCATCAAAAATGAACTGAAATGAAATTTTCACTCCTCCGCATCAGCTAAATCGAATAGATAGCTATTCCCAGCATGGAGAGGGCTGTGATGTGCCTGCTCGCTACACAGCTGTTAAAATGAAGAGCCTGTCAGAAAAAAAAAGACGTGGCAACCCTTATTCAGCACCACAGATATGGTCAAATGTGCAGGGATTCAAAGCCAGAGTTTTAAGAGCTAAGCCAGTGTTCTCCAAGCTTGGGTCCCCGGATGTGTTTGGCCTACAACTCCCAGCATGCCCCAGCCAGGAACACTGAGCTAGCTAAGCACTCAAAGGCCTGGGCCTGAATTTGTCGGTTTCCATTCCTCCCTCATTCAATTTTTTCCCTTTCTTATCCAGAAAAAAAAAAAAATGAACCAAATGAAATGTTCACCCTTCCTTATGCGTGGTGTGAAGAAAGTGGATAGCGAGAAGTTTTTCTTCCTCTCTTACAATGCTAGACTAGGTTCAGCCAATGAAATTATTTCATTTTTTTTTACTTGTACACCCCACCGTTCCATCAAGAAAAATGGCACTCAAGGGCACTCAATGAATGCATTCATTGACAGTTGTTTCCAACAGAAAAAAAAAAGAGAGAAAGTACTTCTTTACACAACACATAATTTACTGAAAGTGTGACTGATGGCCGTTCACTTTAAAGTGGATTCAACAAATTCATGGAGGATTGGCCACCTTGGGGCCACTGCTGAGCTGAAAGGAGGGGTGAAAATTCCTGGTTGTGTTGGATTACAACTCCCATCGTGGCTGGAGATGTTGGGAACTATAGTCTAACACATTCAGAGGGCAGTAGGTTGGGGAAGGTGACCTTGATTAAAGAACAACAAAAAAAGCAAATTAATCAACAGATCTACTGAAATCTATTAGCCATGATTCCTATATGGAATGTCCAGATGCTGGGGGGCCCTGTACAACTGAATATGGTTTGTTGGGGAGAAACAGTATAGGAGGGCTACTGTTTTAATGTTCTGGTTGTGGGCTTCCTAGAAGCATCTGGCTGGCCACTGTGGGAAACAGGATCCTGGATTAGTGTCATGGTCTAGGACCTTGACCCCTCATCCTGAGTTAACAGCTCAGAGAGAGAGAGAGAGCTTGGTTACAGAAGGGCATCATGATGTCTTATTTGTTTATTTTATTTATTTATGTATTACATTTCTATACCGCCCAATAGCCGAAGCTCTCTGGGTAGTTCACAATGATTATTTGTTACCACCTCCTTAGGATCTAGTCCTCCAGGAAGCCTCAGGGACTAGCTCCCCTGTGTCTGGAGGAGGTCATGTTGCCACCCTTCGGATTCTGAGGACTGAAACAGACCATCTCCCTTTAAGGCCGGAGGCCTCAGTCAATAGGGAAGTGCGCCTAACCAGCTTAAAGGAAGCCAAAACCATACTTAAGGATCAGCCACACTCCGCTGCTTGTTGGAGCAACATATAGGCAAGCATGGCAACATATAGGCAAACTTGGAGCTCTCCTTGGTGCTGTTCTATTCCTGTTCCTCCTAGCTTTCTGGGAAGCCTGACTCCTGCTTGGTCAAAATCCAACTGAATCTGACTTGCCCCAGGTGCTTGGTGTGAATCAGATCTGTAGTGGACACCCTGTAATCCAGAGCTTATAGTGTCCAATGATGCTGGGCCCTCCCTCTAACGAACAACTAGTAGGATCTTTGGTCTGATTTGTCAGGACTTTTTTCCTGTTCTGTTCCTTTTCTCATGACAATGCACACAATTCCCAGTTTATCCTGCTAATTCATACACATTAACACCAACATATAGAAACCCATATTATAACAATCAATTTTCTAAAAATCCCATTTTATCCTTCGGTCAATGCTGTTATGGATATATAGAATTCATTATATCTGAACTTTTGATTACCCCAGCACTTTTGATGTCTACTGATTGATTTGGGCTGTATTGCATGCTTACTGAAGTATAGCTCTGCCTCTATGGTGGTTGAGGCTTTCAGTTATTATGATTAATAATTTCTGCAGTGCTTTCCAGTGAACTATTTTTGAATCTCATTAGTCCTCATTATCACGGGTGCCATTTGAGTAGGAAGAGGAACAGCATTTGGTGAGGTCCAAAGAGCAGCTTGTAGATGCATTCAAGGTTAAATTGTGAAAAACAGCAGTAATCTATTTGAGCAGCATCTGTTGGGGCTATTTATACCTCCTAGGAAACCAAGAGAAAAGACAGGAATTTGGTTCAGAGTGGATTGGCTTCCAGTACTATTGACATTTCTGTTCTATGGAGAATCTCAGAGATTTCACCCAGGCTCTGGAACTCCCTCATTACAGTTTGTTTCACATCTTGCTCTATTTCAAACTCATTGGGGCTGGCTGGGGCATACTGGGAGTTGTAGGCCTTTTTTCAGTCTAAATTTGCATAGGATTATTCCTTAAGGCTTTTTTCTTCTGGAGGGTGTTTGGGAACCAGGGCTAGTTTTTCAGTGGCTGCTTTGGTGTTTCTCTTGTGATCTTGTCCTCACTGCTGTTTAGTTAATGTTTTGTTGCATCTTTATTTTGATTTTATTTTTTTTTAGGATTGGGGAGCAGGCAATGTAGTGCCCGTGGACATCTTCCCTTGTGCCTGCAAAGTGTTCTGCTGCTGCCGGGAACACTTCAAAGTGATGTCTTGGTCTCCATCTGCTTGCCATCTTTATTCCTGACTACCTCCAGACTCACGTTGACCCAGAGGCATTCTTTGGAAGGAAAGCTGGCATTCGTAGGGATGGACAAGAATCCTGTTTAAGTTTGCAAATCATGTGAACATGTCCCGTTTGCAACCCTGAATGCGAACGTGAGCAGGAGCATCTTTTTTTGTGGAAATTTAACAACTTCCTGAACTTGCGTTCGTGTTTGCAAAATATGAAACACCCCCCCCCCAATGCTCATCTTCATGCTATAGTTTATGGGGGGGGGAGTGTGCATTTGGGTGTGCTCTTAAAAAAAAAAAGTGCTCCTCTATTCGAAGTGTGCACGTTCCTCATTTGAATGAAATGAAAACAGAGCACAATCAAGCACAGGAATGAGGCAAGGCGAGCTACAAGCTGGTGTTTGGAGAATCTTGGCGATTGTGAAAATTCCTTGCTCACCTATCCCTAAGCCAGAGGCCAGAACGTTGCTCTGAAGAGCTTCTGGCCACCTGGAAAAAAAGGAAATGAGGGACAGACCCCAATTGCCACTGCCTGGTAAGAGGGGGAGGTTTGGGGGTGGTAGCAGGACAACCGGGGGAG
This sequence comes from Shinisaurus crocodilurus, assembly GCA_021292165.1. Taxonomy (NCBI): domain Eukaryota; kingdom Metazoa; phylum Chordata; class Lepidosauria; order Squamata; family Shinisauridae; genus Shinisaurus; species Shinisaurus crocodilurus. The sequence continues at coordinate 293,102,961 of CM037876.1, forward strand.
ATCTGAGGGTGACCGGAGGCTGAAAAGTGGGGAGGGGAACAGAGCAGGTGGAAGGAGGAAGGACAGAAACCATTAATGGAGTGGGGAAGGCTGGGGAGTGACCCACTGTTGGGGAGGAAGAAGCAAGGAGAGTAAAGCTGAGGTGGGGAGGGCCGCAGGGAGCCAGCGTGGTGTAGCGTTTAGAGTGCTGGACGGGGACTTGGCAGAACCCTCCCCTCTCCACGCCCCAGCCCCTGACCTGGAGACTACTGGGGGCTTTGGGAAGAGGCCGGGAGAGGAGTCCCCTTTTCTGCAATTTGTAATCAGAGATAAGAGGAGAGCCGGTGTGGCGTGACAAGAGCCAGTGTGGTGTAGGGGTTGCAGTGTTGGACTGGGACTTGGGAGATCCGGGTTCTAGTCCCTGCTCAGGCATGAAGTTCACTGGGTGACTTTTGTTGTGACATGCAGCAAAACAACAGCTGTGGCACAAATTGTTTTCATTTGGAAAGGTACAGGATGGCAAGAAAAACACTCATGTTGAGTCTGGCACTACTATTCTGTTCTCATGGGAAAAGTAGGTGTATACGAAATACGAGCTGATCACATGGTTTGTACTTTCTGATGACGTAGTATGGGTTGTTAGGTTTCGTTTTCCTGTAACCATTTTAATTGAGAGAAGGATTGCTTTCTGTGTGCTTCTTCTTGTCTCTTCTCTCTGATGCTCTGACTTATTGCAAACATGTAATGAAGTACGCTAGGGTGGACTTGGTCCACTGGACTATGCTATGCATTATAATCTGCAATATAGACTGTAACCTAGGAGATTGTATTTACTCTGATATAGAATAAACAGGTAGTAAAAACCCTGTTGTGGAATCTATGGAGTTAATTCCTAGTTACAGGACAAGTGAGCTGCAAGCTGGCTGAAATCCGAGACGTTTGAAATGCTGCGAGGTGTGGGAGACAAAAGCTGAATCTCTGTGTGAACTACATGGGCCGGTTACACACATGGGACAGAGGCTATATCTTCCATCTCACGCTCTGCTGTTCCACGTAGGCGGACAAGCCTACAGGGTGGATTGTAAGCCTTCAGGGTCAGAGACATTTTAACCCCTTCAACTTTGGGCCAGTCACTGACTCTCAGCCTAACCTACCTCACAGGGTTGTTGTGAGGATAAAATGGAGAGGAGGAGGAGGAGGAGTACTGTGTTAGCCACCTTGTCTTCCTTGCAAGAGGAAAAAAGGTGGGATATATAAATTTAACAACAACAACAACAACAAAATTAGGAAGGCCTGCAGGGCAACCCAACAGGTGGAGAAAGTGGTGTGTGTGTGGCCAGCTGGGGAATGCTGGGAGTTGCAGGTCTTTTTCCCATCTAAGCTTGCAAACTTGTGCCCTTAGATTTTGAAAATTCAAATGCAGGAGAAAGCAACACTGACAGATTTGTCCATTCCTAGGTGATGCTGCCCCCCCACCCTCCTAACCAGGTCATAAAGATATTTACTGCCAAGAACAGAACAAAATATTTTCTGATTTGATTCCCGATTTTCACTTCAGTTGCTTTAGAGTTCCAGTGCGGTGGTTTCAAATCTTCATGTGTATTCCCACCACAAGCTACTTTTGGTATAAGCAGTATCTCAAGTTCTTCTGCGGTTCTCTCTCATATGTAAAATATCCTCCATAGCCTTATAAAAATAATAACAAAACCTTCATTATTCTTTTTGAAAAGCTTGTATTCAGATAATACTATTTAAGATCCCCAGCCCCATCATCTGGAGCTCCCTAGGATACAGAGAAAGAAAAAATAATTCCACAAGCATTCCACCCCCCTCGCCATAAACAAGAAAAAGAGAAAAAAATCATTAATATAGATTGCTCCATCACAGCCTCCCTACTAACCTCTTAATTTGAACAGCTCTTTAAAGCCAATGTGTCAATTCAAACCTCTGTAGCTGAGTGTAATAACTATATTAAATAACTTATATGGAAAATAGAAGTGTTAAAAAAGGGAATGGGCCATTATGTAAATTGCCAGCTGGGAAAAAAAGAAGAAGATTTGGCTTCTGAATCTGTTTAATATGTTCCTTCAAGTCTTGTTTGGCAATGTTCAGCTTTCCCCAGAACAGCCTAAGATTCCATTTGCTTGTAATAACTCTTCCAGGATGGTGCCTACTAATGGTTAGTTAACACCTAGGAAAAGGTAGAGAGGCTATTCAGGATGGTCAAAGAGATGCCCCAGATTGTGGCGATGTGCATTGCATGAGCCATTAAGAACACAATCCTGTACAGGTTTAGACAGAACAAAGGCCTACAATGCCCAGCATGCTCCAGCCAGCATAGCTCGCTGGGGCATGCTGGGAATTGAAGGCCTTTGTTCTGTCTAAACCTATACAGTCATGCCTTGGATTGAGAGCATAATTCGTTCCGGAAAGGTGCTTGTAATCCAAAACACTCTTATATCAAAACGAAATCCGCCCAAAAAAATTTGTACAGAGATTTTTAATTTAAGCTGTGCTACAGTACTTGTATTGCAAGACGATGCTTGTATATCAAGTAAAAAAAAATTAAATAAATATTTAAAATTTTGCTTGTCTTGCAAAACGCTCTCAAACCAAGTTACTTGTAATCCAAGGTATTACTGTATAGGATTATGCCCTTAATGGCCCAAGGACCAGTGCCAGGGAAGAAGGTGGGTCTTCCAGAGGAGGGAGTTCTAGAGCCTGGGTGAAATCTCTGAGAACCTCCATGGGATGGAAACATCCATTGGAATCCAATTCTGAACCAAATTCCTGTCTTTTCTATTGGTTTCCTAGGAGGTATAAATGGCCCCAACAGATGCTGCTAAAATAGGTTACTGCAGAGCTGACTGGGGCATGCTGGGAAATGTTGGCCTTTTTCCTGTCTAAATGTGCACAGGAATGCGACTTAAGGCCACGATCCTATGGCCCCTGCACCAATAGGATTGGACACATTTATGGAGGAGGAGGCTATCAATGGCTACTTGTCCTGATGGCTCTATGTTACCTCCAGTATCAGAGGCAGTATGCCTATGTACATCGGTTGTTGGTGAACATGGGTGGGAGGGTGCTGTTGCACTCATGTCCAACTTGTGGGCTTCCCACAGGCAGCTGGTTGGCCACTGTGTGAACAGACTGCTGGGCTAGGTAGGCCTCTGGTCTTGATTCAGCATGGCTCTTCTTATGCTCATGGTCTCCACCTTATGCACCTCCAAGTGTTCTTAAATGACTTTCAGTCTTCACTGCTGAGTTTATCAGCTGTCAGAGTAATTATAGAACCATGTTCCTTCTCAGTCTGCCTTGTACCACTGCTAAGTGGAACTCTGTTTGTTTGTTTTTAGGCCAGCATGAAGGCAGTTGCATGGCTTCTGCTTGGAAAGAACAAAGAGGCCTCTGCCTGACAGCTGAGGCAAATGAGCTTTCTGCTTTTCATCTTTGTCTCAAGTGCTGGTTCAATGTGCGGGTCATAGTCGTGCCTCATTAGTGAATGTGCGCACAAACTCTCAGTGGCCATTTCACTGTTTCCTTGAGCCTGTCAGCCAGCGGAGAGAGGGCAGGCGAGGGAGGTTTGGGGCAGATTGGGGCGAGGGGAAAGTGAAGCAGTGCACAGAACAAATGAGTTTGAAATAGAGCAAGATGTGAAACAAACTGTAATGAGCACTGGTGGCAAAGAGCTGTTGCCAACGAGCTGTCTGTTTTGCCCCAAATTTATTGGAGGTGACCAAATGGGGAGCTCATCTCACCTCCCCTTCCCCCAAAGCCTAGCATTTATGGAGAACTGGACCACTTCCACTTGCTGGATACGCTTTACACTGCTGCCGGCTTTTACTCTGGGTTTTACTTTGGTTTTCTTCGGTTTTAGACTTGTTAAGGTTCTACATTACGTTTTGTCAGCTTGTATTTTATGGTTTTTAATTTTTGTGAACTGCCTAGAGAGCTTTGGCTATTAGGCAGCATAGAAATGTAATAAATAAATGCTTTTCACAGCATGTCAAGCTTTGTCTCTCTACAGGCCTGTGGCTCACGCTGGCTCAGCTTGTCTGAGCGTGGAAAGCTAAGCAGGGTCAGGCCTGGTTGTTACTTGGATGGGAGACCCCTCCTCTAGTTTCCTGCATTGAGCAGGGGGTTGGACTCGATGGCCTTGTAGGCTCCTTCCAACTCTATGATCTATGAAATCTATGAAATCTACTCTCTGTAACTGGACTGGGCAACATGTGGCCCATGGGCCACACCGGCTTCCACTACCACCACCACCACTGCCAACAGTCGTGGCGGCGGTGGGGAAAAAACAGTGATTTGCAGTGGATGGGCAAGTGTAAGAGGTCCAGGGGCCATTTTTGACCTTCCCACTCCTGCCACGCCATGCCATGGAATTCCGCAGGGTTAAACAAGATCTGTGGTTTGCTGCCAAAATTTGGTGACAAGCCACTTTGGAGCAGTAAGTAAGTCAAATTTCATTTCATTTATTAAATTTCCATATTGCCCAATAGCCAAATCTCTCTGGGTAGATGATGATGATGATGATGATGATGATGATGATGATGATGATGATGATGATGATGATTTCCATTTCTATACCGCCCAATAGCCGAAGCTCTCTGGGCGGTTTACAACAATTATAAAATTACATAGTAAAATATAATTATACAATAAAAATACAATTTTACAATAATTAGATGCTCAGCGAAGCTGATATGGAGGTTTAGATGGTGTCCTTCAACCACAGAACTCAGTCTGGCAGGCTTGTAGTTGAAGCGAAGCGCTGGTCACATAGGAGGTAAGTGCTGGAGCTTGACTGCTCGGAGACCCCCCTGGCCACCAGCCAGCATGGACCTTTCTTGCACAGTGGCGCTTGTGGACTGTGGCAATCCTGCCAGCCCTTGGCCTGATATCAGGGGGAGCAGCGCCGTGCCCCGTGAGCCTTGGTGAGAATGCGTGATGTGCTGATTCAGCAAACCCTGACTCTTAAATTGAACTTTGTCTAGAAGTGGCTGAAGAGTTGGGGGCCGGGCTGGGCTCTCTCTGCTCGGAAACACTGGCCTGACTGTTCTAAGCCATTTCCTTCGCTTTGTTTTTCTCCAGATGTAGCCCCCTTGGGACTCTGACAATGTTCTTTTGCTTATAGGCACAACAAGCAGCGATGTGGAGTGTAAGCCCTGCCTGCTGGGCACATTTTCAGACGTGGAATCCCACAGCGCCCCCTGCAGGCCCCATAGGAGGTAAGTTGCCCAGTCCCCTCTTTTCAGATGTAGCTGTACATCCTGCATATTCACAAGCTATGGCAGGGATCCCACTTTTTGTGGGTGGGTGGGTGGTGGGTGGTAGGAGCATGATGACAGAGGACATGGTTCCTTTTCATAGACCTGCATTCCTATTCAGGAGCAGGACCCGAGTCCGCCTGGAGCTTTACTCCCAGGCAAGTGAGCACGCTGTGGGATTGTGGCCTATGCGCTTCGGAAGAAGCGGGACCGAAGCCTGAGTCTCCCGCCGTTGCTACGGCAACCAGCCTCCCCTCTCAAAATCCTTTACAAAGATTAAAGCCCTTAAAAATACGATATTGTACATAATATATAAAACTGTTTACATACAAAGATATAAACAGACACTGCACACACACACACACACACACACACACACACACACCCTGACAATTTTAACAACAATAAGAAATCCGGGACCCAAATTAAAAACCTTATCATATGCTGCCAAATGCCTAAGAGTAGAGGAGGGTCTTAACCTGGAGCCAAAAGGTAAGAGGATTGGTGCCAAGTGGGCCTTGCTGAGGAGATCATTCTACAATTGGGGGGCCACCACTGAGAAGGCCCACTCCCTTGTTGCTGCCTTCCAAGTCTCCCTCGGAGGAGGCACCTGGAGGAGGGCCTTAGATGATGAGCATAGTGTACTGGTACATTCATGATGGGAAGGGCACTCCCTTAGGTATTGCAGTCCTGAGCCATGTAAGGCTTTATTGGTCAAAACCAGCACCTTGAATTGGGCTCAGAAACATACAGGAAGCCAGTGCAAGCAGGCCAGAATTGGTATGAAATGTTCAGACCTTCTGGTCCCTGTTATCAATCTGCGTGCCACATTTTGCACATGCTGAAGCTTTTGACCAGCTTACTGCTCCAAAAGGTTTCCCCCCAAATTTTGGTAGCCAACCATTGATTTTTTTTTGCTACTGCCGCCGGCATGTGGAGGCATTCCATAGAGCAGGCAGGACCGGTGCAGGGCAGTTTGGTGCCCTAGGCTGGCTTATATTTAGCGCCCCCCCTCTCGTGCCGGGGGGGGGAGGGCTCCGGAGCAAAGCAGCCGGGAAATGCCTGCTTGCCCAGCGCCCCCCCGCCCGTCTGCCCGCCGGCCTCCTCCTCCAGCAGCCGCTTTCCCCACTGCCAACCAGCTGCCTGCCGCCGTGCACAATCCTGACCTGGCCTAGCTCCGGGCGCAGAGGAAAGGCGAGCGCGACCGCGAGCCCACCCGACACCCGCAATCCCCCCCCCACAGATCCTGGTGGTTGCGGACCGGTGCCTTTGTCGGAGAGGCGGCCAGGCGGGGCAGGAGCGTGCCGTCGGCAAGGAAGGAGCGCAGCATTTCTGCGCCCTCTTCCGCCACGCGCCCTAGGCAGCCGCCTGGGTCTGCCTAGTGGTAGCGCCGGCCCTGAGAACAGGAGTGCACCCAAATGGCCCCCAGAGCTCCTGCGGATGCCCAGCGCCTGCTCTATGAAATAATGTTATATGCTGCAATGGCGACAGCATGACATGGGGTGACTTGGATTAACAATTGGGTTGCACAAGAAGGCTGTGATACAGTGACGGCCCTTAGCTTCGGCAGTTTTTTTGAAAGGGCAAGGCAAATGCACACAGGAGAGATCTTTTAAGGGCAATTAGCCATGATAGCTAATCAGAGCCTCCAAGTTCAGTGGCAGTAGGCCTTTGAATAACAGATGTCAGGGTCAAACAGCACGTGATGGCTGTCAGCTTCATGCCCTGCTGGGAGCCACCCACCACCCTGAGCCATCTGTGTAGCAGCTATTGGTAACAGATTGCATTACTAAGGGTGCAAGTCCTATGCATGTTTAGACAGAAAAAAGGCCTATAACTCCCAGCATGCCTCAGCTGGCTGGCTGGGACATGCTGGGAGCTGTAGGCCTTTTTTCTGTCTAAGCATGCATAGGATTGCATCTTAAATGGACCCTGGTTTGATCCTACAGAGCAAGGCTTCTATTCTTAGCCTTTGATTCATTGTTGTCTTATTTTATTCTGTTTTATTTGAATGAACTGATGTCTTGTGGAATATGGAATTTGTTTTCTGTTTTGATTTTTTAAAACAGCTGATTTATGTGATCATTGCTGTGGCCATCTATCTACTAATCAGTTACTATTATCTTTTTTATGCATAAGAAGAGCCCTGCTGGATCAGACCAAAGGTCCATCTAGTCCAACATTCTGTTCACACAGTGGCCAACCATGGGAAACCCACAATCAGGACATGAGTGCAACAGCACCCTCCTGCCCATGTTCCCCAGCAACTGGAATGCAGAAGCATACTGCCCTTGATAGTGGAGGTAATATATAGCCATGAGGACTAGTAGCCTCTTAGGAAGGTGTTTCCAGCTCAGATTAGCTGAGCTGAGCTGGGGGGTTCAGCTATTTTCTGAGGTTCTACCTGGGGGTTGGAGCTGCCCAAGTTACCCTCTGACAGATCTTCTGTCTTGTAGGGAAACCTGTTCACCTTCATGTCCATTCTGTTTGTACGTTTGTAACTACCGCAACTTTGCCTGTAACTAAGTCTAAGCATGTCTAACTGAAACAACCTTCTATTGCTTCTCTGTTTCCCCCTGCTTCTCATTCCCCCTTCTTTTGTTGTTTCCCCTCTGTTGAATTTTAAATTGTAAGCTTGTCAGGGCAGGGTTCTGTATTCTGTAAAGCACCACACACACTGATGGCACTATATAAATAGCAACAACAAAGATGCCACTGATCTCCAGTGTGCTCTCTTGTCCAAAGGAAATGAACAGCGCAATCCTATCATGTCTACTCTCACATAATTGTGCATAGGATTTGTACCTTAACAGCATCTCTTCATGTCTACTTAGAAGTCAGCCCCACTGAATTCAATGGGCCTTACTCTCAGATAAGTGTGCGAAGGATCACAGCATAGCAGCTCAATTCTATGCATGTCTACTCAGGAGTAAGCCCCATTGAATTCAATGGACCTTACTTTCAGTAAATGGGCGCAGGATCGCAGCTTAAGAGCACAATCCTCGTCATGTCTACTCAGGAGTAAGCCCCATTGAATTCAATGGGCCTTACTCTCAGGTAAATGTGCATAGAATCGCAGCATGGCAGCGCAATTCTCTGCATGTCTACTCAGTTCAGTAGTAAGCCACATTGAATTCAATGGGCCTTACTTTCAGTAAGTGGGCGTAGGATCGCAGCTTAACAGCACAATCCTCTTCTTGCCTACTCAGAAGTGAGCCCTATTGAATTCCATGGGCCTTACTCCCATATAAGTGAGTATAGGACTGCAGCCTTAATGCAGTAGAGCTGCCCCTGGAACTTCTCACCGGGGTGTGTGTGTGGCATTTAACAATACTATCTGTCCAATATGAACATTTGCACAAACTGCTTCCTCTCCCCTGGCCCTGGCGTGTCTCCTCTCCCTTCACATGGATGCCTTTTTGCCTTCCTTTTTTATATTATTACTGCTATTACTAACACTTTAACATGTACACAGTGATCAGCACGCCGAGCTCCATATTATCAAAATTGCAAGCACTTTGCCTCCGCTATTTCTTTGACCTAAGACCTAATACTTGGCACTTGGATTCTATCACCACGCAAAATAACTATAATTTGGACAATAATTTATCTCCCCAGCCCCTCCACTCCCTCCCCCTTGTTCTTACAGCTGATAGGGCCATGGCGTTGCCAATATCTGCACACTTAATCCAGCACGGGGTTTGCTCCAAGATCAGAGCAGAAATTATAGCATGATACAATTCGTAGGAGCCAGCAGTGGGAAATGGCCTTTGCTGTGACTCGTCTTCTCTTGTGCCCCAAATAAAAAGTTGGAGCGGTCATAAGAACATAAGAAGAGCCCTTCTGGATCAGACCAAGGGTCCATCCAGTCCAACATTCTGTTCACACAGTGGCCAGCCAGCTGCCCACGGTAAACCCACAAGCAGGACATGAGTGCAAGAGCACCCTCCCACCCATGTTCCCCAGCAACTGGTGTACATAGGCATACTGCCTCTGATACTGGAGGTAGCACATAGCCATTAGGACTAGTAGCCATTGATCGCCCTCTCCTCCAGGAATTTGTCTACCGTAATCCTCTTTTAAAGCCCTCCAAATTGGTGGCCATCATCACTGCATCTTGGTGAAGTGAATTCCATAGTTTAACTATGCACTGTGTGAAGAAGGAATTCCTTTTATCTGTCCTGAATCTCCCACCAATCAGCTTCATGGGATGACCCCGGGTTCTAGTATTATGAGAGAGGGAGAAAAATGTCTCCCAATCCACTTTCTCCACACCATGCATAATTTTGTACACCTCTATCATGTCTCCCCTAGGGTTGTGTGAGGATTTAATTTGGGGGCTGGAAATCTGCTGGACTAGCTGGGATCGACCCCCCCCCCCCACCGAACTCCGTCCTGCTTACCTCTTCCCCGGCGTCAGTCTCGCACTCTCCTAAGTTGAGGTGGGGAAGTGACCTGACTTCCAGGTTCCTGGCGGGCCTCTGTTTATGTAGAAAATACCTTAAGACATGCCTCCAAAGGCTGAATTTTGTGCAATTTGAGCAGATTCGAGCCACTTTCAATGTATCTTAAGGCATTTTCTACGTAAACAGAGGCCTGCTGGGAACCCGGAATTCTGGTGCGCGGTGTGCACCCACTTTCAACCCAACTCAGTGGGAGCAGCAGTGGCGTCCGCCGAGCCAGAGGCGGGTCGGGTCTCAGCAGATCGCCCACCTCTAGCTTACTTGACTCTTTTCTAAACTAAACAGTCCTAGACTTTCAAACCTTTTGGAAGTTGCTCCAGTTGATCATTTTAGTAGCCCTTTTCTGCGCTTTTTCCAACTCTACAATATCCTTTGTTTAAGGTGCGGTGACCAGAACCAGTATTCTATGTGTGGTGGATTTGAAGGAATTCTTAACATTTCCCAAAGTATCTCTTGTATTTTAGTCTTGGGTACTGGTGTAGTGGAACCAGGGCTCACAGGGTTGAAGTGCTGGAGCTTTTTTTGGTTAGCAGGGATGAGGACATCATCATCCACCACCCTCTCAGGCTTCCAGTTCCCTCTGAGCTTAGCTGCAGTCCTCACACTATATTGCTGGGGGCTGTCCCCAAGGCAAAGTAGTTCGAGTGGCTTGATCCTGAATGGGAAATTAAGACCCTTCAGCTTTACAAATGACATATATAATCCATGCGCACACAGATGGATCGATACAGCCTGCCTTCATTTTTGGACTCTCCTTGGGGGCGTGGCTACAGGGACTTGTCATGATGAGCACCTGCACTTCAAAATGTAACACTACACCACTTCCCTGTGGGAGGGGGGGATCGATGTGTCTTGCATTAAGATGGAAGGTGTCCTGCATTACCAATATGGCAGCAGAAAGTTCCTAAGTAGTATTTTGGGCCTCCTCTACTTCTTCAAGTGGTAGAGAGGCCGGGGTTGGATCCAGGATCTGCCTTCCGTTAATGGAAGGGCTCTGCTGCTCGTGGAAGTTGTCGCCGCCAATTTCAGGGCAGCCAGTGCAGTCGGTACAAAACTGGTGTTAAATTCTGTGATCCAAATCTTGCACCAGCTGAAGGTTTCAAATCAACTTTAAAGGCAGTCCCATATAAAGCGCATGGCAGTAGTCTAGTCTGGATATAACCAAGGCATGGAGGACTGTAGCAAGGTCTACACAGCTGGCAAGTCAGCCAAAATTGATAAAAGGCACCCCTGACTCAACTTTGCTTCCATAGATAGTGTCAAGTCTGGGAGAACCCGCAAACTATACACTTGATCCTTCAGTCAAAAACACATGTCTTCTTCTTCTTCTTCTTCTTCTTCTTCTTCTTCTTCTCCTCCTCCTCCTCCTCCTCCTCCTCCTCCTCCTCCTCCTCCTCCTCCTCCTCCTCCTCCTCCTCCTCCTTCTTCAGTATTTCCCCTCTATTTTCAGTGTTGATGCTTATGTGGCCAAAATGGCACCACCCATGCACAAGAGGGAGGAATCAGTAGGCTTGGGGAAACCCTGAGGTTTGCAGAAGTACCACCCCCCACAAATCTTTGGGGGGGGGAACCCCTGAAATCAGGCTGAGCATGTTCAGTGGTCATGGAGTGCTGGCTGACTTTTTTTGGGGTGTGTGTGTGAGGGCAAGGGGAATGGCATGGAGTGGTCTGGAATCCCGAACAGGGAGCCTTCCATGCTGCAACATTTTGTTGCAGATCACCCTTATGTCTGTTTGTTTACAACACTTTCAATATTTGAATGGGTGGTATTTAGACGCCACCTGTGGATGGACAAATATTTGGTCCACTTTTTCTGACGCTTATGCATAACTGTTTTTATTGATAGCTGTTACTACATACTTATCAATACTTTCATAGATTTCATAGATTATAGAGTTGGAAGGAGCCTACAAGGCTATCGAGTCCAACCCCCTGCTCAGTGCAGGAAACTAGAGGAGGGGTCTCCCATCCAAGTAATAACCAGGCCTGACCCTGCTTAGCTTTCCACACTCAGACAAGCTGAGCCAGCGTAAGCCACAGGCAGGCCTGTGTTTTTATGGATATAGATTTCATACACATTTACTGTACGGGATTCATTTTATTTTCTGTAAGAAAATAGTATTCTTTCTTTCTTTTTAATATGGTTTTTGCTTTGTTTTGGTGAAATTCACATTAGAAAACTTAATTAAAAAGGTCTGTTTACAAATATTACAAAAGGAGTCTACCCATTTCTAAGTCAGAGGCCATAGTAGAGGGTCAGTTAAAAGTGGTGTGGTCAGCCAACATGACAAACAGTCACGAATTCTGGGAATTCTGGGTGGTTTGTTAACCAACCCAACAAGCCACCCTCACTGAGTTCAGACATCATGGGAACCCGTGCCTTGTGAGGGCGATTAAGGAAATGAGCTGGTATGCAACCGGCACTCATGGGGGGTGCTTAAAAAGCCACCGTGACTTATTAACCACCTTTGTGTTGTGCAAACTGGGCCCATGTGTGAAAAGAACTGGGCTGCTGTCCCTGAATAGAATTACGATTTTTTATAGGTGGAGACTTGGATGATACATCTGTGCCTTCCATAGAAGAAGCACTCCTTCTTCCTTTGAAGGTTAACAGCAAATATACAGCTTGATGAAACCAAGCAAACTACATCTATTTACAAGGGTTTGGGAAGTGTCTCCAAATGTTTATTTCTTGTCTTTTCTTTCATAAGTGGATCCCCGCCCGCCCCTGCCTTCCACAATCCTACAAGCCAAGATTGCCAAGACTTTGAATGGAGTAATTCGGCAATTGGGAGGCATTTCAGGGGGCACTTTGATCTCAGATCATATAAACACTCTGACTCAGATGGATGTACGTAGTATGTACATATGCTTGAGCATCTGGAAGATCATAAAGCTGAGAGTACTACAGAATGGAGCTACTAACAGCCACGACCTGAAATAGCTATTCAGTGCATAGCATTGCACTGATCTTACTAAATTTATGGTGGGACGAACTGAGAGGATAATTTTAGCCTGGGGTCTCCAACATGGGGCCTACAGGCACGTCTTTTGATGCCCACCAGGCTTCCTCCCCATCCTGATTTTAATTTTATTTCTTAAGATTTAAAAAAAAATCATAATCCATTTTTAACTGGGAGGCTGGCATGCTGCAAAGTGAAGTACTTCCCGAGTCCAGCACCACATTTATTTATTTATTTTACAGCATTTGTATACTGCTGCATATCTAGACAGACTCCGGAGCGGTGTAGCCCACAAGCAGGACATGAGTGCAACATCACCCGCCCTTTTGGACCTCTTCACAATCCCTTTTTATTTTAGCCACCATAAATAATTTGGTGTCATCAGCAAACTTGGCCACTTCACTGCTCACTCCTGATTCCGGATCATTTACAAATAATTTCAAAAGCATTGGTCCCAATAGAGATCCCTGTGGGACCCCACTGTTGTTTACACTCCTCCATTGGGAGAATTTACCATTTATTCCTGTTCTTTAATCAGCTACTGATCCGTAAGATGATCTCTCCACTTATTCCATGACTGCTAAGTTTGCTCAGGAGTCTTTGGTGAGGGACTTTATCATAGAAAAGGTAAAGTGTCCTTTGGGTCACACAGACAAGTGTAGCAGACTCAAATGTTGCTTCAGAAGTAGTTTAGAGTTCTCTGAGGCTTAAAAAAGGGCTGCAGCTCCATCTGAGCAGTTAGCTCTGTGGGCCTGCCAGCATGTGGGCCCTTAGTAAGTGCCCGGTCATGCCTACCTTTGACACCAGCCCTGGACATGAGTACCAAAATGTTATAGCCCACAGCCCATAAGGGAACAGAGGTTGCCAACTAGCTTGCAGCAATGGAAGGTCTAGTGCAGCAGCAACTCTTTGCAATCACTCACAGGGTTGCGGAGTCGCAAAACAGAGAATGTGCCTTTACGATGCAGTGGGGATATCAGGTAGGTACCGCTTCTCTCATTTCTTCCTTTACTGGTTATGGCATTCCAGGGATGGGGACTCGGACTCCAGGACTCGACTTGTGAGTCGGACTGAGTCCCCCCACTGACTTGAGTCAGACTCGAGTCCCAATATTTTTAATGGGACTTGAGACTCGACTCGGGACTCGAGACCAAGGACTCGTGTTTCAAAATCGTGTTCCTCAAATGCAACATGGATAGGTTTTAGGAAGTACAGCAAGTTTATTTTTTAAAATCATTTCCCTAAAATGCAACCTTTTAGACATTTTGGGTTTGGCTGCCTCTGCCTGCCTGTGCCTGTCTGGTTATTTTGGGTTTGTCTGCCTGGTCTGTTCTTGCCAAAATCAGTGGCAGAGTTTTGAAATAAAAAGGCACACTTGTGCCTAGAATTTATTTAAGCCACACATCTGAAGTAGCCTTATTTTGTTGGGAAAACCCCCCATTGATTTTAATAGGGACTCGTGGAGTCAGCTTTGGGAGTGACTCGTGACTCGTGACTCACCATTTTGGACCAAGGACTCGGACTCGAGACTCGGGTCCAAAGACTCGTTACTTGAAACCAAGGACTCTTCAACATCCCTGTGGCATTCACTCCCCCATCCCCCTTTAAGAACATAAGAAGAGCCCTGCTGGATCCATCTAGATCCAAGGGTCCATCTAGTCCAGCATTCTGTTCACACAGTGGCCAACCAGCTGCCCACGGGAAACCCACAAGCAGGACAGGGGTGCACCAGCACCCTCCCGCCCATGTTTCCCAGCACCTGGTGCACACATAGGCATACTGCCTCTGATACTGGAAGTAGCATAAAGCCAATCAGGACTAGGAGCCATCGATAGCCTTCTCCTCCATGAATTTGCCCAATCTCCTTGTAAAGTCCTCCAAATTGGTGGCCATCACTACATCTTGTGGCATGTAGTGCCCTTTGCAGTGCAGCACACCTGGAACCCTGCTCATTACAGCAAGTGGTAGAAAGAGAGGGGAAGGTAGGATGGAGAGAGGCCGTAGGTCCACAGTACAGCATATGCTTCGCTTGCAGAGAGTCCCAGGTTTGATTCCCATTATCTCCAGTTAAAAGGAGGAGCTCAGGTGGCAAGGCTCAGAAAGAACCTTGCAGGAGCTGCTATTCAGAACAGGCAGTGCTGGGGAATGTCTATCCTGGGCTGGAGAGAGAAATGTATATGCCAGGCCACAACCCAAAGATCTATTGCACATTCTTCAGGTTGCAATTCAGTTACCCATTGCATTGGGCTTCCACTGTGAAATCCTTCATTAATATCATGTTCCCTCCTGCAGATATATTCAGATTTATTCTGCTTTTTATATTCCATTCTCCTCCATGCTCCAGCTCGCTGTATTGTGCAGTGCTATGTTAAAGCAGGATGGGGAAAGCATCTAGCTTTACAGGAACTAATTAGTGGGAAGCACTTCATAGGCAATGACACTGGAAATAAATATTTATCCTTAATTCCGTCAAAGAAGGAAAGTTGTCTTTCATCCTGTTGGCGGGGGGGGGGGAATTGCTACTATGCTGATTTCATGCATCTCTTAATTAGGCTACTTAATCAGAATGCTTTTGATCTGAACATTATTGTTCCTTTTTGGAATCTAGAGGGGATTCGTTGGGCTAAGATTAAACCTATGGAAATCCAGCGACGTTTGCTTTGAGGCTTATAAAGAAGGATGATCCTTTAAAAAAACCCAAAAACCGCCCAGCTACCTGGAAAAATATTCCCATAGGTGCTGTCCCACAACTAGGCTGGATTGCATAATTCAGATCTATTTGAACTCTTTAACTCTTTGATCACCAAGCTTGCGGGGGTGGGTGGGGGCTTCTTTTGGCTCTATGTGCTGTGCACTTTCAGGGTGGAACTAGATGTTTCTGAAGATGCACTGGGGATGCTCCCCAAAAAACCACCCCATGCTGAGTTTCTCCTCCGATTCTCCACTACATGTAGTAATGGACACCCTCACATTTCTCTGCCCCTCTATTGGCTCCTCCAGCAGCCAATGGAGTGGATCAGGGATGGGGAAAAGGAATGAGGTGATGAGAAGGGGGAGGGGCCAAAGCTCAGTGTTAGAGGGAGGGGCCTAGCTCTGTGATAGGAGGGGTTGTAGCTCTGTGGTAGAGGGCCTAGCTTTGTGGTAGAGGGAGGGGCTGTAGCTCAGTGTTAGAGGGAGGGGCCTAGCTCTGTGGTAGAGGGAGGGGCCTAGCTCTGTGCTAGAGGGCGGGAGTGTAGCTCTGTGGTAGAAGGAGGGGCCTAGCTCTGTGGTAGAGCACCTGCTTTGCATGCAGAAGGTCCCAGGTTTGATCCCCGGACTCTCCAGGTAGGGCTAGGAATGAATCCTGCCTGAAACCCTGGAGAGCCACTGCCAGTCAGTTTTGACAATACTGGACTGGATGGACCAAGGCTCTGACTCAGTATAAGGCGGCTTCCTACGAGATGACATCATGCATTTCCATTGTGACATGTTTGAGGGGAGAGGAAGTGAATAAACATGGCATTGCCATCATGAGGTAATGTCTAGTTCTGTCCTCAGCTAAGGCAGCAATCCCCAAGCTGTGGGCTGAGGCACAGTAGACTGTGATGCCTTGAAAAATTAAGCCAGCATCTCGGATGGCACTTCCCACGCCATGCCCATCAGAGCATTCATGTTCTGTGAAGGCTTGAATCCCCTCTACTGAATTGGGGCTATGTGTTTTATGCAGCAGCTTGCCTTCTTCTTCTCGCAGAGCCTTTGAAAGGGGTTGTGGGAATAGTGGTGGGTCAGAGTGAAATAATAAAATGGACTACTTCATTCATCATCTTAATAGCTTTCTAGCCTGACTCATAAAGACAGGCACTTTTTTTATTGCTTGGTAAAGTATTCCTGCCACTGCTAATGAAGAATACTTCCGCTATTTCCCCAGCATCTGCTAAAGAAAATAAAGGCTATTTCAATGTATTTCTTCCTCTCTCCTTTTGGGTTACCGCCATCATGCCACCTAGCGATTGAATTATCCGGGGGTTGATGTCTTTCATAGCTCAAGGTACAAGAAGAATAAGATAATGGCACACTTATTTCTGTGTGTGGGGATGCCTGTCACAGCTAATAACAGAGAAAGCGCATGAGTTATTCCACTCCACCAAATGGAAAACCAAGAATTGGGCTCATAATTTAGATTGGGGCTGGATATTATAGCAAATATGTAGCTGCTGCCAAAATCAGTATCACCACCCTCTCACCCTCTCCTTTCTTTCCCCCACCCCAAGAACATCCACTAAAGTGAATTGTGCGATGAGTCATCACGTTGTGAGTCGCTTCACCCCCGGCTCCACTTCACTGGCTGCCACCGGGGCCTGGTGTGCACATGCAGCGAACGAGGCATGAATGAGGACGTAGAGTTCTGATGGTGGAATGGGCGGTTCCACTTCGGATTGCAGGGCTCTTTTTGAATGCTCACCCATATGGAAGACTAGCTGCAGGTACAAAGTCATGCGGTAGGGAATGCTCCTGCTTTGCTAGATTGTTTTTCTACACAGGGAAACATTCAAAAATGGCATCCTTCTCAAGTTCAGTGCACTCTAGCATCTTATTCTGCTGCATGTGTAGGTCAGACCTACACAATGTGTGTGTTTTTGGATGGGTAATGATACCAAGGTAAAGGAAAGGAGGCAGAGGTGGTACTAAGGGGTGGCCCGCTAGGGCTGGAACCCTGAATCGTTCATTTGGAGCTGCGAATCTCTGGGAGGCCCTCTGCCCCACCACCCATGCCGTCCATGGGCACTTGCTGACATAAAGGTGATGATGATGATCTCTGTTGCATCTGATCCCCCTGGATTAGCTGGCTTTTTGCCCACATGTGCTTCACCCCCTTCTGCCGCCCCTTGAATCTTTCTGCCTCAGCTTTTTTTTCTGAAATCAAATGCCCTCCTCTCCCCTGTCCATACACCCCTTTTTACAAACAGGGGTGTCCTTAGGAGACAGGGTCCTTTAATAACACATGCACACAGCATATGTAAATTAGCATATGCACATTTGCACATTTTTTTTGTCCTATGGGCCTGAGGCCTGGATCTTTTCTGTACCTAGCGCTGCCCCTGGGAGGAGGAGAAGAGGTGGACTGTCCTTTAGGCGGCAGCCTCGTGTCTCCAGTAACACCTAGTTTCGCGCTGCTCTACTTGTGGCTGCAAAGAGGCCACTTCTGCTGGGGAGGAAGAATTGTATACATTTTTGGGGATCAGTGGTGGTGCAGTGGCTTACCATTGTTATGGTAAGTGGTTTTTAACCTTTAAAGCCCTTAATGGCTTGGGAAGGAATGCTGCTGCCTCCCATATTTACCTAGCTACTAAGGATAGGTCCTTTTCAGTGGTGGCACCCCATCTGTGGCATGCCCACTGCAGAGAGTTGCACCTGGCACCTACATTATGGTCTTTCCAGCAGCAGATGCAGACCTTTTTAGTCTCCCAGGCAGTTTTACTCTTCCAGGCAGTTTATGAACTGTTTTTAGTACTTTATTCTGCTGCTGGTTTTAATTTGGTTTTATGTGCTGAAATAGTTTAATTCTTTGCTGCTGGTTTTATCTTTTTTTTTTTTTTAATGTTTGTATTTTATGTTTTAAATGTATTGAACAGTGCTCAGAGAACTTTGGTTATTGGGCAGTTTAAAAGTACAGCAAATAAATAAGTAAGAAGTGGCAGAGGGTTTTCACACATTTATGTTTCTCTAAACATACCCAAAAAGGCAGAACTACAAGAAGCAGCCCACCTGCAGCCTCTCCTCTAGAATTCCCAAATGAGAACGCCTGTGGGATTTGGGGGGGGGGGGAGGGATGGTAGTCCCCACTTTAGCCCAGCCCGAATCTAATTTTGTCCTAAGATTCCATTTTAAATGTGCAAAGCCATTTATGCTGTATGCGGGAATACAACAATGCATGTGTTTTGTCTGTTATTAGCCCATTATGCATTCCGTCTCTGCCAAATTATAATTCCAATGTTCATGATTAGGGGTT
Source organism: Shinisaurus crocodilurus (assembly GCA_021292165.1). Classification (NCBI taxonomy): domain Eukaryota; kingdom Metazoa; phylum Chordata; class Lepidosauria; order Squamata; family Shinisauridae; genus Shinisaurus; species Shinisaurus crocodilurus. The sequence goes on from CM037876.1 coordinate 293,121,631, forward strand.
GTATTCTATATTTTTCTTGCATTGTCTGATCTCTAGTTCATCGGGCTTCCCTCTTCTGCATGTGGCTCTGAACGTCTTATTCAGCAACTCCTCTGGCTTCTGAGAATGAGATACCATCAGCCATGAAACACACAGTTTCAAAGATATCTTCACCACCATGAGGCTGAGGATTTTGCTGTTTTCAAAAAGGTAACCGGCACTGAGATTCTTATGAAATGGAACCCTATGCCCACTACCACATTTTGCACTGTTTCTCTGCTTATGAGGAAACATGGCATACACACAGCCTTGGCTTGGCTAATCTTTTAGTATGTGCAAATGGGCCCTGCAAGAAAATGTTGCAGTCTCTGGAGTGCTTCTGTTTAGGAGTCTAGTCACCCCATTTCATTCCCTTGCCTCCCCAGTTTTCTGTTCTTCCACCAAACAGTCAGCATTCTGTGATACAGATGTGTGAGGAATCCGATAAGGGGGTGAAAATCTAACGGATTCCATGGATTCCCATGGAAGCCCATGGATTCCATTCCATCAACCTTGCACTGGCGCTGACTCAATCTGACTTGAATAGAGCCAGCACGCAGACTTCCATTTTTAAAATGGGCCATGATTTGCATAATTTTTTTTTTTTTTAAAAGCTGGGTAAATGTGTGCAACATTCAGGCCACCATTCTGAAATTAGCTGTCAGAAAATTCATGCTGGCCAAGGTGGAGCGTGTGTATATGCAGTGAGAGGAGGATGTTTCCAGACGTCTCATGATAAATGCTACAACAAGAACAACAACAACAACGGCCCCAGTTCGTGCAAATTTATGTAATTTGCGCGAATTGTGCTAGAGATCTGCAGTTCTCGGCTCCAAATTTGCGCAAATATTTTGAGCCATTTTTCGGAACCTGTACCCCCCACCCTGAACTTGGCCCACTTTTGGCCGTCAGGTCGGAAATGTGTCAGAAGTCCATGGAGCTCAAACGGAATGAGTTTCCTGGTGTCGCCACATCCCTATAATGAGCACACTCAGTTCTCAGTGGGCTGTTTTGGGGTTTCTCCCCACTGTTAGGATTCCCCCCCCCCAAAGATTTCTTTGTACATCAGAAGCTTTCTGATACTTTCCTCTTGTGCATGGATGATGCCTTCGAGTAGAAAAATTGCAACTCTTTCAGCCTGGACATAAGAAATAGAGGGAATCGCCCCCCCCCCATGAGTTTCTCCTTCCCATTGCTGCAAACCTGGGGCTGAAAGGATTCTTCTTTTTACAATGCATAATTACCTTTGGATCTGGAAGTGGCTATTCGCTTAGATGGCTTTAAAAGGGGATTAGCCGAATTCTCAGAGGGAAGTGTATCAATGTGGCAATTAGCCATCTCAGTGCAATAGAACCTCTGTGCTATAAAATTATGCATGATGTGGAGAAAGTGGACATGGAGTAGTTTTCCTCCCTGTCTCATAAAACTAGCACCCGGGTTCGTACAATGAAGCTGAGTGGCGGGAGATTCAGGATGGTAGGAAAGGAAGTGCTTCTTCACACAGCACATAGTTAAGACTATGGAATTTGCTACCACACGCTGTAGTGATGGCCTACACTACATCACTACAGCCTAAAATTTGCATATGCTCATTGATATGTATAGATGCAAATTTAGAAAGTACTATTATAATTTAAAAAGAAATACAATACATCTTTCTATAGTGTGTGGACAACTATAGTGTGTATGCCTTGTTTAGTCTGCTGTGAAGTTGCTCCAGATGGGCAACTTCAAGGCCCGGCTCTTCCTTCTGACGGTTAGTGGCCATCACTACAGCGTGGCTGTAGTGATGGCCACTAACTCAGATGGCTTTAAAAGGGGATTAGACTAGTTCATGGGCACCATGTTGCCTACACCAGGGCTCAAGAACCTGCCTACAAGGCAGAAGCGGTGGTGGTGGTCTCAGCTCCAAAACACAAAACCACTCTGTTGAACCCAAATGTAGATAGTGGCAGATGGCAAAACTTCACTTTGCAGCATGACAACTCCATATACATATTTGAAGCTCAGGGCACCGACATGCTTGACAGAAAGGAAAACACGTGCAGCTACAGACTCGGAACTCTTAGTCCATATGGCCTTAATCCGGAGGATAATCCATAAACTTTATACCAGTCACCCCTCTGTTTTATTTCTCCTTAGGAACGTTCATTTCCCAGCATTCCAAACTGCCACTCTTGGTATCCATCACACTCTTGGTATGTAACATCACAGCTACTGATGAAAGCGGAAGCTGAATGTTTAGCTCTGAATATATTTTAATTTAATTAATACATTAATTTGTACTATTTATATACCACTTGATATTTAAAAAAAAATCCCTAAGTGGTTTCTATATAAATATTAAAACCTCATTTAAAAGCATATTTAAAATACAATTTTAAAAACAATATAATTACAATAATAATAATAATGATACACAATAATAGACAGCAGTGCAGAAGCAGTAAAAATGGGACAGCATGGTTAATTTAATTATGGGCCAGGGAAAGCCTGGGTGAACAAGTGCATTTTCAGGAAGCATTTAAGAGATGCCAAATTTTCTGCCTCCCGAACCGCATGAGAGAGTTTTTCCCCACAGGGCAGGTGCTGCTACCGAGAAGACTCGCCATCAAGATATTGCATGGAAACATTCCAATGATTTTGGAATGACCAGCGAGGGCTCCTCTGATGATCTTAATAGTCGGTTGGGTATATATAAGGGAAGGCGGTCTACTAGGTATCCTGGTCCTAAGTTGTTTAGGGCTTTGTAATTGTAGGACAATACCATAACATTGAACTGGCTAATAGGCAGCCAGTATTTTGAAATTACTCTGTTGTTAGTCTCATCATCTTTTATATAATTAAAATTGGGAGGGGCAGGGATCCTGGTGGACATTACGAGAGGAGTCCATGGGCACCACATTGGACACCCCAGACATAAATGGTATTTTAAAGGCCTGCCAATAGGCTCTACCCCAGGCTTTGCTAGGTGGCTGGGCAGTGAGCAGTAAGCCTTGCGATCTATTCTAAGACTCTCTTGTCTTGGGGCAATCCTGGATTGAGATTCCCTTGTGATCAACATGCTTTTGCATCACCCAGGAAGTCTTGTGGGGCAATTGCAAATCACCTCAGTACTTAAAATTGGAGAAAAAAGGACATAAGGAGTGCCATGCTGGATCATCCATGCTGGATCTGTTCCCAGAGTGGAAATTTGACAGCGGCCCCCGGTTTCTGCCTTGGCTGCAGTGCAGCACCAGGGCAAGAGATGCGGCAGTTTCTCCGCCAGTGGATCTCTCCAGTGTAAATGCAAGGCTGGATTGCTCTACCCATAAAACATCAATCCCCGGCTAATGAAACTTGGACATACCGTATATGGGGCTGAAACAGACATTACTTTAAATGTGTGTCAAACAGCTAGATTTTTTCTTTTATTTTTACTCTAGAGTAGGTACAGGGCCCCTGATCTAGATTAGGACTCCAATGTGGGGGGGGGGGGGGTAGGGTGGCTCTCAAGGTCTGAATCAGGCAGCCCTGCACCTACTCTAGAGTAAAACTAAAAAAAATAAAAATGTCTGTTTTGGCCCATCTCGATGAATGAAATGTTTTTAAACAATCAAATGAGCTTTTGGCATACTCTGAAATAAGCAGAGGTTTGACCTAAGTGAAGCGCAGAGGAATGTGTCCATATTCTGCAAGGGTCATGGAGCTTTTCTCTCCCCCCCCCGCTTTTTTTTCTTTTTCACATTCAGGGCACAATCCTATGGGCACTAGATGCTATCTAGCCAGCCATAGGAAAGGTGGGAGTTCCAGCTCCGACCTGGGAAATGCATTCCAAAGTCGGAGGTGAAACTCTGACGTTGGAGGTGGAACTCCAACTTCGGAGTGCCCTCCCTCTCGCCTTGCAGTTCTTTCCATGCTGGCTGCAGCTCTGAAGTCACAAGACTGACTTCAAAGCTGGTGCTGGGGCGTGGGGGCGTTCCAGGGGGTGGGTAGGGGAGGAATGAGGCTCTGCCAGGATACAATGCATCCTGGTGGGGCCTCAGCTCCTCCTCCTCGCCTCCTTCCGTCCCCAATAGGAGGCGCGTACTCCTCTGAGTTCAGAGAGTTACGGGCAGCCACATTGGATGACTCTGCCCAAGGGTTAGCATGTCAGTGCACCTAGATTCTGCCCTACTAATCTTCTGGTCACCTAAATAAAATCTCCTCTTGGACCTCAATCCTAGAACACAAGCTGAAAAGAGGCTGCAAAACTATCATACCCAAATTAATTGGAATGAACTTGTTAATAAGGACCTCTGCTTTATTGGGAAATCTCCCAAACAACCTTGACTAACGAGAATAGATGCCACTTGACTCCTGATTAACTGGAAGAGTGTTAGCATGTGCTTAGCTTAAATGAGGGCAGATCGGCCAGCATTTCAGTTCAAGGATGTGTCTTTATAACCGTAGAATCTGGCCCTAGTTTAGCAGTTCTGTTACGCAGTGCAACCTCATTGTGTTGCACGGCCTTGCAAAGAGGTGGGCAGGCTTGCACGCTTTCAAGATCTACTTTGTTTCTTCACTAGAACCCTGAAATCCACCAACTGGAGCCTGGTGTAGGCCTTTTTTTTTCACTTAGACATACATTTATAATGAATGAATCCCAAGCTCCAAATTTTGTTTTGAGTACCAAAACTGAATGGATTGCACAGTTTTTCCACACAAAAATATATGCCTGGTTACCGCAAGGTTTCTTCATTTCAGCTGTGTAATGGGGGTGGGTGGGTAATCGTGAGTCAGACATTCTTGCCAATCTACTGCAAATGACCCAGAGATCTACTGGTAGATCCAAACCTACCTTCTACCCATCCTCGGCCTAGCCTACATTCAAACCATGCAATAAAGTGGGGAGACATTGGTCAGCACTGGTACAGCACATGCTTTTCAGGTTAAAAAAGAGGCCCAATGTTGAGCCCTTGAAATCTTCAGTGATCACAATGGCTTGGTTTGCCTGCCTCCTCCTCTACCTTTTCCATCTCCCTCCCCCCTGGGTCTGGCCAGGTCTACACAAGCAGGAAAAAGAGGTGGTAGAGTCATGGAGGCGGGGTACCACTTCAGACTGCAGGTGGAGGAATGTCATTTTTGAATGCTCCTCATGAAATAAATAAATAAAATCCCTGTTAGTAAAAAACATACTTAAAGGTCGACGTTGCTAAATTGCAAAGTACTTTGCAATCCTTGCATGAAAGCCCAGTAGCAACATCATCTGGATGATTGATGTGGATGTTGAAACAGCTGTCAAATGTTACTGTTTGCAATACCAAACATTGCAATCTCCTGTAAAGTTGTCTGGCACACCTGTCTATGATCGTATTGAATAACACTGGCCTGGATTTTGCAGTGCCATGTAGCTAAGGCTAGGTATGGTAATTGAGGAAATTAAGATAGGAGCTCCCTCTTCTCTTAGAATGGGGCAGTTTCACTGGAACATTGGACGCTGCTGTATACCAGGTCAGAATAGTTTTGAACAGTTTACCAGGTCAGAATAGGTTTTGTTTTTTTTGGCCAGGACTAGATCCAAGGGTCAGGGAAGCCTTGGAAAATGTCCTCTGGTGGGCCCCCTCTGATATCAGTAGTGGTCTTACTGAAGGCAGCAATGCAATGTCTGGTGGGTCATTGAGAGCTGCCAACCACTGTAATTACCCACAATGCTGTGATGCAGCATGGCTCCTGAGCATTGTACACACAAAATGGTGACTTGCCCAACACACTTGCTGGGGGTAGGGTGGCCATGTGTCTTCTTTTACAAAAGACAGTCCTCTCTATACGAAGAGCTGCCAGAGGACTGTCCTTTGTTTTGAAGGCATCCTCTATTGGAAGGGTTCTCCAGTCCAAGTCCAGTTTAAAGATTAGGAACCGTCAGAAGGAAGAGCCGGGCCTTGAAGTTGCCCATCTGGAGCAACTTCACAGCAGACTAAACAAGGCATACACACTATAGTTGTCCACACACTATAGAAAGATGTATTGTATTTCTTTTTAAATTATAATAGTACTTTCTAAATTTGCATCTATACATATCAATGAGCATATGCAAATTTTAGGCCATTTTAGAGCCTAGAGTGGTGAGAGTGTTGGACTGGGACTCGGGAGATCCGGGTTCTAGTCCCCGCTCAGCCATGAAACTCACTGGGTGACTTTGGGCCAGTCACTGACTCTCAGCCTAACCTACCTCACAGGGTTGTTGTGTGAGGATAAAATGGAGAGAAGGAGGAGGATTATGTAAGCTGCCTTGGGTTCCTTGCAGGAAAAAAGGCGGGGTATAAATATAATAAATAAATAAATAAATAGGCAAATTGGCACTTTCTTTTTTGGCGATACATAAGTGGCCACCCTGCTTGGGGGCAGGGCACAGCTGCTGATGCTGGGCCTGCACCTAGACCAGTGTTGCCTATTCTGACCACCAGCAGCTTTCTAGGAGCTCAGGTAGAGGTCTTTTCCTTCACCTGCTACCTATCTTTCTTTTTTTTTTTTTTAAACTGGAGATGCCTTTGAGGTTATTGTAACACTGGGTTTCCCTTCTGTAATCTCTGACATGCTCTGCCATTGAACCATGATCACTTCTGTGTCTTCCCAACACCACAGGATGCTTCGCCAAGAGAGAAACACGAAATCTATGCTACATCTTGAATCAAAGAGCATCTCTGATCCACTCTTGCACTGTTTTGCCACATGTGAATATAAATGTTGTTAGTGTGGGACAGGATAAAGAAGTAAAATCAAAGCCATGCCCAGTCACTGTGGATTTTACATAAGCTTTATAGAATTATTTAAGAACAAGCTGGTTTAAGCCTTACTTGTAAAAGTGCCCTCAACACGTCCATATGCAGAATTCAAATGAATGTTTTGACATTCCATTATTAGTGGGGAACATGACTCAAAGAATCCTTGCAAATACAGATGTCACTACGGATATTTGGTCTGCCTTTGTTGAAGCTTATGTAGAACTGATACATCTGGATTTATGCTGTTATATGGATATTTATACATCAGCAGTTATTAATTTCTGTGTTTTTTAAAATTTATACAGTCATGCCTTGGATTGAGAGCATAATTCGTTCCGGAAATGTGCTTGTAATCCAAAACACTCTTATATCAAAACAACCCCCCCCCAAAAAAAAATTTGCACAGAGATTTTTAATTTAAGCTGTACTACAGTACTTGTATTGCAAGACGTCGCTTGTATATCAAGTCAAAAAAATATTAATAAATAATTAAAAATTTGCTTGTCTTGCAAAACGCTCTCAAACCAAGTTACTTGCAATCCAAGGTATTACTGTATTTTGTTTTGGTGAAATTCACAATTAAAAAAACCCGGGATCATGCATATGAGTTCTGTTGCTAGCCAACCCTGTCGGCAAGTGTGCCACACAAGTTCTGGCCAAATTTTAGAGGGTCCGATTTTGGGGTCCATGGAGAGCCAACTACCAGTCCGATGGGGCCTGAGGCAAGTGGCACTGACAGGGGTGGGCAAGAGCCAAGTTCTACAGCCCGGTCCTTGGTGTCCGCAGACTGAGTGCCAAGCTCGTGATCAGCTGATTGACTGATGTCAGTTTGCACCAGATTACACCCTTGAAGAAGAAGATAGTTCAGACCGCGAAGTAGCAGAGTGGCCCTTGTGGTGCAGGGAGGTAAGGCACTGGAGTCTGGCTGGTGGGATCCCTGCCTTGCCAGTTAGGGGTGGGAATCCTTTTTTCTGCCCAGGGTTGAATTTCCTCCGAGTGGGTCACATGCCAGTGGTGGGTTGGGCCGGAGCCACCCCATTCTCTCAGTCTTAAGAGGGGAAGAAGATCTTGAGAGAGTCTAAGGGAAGCTTAAGAAAATCTCAGAGAATTTTAAGAATCTTAAGAGAATCTTGAAAGTGAGAGAGGGAGGGAGGGAGGGGTGGTGACAATCTTAACTTAAGATCCCCACCACCACACACACTGTTTGACTAGGTTCACACAACATGATAAGTATCCTATGAATTAATAGCAAACTCATTCTCCGAATATGGATCCTTATGTAGCCAAAACAGCACCATCCACAAACAAGAGGGAAAGCATCCTCTCTCTCTCTCTCTCCCTCTCTTGGGAGAACCCCAACGTCTGCAGAAGTACAAAGAGTCTTTCGGGGGTGAGAAATATTCTTGAAACGGCTGAAGGACCCAAAACAGTGCAATGAGAACTGAATATGCTCTGTAGGCACCAAATGCCGGCTGGCTCTCAGAGTGGGCGGGCGGGGCGGGGGGGGGATGGATGAAAACCAGCGAAGGGGAAGTGGAATGGAATATCCTGAAAGAAAACACGGCTGGCTCACTGGAACGCTGAGCAGGCGCACTCTACTCTGCAACATGTTGGAGGGCCGACCTGTTGCTGTCTAGTGTGCATAGCGGTACATGTGCGCAGCCTCCTGTTACTTGCTGCGGGTTTGCCTCTTATCTCCTGAACCTGGAGGAATGGCAGCGGCTCAACACTGGAAAAAAATGTTTTTATCTGTCGGCACCACCAGAGACCCTACAAACATAGGGCCCAACTAGTCCCCATTTTTAGAAAGGGGTATAGAAATGTCTTAAATAAATAAATGAATATTTTTACCCCGCATGTACAAAGAACCTTACAAGCAAGCAAACAAAGGTAGCCATGCTGCTCCTTGAGAAAAATAAATAAATCAGAAGCTACAGTTGGGCAACACCTTTATGGGGACCAACCCAAAATTTCACCAAAAATAAATAAATGTGTTAAGCTTTCAAGTTCTCCAGAACTCTTCGTCTCCAAGTTTGCAAGCAAACTAGGTGGTTCACATTGATGGTAGTACCAATCCAGACACTGCCTATCCAAAATCTCACATTAGGAAGTAAGGGTGGTTTTTTTTTTGGTGGTGGTGGTGGTGGTGGTGGTGGTGAGGAGGCATTTCACATCCCAACCCATGTTTTCACCCCAAAGTTCATGCGCAATGCTTCAGCTCAGCTCAAATAATAAGGATTTGATTTGCTTCTGCTGCAGGGAAAAAAAAATCAACTTCCATTTTTAGTAATCCACTTAGTTAAGTTCTGCCAAAGCTTTATGCAGTTGGCATCAAGTCTGATCTCTTGTTTAATAATGCATCAAAAAATATCTTACCATCGTAGCCCAGAGCTAGCCAAAGAACATTTTATTTTAAACCTTGCAGCCATTACTTGAAAACACTAAACTGGGTGGAGGCAAAAGACAGGATTTTGTAGCATGCTATGTTTAAAAGCAACTTTGCATGATGTTACTCTTTCACAGCTCAGACAGCCTAGCCTATATTCTCACAACAGCTAGCAAATTCCCAGTACTAAATTGTCAGTGGCAGTGAGAACTGTTTTTATCGAAGGGTGTTATTCTTACAGGACAATTAGATATGTTTAGATAAGGAGTATTCCAGATAATAAATTATAAAGGCATTCAGGAGGAAAACCTATGTAATAGAATTTAGCTCTTAGTTTAATTGTGAATTGATAGCTGATCAATGGAGCACCCACAAGGTCTATCTGACTGGAAAACCCCAGCCCTGCCTCAAAATACATGTCTTTGACAGTGAGAAGGATGACAAGGCACAACACACCCTAGCCTCATCCATCGGCCAGGGGATCTAAAGGCCGCTGGGAGGCTGCACTTCCTGCTACCTAGGAAGAACTTCATGGCAAGGAGGAGACCAACCTGGTCCCTTATGTGGGCCAGAGAAGGAAGAGCTGCAGGGAAGCTTGCTTTCACCCTTCCCTGCCAGAAAGAACACATGTAAGAATTTTGTAAGTAAGAACTAGTGCAAGAATTGGTTTGTTTTTCCTCCTCCCTCCCAATCTATTTTCCTTTTGTGTCGTATCTTTTAGAATGTAAGCCTGAGGGCAGGGGCTGTCTTATCATTAAACTTTCTAAGCCGCTTTGGGAGCCCTTTCTGTCTGAAGAGCAGGGTTAAAAAAAAGCTTCAAATAAATAAATAAATAAATAAATGAGAAAGACCGCTGTGGGATCAGATCAAAGGTCCATCTAGTTCAAGTCAGATATTTCTACAGAGCTCACAAGCATGAAGGCAATCGTTATCCCACACTATCCCCACCCACAGCAAATTTTACCCTGAATCCATTTCGTAGTCAATATTAAACTCGCTTCCCTTTCCCCTCTCCTACAGGCAGGTGAGGCCAGTGACTCCCGTGTCAGCAGGGTTCCTTACCCATTGCAGCTTTTATTCTGAGCTTTATAGGAGCTATCCATGGTGCTGTACTCCATCCCCAAAGAAGGTTCACCACCATGGAGCACCATGGATAGCTCCTATAAAGCTCAGAATAAAAGCTGCAATGGGTAAGGAGCCCCACTGATATAGGGGTCACCAGCCTCCCCTGACTACAGGATGGGCACCCGTACAGATGTGCTGTACATGTTTCTCTGTCAGTGCATGTAGATTCGTTTGCACATCCACTTTGTGTGATGTGTAGTGTCTTTCCATCTGCATGGAACTGCCTTTAGGGCAGGGGTAGGAAACCTATGGCCCTCTAGATGTTGTCAGACTCCCAACTCCCATCAGCCTCATCCAGCATGGCTAATGGTAAGGGATTATGGGAACTGAAGCCCATCAGGACAGCCACAGTTCCACACCCCTGGTTTAGGGCATGCTTCTAGCTTCCAAGCATTTTGCTTCACAGCCAAAATCTCTTCTGGCCAGATTGCTGGCATGTTGGAGGCTGGACAGCAGCCACAGCGAGCTAGAGAATTTTGTTCTTGCTCACAAAATATGGGAACATGCCTCATTTGAAACACCGAGCATGAGCACACGTGTCTGCCAAAAATATTTGCAAACCGTTAAACATGTGCTTGCGTTCGTCTCCTTCCCCGATTCCCAGTTCTATTTACACAAATTGCGCAAATATCTTCGGTAGACTGAATCAGCCCTGCTTTAGCCTATGCCAGGAATCTGCGCCAATTTGGGGAGATTTACGCAAATCTCCTGTTCCATCGCTGCTCAGTTTGCGCAAGTTTCCCATTCCCCTCAGAACATGCAGTGATTGGAAACATGACATGAATGGGAATTGGGCATGAGACGAGTGGCAAGATGATGTTCAGAGAATCCTGGTGACCTCGAACATTCCTCATTCACCCATCCCTAATTATCTGTTCAGCGTCTCCAGGAGAGGCAGCTCTCAGGACAAATGTTCATGGGTTGGCTTCAGCCCAGCTACACCTACATTGCATCGCAATTGTCAATGGAGTTCCGTTGTTTGAAGAGCCAGAGCTATCAGCTTTGGGGCTGCAAATAAGCAGGCACATGAGCTTCGTGAAACCTTATTGAGAGAGATGTTTAAAGAGCATAATTTCCCCCCTTTTCTTTCTGGAGACGGTAAAGCCGCGAGTAATCTAGTTTGAGACACTTCAGTGAAGAGGTTGGCATTGGATCAAATGCTCTTTGTTTGTGTTATAATGGTACTAAATCAGCACTAAACGGAGTTAATTATAGAAATGTGTATGAGGATAAAATGTCACCAGCGGAAACAGCTGGTACAGCCACCCACCCGTTCCACTTTCCTATTCTTCTAATAGGGCTCCACATCTCTTCTCTTCCTTCCCCATGTCTTGCATTTTCTCAATTTTTGTTCCTCATCTCTGGTTTTGGCCAACATAGGGGAATATACTGTATACAGGAGAGGCTGGTTACTCTTATTTCAGTGGGGCTCCTAATCCATTGCAGGTTTTATTCTGAGCGTTATAGGAGCTCTCCATGGCGCTGAACTCCACCCCCCAAAATAGGTTCGCCACCATGGATTTGGAGCTATAAAGCACCATGGAAAGCATGGATTTGGAGCTATAATGCTCCAAATGAAAGCTGCAGTGGATTAGGAGCCCCACTGAAATAGGAGTCACCAGCCTCCCCTGAATTATATATAAATGAAGAAATTTGGGACTGCAAACAAGATGGACAAGACATAGCGGAGCTTTAATGAAAATCTAATGGGAAGAAATAGTTAATATTTTTCTTATTACATGATTAAACCCCCCCCTCCCCCAAGTTTCCATTCAATAATAATAATTAAAAAAAACCTCTTAGGGAATTGGGAAGAGTAAAAATAGAGAACTATTCCCACCAAGTAGAAAATCAATGAAATGTTGCAAGTATTCTCCACCCTTTGTCTGCAGCTTAACTTCAAATGTCAAAAGTTACTCCACAGGAAAAGATCTCACAATGCACTTGAAAGATGTTCGGGCTTAGACATTGATGAATGTCCAGGTTAAGAGCAGAAAACAATTAATCCAATGTAATAAACAAATAGATATCAGGGATGGGGAACCTGCAGCCGTGGGCCACATTTGGCCCACCAGGCTGGCCCATCTGGGGTGCGGGACCCCACAGTTGAGGCCCCTCTCTCAAGCCCACCCCTTCAGGGCTAGTGGGGAGAGGAATCTGCGCTGTGATCTTTGATGAGACTGGAGATAACAGCAGGGATACCCCTGAGTGCCATCCCCCATCCCAACAGGGCGAGCAGCACACTAAGGGGAACCCCCCACTGTTATTTCCAATCAGTGATTGGAGATAACACCAGTGGGGATCCCCTTGTTATGCTGCTCACTATCGCAACTGGGAGAGCTCGTGCCATGTGAAGAGCTTCACCTGCCCCAACTGATGCGCTGGGTGCAGGAGTGCACCTCTACCTGATGCATGAGCTGGGGTGGCTTCACTGTGCAGGGGCTTTCCCTGGCGGGGGATAGCTCGCACATAGCGAAGCCAGGTCTCCCACTGAAGCACCAGGTGAAGGGGCACTCCTCCACCCAGCACCTTGGTCTGGGTGGCTTCACCCACTGTGGGTCCTACCCCATGCCTTTAGGCATGGGGCAGGAGAAGGTGGGCCCAAACTGAAGTGCTGGGTGGAAGAGCTCCAGTTAGTGCTTCATCCAGAGACTGGATGGTATCAGGGGGGCGGGCCATGGCCCCTGACATTATCTGGCCCACAGAGGGCTGCTGCTGGTGGGTCACTGGCATACACAGCTGCACTTGACCTGCATGAGAGTGGTCCACGGTGGTGCATCAGAGTTTCAAGGGGCACAGTGACTGGGTTCAGACAACATGATAACCCACGCTCAAGGGTTGAGTATGGGTTGTTGTTGAAACATGGGTTATTGTGTTGTCTGAACCTAGCCGCACTAACAAGCCATGGCTTGCTAACCAGAAACAACTCTTGAAGAGAACCCATGGTTTGTTGTTGGGTTGTGAACTGTGGGATGTTCACCATGGTTTGTTATCTTGGCTGGGTTCAGACAACACGATAACCCACATTTCAACAACAACCCACAGTTCAATGACAACCCACACTCAACCCTTGAGTGGGTTATTGTGTTGTCTGAACCCAGTCAGTGGCTTATGTAGGAGAAATCTCTGTCCTAAAACAGAATGGCTATAACCAAAAAGCCCCCAACCAATGTGTGCTCAGGGTTTTCTTGAACAACTACATGGAAGGAGATCTCAGAGTCCTTAGACATGCCCTTGTTTTCCACTCTATATACATTTGCGGCAGGAAACATGGGGGCAATGCCAGGATATTTTCTCTATTTATTCACTTAAAACATTCATACAGTGCCCTTCACCCTATTTGGGTTTCAAGGAAGTGTATAATTTAAAATTATTTCACAATAAAATAATAATAAATCAGCAATTCTACATTTAGGATGTAATCCTATATACACTTTCTTGGGAGTAAGTTCCATTGAATGCAATGGGACTTACTTCTGAGTAAACATGCATAGGATTGTATGCTATGTAGAACATAAGAAGAGCCCTGCTGAATGAGACCAAAGGCCTATCTCTTCCAGCATTCTGTTCACACATTGGCCAACCACCTGCCTGTGGGAAGTCCACAAACAGGACATGAGCACCCTCCCTCTTGTGTTCCCCAGCAACTGGCATACAGAGGCATACTGCCTCCGATACTGGAGGTAATATTCAGCCATCATGAATAGCAGCCATTGATAGCCTTATCCTCCATGAATCTGTCTAACCCCCCTTTAAAGGGGATTGAGAGTCAGTGTGGTGTAGTGGTTAGAGTATTGGACCAGGACTGGGGAGACCTGGGTTCTAGTCCCCGCCCAGCCATGAAACTCACTGGGTGATTTTGGGCCAGTCACTGATTCTCAGCCTAACCTACCTCACAGGGTTGTTGTGAGGGTAAAATGGGGAGGAGGAGGATCAAGCACACAACCTTGGGTTCCTTGCAAGAGGGGGGGGGGGGAAGGCAGGCTATAAATGTAATAAAACAAATAAAGCCATCCAAGTTGGTGGCCAGCAGTAAATTTAGTGGAAAACACTTAAAGCTGAACATGACAACTCATTAAAATGCCTGGGGAAATAAAAATGTTTTGACCTGGCACCAAAAAGATGGCAAAGAAGGTGCCAGGTGGGGCTCTCTAGTGATTGGGGTGGACCACTGAGAAAACTCTCTTACTTGTGTTGCATAATGGACCTCTGATACAAGGGGCACCCAAAGAAAGGCCACCAAAGAAGATATTCATGCATGGCCAGGTTGATCCGGAAGTAGACACTCCTTCAAGAACTTGATCCCAAGCCATTAGGGCTTGAAAGGGAAGCACTAGCATCTTGAATTGGGCCCAGAAGCAGATAGGGAGCCAATGGTCCTTTAAAAAATAGGTGTAAAGTGCACAAACCTAGACATACCACTCAAAAGCCTTGTTACAATATTCTGCACTAACTGGAGCTTCCGAGTCCTTTTCGAGGGCAGACCCACGGATAACACATTGCAGTAGTCCAGCTGGGAGGTTGCCAGAGCATGGATCACTGTGGACAGATGGTGGCCATGGGAAACATGGCTGCTGGAAAAAGCGTGGATCCACCCACCATGAAACCCTTTTTAGGACACAATCCTATGCATGTTTAGACAGGGGGGGGAAAGTCCTACAACTCCCACCATTCCCCAGCCAGCCATGGGTTTTCTCAGGTGGTCCACCTCAATAACTAAAGAGCCCCACCTGGACATCCTATGCATGTTGGCTGGCTGGGGAATGCTGGGATTTGTTTAGACAGAAGAAAACTCCTACATGCATAGGATTGCACCCTTAGAGGCTCAGGATTGGACATTGCTTTCCTGCATTTCTACTGTAGTTCTGTCCTGTGTATACCTGTGCTAGGATTATCAAGGCCAAGGCTTGCAACTCTGTGGATTCTGGGTCTGTGCTAGTACAATAGTTAAGATGCTGGACAAAATGACACCTCTTATTACTTGTTCTGCTGTACCAGCATAACTCTCATCCACAGATTGAGAGTTGCCTAAATAAATATGACACATTTATTCATAAAAGCAAGGGCACACTTTCACTTGAGTAAGCTCTTAAATAATCAGGATGTTCAGAGAATGAAGAACCGCAGCCAAAACATTTAAGAAAGAAGCAGACAAATTTAATTTTAAAAAAGCTGTTGGCATTCAGAGTCACGAGAAATGAGAGCACTCAATGTTTGCTAAAATAGCAGGTTGATTGGTTTTTAAATACATATAGCTATGCAGATTAGCTGTAACAGCACGGGTATATTTAGGGATGCATTAGGATTTCTAGGCACCATTAATGCCCCTGTTCAGTCAGAGCTCCCCATCAGCCAGACCTCCATATATGCTTTGATACAGACCAGGAGAGCCTGTAACAGTTGGTTTCCACTTCAGTTTAGAGAGCAGCTCCATGTGACATCAGGAGTTTTTCTACACAAGGCATTTATTGTGCGCTTGTCATTCTCTACTCATGGTTGTTTACGGGTTCTTTAGACAAAGACCCTCCAGTTTTGCTTCTATTTTCAAACAACACTTTCAATGATTTTTTTTAAAAAGCAGGGAAAATGCGGTATTATTTCTGAAAGCGAAAGAAAAGGCTTTTTCCAATTGTGTAATTGTGCTATAGTACAGTGCCACCTAGAGGTTATGTAGCAGAAAAGCAGGATCTTTATGTAGTATTTGGATCTCAATTCTGTGACAAAACCAAAAGTAGATGCAGCAGATTAACAGTCTTGTCTAGAAAAGCTCAAGAAAAGCCCTGCCGTATCAGGCCAAAGGTCTATCTAGTCCAGCATTCTGTTCCCACAGTGGCCAGCCAGATGCTCAAGGGAAGCCCACAATAGGACATGAGTGCAACAGCACTCCTCCTCTCACATTCCCTAGCAACGGGCATAGGAGGCATAGCACCTCAATACTCATGGTAATATAATATAGGCACCATGACTAGTAGCTGTCATGCTCCATCAGGGAATCCATCATCTGCCCTGCACACCTGCTCAGGCAAGGAAACTCAGTGGGGTCAAGATGGCTGGGTCACATCTGGAACAAAGGTTAGGTTACAGGACCTTGCTCAGCAATCCTGGAACTGAAGAACTAACAAATCACTCCAGGCAGAGTCTGAGAACAACTGGCAGAACAACTTTTATAGACAGACTAGGAGACTCTCTGGAAACTCCACCCCTTCAGCTGCTGCATCTGGCCTGTTAAAGGTCCAGCAGCCTTTTCCTGCAGGCATTGGCTTCTCCTAGGGAATGAAGGTTGGAGAAGCGGGGAGCCAGTTGGAGACGTCTCCCCTGTTAGCTAGAGGAGTCCGAAGTCCGCTCCTCAGAGTCAGAGGGTAGTGGCTCCTCCTGGGGGTTGCATGGGCAAGACATGGGGTCCAAGGTAGTGGGCGCCACTTCAGAAGGACCAGGAGCTGGTTCTGATGTCTCTCCAGTCACTGTCACTGGAGGGACACCAGTCCTGGGTCATGACAGTAGCCATTGACAGTCTTATCCTCCATGACTTTGTCTAATTTGCTTTAAAGCCATCTAAGTGGTGACCATCATCACACCTTAGGGCAGCAAATTCCATACTTTAATTATGCACTGTGAGAAGCAGCACTTCCTTTTATCCATCCTGAATCTCCCACCATTCAGTTTCATTGGATGACTCCTCCATGAAAGGGAGGTGTCAGTGGTGAAAACATTTT
Source organism: Shinisaurus crocodilurus (assembly GCA_021292165.1). NCBI lineage: Eukaryota > Metazoa > Chordata > Lepidosauria > Squamata > Shinisauridae > Shinisaurus > Shinisaurus crocodilurus. The sequence continues at coordinate 293,138,616 of CM037876.1, forward strand.
AGTGTAGTTTGGTATTATTATCATTCCCACCATGGTGTTTTTTTGTTTTGTTTGTTTTTTAAGGAAATGGGGTGTGGGGCTCCCTGAGAGGTGAGATAATTAGGGGACTCTCGTGGATGACTAGGTCAGTTTTGATCACAAAAATTGCCCAGAGGAAAGGTGATTATGATCAGTGTTGGAGCTCCTGAATTCTGTTCCTCTTTAAAACCAAAGAGACATAGTTTTCACCTTCAGTTGTCGTTAAATAGAGATTTAAAATGCGGCTGACAAAGTCTCATCCGCCTCCCCCCGAAAGTGCTCAATTTCTATCTGCGGCTGGTTTGGACTCCTAGCCAAAAATCCTCCACAGAGTACGCTCCACAGGTTGCAGCAGCAAAGGGCAATCTTGTTCAATGATCCCCCCCAGAATTCCTCCAAGCCCAAGTCAAGAGCAAAATTGGATGCACAAACCTTGTGCTCCTCTGACTTCCATGTAGCTGCGTCACACTCCTCCCCAAGCAGAGCATCTAATGGAAACTCTAAATTAACCCAGAAGCTGGGCAGTGCGTGTGTGTGAACAATATAGCTTTTATGAGCCTGTAGAGAACATGGTCTGATCTGAAAACAATATACAAGGTATGCTTCATTACACGGAGAGAAGCTTCAGACAGGAAGTGAAAAATATAGGACAAGAGGGAGCATTGGCCAGTCTGTGGAGGCCAGTTAGCCTGAAGAACAGAGTGGAAAACAGAGATGGTCATTAAGTAAGAGCGTGATGGGTTCTACCTTACAGATGACCAGCGTAGGCTGGTGCCTCCAATGTCAGTGGGGCCGTGTATTCACTCCGGATCTTACTCCAAACTTTAAAGGAGCTGTTCATGGTGCTGAACCCTATCCCCAAAGTAGGTTTGGCAGCATGGATAGCTCCTTAAAAGTTTGGAATACAATCCGGAGTGGATCCACAGCCCCACTGACATCGGAGCTACCAGCTTCCACTGCAGGTGACAGTCGGCTTTCTGAAGGTCCGTCAGAGGATAGTCCTTTATTTGAAGGTGTTCACTATTTGAAGGGCTGTCCATTCCAAATCTGGTTTAAAGATCAAGAACCATAAGAAGGGAGAGCAGAGGCCATACAGGCCTGTGGCTTATGCTGGCTCAGCTTGTCTGAGCGTGGAAAGCTAAGCAGGGTCAGGCCTGGTTATTACTTGGATGGGAGACCCCTCCTCTGGTTTCCTGCATTGAGCAGGGGGTTGGACTCGATAGCCTTGTAGGCTCCTTCCAACTCTTTGATCTATGAAATCTATGATCTAGGTCTTGAAGGAGCCCATCCCATCCACAATTAGCAACTGGAAGTGGGCTGAGCAGCGAACACACAGGTCACTTGCTACGGTGAGATGTATTGTATTTCTGTTTAAAGTATAATAAATATTTCCAGATCAGCCTCTCTCTTTCTCTCTCTATGAAATAGCATATGCAGATCTGTGCCCTCTTTTGTCCTCTATTTTGGTGAGACATTTCCTCTTTCGGGGTGATGTATAAGTGGCTACCCTATCGCTAAGTGAGAAATGCGCCACGCCAGCCTCACACCCAGAAGCACTTGCAGCTGGGGCTCATGCCACTGTGTGACAATAAGGCGGTTTACATGAACCACCTTATTCATATACAGGCCTGTGGCTCACGCTGGCTCAGCTTGTCTGAGTGTGGAAAGCTAAGCAGGGTCAGGCCTGGTTATTTTATTTATTTATGTATGTATGTATGTATGTATACATACATACCAGGGATGGGGACTCGGACTCCAGGACTCGACTCGTGAGTCGGACTGAGTCCCCCCTCTGACTCGAGTCAGACTCGAGTCCCAATATTTTTAATGGGACTCGAGACTCAACTCGGGACTCGAGACCAAAGACTTGTGTTCCAAAATCGTGTTCCTCAAATGCAACATGGATAGGTTTTAGGAAGTACAGCAAGTTTATTTTTTAAAATCATTTTCCTAAAATGCAACCTTTCAGACGTTTTGGGTTTGGCTGTCTCTGCCTGCCTATTTGGGGTTCCCTGCCTCCTCTGCCTGCCTGGTCTCTTCTTAACCAGTTCCACAGTTTGAATTGTTCCAGACAAAGGTCTCTGCCTGTCTGGTTATTTTGGGTTTGTCTGCCTGGTCTGTTCTTGCCAAAATCAGTTGCAGAGTTTTGAAAGAAAAAGGCACACGTGCCTAGAATTTATTTAAGCCACACATCTGAAATAGCCTTATTTTGTTGGGAAACCCCCCCATTGATTTTAATAGGGACTCGTGGAGTCAGCTTTGGGAGTGACTCGTGACTCGTGAGTCACCATTTTGGACCAAGGACTCGGACTCGAGACTCGGGTCCAAAGACTCGTGACTCGACTCGTGACTTGAAACCAAGGACTCTTCAACATCCCTGACATACATACATACATACCCTGCCTTTTTTCCTTCAAGGAACCCAAGACGGCTTACATAATTCTCCTCCTCCTCTCTATTTTATCCTCACAACAGCCCTGTGAGGTAGGTTAGGCTGAGAGTCAGTGACTGGCCCAAAGTCACCCAGTGAGTTTCACAGCGGAACAGGGACTAGAACCCGGATCTCCCGAGTCCCAGCCCTACACTCTCACCGCTACGCCACACTGGCCCATCCATATTACTTGGATGGGGGACCCCTCCTCTAGTTTCCTGCATTGAGCAGGGGGTTGGACTCGATGGCCTTGTAGGCCCCTTCTAACTCTATGATCCTATGTAAAGGTGAAACAATGGTAGTGGAGCCAGGGCTCACAGGGATGCAGTGCCGGCCCAGGACTTTTTTTTTAAAAAATCAGCAGGGATGCTGACATCATCCGCCACCCCACTCAGAACTCCCTGTTCCCTCTAGCTTAGCTGCAATCCTCCTAGTAGCTGGGAGGGAAATGATTTTTCTCAACAGCAGTATAGGGTTATGGGCTATCCCTGATGTAATGCACAGTATTTTGGGGTGGCCTGGTCTTGAATGGGCAGTTAAGACCCAATGGCCCTTGAATGGGCAATTAAGACTTATTTATTTATTTATTTATTTAGTATATTTATTCACCGCCCATCAGTCAAACGGCTCTCTAGGCGGTTTACAAAGAGAAACAAGATAAAAACAGTCATCTTAAAAACAAAAGATGATAAAATAAAATGCAGAGCAATATAAAATCACACAATAAAACCAAGCAGCCAAAAAGAATCAATCCGGAGGTACAGTAGAATAATAAAAACGAATAAAACATCAACCATTAAAATATTGGTCAAATAAAAAGGTTTTCACCTGGCACCTAAAAGAATACAGAGTGGGCGCCAGGCGCACCTCTTTGGGGAGCTCATTCCACAAATGGGGTGCCACAACTGAGAAGGCCCTTCCCCTAGTAGCCACTCTCCTAACTTCCTTTAGAGGGGGCTCACTGAGAAGGACCTCTGAAGAGGATCTCAGGGTTCGGGCATAAAGAAGCCCTGCTCCTGCTAAAGATGAGAACTGCTAGGATTGGTTCATTGATTTGGATCAACACAGGAGCTTGCATTTTTGGGCTCTCCTTGGGCGTGTGGCTACGGGGAATGGCATGATGAGCTCCTGCATTTCAAAAATTACCGCTACAACACCGGTGCTGAAAGAATGCATGAGAGGGGCTGCAGGGTCATGTGGGTGGGGCTAGCTCTGTTCTCCAGCTGCTGTGGTTTACAGTGGAATGTTTCCCTGCCATCCACATGTTCAGGTGCAGTGAGAAAGGTTCTCCACATGTCTTGGTTTGCTCCCTCTCTGCCGTCCTTCTGCCAGCAGGCAGAGACTGTTTTATTCAAGCAGGCCTTTGGCATATAAGTGGGGGGGGGTCTGTTGAGTTGGGTGCTGTTTTCAATTCTGTTATTGCTGTGGTTTTATTATATTTTAATGCATTGTTTTATTATTGTTTTAAATTATCATCATCATCATCATCATCATCATCATCATCATCATCATCACTTTCACTTTCACTTTCACTTTCATTTCTATACTGCCCAATACCCAAAGCTCTCTGGGTGGTGTATAACAATTCATAAAATTACAAATGACTAATAAAATACCACATAAAAATTTCAATATACAAAATGTAAAACAATTTAAACAGCTAAAAATAATTTCAATAAAAATACTGGACATGTTAAAAAGACGGCTGATACAAATGTCCCATCATATGCTACTAAATGCCATTAAATGCCTGGGACTAAAGGGCGGTCTTAACCTGGTGTCGAAAAGATGACAGTGTTGGCACCAGGCGGGCCTCAGTGGGGAGATCATTCCATCATTGGGGGGGGCACCACTGAGAAGGCTCTCTCCCTTGTTGCCACCCTCTGAGCCTCCCTTGGAGGTGGCACTCAGAGGAAGGCCTTAGCTGTTGTCAGGGATGGGGACTCGGACTCCAGGACTCGACTCGTGAGTCGGACTGAGTCCCCCCTCTGACTCGAGTTGGACTCGAGTCCCAATATTTTTAATGGGACTCGAGACTCGACTCGGGACTCGAGACCAAGGACTCGTCAACATCCCTGCTTGATGCCACCTGCAGGTGCTGTCAGGACCTAGTTGCAGTAACAATGCCTGCGAAACATGGACTATATATAAACGTCACTTCCACCTCCTTGAAAGGTTTCATCAACGTTGACTCCGGAAAATACTGCGAATTACTTGGGAAGATAGACGAACAAATGTCAGTGTACTGGAAGAAGCAAAGACTACTAGCGTTGAAAAAATGATCCTTCAGCGCCAACTTCAGTGGACCGGTCATGTTGTTCGAATGCCTGACTGCCGTCTCCCAAAGCAGTTACTTTACTCCCAACTCAAGGATGGAAAGCGGAATATCGGTGGTCAATATAAGAGGTTTAAAGATGTTCTTAAGGCTAATCTAAAAAAATGCAATATAAACATCGAAAACTGGGAAGCTCTGGCCCATGAACGATCTAAATGGAGGTTGGCCTTTCACAAAGGTTCCATGGACTTTGAAGAAGCCCGAGTGCAAGGTGAAAGGGAGAAATGTGCTAAGCGAAAAGCACGTCAAATGAATCCTTTACAGGACCATCTTCTATCTGGTAACCTGTGTCCTCACTGTGGGAAGCTGTGTGGATCTAGAATTGGCCTCCACAGTCACTTACGGACCCATCGCTAGAGTCTACACAATCTTCTTTAGAATTTCCTCCTTTTATCCCGGAAGACAATCTTACTCGGTCACGAGTGATCGCATGATGATGATGATGATGATGATGATGATGATGCAGTAACAATCCAAGTTTATTTTTTAAAATCATTTTCCTAATGCAACCTTTCAGACATTTTGGGTTTGGCTACCTCTGCCTGCCTGTATGGGGTTCCCTGCCTCCTCTGCCTGCCTGGTCTCTTCTTAACCAGTTCCACAGTTTGAATTGTCCAAGACAAACGCCTCTGCCTGCCTGCTTTGAGGGTCCCTGCCTCTTCTGCCTGCCTGGTTATTTTGGGTTTGTCTGCCTGGTCTGTTCTTGTCAAAATCAGTGGCAGAGTTTTGAGATAAAAAGGCACACTTGTGCCTAGAATTTATTTAAGCCACACATCTGAAGTAGCCTTATTTTGTTGGGGAAAAAACCCATTGATTTTAATAGGGACTCGTGGAGTCAGCTTTGGGAGTGACTCGTGACTCGTGACTCATGAGTCACCATTTTGGACCAAGGACTTGGACTCGGACTCGAGTCCAAAGACTCGTGACTCGACTCGTGACTCGAGACCAAGGATTCTTCAACATCCCTGGCTATTGTGCATACTGATGTATGCACAAATTAAGTTTTATTTATGATTGTAAACCGCCCTGAGTGCCATTTTTCTTGGTAGAAAGGTGGGGTACAAATCAAATCAAAGCAATTAATCGATACTGATGTATGCACAAATCCTGAAGTATTCACATAGAATTCCTCCACATGAAGAGTTATTCTGGCTCAATCAGGGTCCACCTTTTCATGGAGGAGCCTTACACATGTACATCAGTACACGTGGAGAGCCGTTTCCCACACTATCCAAACACTGGCAGTGCAAAACATTTCTGCCATGGAGTGTGGCGGGAGGGTGCAGGGCTTGGCCCAGACAGTAGTAGAGCACACACCTTGCATGTAGGAGGTCCTAGGTTCCATCTCCAGCATCTCCAGGTGGGGCTGGGGAAGTCCCTTGACCAAACTCCTGCAGGGCTGCTGCCAGTCACTGTAGACCAGTGTTCTGAAACCTTGGGTCCCCAGCTGGCTGGGGCATGCTGGGAGTTGTAGGCCAAAAACATCTGGGGACCCAAGGTTGAGAACGCTGCTGTAGACAATGCTGAGCTAGATGGACCACTGCTTTGACTCAGTATAAGGTAGCTTCCTATGTCCAAAGTGTGTGTGTGTGTGTGTTTGTGAACCACCCTGGCGTCATCATGAGGACATTTTGCAACTCACCCTACATTTCCCATTCCACCAAAACAGCTGAGCAATGGCATGAGAAACTGTAAAGCAGAGTTATTGAACCTTAGGCCCGTGGGCCGAACCTGTCTTACTTGGGATTCCAGTCTGGCTCTCCAGGGTCTGCCAGATGACCATGCCATTTGCTGTTTTTTCCCCCCCTGGCTTTTGCATGGTTTTCCCTCCCCCATTCCCAAAAGCTTGAAATGCCTCTCCTAAGCTGAGTTTCTGGCAGTAAATGCTTTAAACTAAAATAGGCCAGTATTTTGGCCCTGCCCACCACTAGAATGTGTCCCCTGAGAGCTTCTCCAAAGTGGAATTTGGCTCTCGGGCTGAAGGAGGTCCAACAGCCCCGCAGTATGTGCCTTCTGGGGTTGTTCAGATTGCCCCAAACATCCTTGGGAGTTGGAAATGTTTGCTCTGTGGGCGAAGCTTTGCATCTGTCTACCACTTTGCACAGGAATATTATGGCACTGTGTAGCGGTCTCCAGTAATAACACATTATGCAACTGCATTCTTGCTGGAGGGGAAAGAGATGGCACTAATTCATGGTTAATTCCCTTGAGTTGCTAATGTGATCTTCGGCGATGATATTGCATCAACAGTAACTTGTACAAGTTAAAGGTTTGTTTCTCCCCAAATGCGGCAAATAATTAAATCAATAAGTAACTAGAGGTGAACTAATAACACTGCTGACAGCAGATGTCATAACGTTAAAGATTCCATTTGTTCCAAATGCAGTTGTAACAGTGTGGAGGGTCCAATTATACAAAATCCATACTCAAGCAAGCCTCCTTACCACACAAACTGTAATGCTCATATCATGATTAATGTCATGCCTCTCTCTAGGCCTCCCAGCCTCTCAAATCTCTTATCTAAGTAGGGTGATTTTTCTCTGCCTGAGATTTAGGGAAAGATTGGCAAATCACTTACAAGCCAGTGACACATTACACATCAATGGATCTATTAATCCCTGAAACAACAACAATAACAACAATAATAATCAGCAGCAGATTTGGGAGGGGGCTATTTTAAGTGGAGGACCGTGGTGGGGCACTTAACCCTTTCTCTGCCAGCTCTTTCCAGGCAAAGATGGTGATAAAAGAGTTGAGATGCCATAACAAGGGGAGGAGTAGTAACCTTTTTTTGGGCATGGACACATTTGGCAATTTGAGAAACTGTCCTGGCACCATCCCAAAATGGTGCCAACACACTAATCAACTCGTTTGAACCTACAGTTTTCAGCAGCAACAGAAACCCATTTCACAGCAATCCTAGTTGCTGTTAAGAAAATGTGTTGTTAATATCTACAGTAATACCTTGGATTGCAAGTAACTTGGTTTGAGAGCATTTTGCAAGACAAGCAAATTTTTAAATATTTATTTAAATTTTTTTTACTTGATATACAAGTGATGTCTTGCAATACAAGTACTGTAGTACGGCTTAAATTAAAAATCTCTTTACAAATTTTTTTGGGGGATTTTGTTTTGATATAAGAGTGTTTTGGATTACAAGCATGTTTGCGGAACGAATTATGCTCTCAATCCAAGGCATGACTGTATATCTATCTATCTATCTATCTATCTATCTATCTAAAGTCACCTTGGCAGGGACCAGGAAAGGCATCTGGGGCGCATTGGTGCCCATGGGCACCACGTTGCCTACCCTGGAACTACCCTGGAACTACTACATGTCAGTCTGCAAGCACCTTGAAAACAATGCAGTGATTACTAGAAGCCAGCATGGATTTGTCAAGAACAAATCCTGCCAGACTAATCTGATCTCATTTTTTGATCAGGTAACCTCCCTTGTGGAATGTGGGAATGCGGTGGACATAATATATCCTGGACTTCAGCAAAGCTTTCAACAAAGTTCCTCATGATATCCTGATTAGCAAGCTAGCTAAAAGTGGGCTAGATGGAACAACTATCAGGTGGATCCACAATTGGCTACAGAATCGGACTCAAAGAGTGCTTATCAATGGTTCCTTCTCAAACTGGGGAGAGGTAACGAGCGGGGTACTGCAGGGCTTGGTATTGGGCCCAGTGCTCTTCAACATTTTTATTAATGACTTGGATGAGGAGGTACAGGGAATGCTTATCAAATTTGCAGATGACACAAAGTTGGGTGGAACAGCTAATACTCTGGAAGACAGAAACAAAATTCAAAGTGACCTCGATAGGCTGGAGCGCTGGGCCGAAAACAACAGAATGAAATTTAATAGGGATAAATGCCAAGTGCTGCACCTAATGAGAGGAAACCAAATGCAGAGTTACAGAATGGGGGACACTTGGCTCAACAATACTACAAGTGAGAAGGATCTTGGAATTGTGGTAGATCACAAACTGAATATGAGCCAGCAATGCGATGTGGCTGCAAAGAAGGCAAATGCTATTTTGGGCTGCATTAATAGAAGTATAGCTTCCAAATCGCGGGAAGTGATAATTCCCCTTTACTCGGCACTGGTTAGGCCTCATCTTGAGTACTGCGTCCAGTTCTGGGCACCACACTTTAAGAAGGACGTAGACAAACTGGAGGGCGACAAGGATGATAAAGGGACTGGAAACAAGGCCCTATGAGGAGAGACTGAAAGAACTGGGCATGTTTAGCCTTCAGAAGAGGAGACTGAGGGGAGATATGATCGCACTCTTCCAGTACTTGAAGGGATGTCACACAGAGGAGGGCCAGGATCTCTTCTCGATCATCCCAGTTTGCAGGACACAGAATAATGGGCTCAAGTTACAGTAACCTAGATTCCACCTAAACATCAGGAAAAATTTCCTGACTGTCAGAGCAATAAGACAATGGAACCAACTACCTAGGGAGGTGGTGGGCTCTCCCAATCTAGAGGCATTCAAGGTGCAGCTGGACAGCCATCTGTCAGGGATGCTTTGACTTGAATTCCTGCATTGAGCAGGGGGTTGGACTCGATGGCCTTGTAGGCCCCTTCCAACTCTACTTTTCTATGATTCTATGATTCTATTAAATGCAAACATGATATGTGAGGGGTGACTGTGTGGGGATCTGTATTCTACTTCCACATGCAACTAGCCTCTGAGTTACTTGGGTGAGACCATCCTGGCCTTTGAGAGTGGCAGGCGTGAGACCACCTGTAATCAGGGCTGCACCTTTCTTGGTGAGGAGCAAGGCCTTCCCTTATCACCCCTTCCCAGATCTCCTGTGCCTTCCAGATGTTTTGGACTTTAACTCCCATCAGCCCCAGCCTGGTCAGGTTCTAGCCTAAACATCTGTAGGACATCAGGGTGGGGGATGTTATTCTAAATCTTGCTATACCTCCCTGTAATTGTGGGGCGAGGGGTCTCCTCTTTTTCTAGTAAAAGCTTAATTGAAATTTGGCTGATGTAATAATAAAATTATCTGGTGTCGTCGATTCGGAGGGCTAACTTGTGTACAGAGGTTTCTCAGTAACACTGCTGCTGTTTTGAAGGGGATGGAATATCTGATACTTATTATGATGTGATCTGGTATTGCTGCCCTGTTCTGTTGATTTTTAGGGCAAGCTGACCAATTGTGAAACTATGAACCTGCCCTACTCCACATACATTCCAGCAATGCTTAGCATGTTGGTTGGAAAAACAGTGGCCCTTCGACAGCATTACATGTTAATGTGCAAATCATTTAAATGTTGAGAAAGTAACTAAGCCTTAGGGCTTTTCTACGTGAGGCTGTTAATCTCCCGTATCTACTTTCAGGTTCATTGCAGCATTGAGATCTGAGCACTACATGAAGAGCATTTCCTTTCCTGCTTTCCCCCTACATAACCTCTAGGTGACAATGTGGAACATCAAAAATACACAAGTGGGAAAGTGTTTTCTTTCACTTTCACAAATAAAACCGCATTTCCTGTGCTGCAAAAAATATATATGCGCCAGAAGTGCTATTTAAAAACAGAAGCGAAACTAGAAGGTCACAATGTTTATGTTTATCCTGGAGAAGGAAGATTAAGGGGAGATATGATAGCAGTCTTCAAATATCGGGAAGCGGACTTCAGCTGAACATCAGGAGAAACTTTCTAATGGTAAGAGCTGTTTGGCAGTGGAACAGACTGCTGTGGGAGGTGGTGGGCTCCCCTTCACTGGAGGTACTTAAGGAGAGGCTAGGCAGCCATCTGTCAGGGACAGGGGCGGTGCTAGGTATGCACATTTGTATATGCTAATTTACATATGCTCTAAAGTCTCTCTCTCCCTCTCTCTTTCTTTGGTGTGTCTTTAAAGGAGCCTGTCTTCCAAGGACACCCTATTTATAAAAATGGATGTATGGACAGGGGAGAGGACGGCATTTGATTTCAGAAGAAAACCTCAGGCAAAAGGATTTGCTGGCTCAGCTTATCTGAATGTGGAAAGCTAAGCAGGGTCAGGCCTGGTTATTACTTGGATGGGAGACCCCTCCTATAGTTTCCTGCATTGAGCAGGGGGTTGGACTCGATGGCCTTGTAGGCCCCTTCCAACTCTATGATCCTATGATTCAAGGGGTGTGTGTGGCAGCTGAGAAGCACATGTGGGCAAAAAGCCAGCTAATCCAGGGGGATCAGATGCAACAGGGATCATCAAGGCCCCTGTACCTTTATATCAGCAAGTGCCCCTGGACAGAAGGGTTGTGGGGCACATGGCCTCCCAGAGATTCAGGGCTCCAAATGAAAGATTTGGGGCTCCAGCCCTAGTGGCCACTCCTTAACACTGCCTCTGGTCAGGGATGCTGAAGTTGCCAATCCAGCACTGAGAAGGAGATTGGACTACATGACCTCCAAGGTCTCTTCCAACTCCATACTTCTATGAACTCATAATGTTTGCTTGTGGGATAGGCTTCCCCTAGAGAGATGTTTAGAGTGGCACAAACGCCTCCCAACCATCCTGTGACATAGAAGCAGGACATGAACCCAAGTAAAACAACAGTCTTCTTGTGGATTCTAGAACAAGTTTTTATTACCCCTAGACTGTGTGACCAGGGCTGCTTGGGATCCACAAAGAGCATCATCAAATCATGAAATATGTGGAATAAAGATATTCTTTTCTTATAAGACTAGAACTCATTAAGGTCGCCTAATAAAATTGATCAGCAGAAAGTTCTGGACAGAGATAAGGAAATTCTACGCTCCACAGGTAATGAGTTCTGGACTTCATTATTTCCAGAAGTGGCAATGGCCTCTAGCTTAGGTGGCTGAAATTAGATCAATTCATGGAGGAGAAGTCTATGAATGTCTATTAGTCACACAACAGCTAAACACAACCTCCATTTTCAGAGGCAGTATTATGTTAAGAGAACCAAGTGCATGGTAATTAGTAAAAGCAAGTAGCCCAAGAAACACAGATAAAAATTCAAAATGAAAAAGTGGAGAGGGTTGATACATATAAATATCTTGGAATTTGGTTGAATGAGTAGTGGGATCCTAATAATGCAATAAAAATTAGAACAGAGATGGCCCAGAGTAGCTTTTTAAGATGAAAAATGTAATTTGTAACAAAAACTTAAAATTAGCCTTGAGAACATGCATTGTACAGTGTTATGTATTTTCAGTTCTACTGTATGGCATGGAATCGTGGACTTCAACACAGACTACCATAAAAAAAGATAGAAGCATTTGAAATGTGGATTTATCGCAGGATGTTATGAGTTTCATGGACTGAGAGGGTGACCAATGAAGAAGTATTAAAGAGAATGTACAACGATCAAGAAATTATAAAACAAAGAAAACACAGAAAACTAAAATATTTTGGTCATATAATGAGAAATGAAAAATATATACCATTGCAGCTGATTATACAAGGTAAATTAAATGGGAAAAGAAGTGTAGGAAGAAGAATGTCTTGGCTGAAAAACCTTAAAGAATGGGTTGGAGGCAATACAATATCATTGTTAGAGTGACCATATCTAAAGACTGTTAGCCATGATGACATCCAACCTCTGGTAGGTGGTAGGAGAGGAATGAGGAGGAGGAGGAGGAGGAGGAGGAGGAGGAGGAGGAGGAGGAGGAGGAGGAGGAGGAGAAGAAGAAGAAGAAGAAGAAGAAGAAGAAGAAGAAGAAGAAGAAGAAGAAGAAGAATGATATGCCTAGTTACAAGTTGCTGGAGTCAAACTACAGAGGAAGACCATCTCATCACATCATTGCTTGTGAGCTTCCCGTACGGATGCACAAGAATTTTGTTTCAGTTCATTAAACATCAGAACCTGCCTCATTCGCATCCACGAGCACTTTTTTTTTGGGCAAAGCTCACATATTCCCAAGCTTGCAATTGCATTTGCAAAATGTGTTCCTCAGAAAAAATGTGCACTTTGAAAGACACGCCCCCTGCATTTTCATGCATTAGTCAATGGGGGGAAAGTACGCATTTGGGTGGAGGCTTTAAAAATGTGCACCTAAATGCGCACATTTCCCATTCGAACAGCAACAGAAAGCTCCCATTTGGGAATGAGGCAGACCATCCTTGGAGGTGGAACTCTGAGAAGCTTGACAGACTCTCTCCATTCATAGCTTCCAGTGGGAATGTGGCTGGAAACTGTTGACTGAAAAATGTTGGTCACTGTTGGATGGAAATAAACGGCTTACATGGTCCTCCTCCTCTCCATTTTATCCTCACAACAACCCTGTGAGGTAGGTTAGGCTGAGAGTTGGTGATTGGCCTAAAGTCACCCAGTGAGCTTCACATGGCCAAGTAGGGACTAGAACCCAGATCTCGCAAATCCCAGTTCAACACTCTAACCACTACACCACTCTGGCGTTTATGCTTCCCAGGAGCATCTGGGTGGCCACTGCTGGATATGGTGTTGGATGCTTTGACCTGATCCCACATGAGCAGTTTTTATTTACTGATTTAGTGGTGGAACTGATTTGTGTTTGCTAGTCGGAGCCCACTCAATGCCTCAGCAGCTCTGCCCATGATTCTGGAGATTCAGGTCTGTGCCCTGTCTGCAATTTTAGCCATAGTTCTGCACATAGGACCGAGGAGGGAAGTTGGCCAGACACTTTGCAGTGGGAAAGTTGGCAGACCTCGTGCATTTTTGTTCCTTTTCAAAGGATGATGACTTTGAAGTTGACTTTGAGCAGTTGGAGTGATTTAAAGCATCTCTCTTACTATTTCTTTTCTGAGAAGAGCTTTTTAAAGTTTTTGTGTGCCCTGTGAACGTTAAAAAATCCTATGGCTGTCTAGATGCGCTGTAAAAGCATATATTATTATTATGCATATTATATTATTATGTTGTAAACCGCCCAGAGAGCTTCGGCTATTGGGCGGTATAGAAATGTATTAAATAAATAAATAAAAAATAAAATATTATTATTATTATTTATTTATTTATTTATTTATTTAGTATATTTGTTCTCCGCCCATCAGCCGATAGGCTCCCTGGGCGGTTTACAAAAAGAAGCAGAGCAGACAGTTAAAACATTGTTAAATTAAAATATGTATTTATTGGTTTGATTTGTACTCTGCCTTTCTACTTTTCTTGGGAAATGGTACTCAAGGTGGCTACAGATCAAAATACAGATTTACACACTGAGCAACACAGAGAGCAATGCTCTATAGGACAATCGTCTTTTTAAATTAAAAAAAAAGGTTTTTGTATGCCAACCAGCTTATCTAGTCACCAACAAGTGGAGTAGCCTAGCCTCTCAAAGTCTAGCCACAACCATTGAGGACTGTGCCCACTGGCATGGGGGACCACTGACGAGAGCCCCCTGGACTTGCTGCTCCTCTTCCCCATGGCCACCTGCTCATTCACCCGCCTCTCGCTCTGGCCCAGACAGCGGTGGTGGTGAGGAGGAGGAGCAGGAGATGCCATGGCCCGCTTGCTCACTGGCTCTCTGCCCGGCAAGCAAGCGAGTGGTGGCAACGATGAGAGAGAGGATGGGGACCAATAGCAGCTGAGGACGATGGTGGTGAGAAGGTAGACCAGTGTTCTCCAACCTTGGGTCCTCAGATGTTTTTGGCCTACAACTCGCAGCATGCCCCAGCCAGCGTAGCTGGCTGGGGCATCCTGGGAGTTGTAGGCCAAAAACATCTGGGGACCCAAGGTCAGAGAACACTGATGTAGACTCACTGAGGGAGGTGCCACTGAGGGCCCTCAACAACCTTGAGCCAGCACTGGTCACATAACTAGCACTTTGAATCGTGCCTGGAAATGGACCAGCCGCCGGTATTGCTGTTGTAACCTAGGAGTCACACGCTACCTGAAACTGCCCCCCCCCCCCGGTCAACAGCCTGGCTGCAGCATTCTGAACCAGTTGGGGTTCCTGAACAGCGCTGCAGTAATCCAAGCAAGATGTAACTCAGGCATGTGTCACCATGGCCAGACCAGGAATGGGCAACACCGTTCAGGGTCCCGACACATTTTGAGCTGAACACTACTTTTATTCCCCCCCCCCCACTAGAAAATCACCTTAAAAACAAACTCATCAGAATAGTTTATGTCTGTTCTACGAAGGAAGGATTCATGCCATAAAACAATGTATGATAAAATCCTCCAGGGATTTATCATAACAACAACCCTGTCACACCCTGGACAAGGTAATTTAAGATGCTCTTAATAAACCTCAAAAATAGAATGCAAATACCGAATTTATAAATCATCTAGAACTGCTATGGCAGATAGCAAGTTCAATATTCAACTGCCGGAAAGAACAATCCTAGGAGCTAATACTAAGAAGATGACTAGGCAGGAAATGAAAAAAAAACAACTCTTCAAAAGGCCCAAGCAACATCTGAAGTATTTAAAAACTCTAATGACCAGAGCTTTAAAAACCAGTGGATTTTCAAATCATGAACATCACTGTAAGCACAATACATGTCAAATGTCTTAAAATATGCACCTCCACACAGGTTGCACCCGTGTACGCATTTAGATCAAGAGGTTTAAAAGTTTCCAGTCTTTAAAATTAACTCTAATGAAAATCCATTTAAATTCTGTGAACCATCTAACAGACATTCTCGTAATGGCATGATTGTTGCTGCCTGCACAGTTTCTCCCACGCCAGTCTCAGACACCTTCTGCCCTGGATTGCTGCTAGTTGTGGTTAGCAACCAAATATGGGGGCCAAACAAAATGTTCGGCTAATCACACATAGTGGAACTATGCGTGATAGTTTTTCTTACTCTCCTGCAAGCACATGCAGTTCCTACTTGTATGGGAGGGGTGGGGTTACACCTTCTTCCTTCCTTCCCCTTCCTGAAATGCCACCTCCCATTGAGACTCCCCCCCTTTTTAAAATACCGCTGCGGGGGGGGGGTCAAGAAAAAAAAATGGGTGGGAAGGTTTAACACCTGGAGTGCTGTGGTCCTGATCCAAATCAGGGCCACACACGCTTGTAGGAGAATAAGCAAAACTAGAATAAGCAGAGCTATGCATGATTAGCTGAATATTTTGTTTAGCCCTGTGTGATATGCCTGACAAGAGACTGGGCATCACCTCCATGACCGCTTACAATGGCGTAGCAGCAATCCACATCAGTGGAAGACTTCAGGCATCTGCGGTGTGGTGTGAGAGCAACCCTGGGATCAGGTGGTCCCCACAGCTCCTGTTTAATATACACATAAATATGAAGAAGGAAAGTTATGTCAATTTCGGTATTACACAGTCGACTTATGACCAAATTAGACAATGGCCCCGTTTGCACGATCACAGAGGCTGCAACAAGCCACCGTGGCTTGTTGCAGCTGCTGTGTATGTGCCGGGCGTGTGCCGGATGGATTTCCCTAAGTACCCACAATGGTGCGGCTTGCCGTGTCCTCTGAACCTGGGCTGCACGGTTTGTCTCGCGTGGGCAGCAGCACTCAAATAACCCATGGGCTGTTGCTTCATTATTTCAGGGTTGCTGCCCAACTCAGCAAAATCTCCACTGGGCACATGATGCAAGACCGAGGCCTGTGTAATGCTTAAAAGGCACACTTACTTGGAAGTAAATCTCATTGAACTCAGTGGGATTAGCTTCTGAGTAAACCTGTGGAGGATTATGCTCTTCATTCTGAAAAACCTGAGAACACTAACGTTAAGATACTGACTGGTTTCAGGCAGCACGATAACACTCAAGGGTTCAGTGTGGATTGTTATTGTTATTGAACCGTGGGTTGTTGTTGAACCGTGGGTTATCGTGTTGTCTGAACCCAGCTGTGCTAACAAGCCATGGCTTGTTAACCATGAACAACCCATGAAGAGAACCCATGTTTTGTTGTTGGGTTGTGAACTGTGGGTTGCTCACCATGGTTTGTTATCTCGGCTTGAATCAGACAACACAATAACCCATGTTTCAACAACAATACCCACGGTTCAATGACAATCCACATTCAATGATGATCCACACATCATGCGGCTGGGGAATGCTGGGAGTTGTAGGACTTTTTTCTGTCTAGACATGCATAGGATTGCACCCTAAATCAGTGACATCATTGCAACAACCAAAAGAGTTGGACAGTCTTGCGAGCCATTCTTAGGAGACCCAACGGCATGCATCTCTTTACCAAAAGAAGTTCTGAAATACCTATTTCAGTATAAAATGTCATACGCCTCATTTCCAAAATATGAACATTTTCAGAATTCCCAAATGCATGCTTGACCAAATGGTGAGATCCAGGCAGCAAAGGAAACAACCCAAATTAGTCTATGGGTCCGCTAGGTCCCTCCATCTGCTCTATAGTACAGGGAATGGATGAACTCCTCTATTGTGTTGATTTAGTTCAATTCCAGAAATATTGTGCTGTAGGATCCTTAGATCATACTAATTAGAGTCACTTTGTTAAAAACAGTAAGGTTTCTCCTCCACACCAGCTGGAGATCTTGCTCAGTGTAGGGAAAGGTCTAATGTTTTGTATGATCCTGCTTAGTGGCACAGCAGGCAATGTTGCTGTGTGGTGAAGCTAAATCTGACGGTGCCTTATTAATGAGAATAAATTTTAAGCGGAAAAGTTTTCATTGAAACACACCCACACCCCTAGAAGTTTCTCTTTAGTCTTTTTTGAACCAGTTGTAAGGTTCGTAGTCTTTATATTGCTTGTCTGCACAACAGTCCTGTATGGTAGGTCACTGCTGTTCCCATTTCACCACTGGGTAACCATGACTGAAAGATCATGAGGGTACTCAGTTAATTTCATGGGTGAGCTAAGGGTCTGAACCTGGTCTCAGGCTCTCTCAAAAGACTCTGCCCTTGCTCACTTGCTTGGGATTGCCTCCCAAAACACTTGCGTGATGCCACCTCTCTTCCTTCAAGCCCCTTCTCAAATCCCACCGTTTCCATGAAAGCTTTAGCACAGGGGTGGGCTACTACTTGGGTGTGTGTGTGTCTGGGGAGCATTTTCAGCTGCTCCACACATGTGGGCCACACTCCTGCTGCTGCTGCCCCACATAATTTTGCAGGGTGCTGGTGGCGGCAGAAATAATCGGCAGTTTGCCACTGACATTCGGTGGCAAACTGCAATGGAATGGTATATAGGTCGAATTTAGTGTGAGAACAAGCTAAATTTGACCTACTTGCTGCTCTGTAGTGGTAAATGGCAGCAGGGGCTGCACTGGGGGGCAGTGGGGGGCGCATGTGGCCCACAGGTTGCATGTTGCCCACTCCTGCTTTAGCACATCCTCCTAGTTCCCATTCTGCACTGTAACTAAGCCTAAGTACAGAGGACATTCATTATTGGGCAGATTAGAAATGTAATAAATAAATAAATAAATACTGTACATACACGTAACTAAAATAATCACACATTCGTCCCGTTTTCAGCCCCACTTCCACTTCCCTCCCCTTCCTCTGTTTTCCCTGTGTAAAAATTTTAGATTGTAAGCTCCTTGGGGCAGAGTGTCCTCTTGTACCCTGTACAGTTCCATGCACACTGATAGTGCTATATAAACAATAACTATCTAGCCCAGCATGGTCTACTATGCAGCAGCGCTCAAAGGCCTTAAACAGAGATAAGTCTTTCCATAGCCCTGCTAACCAAGATCCTTTTGAAGGAGTGTGGCAGGAACCGAAACCAAGAACCCAGGGCCGGCCCAAAACATTTAGCTGGTGCCACACACACACACAAACACACACACACACGTTTCCATATTCAGAAGCTGACCAGACTAGCAACTGAATCTTATTTCGATACTAATGACAGGACAACAAGCTCCCCTGCACTTGATGGCAGCAGGGCAGCTTATGGGGCAGTATAGGGCGTGTCACCATGTAGCACACACAGCTTTATTCATTCTGTGCCCCTCAGCGTCTGCCACCTGAGGCAGCTGCCTCACTCTGCCTGCCAAATGGTAGGGCCAGCCCTGTTGTGACCTTCTGCTTGTAAATGCATGTTCTCAACCAGAGAGCTATGGCCTGCACACACAGTCCCTTATAGTTCAGTAGACTCGGTTCCATCTTCGGGCAACAAGGCTCAATCCGCAGCCTCCCTGTGCTTACAGAGCAGAAGTCCAGCACTGTGTACCGCAGGGGTGGGCAGCACGGGGCCTGTGGTGTGCCACCCCTGCCAACATTTGTGGCAGCAGTGGCCAAAAAAACCAGTGGTTTGCTGCCAAAGTTTGGTGGAAAACCACTATGGAAGGTTAAGAAGGACAAATTTAGCTTAAAAACAAGCTAAATGTGTCCTCTTTAACCCTCTGTACCGATTTTTTGGGCTGCCGGATTCCACAGTTTGGCCCATGGGTGGGTTCCTGGGACATCGAAAGTGGACACTGGACCCCTTAAAGTTGCCCATCCCTGGTGTATGGATTCCTTTTCATCTCTATTGCCCTTCCTATAAGCATTACTGTCCACCAAATGCTCACTTTCCCCAACATTCTCATTCCTTCTGCCATAAAGATATAGATTCCCAAACCTTGATTTTGCAATTAGAACAAACAAGTGGGATCTGCAACACAATGTTGCAGTGTGGAATGAAACTGCTCAGTGTTCCAGCCAGTCAGCCAACCATGCCCCTTTCAAGGACACTCCATCCCATCCCCCTGTTTTTCTATCCCACGCCCCCGAACAGACACAGTTTTTTTGTGACCAATGAGCATGCTCAGTCCTGATTGGGCTGTTGGGGTGGGTTGTTTGACCCCCAGAAATCCCCCCCAAGATGTTTTTGTATCGCTGCAAAACTCGGGGTTCCCCTGAGCATATTGATACCACCCTCTTGTTTTCTCAGTGGCCCTGTTTTGGTTACAATCCTGTTGGCACCCAGCAGCTGAGTTCTGTATTAGAGGGATTGATTAGGAAACTAAAAGAATATATTCAAATGTTCCTAAGTTCATCCAGTAGCAGGAAGTGTTGTTGTTTTTCCATTGCAAAATGTAATTTTTTTTTACACAGAGTGGTAGAATCCCCGACTAGCTATGAAATCAACCTGCCAGGTTCTAATCATAAGCACACTTCCTAGGGGAGTAATCCTATTGAACTCAGTAAGGCTTACTTCTGATTAAGTACACTTAGCATCGCACAGTCATAGCTTCAATGCAAGGTTCATCAATGCCAATTCTGCTTCAACATCATAAATGTTTGAAGAATCATCAACATATACTTAATAATAATATAACAGGCCCCTGTACTTACCATCCTGTACAATTTGTCCTCTAGGTCTTGATTAATTCTTTGTAAGGCTAGGTAATTGTTTTGTATCCTGAAATAAAGATGAAACCATGCAATTAACATATCTTTGCACATCCGGTACTGTACTTTTTAAAAACCTCAATTTTATTTTATTTCTGCACGAGTGATTGTAACTTCATTTCCCACGGACTTTAATTAATGTCTATTTGATCAGTAGTTTCTGCCACTTAGTGAAGTCTTTTTGATCAATAAAGCCAAGATTTGTAGACTTTAAAATCCCAGCAAGTCTTTGAGAGAACCAATTTGTAACAAAGCCCCTCCGAGGGTTCAACCCTGGCTGTAGGGTTTATGGGCCTTTTATTACACATAACGATTGATTTTCAGGTGTACACCTTGGAGCAGTGTTCTCCAACCTTGGGTCCCCAGATGTTTTTGGCCTACAACTCCCAGCATGCCCCAGCCAGCATAGCTGGCTGGGGCATGCTGGGAGTTGTAGGCCAAAAACATCTGGGGACCCAAGGTTGGAGAACACTGCCTTAGAGGTTTTCAGCTTAACCCTCTCCAGCCCAGCCCGCCCAAATGCAAACAGTGAATGTCCCAAGCAGGTACCGTACTTGAAAACAGGTGTATCACAAATGTACCATTGGCTCACATGAATTTGAGAGACAATGTGCTATAGTGGTTAGAATGTTGGACTAGGACTCGAGAGATCTGAGTCCCCACTCAGCCATGAAGCTCACTGTGTGCCTTTGGGCCAGTCACAGATGCTCAGCCTAACCTACCTCACAGGGTTGTTGTGAGGATAAAATGGAGAGGAAGATTATGTAAGCTGCCTTGGGTTCCTTGCAGGAAAAAGGCAGGATATGAATAGAATGAATGAATAAATAAATAAAATAATTTTTTAAAAAAATTAGAGTGTTGGACTAACACCAGAGAGATCCAGGTTCAAATCCCCACTAAGCCACAAAGATCACTGGGTGATCTTGGCCCAGTTACTATCTCTCAGCCTAGGCTACCTCACAGGGCTGTTGTGAGGATAAATTATAGGGATGTGAGAAAACCATGTATACCACCCTGAGCTCCTTAGAGGAAAGGTAGGAAAAAATGGAATCAATAATAATACACGCATCAGGAAACTTGGATTGGTTGAGATTCTCTGTTGAGTATACACTGGGTTGCAAACTCAGGTTTTGGTTTTTGCTGTGAAGTGTCTCACAGTAGACCAAAGAGAGGCTGAAATACATTGACAATAGTGCCCTAGTGCTCTGGGGGGCTCTGGCTCTGCTTCCTGCCCTCATTCTGAATTGTCTGTGTGATGCTGGCAGAAAGTCAAATCTGATTGGCTAAGGGACATCATCACATTTATTGCATCCTCTCTGGGGACAGGGATCACTTGGGAAAGGAAGAGAGTGATGAAGAGGGAAAATGGCTCAGAAGCAGCAGCCAAAGGGTGAAACAGCTCCTGTGAACAGTGAAAGAATAAAAACACACACATACAAAAGGTACAGTGAAGGCATTTGGAGGTACATTTTGAGAACCCCCAAAGCCCTACCGTTACTCACAAGTGAATATTCAGCACAACCTGAATGACAAAAAGAAAAAAGCAAAAGAAAAGAAGAAAAAAAAGACATCCGTTGTTAATTCTTCACCTCTTAGTCCTGGTATTAAAAACAGGTAATTTGAGTTAATGACTATGGAAAGAAAATCATTCCAAATTAAATTAATTAATTTAGGAAAATCATTCCAACATCGTCTAAATAAATTATTCCCAACTAGTTAACTTGGATTAAATGTGTTATACTATGTGAATGTCACAAGATGAAATCCAGAACTGGGGCTAAGCTCTAAACTGGAAAAGCAAAACAAAACACCAAAACCCAAATGTGAAATGATAAATCTTCTGATCAGTTCCCATTGCTCAGTGCTGTGAAGTTTCTTTTCTAGTAACATGGCAAAAATGCCTGTTAGAAGACCAGGGGGATTACAGAATGTGTCCCCTCTTTATGTACAGAACCCCCTAAGGAGTTCTTTTGCAGGGGATGGAGAACTCAAGTGGTAAGATGAAAAATGTTGCCTACCGTAAAGTTATTCTGAGAGAAAGAAAACTTTTCCAGATGAAATTCCCTGGAAGGATGAAATGGGACAGGATGGTGTTTACTTTTTCCTCTGAACCGAGTTCCCTTTCCATTTTGAACCAGAGTGAAAGTATTCCTGCATTGAGCAGGGGGTTGGACTCGATGGCCTTGTAGGCCCCTTCCAACTCTACTTTTCTATGATTCTATGATTCTATGATTCTACTGCCAATAATGGAGGCAGAGTGTGGCAAGAAAGAAAGATAATCCATTTAGAGCTTTAACGGTTAAAACCAACACCTTGAATTGAGCCCGGAAGACAATTGGCAACCTTCTGTCTGCTCCCGCTATAATGGAGTTTTCCTGAATTCTGCCACACCGAGAGCCAGTGTGGCGTAGTGGTGAGAGTGTTGGACTGGGACTCAGGAGATCCGGGTTCTAGTCCCCGCTCGGCCATGAAACTCACTGGGTGACTTTGGGCCAGTCACTGCCTCTCAGCCTAACCTACCTCACAGGGTTGTTGTGAGGATAACATGGAGAGGAGGAGGAGGACTATGTAAGCCGCCTTGAGTTCCTTTCAGGAAAAAAGGCGGGGTATAAATATAATAAATAAATAAATAAAAAATAAATGGAAACCACCAGCGCTTGGTATGAACCTGTGCTCAGTAGGGCATAAGAGACCTTGCTGCAGGGTCCTCAGGGTGGCCACCCTGGAGCTGCGGAATGCCCTTCCACAGGCTGTATATTTCATAGATTTCATAGAGTTGGAAGGGGCCTGCAAGGCCATCGAGTCCAACCCCCTGCGCAATGCAGGAAACTAGAGGAGGGGTCTCCCGTCCAAGTAATAACCAGGCCTGACCCTGCTTAGCTTTCCACGCTCAGACAAGCTGAGCCAGCATAAGCCATTTGGCAACCTCCCTTCCAGCCATTTGGCAACCTCCCTCAAGATGCTCTTGATTCAAAGTGTCCTCAGTTGCAACCTATAGTTTGTTATTCTGCTGTTTTATTGCTGATTTGATTGTGTTGGAAATTCTATTTTCTATTCTATTCTGTTCTATTGGATCCTTTTAAACTGGTTTTTATTGTTTGTTCTGGATTTGCTTTATCATTAACCACTTTGACACCATCGGCAAAAGGTGGTGTAAAAGGTCTGTGAATGAATAAACAGGCTCAGACACAACCCCTTTTTCAGTGCTGGACTTCAGTATTCTTCACATGGAGGCCTCTGAAACATTTTTTTACAGTAATGGCTTGGGAACTCAGTTTATGGTTGTGGTGATCCTCATAAACAGCCACACTAGATGTGACAGCTACGTGAGAAGATCACTTGCTACACGGTGGCTGTTTTCCATCCTGTCTTTGTAAATGTTGATACTTACTGGTCAATGGTAGAAATATGGTTAAAATGAGTCATCCAAAATTACTGAAGAAACTTGGTGGTTCTGGAAAAGAACCAGTAACATTGCAACCCTATACCCACTTATCTGCCAGTATGCCTCATTGAATTCAATGGGACTTACTTCTGAGTAGGCATGTCTATAATTGCATTGTTCTTCTCAAAAATGATTGGGTCACAATAATTTTTTATACAGTTGGATATGGGCCATGTCAAAAATCAATTCCTTTCTGGTGATGAAAATAGGATTACATTTGGTCATTACTGAAGGCATAAGTATATAAATAAGAACATAAGAACAGCCATGCTGGATTAGACCAAAGGCCTATCTTAGGGGTCCCCAACTTATTTGGGTCAGTAGGCACATTTGGAAGTTGTTGGTGCTCTCACAAAATGGCTGCCATAGGGGCGGGGTCTTGCACACTCATAAAATGTCTGCCATGGTGGGCATCACCAGTCACAAAACACTCATTTTCCAGAAGGCAAACTGGCGAGTCTAAAAGAAAAGTAATTTGCCCAAGAACCTAAGTCCTCCAAGGCAGAGGTGGGGTCTGAGCTCCAAAACAGAAAACCACTCTTTTGAACCCCAATAAAGATGGTGCTGGAGGTTAGAACTTCACTTTGCAGCATGCCAGCCTCTCAATTAAAAAATAATAATTAAAAAAACTTAAGAAATAAAATAAAAATCAGGAGGGGCACGGAGCCTGGTGAGCACCAAGAAAGGTGTCTGCGGGCACATTGGTGCCCACACAGGCACCACATTGGAGGCCCCAGGCCTATCCAGTCTAGCACCTTGTTCCCATAGTAGTTAACTGGATGCCTATGGAAAGCCCACAAGCAGGACGTGAATGCAATAGCACCCCCCCACACACACACATGTGCTCCCCAGCAACTGGTATTGAGAGGCAAACTGCCTCTGATAGAAGTAGTATATAACCATCATGACTAGTAACCCTTGATAGCCTTATCCTCCATGAATTGGTCTAATACCCTTTTAAAGCCATTTAAGTTGGTGGTCCTTGTCACATCTTGTAGTAGCAAATTCCATAGTGCAGGAATTTAGTTCAGGAATCAGCCCCAGCCAGCATGGCCAATGTTAAGGGATTGTGGGAGTTGAAGTCAAAAACATCTGGAGGACACCAGGCCAGGTTGCCTACTTAGCCCTGACATAATTTTACTATGTGCTAAGTACTTCAGTTTACCTGTCCTGAATCTTCCACCACTCAGCTGTCTTCTAGTATTATGAGGGAAGGAGAAAAATGTCTCTCTATCCTTTCTCTGTATGATGCATAATTTTATGCACCTCTATCATGATGCCCCCCCTTACTTGCCTTTTTTCTAAGCTAAAACCCCCAAACATTGTAACTTTTCCTCATAGGGGAATTGCTCCAGCTCATTGACCATTTTGGTCATTTGGCTGTGAGATTTACCAGTTAAGTGTCAACATTTCCCAAGGAGCCTCCTTCAGAATTTCCAACAGATGTCAACGTCCCCCAAATTTCTGACATTTCCCTAAAACAAAACATGCTGCTTCACTTGCAGTAATGTCAATGAATTCAGAAACGAACCGTCTCAGCTTTTCAGTCACTTTTTCGAGTTCTTCCTGAGCACGTCTCAGTTCTACTTCAAGATATTGGCGTGTAGAATCAAATTCTGTTTCAAGCATTTCCAGTTTGTGAGTTGTGTAGGAGAGACGCTTGCGAAGTTCCCCCTTCTGTTCCTGCAACGTGCTGGAAGGACAAATATTGCTGCTGATTAACACTTCTACAGAGGTCCTAGCAAGAGAATTGGTCACAGCCTCATAAATCATACAGCTTTAGAGCAGTATAATGAATAATAGACCTTAATTATTAGTGCTCAGCATTCCTGTCATTCAAATTATTGCTGTCTTCCTGTGGATCAAAAATTACAGGTTTGCTATATGACCTTTGGAAAGTTAAAGATGCCACCAACGTTACTTCTTGGACTTTGCTCACAAACATATGAAATGGCCTTATTCCAAGTCAGACCATTGGTGCATCTTGCCCAGCACAATCTAGCGCAGGGGTGTTCATAGGTTCATAGATCATAGAGTTAGAAGGAGCCTACAAGGCTATTGAGTCCAACCCCCTGCTCAATGCAGGAAACTAGAGGAGGGGTCTCCCATCCAAGTAATAACCAGGCCTGACCCTGCTTAGCTTTCCACGCTCAGACAAGCTAAGCCAGCGTAAGCCACCACTTTCAGCCTGAGGGCTGAATTCAATTTCAGAGAAGCTCTTAGGGGCCACATTCCACAGTGGTGGGCAGGGCTGAAGGCAAAACAGGGTGTGCCCAAAGGCAAAAGGGGTGGCGCTAAAATATCAAAAATGTCAGCATATTGTAGCTTAAAGCTCTTATTGCCAGTAACTAAGTCTTAGGAGAGGCATTCCAACCTTTTAGAATTATTTAAAATTAGTCCACAGACCATTTACATTTTGTTACAAATAAAAGGAAAATGCAAATGCAAGGAAAAATATGTGCGTGTAACAGCAAGGGACAGCAGTTGCACAAACTTAATGTTAAACGAGCAGAATCAAGGACCAGCATTTATGAGCATCTTAGGTCTAAAACTGTATTTTAAAACATAAAACTGTATTTTAAAACTGTATTTTAAAACGCTTCCAGACATAATAGAGAGATAGCACCACATGTGAACGACCAGAATAGGATGCCAAAACTGGCTGAATCAGTTTTGCTCTGTATGTATCCATTTTTCAATATCTCCAAAATCACAAGTGCAGAGTTTTAAAGCAATGGGTATTCCACCATATCAGGGGAGTTGCTAGCTGGTACCGAAAAGATCCGGCCCGCAGGACAAAAATAAAAATAAAAATGCACAAATATTCATATGCTAATTTACATATGCTCTAAAGTCTCTCTCTATGTGTGTGCCTTTAAAGGAGCCTGTCTCCTAAGGACACCCATATTTGTAAAAAGGGATGTATGGACAGGGGAGAGGAAGGCATTTGATTTCAGGAAAAAACCTCAGGCAGAAAGATTTGGTGGGGGGGGCAGCAGGAGGTGAGGCACATGTGGGCAAAAAACCAGCTAATCCAGGGGGATCCGATGCAACAGAGATCATCAGGGCCCCTGTACCTTGATTTCAGCAAGTGCCCATGGACAGCAGGGTGGTGGGGCAGAGGGCCTCCCAGAGACTCGAGGCTCCAAATGAAAGATTCAGGGCTCCAGCTCTTAGTGGGCTACTCCCTAACACTGTCTCTGCTCCATATCAGCCTTCTAGTAATCAGGACTGCATCATATTAAATTCCAGCCAATGTGAAAGCCACACAGTATTTTTGGGATAGTCAGATTTTGGTAAGATTCCGTGCTATTCAAAAGCTTGCTGCCTTATCAACACAATTAATGCTTTTTTTTGGGGGGGGGACTACACTTTTTTTTTTTTTTAAAGCATAATCAGCCGAACCATTCTGGTTCCCGTGCAGTGCCAGCGTTAGCAGTTTTGATACTTGACGTAGAAAGTCAAATTCATATACAGGCACATGCTGGAATAGAGCTTCATTAAAAAAGAAAAAGAAAAAAAAGGTACCCAGAGGTGGAGGTTGCAAACAGCAAAATGACATTCTCTCTGGAAATTGCTGCCTGAAGCAGACTGCCTCACCTCATTGCATCATAAGGCCAGCCCTCATTCAAAGTTTATTACAGGCAGAAGAGGTAAAGGGAATGGCTGCAGCAATGAAACGATCGTTCGGTTTCACATGCAGAAATATTTTCTAACAGAAGAGAGGTGAGGCTGGAAACAGTGGAGGCTCGTGCCGCCAATGTCAGTGGGGCGTGTATGGGAAAGTCTGAACTTTCAAGGAGCTATCCGAGGTGCTGAACCCTATCCTCCAAATAGCTCCTTTGAAGTTCAGACTGAAACCCGGAGTGGATATACTGCCCCACTGATATTGGAGCCACCAGCCACTGCTGGCATTACAAAAGAAGTGGAGACCCTCGCATCACTTCTACGCAATCCGAGTTTGACCTTGGCCGAAATGGCATCCTTTATTCTGTTCCCAATTGGAAAAACTGAGAAAATGGCTACTTGTCTCTTACACTTTTCCTTTGAAACCCCCCCCCCCCAAAGTTGCTTCCCCCTTCTCTTTCCCATGAGGATGGTTTGGACACATTAACGTAATGTATAGAAAGGTTAAAGCAATGGGAGGGTCATAGCTTAGTAATAGGATGATGCCTACCTGTAGACGGTACCCACGCCTTGGCTCTCGAGCCGAAGGACAGCAGGTAGCAAGACTGGGAAAGCCTCCTGACTAAAGCATTAGATCACGCTTCCCCAATCTGGCGCAGTTCAACACATCTGGAGGGCGCCAGGTTGGGGAGGTCTGCCTTAGAGTGTTGCGGTGAATCAGAATGGATAATGGTGGGCTAATGCTGAAATCCCAGGCACATGGGAGTAAGTGCCATTGAACACAGCGGGACTGACTTCTGAGCAAACATGCGCAGGACTGTGCTGCACGCGGACCATTTGCCTGATTCCATATTAGATCATTTTCAATGTACAAGTGGGACCTGCAAAGAAACGTGGCAGCACGGAGGGCTCCCTGTTCAGGATTCCAGGCACTCCGTTCCATTCTCCCCACACTGGTCTTCCATTTCCCCCCTCCAACTGGTCAGCCAGCATTCCATGGCCACTCAGCATGCTCAGTCCTCACTGGGCGGCTCCCCCTGTTGCTCAAAGAATGTTTGCCCTTCTAGACACCTCCGGGTTCCCCCCTCCCCAAGCCTGCTTATACCTTCCCTTCATGCATTTTGGCTCCATAAGCAAATGGCACTCATAGCCTGAACATCGAAAATAGAATGATATACGGCCATGTGGAATAACTATACTAGTGTAAACTGGGCACATACACAGAGGCTTACATGAGCATTGGCAGCCCTTTCCTAGTCATACCTTAAAAAATAGGTATCACAAGTGATTGGGAAAATAAACAATCTGCAAAATCCTCACATGGAAGCTATATTCCCCCCCAACTGAATTTTTAATGTATTTATTAAACCTCTTATGCATTGCAGCCCTGAGCTCATGAGAGAGAAGAACGTAAGAAGAGCCCTGCTGGATCAGGCCAAGGGTCCATCTAGTCCAGCATTCTGCTCACACAGTGGCCAACCAGCTGCCCACGGGATCCCACAAGCAGGACAGGAGTGCAACAGCACCCTCCTGCCCACGTTCCCAAGAAACTGGTGTACAGAGGCCTCTGATACTGGAGGTAGCATATAGCCACCAGGACTAGTAGCCACTGATAGCCTTCTCTTCCAGGAATTTGTCCAATCCCCCTTTAAGGCTGTTCAGATTGGTGGCCAGCACTACATCTTGTTGGAGGATATTGGAAAAAGAGTCGGTCCTATACTGGTTAGGACGAAGCAGTTTTCCCCCTTATGTGCAGCCTGGTTATTGAAACTGGTTATCACCATGTGGGCTGCTAAACCCTGCTAAAGGGCTTTTTAAAATGAAACGGATTGTCCAAACAAGGTTTAAAACTAATAAAGACATTTATTAGTTTTACTTACAGTCCGTTTATTCATATATGCAGGATGCATATAGGCAGATTAGTGTATTTGGTGATAAGAGTCCGCTTCATTGGAGTTCACTGGCTGAAAGCCAGCTCAGACCGTGTGTCCATCAGGTTGGGGAGGGAGGGAGAGAGAGAGAGAGAGAGAGAGAAGAGAAAGAGAGAGCTGGCCACAGAGAGGCAGGAAGTAGGGAGGAGGGGTCACAAAACATGCACCCTGGGGATTGTTCAATTAACCCTTTCCTCCCAGGTTGCATTATGTCGTTGATTTAAGCAGGCAATATTACAATTTCCAACACATCTTGTGGAAACGAATTCCATAGCTTACCTATGCACTGTGTGAAGAAGGAATTCCTTTTATCTGTCCTGAATCTGCCACCAATCAGCTTCCTGGGATGACCCCTTTGGGTTCTAGTATTCTGAGAGAGGGAGAAAAATGGCTCCCTGTCCACTTTCCATAGATGTAAAAATGCCACTGAAGCAGGAGTAGCAGAAGCGATATACCAGGGGTGTTGAACCTCTTCAAGCCCTGGGGTTGAATTCCATTTCAGAAAAGCTCCCAGAGGCCGCTCACTGGGGGTGGGTGGGAACTCTGCACAAAAGCTTGGAAACCAACAAATAATTGTTGGGAGAAAGTGGGTGGATGGGGCCAGAAGAAGGGGAGTGGCCATCTGGAGAATGCTGGAAGGCTGGCTTAGAACCCAAGGAGGGCCAGATTTGCACCCCTGCTGTATAACCACAAAATGATGGGCACAATTCAGCCAAAATGCATCACTGCGAAGAACCATTGATTTCAATAGGTGAGACATACCTATTTGGATGGGAGGGATGAATGGGCACATCAAATAGAAATGCATTTTGATTTTAGGGGAAGAGCAGCCGCTCAGTGGTAGAGCACATGCTTTGCATGCAAGAGGTCTAAGGTGCCAAGGAGAGGATACAAGAATGCCACGTGCAAGTTGGCCAGATGACAGCAGCCCGCTTGGCCTCACCTCAGCGTGGCCAGTCATCGCCTTCCTCAGACAATCAGGTGGTGGCTTGAGGGAGAAGTGATGCTTGACCTGAGCAAACTAGGGAGGGAATTTCTTCCCTCTGGTCCACGCACTGCCTAGAAATAGAGCAGGTGCTCCATGGCCTACCTTCTCACCCACACTCTTCTCGCTGACTGGGTTCAGAAAATACGATAGCCCACACTCGAGGGTTGAGCAGTGGGTTTTCGTTGAGCTGTGGGTTGCTGTTGAAATGTAGGTTATCATGTTGTCTGAGCCCAGTCAAGATAACAAACCACGCTGAACAAGCCACAGTTCACAACCCAACAACAAACCATGGCTTCTCTTCATGGGTTGTTTGTGATTAACAACCCATGGTTTGTTAGCACAGCTGGGTTCAGACAACACGATGACCCATGGTTCAACAGCAACCACACTAGACCCATACTCAACTCTTGAGCTATACTGGCTAGGGCATGCTGGGCATTGTAGTCCAACACATCCGGAGGGCACCAGGTTGGGGAAGGCTGCTATAGAATTAGTGTTAGTTGCTGGTTGACTGGCCTGGAGAGGCATTTTACCAGGGATCGTCGCTGGAGTTCATGGGAAGTCACCACTGCAAACTAGGCCAGCTCCAACCATCCTGGGTTTTCAGTGGCTACTAAAAGCATACTTTTTCCAACAAGCACTCCCAAGAAGATAATCTTATCTTCTGTATACAGTCATATTATACCGTATGTAATCATTTAATTATGATCTTGTACTGCATTGTTTTGTGCATTACTTAGGAATTTCTACTAATGGAAGTGATTCAGAAATAAATAATAGGCCTCTCTGGTTTTCACCAAAGAAATGGCAAGTTCTGAGTTATTTGCATTTCCCCTCCCCACCCACTACCCACCCCCAATAAGGAATTAATTCCATTTGCAATTTCAAAGCAACTACAATTGTCTTCAGGTATCCTACAGTGTGAAAATGCCTTAAAACAGGGTGTGTGCTTGCAGTGTTCCTGACCATTTCCCTCCGATGCCAATGACAAAATGGTGACAAATCATAACGGCAAAACTTAATGGCAGGTCCAAAAGGCCACCCATTTCAAGCAATTTCTTCCAAGCCACTTTGCTCTCAGTTGTCCTGATTTGGAGTCCTGTGTGTACAGCTGTTCAGTTCAGAGGCAGGGTAAGCTCTGCCCTTGAACAACCTTTCAATAGTATGATCTTCACTGAAGTGAATGGAGAAGCCATTGTGAACTGCAGAGCTCTCTCTTTATGTGCGTCCACAAGGATATGCTGGACAGCGGTGAATGGGGATATCCTGGGGCTGATTCAGGACTGTGCTTTCAGAGTGTTGGACCTGATGTAAACATAGAATCATAGCTCATAGAATCATAGAATAGTAGAGTTGGAAGGGGTCTATAAGGCCATCGAGTCCAACCCCTTGCTCAATGCAGGAACCCAAGCCAAAGCATCCCCGACAGATGGCTGTCCAGCTGCATCTCGAATGCCTCCAGTATGGGAGAGCCCACAACCTCCCTAGGTAGTTGGTTCCATTGTCGTATATGCTTTAATGGTCAGGAGGTTTTTCCTGATGTCCAGGCGGAATCTGGCTTCCTGTAACTTGAGCCCATTATTCCATGTCCTGCACTCTGGGATGGTTAAGAAGAGATCCTGGCCGTCCTCAGTGTGACAACCTTTCAAGTACCTGAAGAGTGCTATCATATCTCCCCTCAGTCTCCTCTCTCCTCTTTTGAAGGCTAAACAGGCCCACTTCTTTCAGTCTCTCCTTATAGGGCTTTGTTTCCATTCCCCTGATCATCTTTGTTGACCTCCTCTGAACCACTTCCAGTTTGTCTGCATCCTTCTTAACAGGGCCGGTGCTACCATTAGGCCAACTAGGCAGCTGCCTAGGGCGCAGGGCTAAAGGGGGCACCAGAAACGCCTTGAAAAAAATACAGCGCTCTCAAGTGGGAGGGGCGCGCGCTAAATATCTTATTTTGCCTAGGGCACCAAACTGCCTTGCACCGGTCATGCTTCTTAAAATGTGGTGCCCAGAACTGGATGCAATATTCAAGGTGAGGCCTAATCAGTGCTGAGTAGAGGGGAACTAGTACTCACGATTTGGAAGCTATACTTCTATTAATGCAGCCCAAAATAGCATTTGCCTTTTTTGCAGCCACATCACATTGCTGGCTCATATTCAGCTTGTGATCTAAATAGTGGTGCAGTTACTGAATTTTAGATCCTGGACTTAATGGTCTTATTGGGTCCCCCTTTAGACAGCCATGTGTATTACTTAGATGTGAAACACACAACTAACATTTCTCTTCTCCCCATGCCAATCCATGGGCAGTATCCAATGGTGTCATTCTGCAAACACAAATAGTGCTAGCAGAGCTCTGGAGAACTGTTTCATTGTGCAAGCAGTTGTGCAATGGGTTGCATAACAGGTTGGGCAAGCCTAACACAACGGTTTGCACAAATGTAACTTTAGTTGGATTCTCCTCTTGCGCATAGTTTGGAACCTACTTTCTGATAGCGCAAAGTCATTTGCGCAAGTGGAATGACATTGTTGGAAATGACCGCATGCTTCAAATCTGCTTCTTCATTCCTGTTATGTTAGAACAACAACAATAATAACAGTATTTGCTAACCCTGTTTAAAAAAAAAACACAACACCTCTGAGCACGTGCAGCTTTGCATTTCAGCAGTGGAGGCTGGTGGTGGCGCCAATGTTAGCAAGGCTGTGTATCTACATCAGATTTCAAGCTGAACTTTTAAGGAGCTCTCCATGGTGCTGTACCCTATCCCCCAAATAGGTTTGGCACTATGGATAGCTCTGCAAAAGTTTGGAGTAAAATCCGGAGTGGATGCACAGCCCCGCTGACGTTGGACCCACCAGCCTCCGCTGCATTTTAGACTAACTTAAATCATAGCAGCATCATGACTACAGGAATAAAATAGAGTTTGCTTCTGCTGCCCTCATCACCTGCCGCTCTCTGGGTGGTGGAATATGTTTTGTGGGGGCTGGCCTGCGGGGCCCTGGACTCCAGCCCCAAAGACTAGGCCTCGCAGCACCACTGCATAAGCCCAAGGACCAGGAACACATCCCGATCCATTCTGAATGTCCTTAAATAAACTCATGGATGTGGCGGGCTGCTTCTTTTAAACAGTAGAATCTTTACATCCATTAAAAGAGGACTGAACTAGAAATCGCTGCCATGACTGTAAAACCACACTCCCGGAAATAATGTAATGTTTAGCTGACCTTTAAAAAAAGGGAAAAAAACACACCCACAATCCAGTACATTTGTAATGTGTGCTGACAGTTGTGCTCTGTTTAACACACGGAGCATACTCAGTGCAGCCAAGTGCAAAGAACAAACGCTTGCCCATTAAATTGTGAGCCTGGATCCTGGGTTGCTTTTCAAAACGTGCAAAATCATCACAGGTGGGGTCTGATGTGAAACACTTTATCAGCCACCTCACTTTGATGCATCCCACTCAATGGGACATTCTGCTCGATGGGTCTATTTTCATGGATGAAGTCTCAGCGCCAAATTACACACTAGAGCAGTGGAGCCACTTGCTTCAACCTGGGTCTGCTCCAGTGAGGGATGGATGATTGCCCTCCTGCATGCCCCCAAAGCACTCAAGGTCTTTCGAGGGTTCCAATGGAACCCCCAAGCAGCCCCATGGAGCACCTGCTGCTCCTTTCTCCTATTTCCCCCAATGTTTAACTTGGGGAAGAAGATGTGGGTGGTGGTGGGGCAGTGGGTAGGTGAGACTTGGACTTGACTACACTTCCCAGGATTCCTGGCGGGAAAAGCTGGCCCACGCTCATTTGCTGTCAAGGGGGAAGCCCCTGGAGACAAATGTTGCAGGAGTGTCTTTTCCCATCAGGGATTCTTGGACTTGTAGTCAATCCCCGGTGATAAAGGGCAGTGCTTTGTCTCTATGGGAACATCTGCTTTTGCATCTGCTTTCATCACAAGATGTAGTGACTAGTGATGGCCACCAATTTGGACAAGATGTAATGCTGGCCACCAATTTGGAGGGCATTAAAAGGGGATTGGACAAATTCATGGAGAATAAGGTTATCAATGGCTACTAGTCCCGATCCGCTATATGTCACCTCCAGTATTGGAGGCAGTATGCCAATGTACTCCAGTTGCTGGGGAACATGGGCAGGAGGGTGCTGTTGCACTCCTGTCCTGCTTGTGGGATCCCGTGAGCAGCTGGTTGGGCACTGTGCACACAGAATGCTGGGCCAGATGGACCCTTGGTCTGATCCAGCAGGGCTCTTCTTTTGTTCTTACCTCTGCCTCTCCTTTCTTCTTGGGCCCAAGACATTTTGCTGCCTGAGGCGAAGGACAAGATGGTGCCCTCCCCTTCCCATTCCAGGTACAAAATCCAGCTGGACTGGCAGTTGAAACTTACTTCAGCACTTGCAACGGGATAATGCCCAACTAGGGATGGGCAAATCTGCCAGTTTCGCCTTCTCCCACATGCAGTTTTTTTTTAAAAAACCTCACAGTTCTTCTCTCCCAGATATGAAGACTGTGCAAATTTTGGTAAATCCCTATAAAAAAAATATGAACTGAAAAAATGAACTAAAAAAAAATAAAAATGAAAATGAAACAAAATTCTCACCCATCTGCACCAGCCAAAGTCAATAGGTACAGCTATTCCCAGCATGGAGAGGACCATGATGTACCTGCCTGCCACATAGATGTCAAAGATAAGGAGCCTGTCAGAAAAAAAGAGGTGGCAACCCTAATTCAGCATTGACATGGTTGAATATACAGGAATTCAAACCCAGACTTTTAAGAGCAAAGCACTGGGCCTGGATGGATGAATCCCTCTGTTTCAGTTTCTCCCACGTTTCAACGTTATTAATCGCAAGTCCCCCCCCCCCCCCAAATATGGACAATTTGGCAAATTTTGGTTAAATTCTGATCAAAACCAAACTGAAACAAAATTCTCACCCCTCCCTGGATCCACCATACCTGAGGCAGCAAGCTAGTTTAAGGGGCCCGCCCAGGACAGAATGTGTGGCATACCCAGCTCTGTCCTCCAACAAAGAGGAACATGCAGAGAGTTTCAATTCAAATTCTCAACCCATCACTAGCTCTGATCACATATAAAGCAGGGACTCTGTCTGTGTGTGTGTGTGTGCATGTGTGTGTGTGTGTGTGTGTGTGTGCGCACGCGCTGTTTTTAGAGCCAAAGGGACAGAGTTCAGCTAGGGCTGTCAAGTTTTCAGTCAGCTACTGTAGCTGTGCTATTCATAGCAGCTTCCTCTGCGGACATTATCAGGTGAAAATGCTTATTGCCACGCTGTGCAAATTTTTAAATTTCTTCAAATGAAGCTGCTGTTAAAGGCAGCAGAGCTTGTCAGGGTGGCTGGGTATTTGAATAGGTCATTTGGTAAGCAAAGCAAAGATAAGATAAGGTGAAGAATATATTTAAGAATCTTTTCATAGAACCGTCATTTGCATGCGCATGTGTGCGGGCATGTTTTTGATTTATAAATTGCTCTTCTGTAGACTTCAGAGAACTTCAGGAAATAAAGGAAATCTTAAAATGAAAATCTTAAAAACGAATAGCAAAGATAAAACAGTACATTTCAGCTTAGTACGTTTTGTGCCAGATTGTTAAAAGAATGCACAAGAGCACAGAGACAACTATTTATCTCAAGGAGCGCCTCCAGCAACATCAAGTAGGCCGCTCAACAAGGTCTGCCACGAACGGCCTTCTCCTTATCCGATCTGCCAGAGCAGCCAGGCTGGTGGGGACTAGGAAGAGGGCCTTCTCTGTGGCGGCCCCCACATTATGGAACTCCCTCCCTTAGTGACCTTCGCCATGCCCACTCCGTGATGAGCTTCCGCCGTGCATTAAAAACATGACTGTTCAGGCGGGAATATGGGGTGGGTTAGGTTTTTAAAAGAATTTTTTATATTGTTTTAATTATTATATTTTATTATATTGTTTTATTGTATTTTAATTGTACAT
Source organism: Shinisaurus crocodilurus (assembly GCA_021292165.1). Lineage (NCBI taxonomy): Eukaryota > Metazoa > Chordata > Lepidosauria > Squamata > Shinisauridae > Shinisaurus > Shinisaurus crocodilurus. The sequence goes on from CM037876.1 coordinate 293,174,584, forward strand.
CGCCCAGGGTGGCCGGGTGACCGGCCAGATGGGCAATTAATAAATATAATAAATAAATAAATAAATATTGAGGGGAGGGGGTTGGCTCTCCACAGGTAATGTTCCAGCACAGAAGTGGTCTTCCCTTGAGGTTTAGCTGATCTTGTGTCTAATGAAGTCGGCTCTCGCCTTGTCTATGGAATTGCATATTTGGATCTCATTCAGTTTCACTAGGCTCAAAACACTCTAACTTCCAGCAGAATATGAATCTTCAGGTCTAGCTCCAACAGAGCTGCATCTCTACCCTCAAACCACCCGTCTTAAGATTCCTGCAGGGTGGGCCGCCAAAACATAAAATACAAATTAGGTAACCACATGTCGACCCCAAAATTCCAGGGGTGCTTGCCTCAGTTATGTAGATATTTTAAAAATAGCTTGTAAAAAGAGTCACTCCCTACATTTCTGGAGGTGGTACCTCCACTGACCACCTAGGGCAGAGGTGGGCAGATCTGATAATACTTATACATCTCTGGGTGATTTACAGTAGATCGGCAAGGATTTCTGACTCTGAAAAATTTAATAATAATAATAATAGCAGCAGCAGAATCATTCTCACCACCTCCTGCAAGTCTGATTTTGGCCAAACTTGACCAGGATATAGACACAGTTGTAAGAAAGAGGAAATAAGAAAGAGGAAATAAAAGGTGTTTTAGGGTGCAATCCTATGGCCTCTTGACCTTGTCTGGAGGGCCACAGGATAGGTCGGAGTCCCTGCTGTGACCTCAGAAAAGCCTTCTGAGGTCACAGCGCGGACTTCACCCGTGGGAGGCCTTCCCCCCCCACGCGCTTGCAGCTGGTGCAGTTCTTTCTGTTGCAGCTGGGCTCTGAAGATGGAAGACCGTCTTCAGAATTTACTTTATTATTTATTTATTTACTATCTTTGTTTACCGCCCATCAACCGAAAGGCTCCCTGGGCGGTTTACAAAGAGAAACAAGATTAAAAAAAAAGTTACCTTAAAAACAAAATAACATAAAATAAAATGCAGAGCATTGGCATGGGGGGGGGCGGCATTCCCGGGGTGGGGAGGGGCGAGGCACCACCGTCTTCCGCTGAATCCAGGCGGTGCCTCAGCCTCTCCTCCTCGCGAGGAGGGGTAAAACATTTAGATGGCTGAAATCGACCGTCTAAATCAGTGTTCTCCAACCTTGGGTCCCCAGATGTTTTTGGCCTACAACTCCCAGCATGCCCCAGCCAGCTATGCTGCCTGGGGCATGCTGGGAGTTGTAGGCCAAAAACATCTGGGGACCCAAGGTTGGAGAACACTGGTCTAAATGCTTTGGTGGAAGGTGAAGGGCATGCAGCGGCAATCCTTGCCTCCACGCTCCTCCCGCCTTCCGTTGGATGCCCATAATCCTCCAAGCTCAAAGGGTTACGGGCACCCACATTGGATGGGGCTGCCTATGAAAATAAATAGATATAAAATAAAAAAAATTAGTAGTGTTTCAATAACACTACCGTTTAAATAAAAAAATCAGCAGTGTTTTAATCAATAATAATTTTAAAAAACCGATCGGGGGGGGGAAATACTATCCTTGTCAAATCTTGATCGTTTTATTTGCTGTTATTATGCTGCTCTGCATATGATGAGACACAAGAGAGGGATTTGTGAAAGGCCGCAAAACAAACACACAAGAAAAACAAAAACCTTGGGCCAGGCCTGGGGCTGAGTTCTAATCTCTTGACTTCACCCTCGGGCAGATGGATTCTGAGATCCACCATTTATGCCGCTAGTCTTAGACTAAAGAATAATCTACATTGTTTTTGTCCTGTAGGGAGCATCAAAGGAGCAGGTCAGGCCTGTAGCCATATCAGTCAGCACCAGCTTTGACTTTTATAAAAATCACAGGAGACAGGCCCATAGCCAGCCTGAAGGTTCTGGGCGGGGTGCCCAAAAAGTAGGGGGGGGCAGTTTATTTTGTCTGCAGGTCTTTTGAAGACAAAATTGTAAACTGTTTTTATTTAATCATTATTTTTGCAACCATACTGCAATTTATGTACATTCAAAAATTTTCACTAAGCAACTTCAACAATTGTTACAGTTCTTGCTACCAATTAACAAAAAAAGGTAAAAATTCAAGAATAATCCACTAGTAGGAAATCAAGAGTAAGCTACAACAGGAATATTCTTATCATATAATTACATAGTTGGAAGGGGCCATTTAGGCCATCAAGTCCAATCCAGGTATTTTCTGCCCAGTCATCTGTCAAGATCATTTTGAATTTTGTTTCTGTCTTCTAAGGTATTAGCTGTCCCACCCAATTTTGTGTCATCTGCAAATTCGATAGGCATTCCACCCACCTCTTGAACGCCACTGCCTGTTGGGTTTTCCTGCTATGGAATCCTAACGATCAGTGATCTGAGTTTATTAAAATGCACTTTCCTAAAGTCTATGGGAGTTTACGAAGATGTTTTGATGGTGCTTCATTGTCAGCAGATTCACACGCTTCCTTGGCTGCATTAAAATTGTTGTTGAAATCAGTGTAATTTTGCAGTTCCTGCAACTGCCTCCCAACAAAGTCAATAACTTTAAATGCTGCCTCGACATCCAGATTCTTCTGCTGCAGCAGTGATGTTACAGGTTTCAGATATCCCAGTACTTTTAGCATCATTTCAGTAAGAAAGGGAAGAGAAAGACTACTGATCTGATTGAGCAATCAAATAGCTTCAGTTTTTAGATGGCAAAATTGTTCACAAGGGGAAGATGCACTGATTAATTTGAGTGTGGAAACAATGGATTCTTCACCTGAATGTATAACCGTGACGGAATCCAAGTGTCCAGTCCATCATTGAACCAACAGGTGTTTTAAAGAACTGCCTGTATAAATTTGAGCAACACGCTCCTTCTTTTTAAAAAATGTATAATTGTTTGTATAAGTCAAAATATTCCTTCAGCTCAGGTATAACTTCAATTGCATGTACTATTAGGAGTATGCGGGCAGATTCCACTGTGGCACTGCCCAAAAATAATAGCATCTGTACCTTTAAGAAGAAAAACAAAGGCTTTCCTGTTGGTTGCCTAAAATGTCCATAATAAATTTCAGTATTTGTTTGTAAAAGATTTAGGGGGCAGAGAAAGTTTTGGGCAGGCCTGCCTCCCTGCTATGGGACCCACAGGAGATGGAAATGATGCTCAGACTCCAGTAGATCAAGGCAACTGCTTGGAAACACACCCAGGACTCTGCATTCGGCCACAGGGTGAAGTGTTCCTGGATTCTCTGTGTGCATCTACGGGATTTTAATGGCTGGTGTTGTTTAATTGTTGCAATCCACTGTAAGCCACCTCGAGGGTCATTTGATCGCAAGGTGGGATATAAAATATAAATTGAGTTTTAATAAGCAGCATGCTGGCTGCCAGTATGCTGGTTACACAGAACCTGAGGTGTTTTGTTTTTGGAAGGAGCAATCCTATGGCCCCTAGACAGCTTCTGAGGGGCCATGGGGAATTCCACATTCCCAGCTCTGAGGGTTGAGACAGTGCTCCAACCCTGGAGGGAGAATACGCAATCCGACCCCCCCCCCCCTGTCCCCTTGCAGCCGGCACAGAAAGAAATGCACAGGCCGCCTCTCCGAGGTCAGGAAAGCAACCTCGGAGTGGGGGAGAAGGGGGGGGCTTTTGGGTGGCAGGGAGGGGAGGAAGCTGGGGAGGCCAGAATACGAGGTATCCCAAAGCTGCTCCAACCGCCTTCCCTGCCCCTCCAAGATGCCCTGGCTAGAGGGGGGAAAGGCCCATCTAGCAAAATATGCAGAGCGAGAGGATGGGAAGGCAAGGATCGCTCCCACCACTCCTCCCACTCTGCATGTCAGCCTCCAAGTTTGGGGGCTTACAGGCACTGCGATAGGATTGCGCCCTTAAAGGTGAAGGGTAAGTGGTATCCGAGGTAGATTCTTGGTAGATTTTCCTCTCCTTACATCCCAGTATCCACAGTCTCTCAGTCCAGATCAGACAGTGCTTGCCATTTATATTTAGGGCACAATGATTTAGGGCGCAAGCCTATGCATGTTTAGACAGAAAAAAGTCCTATAACTCCCAGCATGCCCCAGCCTGGTTGTTGTTTTCAAAGTTTTCAGCATAAAAGATCTACTGTGATAACAACACAGTTAAACTTGTGTTTTTATTTATTTTTATTTATTATATTTATCAATCGCCCATCTGGCCGGTCACCCGGCCACCCTGTTTTCAAAACAGTTTAGACACAATTGAAAAAAAAAATTAACAGGAGAGGCCAAACACCATCGGGTGGCCACTTACAAGTCATCAAAGAAAAGAAGATACTGCTTTGTTTGCATAAGATTTGCATATGCTAATATACATATGAGTCCCAGTATTGGGGAAAAGGCAGATTATAAATAAATATTATATATATATATATATATATATATATATGCAAATTTAGAAAAAACTACTTTAAATGGAAATGCAGTATCTCTCACTACATGGACTTTAATTGGAAATACAATACAGCTCACCATAGTAAGGAAGACTGTGACCAGTGACTTATGTGCTTGCTCCTTCTGCTGTCCAGGTGCTAACTGTTGGTGGGCAACCTCAAGGCACCTGTTGTCCCTTCTTATGGTTCTTTTAAATTAGACTTGCGCCTGATAGACCTTCAAATGGAGGAATGGCCTCTGGCAATCCAAGTAGAGGACTGCCTTCTATAAAATAGGACACATGGCCACCCTAAAGCAGCAGCATGCTAGAGTACGAGTCACAGTCTCTGTTAGAAGGCCTGGTGGAACAAGAGTGATTTCACCTGCATGTTAAAGGCTAAGCAAGCCTCCTGGGTGGAGGGCATTCCACAATACCGGGGCAACTACAGAAAAGGCCCTGCCCTCTGGTAGATGCAAATCTTGCACCTACAAAGGAGGGTGCCCCATTTTTACAGCAGTGGTGGGGAGGGGTTAGGGGAAAAGATGAGCTTTGATCAAATTGAAATGCACTATTTGATAGCCAGCATTAGACATTCTATGCATGATATTATACAATACTTGATATTCACTGGTTGATACCTGATACTCATGGGCAGGGAATGTGGGAATAAAATGTTTAGAAAAAGGGAATGAGCCCTACAGTTATTATATGTGCATGCTGCAAAGAGGGAAGGTAGCTAGAGAGACCCGTCAGGCTTCTGTCCGAGTGACATTAACCTGATATTTCCCGATAAGCTTCTTTGCCATGGCAGGGAAAAATCTACACAGAGAACATCTGTATCTTGGTCATGTTCTCCTCCCCTGCTATAGTTCACAATTAGATATCCTTGGAGCCTTGCCCAGTTTTATATTAGGAAAAAAAATTAATTAATTAGGCCACTTTCTGCCTCTGGGCAGGACTGTACAATTTCCATTGCCTCCAGTGGGAACTGAACATGCATCTCTAATTGGGGCCCTTGTTTGGCTGGTGGGAGCAAGGCAAGTACTGTACGCAGGTTGTTATGAAATGAATGACTGGCAAAAAAAGGATGAAAGGCGGGGAGAGAGAAAGGGTCAGTTTTGCAGTACAATCCTAGTCATGCCTACGGAAAAGTAAGTCCCATTGCACACACATGTTCAGTCTAAATCAGTGTTCTCCAACCTTGGGTCCCCAGATGTTTTTGGCCTACAACTCCCAGCATGCCCCAGCCAGCATAGCTGGCTGGGGCATGCTGGGAGTTGTAGGCCAAAAACATCTGGGGATCCAAGGTTGGAGAACACTGGTCTAAATCCTTTCCCTTGTAATATGAACCCATAGTCGGGTTCTACCCTTTGGAGCAAGAGAAAACACATCTTGCTCCGCCATTGAGGTGACACTGACAGCCCTTCAGTTACGACGAGAGCCCCAGAAAGGATGAGGCAAGGCATGTGAGGTTGGGTAAATGAAAATCTAGGGGTGCAGCTTTATCAAACTGATAACAAGGCATCTGCAAATGGTGGCAGCTGTGCGGGTCTTACTCGGCTAGTTAACAAGGAGAAGTCTGGTCCAGTCCCAAGAATGGGATACCCCTATGTGTTTCCCTGTACTCCATCTGCATCTTTAGGTGTTGAGGGGTGCCCCCTTTGGGCCTCCACCCTTCCGATCCTATGACTCTAAGTGGATGAACTATTCAGGCACCAAAGGGGGTTCCTTCCCTGCCTCGAGTCCAGGACCCTATGGGGCGGGTCTCAGGAATGCCCCTTTTGCCTTAAAGCTGGGGTGCCAAACCTCAGGACTGCGGGCTGAATCGGCCCCATCTGGAGTTCTAATCTGCCCCTCCGGGGTTCTCCAGGTGGCCCCACCTTCTCCCTCTGGCCCCACCCTCTCTCCCCTGACTGCCAGTCATTTGGTAGTTTTCTGGCCTTTGTGTGTGCCCCTCCCCCATTTTAAAAGGTTGAAATGCATCTCCTGAGGCTTCATTACTGGCAGGAAGAACCTTGAGCTAAAATATGCTGCTATTTTTTTGGGGGGGGGTATTTTTGATCTTTCCCCTTTGCCTTCAGGCTCATCCCCTTTTACCTTTGGCCCTGGCCCACCACTGGAATGCGACCCCCCCCCAAGCTTCTCCAAAATGGAATTTGACCCTTGGTCTGAAAGAGGTTCAACGTTCCTGATGGAGAGGCTCCAGCATGCGGAGAAGCCTCTCTCTTCTCCCACCTGGCATGGGGCTTCTAACCATGGTTCTGCAGCACAGGAAGGAGCCACGTCGCAGTGGGCCCTGCGGCAAGACAATGAAGCAGGAAGGGAGTCTGACATGCTAAGGCGGGCCTCTAAGCCGAGAGAAGATCACCGTTAACCTGACCCGGAGTCTCTTCAAAATTCATTGCTCGTTTTTATTAACAAGATCTCTGGTTTTGCTGAAGAGACATTCCCGAGGGTTATATATATCCGAGAGAGGTGAAGCTGCATGTCTGGGGAAGATAAATTACTCCACTCAGACAAGAAATGCAGGGGACTTGCTGCCAAATTCAACAATGACTAAGGGAATCTAAAGCAGGCTGGACACTCAAGGAAGCTCGAGTCGTCATATTTTAGCCCACCGAGCTTCGGCAATATGCATTTCACTTCAAATCGTACTGGACAGGCTGTCTGATCCTGGTTATATGACAGGGGAGGGAGGGAGGACAGGGGAGCAGCTTTAGTGAATGAACTCTTGTTACACAGGAGGCCCGAAGTGTCGGTTCTGGGAACCGAGCGGCTACAGCCAGCTCTTGTAACAACTGCCGCCCGTAGATGTGTAGCATTGCTCATGCAGCCTCATCCACCAAATTGTGCACAGGGTGGAGGAGTGGATCGGGAGATGTTTGTCGCCCTCTCTCATAATACTAGAATCTGGGACCATCCAATGAAGCTGGAAGGCGGGAGATTCAGGAGGACAGACAAAGGGAAGTGCTTCTTCACACAGTGCACAATTGGAATTTGCTGCCACAAGATGTAGTGAATGAATGGCTACCAACGTGGTTAGGTGGATACGTGGATACAAGGGGATGAGAGAAATGCATGGATTATAAGGATAGCAGTGGCTATTAATCCTGATGACTATATGCTCCCTCCAGTATCAGAGGCAGTATGCCTATGCACGCCAGTTGTTGCAGAACATGGGTGGGAGGGTGCTGTTGCACTCATGTTATGCTTGTGGGTTTCCCATGGGATTGTTTAGCTTAGAAAAAAGGTAAGGGGAGACATGATAGAGCGGGGGGTTGGACTCGATGGCCTCATAGGCTCCTTCCAACATACTATTCTATAATTCTATAATTCTGTGAGGTGTACACAATTATGCGTGGTGTGGAGAAAATGGATAGGAAGACATTTCTCTCTCTTTCCCATCATGCTAGAACCCAGGGTCTTCCCATGAAGTTGAATGGTAGGAGGTTCAGGACAGATAAAAGGATGGTACCTCTTCACACAGCACATGGTTCAGCTACAAAATTCACTACCACAAGATAGAGTGATGGCCACCAATTTGGAGGGCTTAAAAAGGGGATTGAACAAATTCATAGAGGAGAAGGCTATCAATGGCCACTAGTCCTAGTGGCTATATGCTACCTCCAGTATCAAAGGCTGCATACCTATTTACAACAGTTGCTGTGGAACATGGGTGGGAGTGTGCTCTTGCACTCATGTCTTGCTTGTGGGTTTCCTGTGGGCAGCTGCTTGGCCACTGTGTCAACATAATGCTGGACTAGATAGACCCTTGGTCTGATCCAGCAGGGCTCTTCTTATGTTCTTATGGCAGTGTGCCTCTGAATACCAATTTCTGGGGGACATGAGAGGGAGACTGCTATTGCACTCATGCCCTGTTATGGGTTTCCCACAGGCAGCTGGTCAGCTACTGTGGAAACAGAATACTGAACTAGATAAGCCTTTCATCTGATCCAGCATGGCTCTTCTTATGTTCTAAACCTCTGGAAGTCTTAAGACCACAAAGAATAGTGAATTTGACTAGACCAAGGTGAGCTGGCTTGCAATCCTGGCTCTCTTAAGATGTTATTTGTCCAAGGATTACAGCTCAGGAGTGGGGCTTGTCTGCCCCCCCCCCCCGCGCGCACTTTACCATGGAGATCACTGACCTACTATTCTGTTAGATCTTTCATTGAAACCAGGGATGGGCAATATGCACCCCATGGAGTGTATGCGCTCCACCTGCCATGCCACCAAAGTTGGCGGCAGCAAATATATCTATCTATATTTCTATATATCCCCCCCAAATTGTACTTTTAGTGATACGTCTGGTGCTTTTGGCACTGTTTAGTGCTTTTAACACTGTTTGCAAGCTACAGTATATTTGACCATTTTAGCACTCTGTAGCCCCTAACAGAACACTAAAACAATCAAGCATGGCTTCCCCAGCTTTTTCCACACACGGAACCATATTTCTGCAGGCAAGAGATTTAAAGTAAACAGAGCTAACCCCCACCCCACTAAAAAAAAAATCCTAATCAATCCAGCAACCTCTGGCTATAGCAGGGGTGGATAACCTTTTCTGGGTGAGTGCAATGGTCCCTATGGGACCCTTTGGGGTACACGAGTGGGCAAGGCTGGTGATGAGCAGGGGGGCAATGGGTGGGGCTAGGAACCCCCCCCCCAATTCACACAGCCTGCTCCGTTCCCCAGCGTTTGAGATTGCTGGGCGGGTGGGGGTGGGGGCGGAGGTTAAAGCCTCTGACCAAGAGCCAAACTACACATTATGCTAATTGTAATGGCATGTAGCTGAAAGTTAACTTTTTATTTACTGTAGTGCAGTGCTTCTCAAATAGTGGGGCGGGCCCCCCAGGGGGGGCGCGAGGCTCCGTAAAGGGGGGCTCGTTTGACCTCAGTTAAAAGTTTTTTTTAATATTGTGTTCCTTTAAATCCTGTGCTCCTTTAAATCTTTTCTGCTACAGTTAATAAAGCTATTCTTTGTTGTAAATTGATCCACATTTCTTTCTTTTTTTATTTTCTTATCATCATCATCATCAGGCGATCACTCGTGACCGAGTAAGATTGTCTTCCGGGATAAAAGGAGGAAATTCTAAAGAAGATTGTGTAGACTCTAGCGATGGGTCCGTAAGTGACTGTGGAGGCCAATTCTAGATCCACACAGCTTCCCACAGTGAGGACACAGGTTACCAGATAGAAGATGGTCCTGTAAAGGATTCATTTGACGTGCTTTTCGCTTAGCACGTTTCTCCCTTTCACCTTGCACTCGGGCTTCTTCAAAGTCCATGGAACCTTTGTGAAAGGCCAACCTCCATTTAGATCGTTCATGGGCCAGAGCTTCCCAGTTTTCGATGTTTATATTGCATTTTTTTAGATTAGCCTTATGAACATCTTTAAACCTCTTATATTGACCACCGATATTCCGCTTTCCATCCTTGAGTTGGGAGTAAAGTAACTGCTTTGGGAGACGGCAGTCAGGCATTCGAACAACATGACCGGTCCACTGAAGTTGGCGTTGAAGGATCATTTTTTCAATGCTAGTAGTCTTTGCTTCTTCCAGTACACTGACATTTGTTCGCCTATCTTCCCAAGTAATTTGCAGGATTTTCCGGAGGCAACGTTGATGAAACCTTTCAAGGAGGTGGAAGTGACGTTTATAGATAGTCCATGTTTCGCAGGCATACAATAAAGTTGGTAATACAATGGCTTCATAAACCAGTGTTTTGGTCTTCTTACAAATATCCCGATCCTCGAACATTCTATGTTTCATTCGAGAAAATGCGGCACTTGCGGAGCTCAGACGATGCTGGATTTCACTGTCGATGTTAGCTGTAACAGAAAGATAGCTGCCAAGATAGAGAAAATGATCGACATTTTCCAGTATTGTCCCGCCAAGCTGGATAGATGGCATCACCAAAGGATTGGCTTGCACTTGCTGATGAAGCACTTTGGTTTTTTTGATGTTAAGTGAGAGACCAAGTTTTTCGTATGCTTCTGCAAAAGCATTTAGGATAGTTTGGAGATCATCCTCTGAATGTGCAGAGACCACATTATCATCAGCATACTGAAGTTCCACAACGGAGGTTGTAATTACCTTACTTTTTGTAAGGTAATTACAAGAAAGGTTGTAATTACCTTTCTTATACGTTAATAAGGATACAGTGTTATGCAGAGGTGTACTTATAACAATTTTATAGACAAATGATACTATTTACAGTCGCGCGGGGGACGCGAAATGTTTTCTTCTTCCTAGGGGGGGCATGACAGAAAATAATTGAGAAGCACTGCTGTAGTGTAAGCATGTGGGTTCCTGATTTGGCTTGGAACCACCATGTACCAAGAGAGGAGGATTCAACCTACTAATAGCCACCGATAAAGGCACAGGTGTAAGGGCCAGCAAAAAGTTGGCAACCCAGTTCAGAAATCATTGCAGCCTCTGAGATGCGCGAAGTCATAACCTTCTTCTTTTTTTTAACGGATCTTTTTTTAGCTGCTGCCTTACGCTGGTATTCATAATTGGAATAGGCTGCCATGAAAACCCATGGCGCATATAAGCAAATGAAGCTGCTGCATGAGAACCCTAATTCCCAAAAATGCTGCTGCATCTTATATCCGAGTGACCTGGGAGATGGCTGGCACGGGAGGTGGGGGAGAAGAACAAGCAATAGCAGAAAGTTACAAGAGAAACATCAACTCGACAAAACATTGCTGTTTAATTACCTGTCCCAGAGGGTAGGCGAAGATTTTGCGAGCCTGCCCTGGAGTATTCTAGGTTGCCATAGGCAGGTTGGCACCCAGGAATTTCGTACCCTGCAGCATGAATAGAGGATAGACCATGGCTAGGAATGGGTCAAAACAGACATCGGTGTGCTAACCTAGGTAAACATCCTGCACACAAGCAGGCAGCACCCATATATTTGGATACAGGTTTCATTAGTACGGTTTGGATATATACAACAAGCGCTGCAGGCTGGTGGCTCCAATGTCAGGGGGCCTGGGCATCCGCCCCGGATTTCACGCTGAACTTTTAAGGAGCTACCCATGGTACCGAACCTATTTTGGGGACAGGGTTCAGCACCGTGCACAGCTCCTTTAAAGTTCGGAGTAAAATCTGGAGCGGATAAACTGCCCTTCTGACATTGGAGCCTCCACTGCTCAGCACTTACTTTTTTTCATCCATCCAAACTTCAGTGAGATCTGCTGCCCATATCACAATCTCATGCATGCATACTCAGAAGTAAGTCCCATTGAGTCCAAGGGGGCTTACCCCCAGGTAAGTGTGCACAGGATTATTGGCGCAGGATCAAAAGGAAGGGTGGGTTCATGAACGTTTGCATGTGGACAGAAGCCTTTCCCCCACACCTTCCTGTATTCAAACACACCAGCAGTAAATAGGTCATTTGCCCTAAACACAAGTTGTGGTTGGCTGTTCTAGGATCATGGGAGTAGCACCCCCCCTTTTTTACAGAGGCCACAATGGTTGAAATGGCTGTGAGTGGATTCTGACAACTGTTTCCTCTCCAATGTGCACCAGCTTCTGCAGTACTTGTGGGAACAGAGGGAAAAAATGAGTTTCTGAAGGCATTCAATTTATGATGGACTCAATCAGAGATTGCATTTAGCCAAAGGCCATCTAGGCCAACCCTCTCCAGAGCAGGAAATCCAGAGCTAGAGCATCCCCGACAGATGGCTGTCCAGCCTTTTCCTGAAGACCGTCCAGTGAGGAAGAGCCCACCACTTCTCTTGGTACTGGGCCCATTGTCAAACTCCTCTCACCCTCAAGAAATTTCTGCTAATGTTCAACTGAAATCTACGTCCCTGCAACTTAAGCTCTCTACAGGCCTGTGGCTCATGCTGGCTCAGCTTGTCTGAGCGTGGAAAGCTAAGCAGGGTCAGGACTGGTTATTACTTGGATGGGAGACCCCTCCTCTAGTTTCCTGCATTGAGCAGTGGGTTGGACTCGATAGCCTTGTAGGCTCCTTCCAACTCTATGATCTATGAAATCTATGAAATCTAGTCCTGCCCTCTGGGGCAGCAGAGAACATGTCTTTCAGGTATTTGAAGAGTGCTATCATGTCCTCCATCCAGGCTAAAGAGACTCACTTCCTTCAACTTTTCCTCGTAGAACTTGTTTTCCCTACTGCTGACCATTTTTGGTGCCCTCCTCTGAACCCGTTCCAATTTGCCAACACCTTTCTAAAAGTGCGGTGCCCAGAACTGGACACTTGATTGGTGACCACAAAAATCAATGCAGATTGGGGGAAGAAAACCTAGTTGTATGAATCCATCCTACAAGTGTTGCATGGTAGATGAGAACACATCCCTTGGTACTCTCCCCAATGACAATTAAGCTACCGTAATCAGGAGGCCTCCAGGAGGTAAGGAAGACCTTTAGGACTGCAACTTAGAAATCCTAAAATTATATTCTTCTTCTTCTTCTTCTTATTATTATTATTATTATTATTATTATTATTATTATTATTATCTTGGCTGACTGTTTTGCCTTTGGATCAGCCTTTCTCAGGCCCCAATGAAGCCCTCATATGTCTTAATTTTATATGTATGTATGTATGTATGTATGTAAATGAATTAATGTGTGAAAGGGAGCCATGGCTGGGTTTTAGTATTTTCTCTCTCCCCCCTGGAATGGTGCCAGGGCGACCAGGAGAGCTTCAAGACAAACATATGGCCATATCATGCCTATTGCTCCAGAGCAGCTTTCCCTAACCTGATGCCCTCTGGATGTTTTGGACTTCCATCAGCCCCAGGCAGCATGGCCAAGGGTTGGGGATGATGGGTGCTGTAGTCCACAGCGTCTGGAGGGTGCCCAGTTTGGGAAGTCTGCTCTAAGGGAACTGTGAGAGCAATTCAGTCGAAACTGGACCAAGAATCAGATTCTGCATAGCACAAAATGGAGCAGCACATCTAGGCGCAACGACAGCTGCAGAACGTCAAAAGAAAGAAGCACAATTGGGATTAAATGCGAAGAAGCAAATATGCAGGCCATGATTAACACACAGCTAAAGCAGATTGAGAGCCTGACAAAAGAGCAACAAGTAGGCATGTGAGCAACGGGAACTGCTGTATGGGAACGCACAGCTGGGCAGCACTAACAGCAGGCATTCCTCCTAATCTCTTAACATATTTTACCATCTCTTCCGTGCATCTTCTTTTCTTTCCACTAAAACAAAAAGGGTAGCTTTCTGGAGGAACATCTGCACTGAAGTGAGGAAATGGATTTCCACCCTCATCCCCATTTTTAAAAATTGATCAATGTACCCATATTTTGTTCTTTATGTTCGACACTTAGATCCTGCCTCACGCCTTTGCAAAAGCCACCAGGGCAGTTTGCAATGCGTAATATGAATCTCAGTCTGTCACCAAACATTAAAACAATGTATTACATAAATAAATAAATAAATAAAGAAAGAAAGAAAGAAAGACAGCAGCTAAGGAGGCCATCTACAGATCATGGAAAAAGAAGACAAAAGAGACGTCCATAAGATTTGCGTATGCTAATTTATATGTGTAAATGCAGAGTGAGTAATAATGACTATAACTTATATAGACTTACAATTCACCTCACCATAGTGGAGAAGACTGAGAACAGATGACCTGTGTGCTTCCTGCACAGTCTGCTGTCCAGCTGCTAGGTGTTGCTGGATAACTTTAAGTCCCTTCCACTTTCCCTTCTCATGGTTCTTTACCTTTCAACTGGATTTGGACTGGACACAGCCCCTCAACAGAGGACACCTTCCAATAGCCCCGAGAGCCAGTGTGGCATAGTGATTAGAGTGTTGGACTGGGAGTCAGGAGATCCAGGTTCTAGTCCTCGCTCAGCAAGGGTCAGTCACTGACTCTCAGCCTAACTTACCTCACAGGGTTGTTGTGAGGATAAAATGGAGAGGAAAAGCAGGGTATAAATATAATAAATAAATAAATAAATATAAAATAAAATAGAGGACTGTTCTCTGTAAAATAGGACAACTGGACACCCTACCTAAGTGGCAGCATTATCAGAAAACACACCCATAACTGTCGACACATTTCCCCAGATTTGGATAATTAAAACACCACTACTACCATATGTTTCATAGATTTCATAGATCATAGAGTTCGAAGGAGCCTACAAGGCTACCGAGTCCAACCCCCTGCTCAATGCAGGAAACTAGAAGGAGGGGTCTCCCATCCAAGTAATAACCAGGCCTGACCCTGCTTAGCTTTCCACACTCAGACAAGCTGAGCCAGCATAAGCCAAGAAGAGCCCTGCTGGATCAGACCAAGGGTCCACCTTGTCCAGCATCCTGTTCACACAGTGGCCAACTAGCTGCCCACGGGAAACCAACAATTAGGACATGAGTGCAACAGCACCCTCCCATCCATGTTCCCCAGCAACTGGGGTACATGGGCATGCTACTGCCTCTGATACTGGAAGTAGCATATAGCCATCAGGACTCGTAGCCACTGATAGCGTTCTCCTCCAGGGATTTGTCCAATCCACTTTGAAAGCCCTCCAAATTGGTGGCCATCAATTCACTACATCTTGTGGTAGCGAATTCCATAGCTGAACTATGCGCTATGTGAAGAAGTCCTTCCTTTTATCTTCCTTCACTGAAATAAAATGATGTATGTCAATTTCCTGAGGGTCTGAGTAGGCCATCTGAGCTTCACTGGAGAGAGCTTCCAAAAGCCAGGCACGGGGCTTGCCCAAGAGGCAAAGGACAAGATGGTGCTCCTTGCTGAGTGGACTGGCAGGAACGGCATCCTCCACTACCCCTGAGGGTAGCAGGCTTGCTTAGGGATCACAGGGCAGGCTGCATGGCACTCAGCACCTCACTGCTGCTCCTCACCTGCCAGCACCTGCTGCCTCAAGGGGTTGCCTCACTCTGCCTAATAGGTGTGCTGGCCCTGAACAGACCCCACCATTGCCGAAAAGGCCTTGTCCCCAGCTAAGCTAATTTCAGGCAGTGCTAGTACTTGAACAATGATCCCACGCATGACGTCAGTCAGCACAGCCATCCCCAACCTGGTGCCCTCTGGATGTTTTGGACTACAACTCCCAGCATTCCTGACCATTGGCTATACTGACTGGGGCTGATGGGAGTCCAAGTCCAATACATTTGGAAGACACCAGGTTGGGGAAGGCTGCCTTAGCACATGGGGAAGCATCTATTGGAGAAGGCATTCCCTGAGATACCCTGTGGAAAAGGGTGGTCTGAAGTGGTACAGACCAGACACAACTCAATAGTAAGAGTGGAAGAAAAGTCTTGTTGGATCAGACCGTAGTAGGATGTCCATTGTTGCTAGGGTGTGGAACCTTAGGCCTGGGAGAGAAATCCGGCCTCTCTGGGGTCCTAATCTGGCTCTCCTAGGCTCCTCAGATGTCCACAAGCCCTTCTCTGCATCACTAGGTGGTTCCCACTCCCCGCCACAACTGCCTATAATTTGGTGGTTTCCTGACTTTGGCACAATTTCTTCCCCATTCTAAATGTTGATATACCTCTCCCAAGGCTTAGAAACTGGCAATAAGAGCGTTACACTAAAATATGCTGGTATTCTGGCTCCACCCCTTTTGCCTTCAGCCCCTCCCACCCCTGGAATGCGGCCCCCAAGAGCTTCTCCAAAATGGAATGCAGCTCTCAGAATGAAAGGGGTTCAAAATGGAAAGATGGTTTGAAAATGGGAAGAGTGGTTCAAAAAAAAAAGGAAAAAAAAGGAAAGAGGTTCAAAATGGAAAGAAGTTCAAAATGGAAAGAGGTTCAAAATGGAATTCAGGCCTTGGATTGAAAGAGGTTCAACACCCCTGATCTATGCATTGCAAAAAAGGGGGGAGGACTAAAGAGGATACAGGTCCCCCAGCTGTTGGTATCCAGCAGCCTTCTGTATCTGAACATGGGGCTCCATCTACAGAGACCTCGGCCTAAGAAAGATCGTGGATGGAACATCAGGGCATCATTCATGCCCACAAGCAGCAGTCCTCTCTTATCACTTGCAATCTAGCTAATGGCCGACTGTTCTACACGCAGGAAGTCCGATTTCTATTATGCATAATTAATTAGCACACAATACAGTAAGGACCTGCTAATCAGTAGGTGCTTGCACATGCTTCTCAAATGAGCACCAGAGAGGCACACATGACTCATTGAACTGGGCCGACTCCTGCAAGGTAACCATGGCTTTCCTAATTTGCCGGATCTCCAGAAGCATAAAAACAGCAGCAGCTCTAATAAAAACCATTTCATTTCAAAAAGAAAGAAAGAAAGAAAGAGGGGGAAGAAAGATTTGTTTCAGGATGGCTTCAGAGCACAAATAGCTTGGGCTGCATGGGGGTATGGGAAGAATGCCCATCCATAATGCTCTGGCGCATTTCCTGCACCATGTGCTGAGGGCGTGGGGAAACGGTGTTAACAATTGCCTTGGGAATGCTGCAAACACAGGAACCTGCCTTCTATCATGTGGTTTATTGGGTGGTTCTTCTGACCGGATGGAGGGTGCTCAACCTAAATCTATGCTTTGGCAATCTCCAGGTTAGATTACTACAATGAATTCTATGTGGGACTGCCCTTGAAGTTTTAGACAAGGTCGGAGGGACATAGGATTGCACCCTTATGCTGCAGTCCGATGCATGTTTAGACAGAAAAAAAGGCCTACTACTCCCAGCATGCCCCAGCCAGCAGGGCTGGCTGGGGCATGCTGGGAGTGGTAGGCCTTTTTTTCTGTCTAAACATGCATCGGATTGTGCCCTTCGTGGCCTCCATGCCCCCGATCATCTGTGGGAGGGAGTGCTGGTGGGCTCAACCCAGTAGGGATTACATGGGGGCATTAATAGTATATAAACGAGTGCCTCCCTTTGATTCCTGTCAGGTCAGAAATGGGCTGTCAACCTTGTGTGCCCCTTCAGGGGCCAGCTGACTATATGAACTGGGCCTAGGAGTCTGGGTAGTTCTGTTTTGATTTCACTTGTCGCTTCCATATTCATTCAATCAATCAAAGTTCATTATGCAGTCACAGACCCATTCAATTGCTTCCATATTTTATTTTCATGAGCAGTGACTCCTATGACTCAAAACTGTTCATTTACTGTCTGTTAGTCGAGATGGGTGACTTTGCCAGCTTTCTTCCTCCCACATTCAGGGTTTTTGTTATTTTGTTTTTTGGATCTCAAGTTCTTTTTGTCCTGAATATGGATAACTGCACATTTTGAACTGCAAAACTGAACGGAAGCGAAATTCTCACCCAGAATAGGTGCAGTTATTCGCAGCATGGAGAGGACTATGATGTACCTGCCTGCATATAGCTATTAAAGATGAGGAGCCTGTCAGGAAAAAGAGGCTGGCAACCCTAAAATTCAGCACAAAAGACACAATCCTATGCACGTTTAGACAGATGAAAGGCCTACAAATCTCAGCATGCCCCAGCCAGCTATGCTGGCTAGGGCATGCTGGAAGTTATAGAACTTTTTTCCCCATTTAAACTTGCATAGCATTGTGCCCTAACATGGTTGAATACACAGGTCCCTTACCCAAGCAATATCTTACTGTCATTACATTGCTTTTTTGTGTGTATCTGCCATCTTTCTTTAAGCAAGCTTTCCCCAACCTGGCACCCTCAGGTGGGTCTCATCCTATATCGTTGGGACCCTCCTAAGCAGAAGAAAGGCAAAAAGAAACATTTTCCTAGTAGAATATTGAGCAGGAGTGGGTCTCCCTGCCCGAACCGTAAGATCGTCTTCAGTGGTCCTTCTCTGGGAGCCCCCCCAAAGGAAGTGAGGTGGGTGGCTACTAAGAAGAGGGCCTTTTCTGCTGTGGCACCCCAGTTGTGGAATGAGCTCCCCAGAGAGGCTTGCCTGACACCTACATTGTGCTCTTTTCAGTGCCAGTTGGAGACCTTTTTATTTCCCCTGGCATTTTAGTTTTCCAGTTTTTGATTTAAATCTTTTTCTGTATTTTAAATCTTTGCACTGCTGCTAGGTTCTATTTGGTTATTATTTTTATTTTTTATACTGTAGTTTTAAACTTTTATATTGTATTTTATGGTTTTGTATTTTACAGTTTTAATTGTTGCGAACTGCCTAGAGAGCTTTGGCTATTGAGCAGTATAGAAATGTAATAAATAAATGAATAAACTCTTCTGGGCCAAATAGATACGGTATGTCATAGCATCAGTCAGAAAAATTTACAGTGCAACCCTATGCATGTTTAGACAGAAAAAAAGGCCTACAACTCCCAGTATGACCCAGCCAGCACTGCTTTGTTTGTCTGTTTTTTTCAGACATAGGGTCAACGTACATGTTACCCATCAGTCTTTGCAGCAGAGAAAAGGCAGAAGGAGGAAGCATTTGCTTAAGTCTTCCCTTGCTGACTCTTCTTCTCTGGAAAAATTGCCTCCACCCAGCAGCTTCTCCCTCAATGACGTTCCAGACCCATATTTGTAAGGACCTGAAATGATAGTGTGGGGAGGAACGTAGGGACAAAGAAACAAAGGAAGCTGCCCTATACTGAGTCAGACCCTTGGTCCATCTAACCCATTGTGGTGAAGTGGTTAGTGTGTGGGACATGGACTGGGGAAATCCACGTTCAGGTCTCCACTCGGCCATGAAGCTCACTGGGTGTCTTTGGGCCAGCCACTGACTCTCAGTTTAACCTACCTCACAGGGTTGTTGTAAAGATAAAATGGAGAGGAAGAGGGCCATGTAAGCTGCCTTGGGCTCCTTGGAGAGGGGGGGAAAAGGCAGGATATAATTGTAACAAACAAATAGAGAATAACCCAGTATTCAGGGTCTTTCGCAGCCCTACCTGGAGATTCCAGGTAGCAGTGGAGGCTGGTAGCCTATCCCCTATCCCCAAAATAGGTTCAGGACCACAGATAGCTCCCTTAAAGTTCAGAGTGAAACCCAGAGTGGATACAGCGCCCCACTGACATTGGAGCCACCAGCCACTGTAGGCTACAGGCCGGCCTCTCTGTGCATGAAGAAAAGGAGAGTCTTTCTCTGCTCAGCAATCAGAGATAGGAGCAGGGTTTCCCTGCTCAGCACTAGCAAAAGGCTGCCTTCCTCTAGTGCTGAGCACTAGGTGGGGCCTGGGAGAGCGGGACTGGGGGACCCGGGAAAGAAGCCGGCAGGCTGGATGGGGATCCTCTGCGGGCCAAATGTGGACCACAGACTGGGGGTCTAGCTTCCCTGCTCCACATCCCTGCTGAGGAACACATCATGCTGCATAACAAATGTGGGGAAACCTGTGATAATGCTTAGCATTGCTATGGATCTTTGGAGTGTTCAGACCCTGATGCTTTGACCTGGATTCCTGCACTGAGCAGGGGGTTGGACTCGATGGCCTTGTAGGCCCCTTCCAACTCTACTTTTCTATGATTCTATGATTCTATGACCCATTCATCATCAGGCCTGTTGTCACCACACAGCGCTCTTGGGTATCTGCCATGCCCCCAGTACCCTGCTGATGCATGTCCTGGGTTCCACTTGATATTTTTTCTTTTCCCGGTTCTCCAATCAGCACTGGTTGGCTGGGTGTGGGATCTGCCATCCCAAGTTCTCACAATCCCCAGGTAGGGCTGGAAAAACTCCTGCTGGAAACCCTGGAGAGCCACTGCCAGTCAGTGTTGACAATATTGAGCGAGATGGACCACTGGTCCGACTCAGTATATGGCAGCTTCCGATGTTCCTATGCCACAGTACTAGCAATGCTGTGGGGCATTGTGGGAAATTAAAATGGTGGCTCCCAGACCCAGCTGAATGGTGCTGATTGGAGCATCAGAATTTTTTTAAAGGGGTAACCAGGGCAGGCATTAATGGTTGCCTAAGGCCCTGGCAGCTGTCTGCGGGTGGAACATGGGAATACAGGAAGCTGCCTTATGCCAAATCAGACTATTGGAGTATCTAGCTCAGTATTGTCTACGTTGATTGTCAGTGGCTCTCCAGTGTTTCAGATGCTGTGGGTTGAACCTGAGCACAGGGTTCACCCAGAGATCTTTGGCTATGGATGTGTGAGGAGTCCAATAGGGGGCTGAAAATCTGACGGATTTTCACGATTTGGGCCCCTGGATTCTGGTTCGCTAGCCCTGCACTGGCGCGGACTCGTTATGGTGCAAGTGGAGCCAGCTCATGGATTTCTGCCCCTAAGATGGGCCACTATTTTCATATTCAAAAAGACCAAAACCAACCAACCCCCCCCCCCCCGGAAATTTGAACAAAATCGGCCGATTTGCTCAAATCAGCACCCAAAAAGCACGTGGTCCTAGAGTGATTTGGGCAAATTATGCTAGGACCATGTGCTTTTTGGGTGCCAATTTGCACAAAGTGCCAAATTTGCTCCAATCATGTTACAGCCATGTGTTTTCAGCTCCCGAATTGCACAAATCGTCCGTATATGCGCAAATCACATTACAGCGATGTGCTTTTTGAGTGCCGATCTGTGCAAATCGCTTAGCGGGTTTTAAAATAAGTCATGGCCTGTTAGAAATGAAAGTCTGTGGACCCCCCCCCCCAACTCGGCCCACTGATCAGAAGTGGGCACAAAATCCATTGAGCTCAAACAAACCCAATTTCCTTGTTTCGACACACCCCTATTTGGGCAGTATAGAAAAGTAATAAATGACATAAAATGAAAAGATGTGCTCTGCTACCACCACTGAGCTATGATCCTTCCCAGTGTTTCTGCTTGTATGGGTGCTATGTGCTGGTGTCGAGCACGATGGACAAGTTGGACCTTCCCCAAATCTCCACCTAAACACAAAATATGATTTTAACTCCGGATTCGATAACCCAAAGTTTATTTTTGCCATTCTTTTGCTTCTCATGGATGCTGATTAACATGTATCACTAGTAAGATTTGCGCAATTGCTCCTAAGTCAACCAATGCTGAGAAATGCACCATCCCGTAATACACGTGGCAAAACTTCGCTTAAAAAAATGAAATGAAATGAAACGAAAAACCCTTGCCAAATGGATTTAATAACTTCCTGTCAGAAATAATCAGTGCTGCTCGTGGCCATGCTAATCCGATTCAGAAGTGTAAAGTTGAGAGATAATGAGCAATTATATGACTTATTTATTTGCCTGGCATATTAGAAGTAGGAAAATGAAGTTAGCGATATTGTGAAATTACACTGGAAACTCTTTTCTCTCTCGCAAAATGGGGGGGGGGGAGAAGAAAGAATGTGATATCATCTGACATTCATTCTCATCTGGAGGAAGCTGTTTCCCAGAAAAACCAACAGGGAAAATATTCACAGTTTAATGGGAACCCCCGCCCCCCTTTATAAATTAGGACTTGCTGAATCAATATAAACAGTGATTCCTAAAGGAGCAATATTTTTATTTCACTTTTCGTATGAAGCTGGCATGCTTTCCTACAAGGAAAAAGGTTTATTTCTATAAATAGCTCAGCAAAGTGCAGAATCTACTGTATTTCAGAGTAGAAATAAGGAGCTTTATATTGCATTTCTCATCTTCTTTCCTTTTTATGTTCATATCTCATTACTGACTCTCACTCAGTATTTCTTTTTTTTTAATGCTGTGGTACACAGTTGGGATTTTGTCAGCACCCCCCGCCGTGGATGAGGAAACCAAGATAAACTCCAGAGCCAAGTAAGGCCTTCGTCAGCAGGGATAGCTAGAGCAGGTGTGTTGAACCCAAGGGCCAAATTCAGTTCCGGAGAAGCTCTCGGGGGCCACATTCTAGTGTGGGTGGGGCCAAAGGAAAAAGGACTGGGGCAAGGAGAAGAGCCCAAAATACCCACCCTCAAATACCAGCATGTTGTAGCTTAAAGCTCTTACTAAGTCTTAGGAGAGGCATCTCAACCTTTTAGAATGGAGAAAAAAACTGCACAAAAGATGGGAAACCACAAAATGATATGTGGTTGTGGGAAAGGGGGTGTGGCCTTCTGGGGAACTCCAGAGGGCCAGTTTGGGACACCAGGCGGGCTATATTTAGAACCGGGGTGTGAGGTTCCCCACCCCTGCACTAAAGATTCAGAGCTAGGCTTGCAATAGGGCAGCCCATAAACTACAACGCACCGATCACTTGCAGAGGGCTTTTGAAATTCAGCTGAAGGCCACACGTTGCCCACCCCTGCTTTGAGTAGTGCTCATGCCCAGGGATGTTGAAGAGTCCTTGGCCTCGAGTCACGAGTCGAGTCACGAGTCTTTGGACCCGAGTCTCGAGTCCGAGTCCTTGGTCCAAAATGGTGACTCACGAGTCACGAGTCACTCCCAAAGCTGACTCCACGAGTCCCTATTAAAATCAATGGGGTCTTTTCTCAACAAAATAAGGCTACTTCAGATTTCAAAACTCTGCAACTGATTTAGGCAAGAACAGACCAGGCAGAAAAACCCAAAATAACCAGGCAGGCAGAGGAGGCAGGGAACCCCAAAGCAGGCAGGCAGAGGCCTTTGTCTTGGACAATTCAACTGTTGAACTGGTCAAGAAGAGGCCAGGCAGGCAGAGGAGGCTGGGAACCCCAGACAGGCAGGCAGAGGCAGCCAAACCCAAAATGTCTGAAAGGTTGCATTTTAGAAAAATGAGTATAAAAAATAAACTTGCTGTACTTCCTAAAACTTATCCATGTTGCATTTGAGGAACATGATTTTTTCTAAACGTTTGGCCCCCATTCTGGAACGGTGAGATCTCATCACAATTCCACCCTCACTGAACACCCGCTCCACTGGTGATGAACTTGCTGGAACCAGAAACACACTCAGAGCAGCCACACAGAGTAATCTCAGGTCCTTCTTCTGCCTCTCCCAAGTACGCAACACATCAATCAAAATAAATCTTGACACACTGTTGGGGCTGCGCTCCTGGTAGCTGTCCATAGTGGCCGAGCAGCGGCACACCTCGCTTCCATGCGCTCTTCGCCGGCAACCACGCTCCTCTCCACTCCTTCTGGCACAGCCCAGGGATGTTGAAGAGTCCTTGGTCTCGAGTCCCGAGTCGAGTCTCGAGTCCCATTAAAAATATTGGGACTCGAGTCCGAGTCGAGTCAGAGGGGGGACTCAGTCCAACTCACGAGTCGAGTCCTCGAGTCCGAGTCCCCATCCCTGCTCATGCCACTGCTCAAATTTGAGGGGCGGCTAAAGGTGGCCTGAGCCTTTGGTGATGCCCCCCCTAGCTACTGTTTTTAGAAGGGTATGGGGGGGGCTAGGGATTGGCTAAAATTGGGTGGAGTTAGAGACTTGAGGACATAATGGTTGTACTGTCCCACCATCATCTGAGAAGAATGCAAGATGCAAGCATGTGTGTGTACATCTATATGTGTGTGTGTGTTGTGCCGCCACTTAGATGGTTTTAATAAAGGATATGGAGAATTAATGGAGGATCGATCTATCACACAGTCAAGAGGTATTAGCCATCGTAGTAAATGCTACCAGATGCTGGTGACAGTGGTGCGTGAATCAGCAAAACTGCGGCCAAATTTGCGCAAATTAGGCCGTTTTTCTGGGGACCTGGAAGTCCGGCGAGTGCCTCATCTGGCGCTTGTGCTCGACTTGGCTCGCACGGCAGGAACACTTGGCTCATGCGCCGCAGGTCGAGTGCCGGGCGGATCGCCCATGCCTAGTGGCTATGGGTAACGCCATGATGAGTGGTTGCACTTCAAAATTTACCACTACATCACTGTGTATTCCAAACCTGTGCATGTAGAAGAAGCAGGGCCGGCGCTACCGCTAGGCCAACTAGGCGGTTGCCTAGGGCGCGCGGCTGAAGAGGGCGCGCGGCTGAAGAGGGCGCGAAACGCTGCGCTCCTCTTCGCTGCCGCTGCGCCGTCCCCGCCAGGCCTCCGCCTCCCCACCCTCCTGCCTGCCGCCGCCGCCGCGCCTCCGCCCACCCGCTCGCTCGCCCGCTCGCCCGCCGCTGCCCTCCCACCGCCATCGCCACCCCCCCAACCCCCCCGTCACCCCCCGTCACCTACCTTCGTCGCAGCAGCCGCAGCAGCAGCCGCCGCCGCTGCCGCAGCCAGGGCAGGGGGGGGAAGGTAGGTTGGTGGTGGCGGCGCAGGGTTGTTTTTTTTTTTGCTTTGGAGAGGGGGGGGCGCTAACTATTTTTTCGCCTGGGGCGCCAAACTGCCCTGCACCGGTCCTGAGAAGAAGCCATCGTGTGCACAGGCGTGCTGGACTAGCTGATGGCTCTGAGATTTAACTTGCCACCCTGAGGAACGAACCCTAAATCCTGAGACTTGGAAACCCTATTTGACCCATCCTACGAACACTAGTGCCTCCTTTTCATGTGCAACACAGGGGAGTCTCTGCCCCACCTCTCTCAGAAGATTAGGCTGTCAGAGTACTGGTTTAAACATCGACTGAAGAGATTCTGCTGGAACTGCCTTGACATTCTTTAAAGACTGGTCGTTGCTTGGAGTGAATCCCAAAATCTGCATTCAGTTAAACATGCAAGAATGCATTAATTTACCCGCTAGAGATTACATCTACCCACTTTCTCTAAGCACAGAATGCGGAAGCTGACAGTTCCTTTTATGACTGCGATGGATTCCTAGGAGTTGCTTTGCCGTGAGTGTATTTTTGGATTAATATTCAAGGGGGTGTGGACGCAATGTAAAAAGGAAAGACAAAGGAAAGAAAAACTCCACCATGTGAACAAAACAAACACTACGGTTCTGGGCAGATGGGCAGAAGACGAGGCAATCCAAGGCATTCAGTAGCCAGGCATTGATCTGACCCAGAAGCTTTTTCTCCATGCATGCAATGGCTGTTGCTTAATTTTTTTTATTTTATTTTTTACAATTCTTACAAATCTAAACAGAGAGAATAACTTTTTTATTTTTATTTTTTGTGATAGCAGAAAAACGTCTCTTATGAATTAATGCCTACATTAATTCATCCAGCAACTCTAAAAAAAAAAAATCTGTACAAATGTCTTTTGGGGTCATTTTACTACCCTAAGCCATTGTCAAAATGTATTCTGGGGTGGTAAAATGCCCCACAAGCTCAAATGTGTCTGTCTGTGGAGTCATTAGAAGTGTGTTTTAAACTTGAAATATTAGAAAAGTATCATAACTTGTCAAGGTAAAACATAAGAATAGAAGAAGAGAGTCATGCTGGATCAGACCAAGGGTCCATCTAGTCCAGCATTCTGGTCACACAGTGGCCAACCAGCTGCCCATGGGATCCCACAAGCAGGGCATTGAGTGCAACAGCACCCTCCCACCCATGTTCCCCAGCAAGTGGTGTACACAGGCATGCTACCTCTGATACTAGAGGCAAAATGTTATTATAAAAACTAATGTTTTTTGGTCATGTGGGGTGTTTCTTTTAACCCCATAAAAACTGGTGAGGTCAGTGTACCCGCAATGAAATCTTAGGATTTATGTCAATGTACTGACATCCAGAGTAATTTAGCCTGCTCCCCTAAACCAGTTTTCTTTGGAAAAACCTTGGGACATTTTTACATCCCAGGACATTGCTTGCCTTTGGGGCATAAAGACACCACACTGTCAAAACTTATAGATTACTGAGATATTTTATGCCCCAGGAGTGTTTTTGTTTCCAGAAAGAAAATGATAAGTGGTAAGAGGCTGAAATTTGGGGACATTATGCAGGTGACATAATACAAAAATGTCATGAGAGGATTATGTTGTAGGTCTACTTCTGTGTAAATTATCCAATGTAAAGTGCACTTGGGGTAAATTTGTCAACCCACCTTATTGAATGAGGGTTCACAAGTAGTTGCTCATCTAATTAATCAATGGTTTCCAAGGTGTTTTTTTTAAAAAAATAATAGTAATGCACTATTATATAGGGCTTTTGATGTTCAAAGTATTTCACATGTATTATCTAGCTGGCATCCTTACAACAACCATGTCAGGAGGTGGGTATTATTATCCCTCATAATGCAGATCATGGAGTGGGGGACGAGGGCTGAGAAAGAGTGCCTAAGCCCACCTAATGTGTTGATGGCAGAGATTCCAACAGGGGCGTCCTGATTTGTAGCAGACAATGCAATCCTATAGTGTCTACTTGGAAGTAAGTTCCATTGAATTCACTGGGGCTTACTCCCAGGTAAGTGTATCTGCTCCGGATTTTAACTCTGAACTTTTAAGGACTATCCGTGATGCTGAACCCAACCCCCCAAAATAGGTTCAGCACCATGGTTAGCTGCTTAAAAGTTCAGGTTATGATCTGGAGCAGATACACAGTCCCACTGACATTGCAGCCGTGATTGAAAGTGAAGTTCACAGATCAAACCAACTATTCTTCTAGATACTGCTAGAAAGCAAAACCTCCCAGGCTTTTTTGGGGGTAGGGTGGGGTGGGAAGAGGGCTTAAGTAATGCCCCGCCAATTTGCAGTATCTTTGGTTGTCACCTTTGAGGATTTCCTCTCTGGCTTTGGTGCTTTGCTAAAGGAAATGTGTCTTTCAAGAGACACCAGAAGCATCATTCCATCTCCACGGGAGCTCTCTCAAACTCCTGTAGGAGAAGAAATATGCGGTGAGGGGGAAATAAGATCAAATTGAAATACAGATTGTATGAAAAAAAAATGTAGGCTGTCTATATAAAACTCATAAATCAAATAGTTCAGCTGACCTCAATAATACTTTAAAAGCATTAACCGTTTCCTGTGCCAAACACTTAATTTCACAAGGTACAGAGAGCTTTTGTTTCACAACGTCCTTTTTTCTCCTGAGAGTACACACGAGCTGGAATTAAAACAATGCCCATTGAACAACAAGTTGTTGTTTTCCACTTGACTTATCTTTCAGGTATAGATGCCAAACAATTGCCAGGATTGAAGGATGTCTCAGGACTCCTTCAAACCACATTTTTTTAAAGGAATACACTAAGATTTTTTTAAAGCATAGAGGTAAAAACAACAACAACAACAACAACAACAACAACAAAGGGTAGGAATGAGTCAGACCTCTGTGGGGAAATGTGCACTGTGCAGGTATTTTCATTAGAAAGCCAGGATTAGCTCCCTTTTGACTGTACTCTTGCTGGCAAACCTGGGTTTGCTACCATCTAGTATGTGGAAAGGCCCTCATTTGTGTTAACCATGCTACAGTTTTGTGACAAACCTGTTCACACACGGCATGCCTGTGTTAAAAACAATCATGTGTGTGAATTGTTAGAAGGACACAGAACTCTATTCAAGAAAAGCCTACATATTCTGATAAACTAGGATGGTTCTTTCTTGGACATCGTAGAAAGTATTAAGATGGGCAGCCTTCCATAAATCGGGAGCTGCTGGTTCTGTGTGCAGCCCCCCCCATGTGGTGAACCACTAAACTGCAAGTGGCAGCCTTCTCAGTGTGGTACCTTCAAGCCCTGAACTGACTCTACCCACCCAGGCTTGTGATTGGTCCTTCTGGGCAGGAAGGCCTACAAGAGGGCTCCCTGTTCCAGTTGAACCTTGCTTGAGCAACATGGACTTCCTGAGCTCTGGCGTGTTCCTGTATCCTTGGTTATACTTTGGTCCTGGCTTGCTCCTTGACCCTACCTCCTGGTTTATCCTCTGGTTCTGACTTGTTCCTAGATCCCAACTCCTAGCTTGTCACTTAGTTCCTGTTACCCAGCTCCTGGCTCACCTCTAGCTGCTGACCATGGCCCAGCTCTGACACTGTGTTCATGAAAAGCATCAAGGACAATGCCTAGAGATGAGAAGGCCTGGGAAAACACCACCTCCCTGAAAAAATGGGGGGAAATAGTAAAATTGGTAGGAAAACATTCCCCCCAGATTTTCCAAAACTCACTGAAAAACCAAACAATTAAAAAAATATTTTCACCCCCCCTCATTTTTTATGTTGCCCCTCCCTGCCCCCAGGCCTTCACATCTCCAGCAAAGCTAGTGATAAATATTAAAAAAAAATAGTTGTAATGCCATGGAGAACTTGCCCAGTTTTAAATGTTAGTGTCTTTTGTGCTCTTGCTGACACAGAGAAGACCCGTGTTATTTATACCTGATGTATGTGGTCCTACATTTAATATGAGCCTGCCACATTTTATTTATTACAAAGCTGACATGAGTTAAGATTGGCATGAGTTGCAGTTGCCTTCAGGTCAGTGAAAAACAGCTTGGTAGGAAGCAACGATTCAAGGGGAGAAATTAGTTCAGATCACATTTTATTGTAAACTTATCCAGAGGTGGTATTAGGGGATAGCCCACTAGGGTTGGAACTCCGAATCTTTCATTTGGCGCCCCAGATCTCTGGGAGGCCATCTGCCCCACCACCCTGCTGTCCAGGGGCACTTGCTGAAATCAAGGCACAGGGGCCCTGGTGATCTCTGCTGCATCTGATCCCCCTGGATGAGCTGGCTTTTATCCACATGTGCTTCCCCTCCTGCTGCCCCCCTTGAATCTTTCTGCCTGAGGTTTTTTTCTGAAATCAAATGCCTTCCTCTCCCCTGTCCATACACCCCTTTTCACACATAGGGTTGTCTTTTGGAGACAGCAGGCTCCTTTAAAGACACACACACACAGAGACTTTAGAGCATATGTCGATTAGCATATGCAAATTGTGCATTTTTTTTTGTCCAGTGAGCCTGAGATCTTTTCGGTACCTAGCACCGCTTCTGAACTTACCTAATTTTGCACTTTCAAGTTTCAAACTAATATGCAAACTGAAACTCAGTTATTCTTTGAATTTTGCAATGGTGTTCTCCAGTCAAAGCATGTGTACAAAAATGTATGCATTAGGGGGAAAGTGCACACGCAAATGTGTGTGTATTAGTGGAAAAATAACATTAAAATGAAGTATATTAAAAATTAAAACATTAAAATGAGAGCCAGTGTGGCGTAGTGGTGAGAGTGTTGGACTGGGGACTTGGGAGATCCGGTTTCTAGTCCCCGCTCAGCCATGAAACTCACTGGGTGACTTTGGGCCAGTCACTGACTCTCAGCCTAACCTACCTCACAGGGTTGTTGTGAGGATAAAATGGAGAGGAGGAGGAGGAGGAGGATTATGTAAGCCGCCTTGGGTTCCTTGCAGGAAAAAAGGTGGGGTATAAATAGAATGAATTATATACATATATATATATATATATGGAACATTGCTTGCAAAAAATGTATATATTAGGCAAAATCGCATCTAAAATGCATGTATTAGGAGAAATGCACACAAAAATGTGTATGAATTTTCATGCAAACTTTAAAAAATAATCTCAAAGTTTGGGATGGACCAAATTTAAGGCTGGTTTACTAGATTATATATGTTCGTACTTCCTGAATTTGCTACTATAAAGGCCTCAGAAGTTTTCATAAACTGATCTTCATTCACAGTCACACTTGGGCCAGCAGTGATCAAGGGCAAAAGGCAATCCACTACGAGCGTTTCTTACAATAGTGTCAGTCCACGAGAAAATCTCAGAAGGTGTTTCATACACATCTGGAGATTTGTCAAAGGCTTTAACAACATGCAAATATTATTAGCAAACTTTGGAAGGTATTCATTTCAGATTTTAAAAAGTATAGTCTTAAAAAAAAATAATAAATCTCACCAGGTGTGAGCAATCTTCATACAATTAATTCCATTACGAACTGACTGAATTATCTTCTCTCCCATCCTTTAAGCCAACTATTGTCAAACATGTCTCATTTAATAATTAAGAAATCTGTGTATCCAGGTGAAGCTCAATGCCGCCTGGTTAACTCCTGCCATGTGCTCATCTGAGCTTTCCTCCCCAAATTCATAGGAGACTTTGCAGCAAAGAAGAAGTATCAATCACTTTTTGTGTGTGTGCATATAAAATCTGCAGGGCATGGAGGCTTTGATCTGCATTAAAAAAAAATTAAAATGACTACATTAGAATGGCATTTACATTTAAATGTATTTAAATTCATTGCAATGAGATACAGCCTTCCCACATTTGCTGGGAAGCATCTATGAAATTCCTATTTGGTTACAGATGGAGGTGGTTAAAGGAAGGAAGACAGTTTCCACTGGCATCTGTAATGTGGTGACATGCTGTCAGTTTTCAAGTGAGGATCTCAGAAGGTGGTGGTGGGGGGCAATTGTTTATCCAGTCTACTGAAGGCAAGACAAGAAGCACAGCTAATGCCAGAAGATCCTGGGAAGATGGGGAGAATGCAAGATCCCAAGAAAGGGGTCCACTCCCTCCACATCATGCATAATTTTTATTCAGCCAGGGCTTTGCTGTATTGGCGGCGGGACGGGGGACGGGACTGTTGAGGAAAAGAAGGAAATTGACCACGATTGGGCAGAGGAACCTTGAATGAGCGGGGCTCTGCTCATGCAGGATTCCTCTCCCTGATTTTAGCCAAGTCCCCCTTTCCACTCCAGCCCACAGACGCAGCCCCCGCTGTTCAGGAGGATCCCCTGCTGCAAAAGATCCTCGCAGAAGCAGCCTTCTGCTAGGGTGTCCACCCAAAAAGCACCCCAAAAGAGGAAATGTACTACCAACAAAGAGGACACAGATCTGCATAAAATGTGCACCTCTTAATTTATATGTACAGATGCAGATGTAAAGATAATTGGTATAAATTCAAATAGAATTCCCCATATGGGGAAGACCATGACCAGGTGATCTCTGTGCCTAATCAGTCTGCTCTCCAGGTGCTAACTGTTGATGGGCAACTTCCAAGGCCCCCCTGCTCTTCCTTCATGTGGTTCGCCATCTTTAAACCGAACTTGGATTGGACAGCCCTTCAGATAGAGCACTGTCCTCTGCCAAGCCCTTCAAACACATGACAGTCTTCTGTAAACTAAATTTGGACATACATGGCCTCTCAATCTTCTGCTCATGCAACCTTCGGATTCAACCCTCCTCAGACGCTGCCCAGGACATTTTGATGAATGAGGCAAAAAATAAAAATGATGGTAAAAATAGAACAATTAACTAAAGCAGTGACAATTGGCTGCCCTTTAATGGGGGCACCAAAATTTGCCAGTCAGGGGTGCGCTCTTTCACTGTACCGAACAGTAGGACAAACCTTGGTCTTCTGTTTTTGTAGACCAGACCTGTGTTTCTGGGCATCTATGTTAGCACTGACAGACTAGGGTAGCCTTCCCTAACCATGTTTGGGATTTCAACTCCCATCATCCCTAGCCAATCATCAGGAATGCTGGGAGTTATAGTCCAAAACATCTGGAGGATACCAGGTTGAGGAAGGCGTATGGGATACTGAAAATGCTGAACCTTTTTGGGGGCTAGGGGATGGGTTCAGCACCATGGATAGGTCCTTTAAAGTTCAGCCTAAAACCCAGAGTGGATACACCACCCCACTGACATTGGAGCCACCAGACTCCACTGGCTAGATGTTCTCTGAATGTAGTTCTCTACTATCTACCCATGTCTTTCAATCCAGATTTGTTTATCAGCTCTTCCTGATTCTTTTTCTCAGAAGAAAGATCTGAATCGCTTCCATGAATGGCACAGAACAGGGTGTTTTGTTATGGGTTTGTGTTTTTTTGTTGTTGCTACCTTTCAAGGGGAGAAACAAAATAAAAGGCATTAAATCTCAGCTGAGTTTCACAGCTAATGTACTTGTCTTCGAGAATCACTCTGTGGCAGATTCAGATATAAAAGCCAGGAAATGGAAAAATTAAAAGTTGGGGGAATAAAATGGAAATAACAGTTAATGAAGTACTTGGCAGATGATTAGCTGTAGACGTTTCTGGCTTAAAATGTACGTTTCACTTTCTTTTAAAATTACCTTATGCATATCACTGATCAAGCAAGCTTGAATAGTTCAGGTTGAGTATATATATATATTTAATTTCTGAGGATTAAAATATTGATTGGATTTTTTTGTCTTCATCCCTTTTAATGTTCAATTTATGGCTTTCTCCTATGTATTTCAAAGAAGGCAGTGATCTGCCAAGAAAATTCCCCCTGAGCTGATGTCAGCTTGGTTACTGTTAACTTAGCATATGTTCTCCTCTTGAAGAGCTGGATGGGAATCTCAGAAGTAAACACATCGGTTTAAGAGCAGGATGAGGAGGCGCTGTGATTCTATAAACACGGAGCCTGATGACTTTACCTCATTGGCAATTTCACGGCATAGTTTTCCACTGGTCCCCTGTTCATTTAGACCTGACAAGTTAAATAAGGACAAAAACCCAACACCTAAACGTACAAACAAATTGTAATCTTCCAGTGTTACAGAACGAGGCTGATGGAGGGGGAAGAAGTAGGATCTATAAGAAAAGGTTGCAGCGCAGTGCTCCTGTTCAGTGTTCCAACCAGCCACTCTCATTTCTGGCCTTCTCCATCCCATTTCTCTCTCCCCTGCCCTATTTTCTATTTCCCCCAACAGACACTCAGCATTCTGTGGCCATCAAGAACGCCCAGTTATTGTCTGGCTGTTTTGTATGTCGTTTCTTGTCGTTTTGTCTCCTTAGATTTTTCCCCTTAAATATTTTTTTGGTACTTCTGCAAACCTTGGGGTACCCCCCCAAAAGTGTGCTGATAACTTCCTCTTGTTTCTCAGCACCCCATGTTTGGCTACAGTCTTGTTGGCACTCAGCAGTTGAGTTCAGTATTAGAAGGAGTGTTGGCTGTTAAAACTCCCTTTCCGTCAGGAGTACTGCCACCCCCCTTCATAATAGCTCTATAACAAGAAATGAAAAGGCAAGACCTTCCTTGAGCTGGTATGGAAATGATGTGCTGCACTACTCGTTAGCCTACTGGAGTGTGTAGCTCTCAGCTGCTCGTCCTGTTCATTCTTCGGTTAATTTGGTGAAGGTTACAAATCTTCTCATGTGAATATAAGATTTCCACAGACTTCCATATGGGAGAATGAAGGAAGGAAGGGGCCGTGGCTCACTGGTAGAGCACCTGCTTTGCATGCAAAGGGTCCCAGGTCCAATCTCTGGCATCTCCAGGTAGGGCTGGGAAAGACCCTCATCTGAAACCCCAGAGAGCTGCCACCAATCACTATAGTGTTGGTCTGGGACTCAGGAGATCCAGGTTCTAGTCCCCGCTCAGCCATGAAACTCACTGGGTGACTTTGGGCCAGCCACTGACTCTCAGCCTGACCTACCTCACAGGGTTGTTGTGAGGATAAAATGGAGAGGAGGAGGAGGATTATATAAGCCGCCTTGGGTTCCTTGAAGGAAAAAAGGCAGGGGTATAAATATAATAAATAAATAAAATAAATAAATAGCCAATGCTGAGCTAGATGGACCAACAACTTCCTATGTTCCTGTGATGTAATGGATTGAGACAGGGCATTCTTACATTGGGTGATGAGGTAATGAATTTAGATATCTATAGCTTTCTTTTCAGTTTTGAGAAATTCCCAAAGTGGGGAACAGCCACAACATAATAATATAGTTCAAACATCAATAAAAATGATTCAAATCAATAACAAGTACATAGCACAACACAAGAGAGTCTTCACTGTGCGCCACAGTGAACCAAATTTTGGATGGAAGGGAGGTCCATGGACACAGGGCTACCAAGATAGTTCTCTTTGGCCAGTGTCTGTAGACCATATTGCAGGTGCCACCAATATTTGCGGTAAGTTGTAGACTCTACAGCAGCCTTCCCCATCCCGGTGCCCTCCAGATGTGTTGGAGTACAACTCCATCAGCCATGCTGGTTTAGGGTGCTGGAAGCTGGAGTTCAAAACATCTGGAGGGCACCTGTTTGGGGAAGGCTGCCCTACAGCTTACTTCTAATGGTTGTGGTCCCCACAACAAAGTCTCAGTCAATGGGCATGTCTGTCAGTGTTCCTTCTGATTTCATAGATTCATAGATCATAGAGTTGGAAGGGGCTGACAGGCCATCGAGTCCAACCCCCTGCTCAGTGCAGGAACCTAGAGGTGGGGTCTCCCATCCAAGTAATAACCAGGCCTGACCCGGCTTAGCTTTCCACGCTCAGACAAGCTGAGCCAGCGTGAGCCACCTTGACCCAGGCCAGAGACGGCTCTAAAGATTGAAATGAACAGTTTCCATTTTAGTCTGGAAACAAATTGGTAACCATTGGGGCTCCCACAGTATGTGCTTGCTCCTTTTGATTGGCTCAAATGGGTTCAGGCAGGGGTTGCTTTGTGGCCAGCCTAGGGAAGGATGGGACATGTTTCAGAAGCATCTCACAGATGCATGCTCCCTCAGGACACTGGCAGGGGGCAAACCTAAGACGGTCTATTTAAGCCTGCTCTGCCCCAAGCAATCCCTCTTTTGTCAAGGTCTCAACTCCCCATGTACCCACCCACCCTATGGTTACAGTGTAGGATTAGCTGGTCACTTATAGACCAAATAGAGGTTTGGGGTGGGTTTTTTTTTTGGGGGGGGGGTGTTGTTTAGATTGGCACAAAGTGCCAGGTTTTTTCTCACTGACTCTACACCAGGGATTTAGAAGCTTAAATCTGGCCCTTAAATCTGGGGACTAAATCTGGCCCTCTCGAGTTCCCCAGATGGTCTAAAGTATTGTCATCTCTTTTTAGCAGGCCAGGATGAAGCCACATGCTCCTGCGCTAAGCTGTCTTGGCGACAGGCTGTCTGGTGTCCAACTGATGGGCTCTTACCATTCTCGTGGCTGCTAATTGCTGTTGGGCACATGTAGCACTTGAGAGGAATTGCCCTCTGTGTCTAACAAGACTGATGCAGTACCTGTGCTCCACTAATGTGCCCCTTAAGTGCATTTGGAGCATGTAAACGCTGGATGAACTAAATGAGCCAAGCTCATCGCAGAGAACAGGCTATGAATGCAAGTGAACAACTGACATTATGTCATCTGCCACGGTCCCAGGTTGATGCTACGACAAAGCACTGGTTATACTGAGCTGTAGGTTTACTTCCTCTTTAACAGACCCACATGGAGATGCAGCCCCCATTCTTTCATCATTCAGAGAGTGATCATCATCTGGGGAGCCATTGGATCATTCTGATTTCTAGATCTGAGTTCAGAAACAGATCAGTCTCGGTCTCAGCAAGATTGTTGGTTTTCTTGAGGTCCAGCTCATTCTATCCCATTTCCACATGAACTTGTGATTTTATTTATACAGTAATACCTTGGATTGCAAGTGACTTGGTCTGAGATTTTTTTAAAAAATTGACTTGATAAACGAGCAAGGTCTTGCAAGACAAGTAGGTAGGGATGTAACCACTCGCCTCGAGTGGGCGTAGCAGGCCGAAATCGGCCCCGCTCACGCCTGCCAGAGACTCGCTTTGATATAAGAGTGTTTTAGATTACAAGCACGGTTCCGGACCGAATTATGCTTGCAATCCAAGGTATTACTGTATATATATATATATATATATATTCGTATAGAAATCCATACACATTTTTCATAATTAATGCATTAATGTATGCCATTAAAGTGTGCAATTTGCATATTTTAAGCATATACATTCGTGTATGCATTTTTGGAAATGTATGCATTTTCTTTGTGAATTTTTCAAACTATACACATGTTGTCGAATGCAGTTTTGTTGTTTTCTTTCGCAGAGCACCTCACAGGCTGGGAAATGTCCAGATTTTGGACTCCAATTTTGTTCAGATCTGTGTTTGGGTCTGGAAGGTGCAAACTGGGTAACTCATTTAAAATAAAGAGAATCTTGATGGAACCAATTTTTCCTCACACATCCCTATTTAGAAGTCAAGCCGTGGAAATTCTGTTTACTAAGCCCTGCGTGAAAATGCCAGGGATGGTGCTGGGGACCTTCTGTGTGCTGAGCGTGTGCTCTGTCACTGAGCTACAACCCTTCCCAAGAGAGGGAAGGTTGACCATCCCCCCCTCTGCCTCTCCCTGAATCAAAACACGGGGAGATGGGCTCCTTCACTGGATCAACTCTGGAGAAAGAAATTTCACTTTCAACTAGTGGAGGCTCCAATGTCAGTGGCGTTGTGTATCCACTCTGGATTTTACTCTGAACTTTTAAGGTGCTATCCATGGTGCCAAACCTATTTTGGGGATAGGGTTCAGCACCATGGATATCTCCTTTAAAGTTCAGACTAAAACCTGGAGTGGATACACAGCCCTGCTGACATTGCTTTTAACCTAGAAGGCTTTTTTACATCTTTGTCTATTTATTTATTTTTTTACTCTGCACCACTGTTTAGAAAAGTACTTTCTCCCAGGGAATATTTAAACTCTACAATTTGCACTTTGGAGGGGAGAGGGGGAGAGGTTGTTCCTCCCCAATCCATGTTGCATTTCGGTTTCTCCATAGAATGCTTGTCCAGTGACCCAGACCTTGCCTTTTGACTCCCAAATGCCACGGCTGCTTTTACTGCTAGACATATTCAGAATTTGGTCCTAGGCTCTGACCGCTGTTGTGCCTGGTTATTATTTGTCCTACACAATCCCATTCATTGACCGCTGGACTCATCGACTAGATATATTCTCCAGTTGTTGACTGCCTTTTATTTTTAGACTGATCTTTGACTCTCGATGGGATGGGGAACATATTCTTGGCATTACACACATCTCATGGCAATTCTAAAACAGACGTAGATAGCAAAACTCCCACAGGGCCAAGCACTTGTTATTGACCTTACTCAGACAATAAGAACATTGCAGTTTTGTCCTTTGAGGTGATGGGCACAAAATACTTCTCATTGTTCAAGCAATGTGAATTTTTTCCAGAGAAAAAAATGGAACAATTCAGACTCTGTGATAAACTGAAGACTAGGAATATATAAAACTTGTATCTAATGTTTTTAGGCTTTTAATCCCCTGAATGTTAGATCTGTTGCATATTTTTTAGTGATGCTGTGCATTTTTCTGTGCTGTTTTATTCTCTGCCACTTAAATTTGTACATTGAATTTTAAATGCTGGAATTTGTATACTGTTTTTATAGTTTTGTGATTATTATTGTTTTTCATGTTTCACTGCTGTACGCTACCCAGAGAATGTTATTGGAGAGCATATACATGGCATTATTATTGGATCTACTACTACTACCACTACTACTAGTTATTTCTGGATTGATGAACATTAATGTTGCACGTTTGGGGAATTTCTCCTCGAAAGCAGATATGCAGGTTCATGAGGACTGAAATTTCCAATTGGTTAGTTCACATAGCCTATCATTAGTCTCCTCATTCATTTAAAGCAGGGATGGGCAGAAGCTAGATCTGGATCTATGAGTAGATCTCTGGGTGATATGCACTTGATCCGCAAGGGTTTCTGATTCTGACTCCCAATTATTTAATAATATTTAAATATTATCCTGATGTTGCCTCGATTCTGACAAGATTTACAGCTGCCCTCTTCTTTTCCTATACCAGGTAGTCTAATGTGAAAGTGGGAAGGAACGCTGTAAAGAAACAAACTTGTATTAGAAGAGCTATAGTCTATGACCCTTTCTTGAGAAAGAATCAAAGCAAGAGAACAAGCCGGCCGCTTGTTGAACGGAACGGAGCAAGTCAGCACGCACACGCCAGCTCCAAAAAAGAAAAGAGGAATGCGGCTGTAAATCTTGTCAGAATCGAGGCAACGTCGGGACTCTTATACGCCAATTCCTAAGAGAAAGGACAGGAAGCCATTTGCATATGGACACAGACTACATGTATAATTGTATATGAAACTTTGTGTGGAAATGTATTAGATGCTTTAGGCTGTTAATGAAATATGTTTAAATTTATAAAATTTTATTATTGAGTTAGTATGATCATGGTGGTTTAACATTTTGTTTATACTGGCTCAGTCAAAGGCAGTTTCATATACCAACATGGGCTTTCAGTGGCTTTGAAATAATAATAAAAAGTTGACTCTAAAAATAATAGTGCTACTGAGTGATGGAGGTACGAGTGGAGATAGGTGACTGCTATAGAAAGGCCACAAAGAATGACATATTAGAACAACAACTCACGCAAGTGATGACAAAGCTGACCCGTGCTCACCGAAGGACAAATCTATTTTATAAGTCACTGAATTGACTCAAAGTTTGTGCCCCTCTGAATTTCCTTCCCTAAAACGATGCAGTGATGCACACAAAAATGATTACGCAATGGAGCACATGGGTAGGTAGATGGGATAAATTACTATGAGGTGTAGTAGATTCTGACACCCTGGAAAGATGGTTGATTGAGCTGATTGAGCCAGTGATTATGTGGGACGATGTTGTCTGATAACTGGCGTGTAGTTTTAAAACTATAGTGTCAGCTTTTTACAATGGAATAATTAACGCAGCCTTTAATGGGACAGAGGCATTGCAAATAAAAGCCACTGCTAACAATTAACTTGACAGTTTTACTCTAAGCACTTACTGCAAGATCCCTTCCCGTGTGCTCACCCAAAGCCATTCAGTGATTATATGTCTGATTAAGCCTGGGGCAGGTGGGGGGGGGGAATAGATAGCATTGTGCTGTGGAAGCCAACGGGAATAACCTTGGACGGTGTCATATGGGTTATCAAATAAGGAAAGGCTCATTCAATGCCAACATTGCGCAGACTATACCAGAGCGAAAAACAGAAGGCTGAATTAATTGAACAGAATGCAGAGAAAGTTAGATTTGGAAAAAAAAATGATCTGACATTTCTCAGATTCCTAATCTGAATTTGCATACATTGCCGCATGACTATGGCACTCCTCCCTTTCTTGCCTCCCCCCCCACCGCACATTCTGTTGCTCTCATGCCCTGCCTGTGGGTTTCCTGGAAGCATCTGGCTAGCCCATGTTGGAAACAGGATATTGGGTTAGATGGAACTTTGGTATGAGCCAGGAAAGCTCCTCTTATGTTCACAGTCAAGATTTAGAGTACATATTTCATGGGGCAGTGACTATCATCCTCGGTCATTACCATGTACATGTAAATTTTGTAATATGTAAAACAGGTGGGGTGTGCAACCAGATGTTGCAGCATGCAGTGCCTCCTGTTCAGGATTCCAGCCAGCCATGCCTTGTTTCAGGAGATTCCATTACATTCACCTCCTCAGTTTCCTGTCCCCACCACCCTCCATAACAGTCAATCTGCTGCTAACTCCTTGTTGTGTGTGGTGGCCACATAATTTATTTATCTATTTATTTATTTATTATATTTATTAATCACCCATCTGGCCGGTCACCCGGCCACCCTGGGCGATGTACAATTAAAATACAGTAAAAAACAACACAATAAAATATAATAATTAAAACAATATAAAAAATTCTTATTAAAAACCTAACCTAACCCATATTCCCGCCTGAACAGCCATGTTTTTAATGCACGGCGGAAGCTCATCACAGAGGGGGCATGGCGAAGGTCACTAGGGAGGGAGTTCCATAATGTGGGGGCCGCCACAGAGAAGGCCCTCTTCCTAGTCCCCACCAGCCTGGCTGCTCTGGCTGATGGGATAAGGAGAAGGCCGTCCGTGGCAGACCTTGTTGAGCGGCCTACTTGATGTTGCTGGAGGCGCTCCTTGAGATAAGCTGGGCCGGAGCCGTGTAGGGTTTTAAAGGTCAAAACCAACACCTTGAATTCGGCTCGGCAAGCAACTGGTAGCCAGTGCAACTCATTAAGCACTGGCGTGATGTGATCACGCTGGCGGCTGCCCTTAATCAGGCGAGCCGCCGCGTTCTGTACCAGCTGAAGCTTCCGGACCGTCTTCCAGGGTAACCCCACATAGAGCACATTACAGTAGTCTAGGCGAGAGGAGACCAAGGCATGAACCACTGATGGGAGCAGGTGATTAGGAAGGTAGGGGCGCAGCTGCCGTATCAGATGGAGTTGATACAGCGCCGCCCGGCTCACAGCTGCCACCTGAGCCTCCATGGACAGCTGGGAGTCTAGAATGACCCCCAAGCTGCGGACCTGGTCCTTCAGGGGTAGATGTACCCCATTCAGCACCAGGTCAACATCCCCTAACCTTCCCTTGTCCCCCACCAGAAGTACCTCGGTCTTGTCGGGGTTCAGTTTCAGCATGTTCCTTCCCATCCAGCCAGCCACTGACTCCAGGCACTTGGACAGGGTCTCAACGGCCAACCTCGGTGAAGACTTGAAACAGAGGTAGAGCTGCGTGTCATCCGCATACTGATGACACTGCACCCCAAACCTCCTGATGATAGCTCCCAGCGGCTTGAGGTAGATGTTGAATAACATCGGGGAGAGGATGGAACCCTGCGGTACTCCACAAGTGAGCAGCCGAGGGTCCGAAGCCTCCTCCCCGAGAACTACCCTCTGATACCTTCCAGAGAGGAAGGACCGGAACCACTGCAATACAGTGCCTCCCAAGCCCAAGCCCTCCAGACGGTCCAGGAGGATACCGTGGTCAACAGTATCAAAAGCCGCTGAGAGATCGAGGAGGACTAGAAAGGAGCATTCGCCCCTATCCAAAGCCCTCCTCATATCATCCACCAAGGCGACCAAGGCCGTCTCCGTCCCATGTCCTAGACCTGAAGCCCGACTGGCACGGATCTAAATAATTGGCTTCATCCAAGTGTGCCTTCAACTGAGCACCCACCACCACATAACGATCTACACTTGGAGAATCAGTTCACATAGGATATGCAATGCTCTATACAATATATATTCCCAGTGGCTGCTCCAGGCCCCTTAAATGAAGACACCCTGTTCTCAAACATCCCCTGCCAGGATTGTTACTCAGGATCACATCCAATATTGTGGGATGATCCACATGTTTAAGAGAAGCACATTTAAGTTTCACTGGTTTCAACAGGAGAGACTTTAATGATGTGCCCTTTTCTTTTCTGAGCTACGTATTTACTGTTTATTTTTGTTAGTCGCCTCATAAACATGCGTTCTCTAGGCAACGTACAGTAATTAAGTTGAACATCAAAATTAAAACATAACATATAGTAATACAATAAAATCCAATACTAAAATCCACAAAGCAATTTAAGGCCCAAACTAGACATTACTGTCAATGGGCAGCTGCCGCCCAAAATGGCAGTCGTGCGTCTAGTTCTCCTTCCCCCAATATGACACGCTGTGGTGTCCTGATGTTCCACATATCCCTGCTGCTGATGGGGAAATAGCTGAAGAACAAAATATCTAGCACATTAGAGAAGGGGATTTGTATCTATTGTATTTATTTAACACTAGCTGTTGCCCGCAGCTTCGCTCATGTGGATTTTAGTACAATCGTCCACCCGCTGTCAACTCACACAAACCACCATAAGTATGGGGTCAGGACATGTTGTCAAAGTATGCATTGTGGGACATTATAGAGAATTCATCCCAGTTTTCAACGACATGATCAACTATTTGTTCACGTACCTCCCTACCTAGATTTTGACTGCCATACATAACGAAAGATAGTGCCCGGAATAGGCACGCTCCATCGCCTACAATTGGTACGACTGGTGTGTGGTATCATCACACCATTTACATTTAAATTTTCAATTTGCATTTTGCATTTTTTTTTTTTTACGGAGAATAAAAAAAATAAAAAAAACAGGTTTAAAAATGAAAAGAGTTTTGTTTGGTTTTTTCTCCTTGAAGGCCTATGAGAGCTGTATGGAAAAGATACAGTGTCTCTGACTGAAATTGTAATGTTTAGGCTGAGTGCTGGCAGCAGAAAACTTTTCTGACAGAAATATCTGATCTTAAAGAAAAATCAGGTTAATCTTGAGAGTCTACAGGTGATGAAGAGTGACCGTGCCAAGTTTGGGGTAGATCCGTCAAAACGTGATGGATGACGCCCCACACACAACAGTCACTCAGTCATTTAAAAAGTTTCCCTCCCTTTTCACCCCGAGAACATTCTAAATGGCCTAGGGGAGATTTGCATACCGACCCCTATTGGCCCCTGCAGGAATTCATATGAACATTCTAAGTGTCCTATGGGCTATTTGCATAACTGCTCCTATTGGCTCCTGCAGCAATTCTGAGGTGAGGCCGATTTGCATAACTGCTGCCCTGTTGTTTTGCCCATAGGAGATATGAGAGTGGGCCAGTGAGGTGATTTTGCCCCCTTTTTTCACCCCCTTAGGGACGGAATTCCAAAAATCCTTCCTTAGTGGGTGTCTACGTCATAAAAACTATGTTCCTTCAAAATTTCACATTCCTAGATTAAATTGTGTGAGCTGGGCATTGATGAGTCTAGGGATGTCCACAAACCTTTCCACGCCTCTCCACGGTGGGGCCTCCCCACTGCTCGTTCATCTGCAGCGCAGAGTGATTCTCCGCGCCGCTCAAGCCTCCCGTGCAGGTCCCGGTGCATCACTTCCAGCCAGACGGAAGTGATGTGACGGGACCGGTGCGGACGGCGTGGGCGGCTTGCCGTGGAGAGGCGAGCGGCCATTGGAATCCAGTAAGGCCCGCTCGCCTCTTGTGGGCGTGAACGGGGCCGATTTCGGCTATGCTATGCCCGCTCGAGGCGAGCGAATACATCCCTAGATGAGTCAATCAGTCAGTCAGTCAGTCAGGACACCTTCTTTTATATATACAGTATAGATTATCTGAAGGCCCTTTTTAAGGGATGAAGGGAAGTGATGGGGGAGGCCACCATACATGTACAGAAATGTTTACGTTTCTTTCTTATTTGCACACTAATGTCTTCCTACGAACAACTTCAATGCCTCTGCTTCTTTGAAATGAAATGAATAAGTTTTGGGTTTCGATCCTATGGGTTTAAGTGCTCTTCCTTTTCAAACTTGTAGCAGGGGTTGGATACTATTTGCTCAGTGAATTGGAATAGAATACAAATG
Source organism: Shinisaurus crocodilurus (assembly GCA_021292165.1). NCBI lineage: Eukaryota > Metazoa > Chordata > Lepidosauria > Squamata > Shinisauridae > Shinisaurus > Shinisaurus crocodilurus. The sequence goes on from CM037876.1 coordinate 293,217,520, forward strand.
CTCAACAATTTACAACCAAAGGGTGTTTTCAAAAAAGCGAATAATTGAAATAATGCACTTCATCTTCTAAGAGCTGGAGTAATACAAAGCTAAAATGGAGATCCCCACAATGATTAATTGATGCGCCATAGTTCCAGGGGTGTAATTATCCTCCTCAAAGTGTGTTGCATGTAATTTCCAATGAATTGTCACTTTCAGTCGCCCTATAGCTAAGTCTTATCAGTCCAGGTACACGCTACGATGCAGAGCCAAGTGTTTTCTAAGCAGTTTTTCTTCCAAGGTGCAAACACAAGCCATTCATAATTAGTAGCAGAGGTGGTGTTAGGGGGTGCCCCACAAGGGCTGGAGCCCAGAATCTTTCTTTTGGAGCCCCAAATCTCTGGGAGACCATCTGCCCCACCATCCTGCTATCCATGGGCACTTGCTGAAGTACAGGGCCCCCGATGAGCTCGGTTGCATCAGATCCCCCTGGATGAGCTGGCTTTTTGCCCACATGGGCTTCCCCTCCTGCTGCTTTCCCCCCTTGAATCTTTCTGCCTGAGGTTTTTTTCCTGAAGGCCAATGCCCTCCTCTCCCCTGTCCATACATCCCTTTATACAAATATGGGTGTCCTTAGGAGACAGGGTCCTTTAAAGACACACAGAAAGAGCAACTTTAGAGGATATGTAAATTAGCACATGCAAATTTGTGCCTGAGCCCTGGATCTTTCAGTACCTGGCACCACACCTGATTAGTAGTGATGGCACTGAAACTTGAAATTCGTCATTTTGCAAATCAAATCTAGTAGGTTGAATGTCTAATGAGTGCTGACTTCAATCCAAAAAACTTTACATTTTTGTAATTCAAACTGAGATTGATTACAAGTTAATTTATATTTTTTGCACCTGCGTGGTCTGCATGGCTATATATTCTTTAAGTATTTATGTACCGTCCTTTATTAACAAACTCCAGGGTGGTGTACAGAGTTTGTTAAAACAGCAATTAATGCTTTAATCATTTTACTCTTTTAATGTTCTGGTTTTTATTGTTGCAAGGTTGTATTGTTTGAAATTGTTGTACACTGTCTTGATGGCTTTTTAGCAGGTAAGGTGGTATATTGATATTAATAATAATAAAAAATGAAATTGAAATACATATCTGCAATAAAACAAAGAATCTCACAAAGCTAGACATTAAAATCAGCAAATGCTCGGTTAAACTGCCTTCCCCTTCTATACTGAGTTGACTTTTAAGATCATCAGAGGAGGCCTTGCTGGTTGTGTCTTGACTAATAGAATGTCACCATGTAATATCTCAACGGTGGGCTTTTTCGGTGGTGTTGCCTACCCTCTGGAACACCCTTTCCCATGCAGTTTCCTCCCCACCCCCCAAAAATGTGGTATGTTTTAAATGCCTCCTGAGAATGGACTTATTCACCCAGGCTTGGAATTAATTACAATTACAACTACGCCTAGACTACTGTAATGCGCTCTACGTGGGGTTACCCTTGAAGACTGTCCAGAAGCTGCAGCTGGTACAGAACGCGGTGGCTCGCCTGGTTAAAGGCAGCCACCAGCATGATCACATCACTCCAGTGCTTAAGGAGTTGCACTGGCTACCAGTTGCTTGCCGAGCCGAATTCAAGGTGTTGGTTTTGACCTTTAAAACCCTACATGGCTCTAGTCCAGTTTATCTCAAGGAACACCTCCAGCAACATCAAGTAGGCTGCTCAACAAGATCTGCCACGGACAGCCTTCTCCTTGTCCCATCAGCCAGAGCAGCCAGGCTGGTGGAGACTAGGAAGAGGGCCTTCTCTGTGGCGGCCCCCAAGTTATGGAACTCCCTCCCTAGTGACCTTTGCCATGCCCCTTCCATGATGAGCTTCCACCACGCATTAAAAACATGGTATTTCAGGTGGGAATATGGGGTGGGTTAGGTTTTTTTTTTTAAAAAAAAATTATACTGTTTTAATTGTGTATGTCTGTTTTATTGTTGGAAGTGTACATCGCCCAGGGTGGCCGGGTGGCCGGCAAGATGGGCGATTAAAAAATGTAATAAATAAATAAATAAATAAATAAAATAAAATAAAACAATAAATCATATGCTGCTCTATTTTACCGTTCTTTGCATTGCTTTTTATTCTCATTGTAGCTGAAATGGTTTTTATTAGTGCATTTTAAATAATGATTTTTAATATTTATATGTAAACCACTTAGAGATTTTACTATATTAAGTAGTATATACATATTATTAACAAACAAAGAGGTTTTTAAACAGGTGCCAAACACCATTAGGGTTGGCACCTGTCACACAGTATTGCAGGGCGGGGGGAGGGGGAGGGAATTCCAAAGGCAGCCAAAACTCTACCGTTTCCTCCTCGACAGCCAGATCCTGTGATGAGCAAGCATTTTAGTTGCCGCTTCAGCTTGTTCTGCTTCTGCACCTGCTACCTCCGCCGGTGAATCCATGTCAATCTACTATTGTACACACATCACATATGATAACAGCCAGAGAATGAATGCATCGTGATGCATGACACTGTGATGCATGGGGTGGAAAAGATGACCATATGACACCTGCCACACATTCATATGACACCTGCCACTTAAGTGCTGTGGAAGTCTTTCCCCAGCCAATAGGATTGTTGCAATTTACTGCTCAGACGGTGCATGTCGTGAGCGCACAGCCCGACTGGATAACGCCAATGACATCACCAAAGGGAGGGCAATGAAGCTCCCGAGCCATGCCGTGACCTTAACACCAGCACTCTGCCCACAGAGAGGGAACTCTGACGTTGAAGCTGAAACTAACTAGATCAAGGCAAAGTGTGGAGACTCTGTTGCCATTCCTAGCACTGCAGCCTGTCTTCAGACTTAAATTAGGGGGTGGGCAAAATTGACAAGGTGCTTGTCAGCCCCTATGCAGATGTGCAGGCCGAGTGCTTTCCCCCTTTCATGTTGCAGTGCATACTCACTGTCTCCCTTCTGCAGCGACCCGTGCCCCTCTCCCGTATATTGTGTTGGACTGGCGCCATCATGAAGAAGCCCTCCAGAGAGCTTCCTGCACAAGGCTGTCACAACAAGCCCTGTTCAGAAGAAGCCTGTGCATTGACTGGACATGTGGGGAGCAGGATCATACTTGCTGGCTTTGCCACTGAACACTGATGTGCCTCCTGGCACCGCCACCTGGAGCTTAGCATACATTCAGTACTAATCTGGCCCGGGCATATACAGATGTGTGTTCTACACTAATGCCAAATGCACAGCCAGGGATGGGGACTCGGACTCGAGGACTCGACTCGTGAGTCGGACTGAGTCCCCCCTCTGACTCGACTCGAACTCGAGTCCCAATATTTTTAATGGGACTCGAGACTCGACTCGGGACTCGAGACCAAGGACTCGTCAACATCCCTGGGCTGTTGACGAGTCTTCTGGCTGTGCCAGAAGGAGCGCAATCACCGGTGAAGAGCGCATGGAAGTGAGGCGCGCCGCTGCTCGGCCACTATGGACAGCTACCAGGAGCGCAGCCCCAACGATGTGTTGAGATTTATTTTGATTGATGTGTTGTTGTGGGGGGTTTGGGTTAGGGTCAGACATTTTGGGTTTGGCTGCCTCTGCCTGCCAGTTTGGGGTTCCCAGCCTCCTCTGCCTGCCTGGTCTCTTTTTGACCTGTTCAACAGTTGAATTGTCCAAGACAAAGGCCTCTGCCTGCCTGCTTTGGGGTTCCCTGCCTCCTCTGCCTGCCTGGTTATTTTGGGTTTGTCTGCCTGGTCTGTTCTTGCCAAAATCAGTTGCAGAGTTTTGAAATAAAAAGGCACACTTGTGCCTAGAATTTATTTCAGCCACACATCTGAAGTAGCCTTATTTTGTTGGGGGGAAACCCCATTGATTTTAATAGGGACTCGTGGAGTCAGCTTTGGGAGTGACTCAGGACTCGTGACTCGTGAGTCACCATTTTGGACCAAGGACTCAGACTCGGACTCGAGACTCGGGTCCAAAGACTCGTGACTCGACTCGTGACTCGAGACCAAGGACTCTTCAACATCCCTGTGCACAGCCAGTGCAAACATGAACAGTGGGTGCAATGCTACTCCCTGCCCCCAGACATTCAGTGGATGTGTGATGGGAGGTCTTCAGAACAGAGACATGCTGGACACCCATGACTTTGGGACCCTTTCTTTCTGAGGGCAACCTTTCAGCAACCTCAAGGCCTGGTTCATTTCATTTCATTTCATTTGCTACATTTTTATACCAACCACTCTCTGGGTGGTTTATAAAGACTAACACACACACACACACACACACCCCATACAGTATAATAACATAATGTAAAATCATTTACATACAAAAAAATATAAAAGAATTAAAACAATTGTCAATCAAAATCTGCGGACCCGTCAAAAACCTTCTCATATGCTGTCAAATGCCTGAGAGTAGAGAAAGGTCTTAAACCTGGCACAGAAAACGATGACAGTGTTGGCACCAGGTGGACCTCACTAGGTTGTTGCCTTCCTCTGAACCACCCTCGGAAGAGGCATTTGGAGGAGGGTGTTAGATGATGATCGTAGTAAAATGGGTAGATGCATACCAGGAGAGGCACTCCATCAGGTATTGTGGTCCCAAGCCATGTAAGGCTTTATAGCAGTGTTCCCCAACCTTGGGTCCCCAGATGTTTCTGGCTGGGGCATGCTGTGAGTTGTAGGCCAAAAACATCTGGGGACCCAAGATTGGAGAACACTGCTTTATAGTTTCACACAAATCACTGCCTTCATCGCTAGCACATACAGCCATTTCTCAGCCATGCCTGTGCCTTTGACCACACAGAGGAATGTGAGTTTCAAGCAGGCTCTATGGGCATGCAGCTGCAACGATGTTGTGCATACCTTCCTATGTTATGTGTTCCCCTGGTCTCCCCCCCCCCCACATCTTTCACCACTGCTGGTGGGGACGGGGAAAGCTGTGTCATAATGATTTCAGGAGTTGGGATAAGTGGAGCCAGACATTTCAGAGAGGGGATGTGAAGGAAGATGGAGCTGCCATTTTGGGTGGCAGCCCTGTGTCCTTTGTAATGTGGAGTTCCATCCTCAGAATCATCAAGTGGTGTCAAAACTCACTGTAACATGCCCTTCATCAGCACTTTGGAGACAGGGGAAACTGAAAGTCCAAATCAATCAGATGAACAGATATTACAGAGGTCAGTGTCTGCTGATTGTGTCTGAAGAAGTGATAAAAAGAGGAAACTAAACAGTAATTTTAATCCAAGTTGTCTGAAATTTCTTCCTTCCCACATAGAAATGGGGAATGTTTTAAATTCTATTTAAGATATGTTGACTGTGTGCCTATAGTATTACGAATCACTCCTGCAATGTATTTTCCTCTATCTATTTAAGCAATGAACAGTGTGGGAAGCTGCGTGGATCTAGAATTGGCCTCCACAGTCACTTACGGACCCATCGCTAGAGTCTACACATTTTTTTTTTACAATTTCCTCTTTTTATAATTTTATTTTTGTAATTTTATCCTGGAAGACAATCTTACTCAGTCACAAGTGATCACCTACTACTACTACTACTGCAACTATTTCTTCTCAATGATCTCAAGGTTAGTTCAGTCCAATCCACTCTCATATCATTCCAGCATATAGAGAAGTACTGTACTACCGTCCCCATTTCCCCTCACCATTGGTTATGCTGGCTAGGGATGATGGGAGTTGTAGGCAAAAACATCGGGGGGGGGCTACAAGTTGTCCACCCCTGGGCTGGTGAATAAAACTAAGTTTATCCACTGAATAAACTAAACCTTATTCCCTTTCCAGTGTGCTTTGGTATGTGATCATTCACAAAGTTAATGGAGGGGAAGAAAAGACATGTCTTTTGATTCTGTGTTTCAAAAGAATGAATGAGGCGAAGCATTCAGATCCAGACAATTTAATATCATTCCCCAAAGCTACTGCCTTTCTGCTGCCTGGTGGTAAGGAATACAGTTGCCTTGCTAATTGCTGTTTAATTGTCCTAAGACATTCAGCTATTATCAGTTAAGTAGCAGAAGAAAGTCGGTTTTCACTTCCTAGCTGTATCCTGGCCCTGTCATAGGGATGTTGGAGAAATCCGCAACAGATTCAAATTAATTCAGGTTTCTATGAATCCAACCTGTGGATTTTGCAGCAGCCCTTCTTTTTCCAAGTCACGTGGCTTCCACTGACTTATAGACTGGTTTTTCACTTTTGGGGGTCATATGTGCTAATGTATGTGTTTCTTTCATACACATGTGGACAAAGACACGTGATAACAATAGCCAATGTGTGCAGAAGTGAGGAATATTTTATGTCAGGCATATGTGCCAAATGAGTACATGATTTGTAGATGAAAGAGAAGGAGTCTGCTGTACAAACATTTACAAAGCCCTCCCAGCATCTATCTCCTGATTGTCATCTTGACTTGTGGGTCACTTGCTTGCTGAAAAACTGCAGAATGAAATTAGCCCTGGGTTATTGACCCCGTATTAGCAGAGTATAATTTTTTTCATGACATGTGAGTCCCCTGTGTTGGTTTCAACATTCAATGTGCAATTTCCCTATACTGAATTGATGTATTAGCTTGAGGCCTCGACTTACTGAGCAGCATTTGATCACCTATCTGAGCTTTTCACCACCAGGATTTTGCTGAATTAGTTTCCTCACCAGATCAATACTGAACTAATCTCTATCTATCTATCTATCTATCTCTTGTTATCAACTGCACATTTACCTGAAAGTTAGTTAAATTAGAGCCTGAAACAGAAAACTCACTCTGGCAGAAACAAGTTAAAAAAAAAGAAAAAGATGGCATGTTTCCCATCTCTTTATTTTGAACTACAGTCATGCCTTGGATTGAGAGCATAATTCGTTCCGGAAACATGATTGTAATCCAAAACACTCTTATATCAAAACGAAATTCCCCCAAAAAATTTGTATAGAGATTTTTAATTTAAGCCGTATTACAGTACTTGTATTGCAAGACGTCACTTGTATATCAAGTAAAAAAAAATTAAATAAATATTTAAAAATTTGCTTGTCTTGCAAAACGCTCTCAAACCAAGTTACTTGCAATCCAAGGTATTACTGTATTTAAACATATATGTTTTTAAAACAGTTTTGGTGAGGGGAGATATCATAGCTGAGTGCTACAGTATGAACTTTGCAGGCCCGGCCTAACCTATCTTGCTGCCTAAGCAAGCCGGTGCTGTCCCTGGTGCCACCACCTTTCCTTCCTGGCTGCAGGGAGCTTGCCCGAACTTAGTCTCACGAATCTCGTGAGACATGGCCAAAAGTCTCATGAGATCTGCTTGAAGTCTTGCAGGACTTTGGGCAAGCTCCCCACCACTGGGAAGAAAGGCGGAAGCCCTGGGAGAGCAAGTGGAGCTTGTGGTGGAAGCTCATATCTGGTAGGCCTTGAGGGCCGCATTGAGTGCTTGTTGGGGTGCCACACAGGCCGCACATGTGCGTGCATGCACACCTACATGCACGCACACACATCTCAGGAGAGACTGGAGATAAGGGAAAGGTTTCCCTTGCTAGCCCCCTCAGTAACACCGTGCACATCACAGCTGCTGTGAGGATGCTTTATGGGTATCAGTGTTCTTACTGCTGCTGCGGTGAAAGGAGTGGTGTCAGCACATGCATGCCTGCATGCCTGCGTGCGTGCACACACACACACACATACAACATCATTCCACATTACCTTCCTTTCTGGAGACCTCAGCTGTAATTTCCCATTGCTTTCCAGTACAAAGATTCCCTCCACCATGCTTCCCAGTTTCCAAAGGGAAACTTCATTAAAATTAGTTTAACTGCATTCAAAGTAATTAAGGAAAATGGATTGAATTTAATCCTGTTAATAATTATTTCAGTTTGCTTCAATTCAATAGATTTATTTTGTTTGATCCCCCCCCCCGTGCCCCACCAATTCTCCACTTTCATTTATTTATTTATTTTATTTATTAATTATACTTCTACCCCGCCTTTTTTCCTGCAAGGAACCCAAGGCGGCTTACATAATCCTCCTCCTCCTCTCCATTTCATCCTCACACAACAACCCTGTGGGGTAGGTTAGGCGGAGAGTCAGTGTCTGGCCCAAAGTCACCCAGTGTGTTTCATGGCCGAGCGGGGGGGCGGGACTAGAACCCAGATCTCCCACGTCCCAGTCCAACACTCTCACCACTACGCCACATTGGCTCTTAATTTAATTCCCCTCTACCTCCAACATCAACTTCATTTTGCACTCCCCCCCCCCTACTGCAGCAGCAGTAATAGCGCTAATACCCACAAGGCATCCTCTCAGCAGCTGCCATAGGGACAAGCTTCCTAGAGCAGCACAGACGCAGGCAGCATTTCTTGGAAAGCTCCAGCAGCAGCAGCAAGAAACAAACAAACAAACAAACAAACAACAGTGCAATCCTCTGAACTCGGAGGATTATGGGCATCCTACAGAGAGTGGAAGGAGCGTGGAGGCAAAGGTTGCCTCCATGCTCCTGCCACCCTGCAAAACACTTAGATGGCCAATTTCGACCGTCTAAGTGTTTTGCCCCAGAGCGCGAGGATAGGAGGCGGAGGTGCCGCCAGGATATGATGTATGCTGGCGGAACCTGTCTCCTCTGCTCCCCGCCCCCCAGAACACCCACAAAACTCCTTCTCCAAGGGGTCGCTCTTGCAACCTTGGAGTCACAGCCAGTGTGGTTCTTTCTGGAGAGGGTTCAGAGGAGGGCAACAAAGATGATAAAGGGACTAGAAGCCAGGCCCTATGAGGAGAGACTGAAAGGAACTGGGCATGTTTAGCCCTCAGAAGAGGAGACTGAGGGGAGATAGGATAGCACTCTTCCAGTAAGATAGGATAGCACTCTTCCAGTACTTGAAGGGTTGTCACACAGGGAGGGCCAGGATCTCTTCTCGATCATCCCAGTTTGCAGGACACGGATTAATGGGCTCAAGTTACAGGAACCCAGATTCCACCTAAACATCAGGAAAAAATTCCTGACTGTCAGAGCAATACGCCAATGGAACCAATTACCTAGGGAGGTGGTGGGCTCTCCCACTCTGGAGGCATTCAAGGTGCAGCTGGACAGCCATCTGTCAGGGATGCTTTGACCTGGATTCCTGCATTGAGCAGGGGGTTGGACTCGATGGCCTTGTAGGCCCCTTCCAACTCTACTTTTCCATGATTCTATGATTCTGCACCAGCTGTGAGGATGGAGGGAAGGTGCTCCAAGTTCGGAGTCCCAGCTCCAACCTCAGGACAAGTTTCCGAGGTCAGAGCTGGGACTCCGAATTCTCCTACGGCCATCTAGACTTTGTCAAGCAGCCATAGGATTGCACCCTAAATAAAATTTTAAAATGTGGTAAATTTGGTGGGTGGGTGGGTCATGGGGGGGGGAGCTCACAAACAACCACCACCAAATAGCCAAAAAAAATAAATGAATAAAATTGATAATACAACAATGCAAATCTCAAAATAATACAATATTAAACATTAAAAACATTGAAAATATATTTTAAAAAACCTTGAGGAGCCAGCAGTAAAATTACTAACACAACAGATTAAAAGTTAAACGCCTGCTGAAAGAGGGAAGGTCCTAACCTGGTGTCGAAATGTATACAGTAAGGACACCACGTGGCTCTCCCCGGGAAAGGCATTCCAACACATTCAGAGGGGACCAGGTTGGGGAAAGCTGTTTTAGACGGACACAGAACACAAACATTTAGAACAGCATCCCCCACTGTGTCGATTGGCAGCTTGGGGAAAGAGGCACGAAGCGACGTGCGCATCAGTCCGTGGTATGAAGCAATCGTGGAGTGCATGTGCCACGGACAGTGTTGCCACCGTAGCATACTTGATCTCTGATTATGTCTGCACGGGTTTGCTGAAGTATATGTCTTGATCATTTTAGAGAAGTCGCGTGGAATGACCCGGACAGTCCCCAACAAGGAGCTGCCATTCGAGGAAAATATTGGCCAAAAAAAGAAAGAAAAAAAAAGAAGTCATCTGGGGACAAGGGACGGCGTGGTGACTCATCCGGAGCAGCATGCAAACGTTTAATGAGGAGAAGTATGAAGCAGGGGCAGCTGGCGAAATCCCAAAGGATTCTTGAGTGAGAGGTGACAGGTCCCCCCACCCTGTTTTAATTATTGTAATCTCGCAACTGCAGGGACACACACACACACACACACACACTCTTGGAAACCTTGACAATCCTCCAGCAATTGCGATGCGTTTTTCCATAAGACTGGCAGCCTTCTCTGGCACAATGGTGGGAATGTGTTACTAGGATGGTGGCATGTCCATGGTGTTAATCCTGTTAAATGGTTGCTCCCGAAAGAGAGCCGGTTAAGGTTAAGTGAGTAACTGTGTTTTCCATCGGTCCTCCCGGTGGCCTTTAATTGTGGCTTGTCAGCACCATTTGCAGGCTTCGAGTAATTGCTGAGCTATTTTCTTCCCAAGAGATTATTTTTATATGCATGAGCTCTAATTTTGGCTACCGAATTAGGATGTTCTAAGAATGGAAGTACTCATCTTTCCCCAAAGATGTACAATTCAGAAAAAAAAGGGGGGAGAGAGAGAGATGGGAGGGAGAGAGTGAATGGACAAGCTTTACAAGGGATACAGGTCTGCACCAATCCGCTTGAAGCCGATTAAAAGAAGAGATACTCTGCACCACTGAAATAAACAGACAACACAGGCATGGCAGGGAGGGGTGTAGGGAAGAAGACAGTCCCTGGAATGTGCATATTATTGAGTTCAGAGGTGGGCTGACTTGCAAACCCACATGGTCCATTTGTTTTCTTAAAATCCCTGTAGCCCGTCGATGGGTTTGTATATTTAGAATGCAAGATTGTATACTCAGGACTCTGAGCACTCCAGACATAACTAATCTGTGTTTTGTGGTCACGAGGAGTAAACACACTCTTGCTTTAGAACGTAAGAACTGAGTTGCAGGAAGAAGCAAACATCTGTCCCAACCTGGATGCGATGAAGAGACATACTGAGCGGTCAAAAAGCAATGAGACCCTCAAACCTCCAGTCCATGGTGAACTGGACTGCATGTCAGATTTAGGCTGGGAAGACATGCATTCCAGTGTCCTCACAAAGCTCACTGGTTTGGGGTGGCCAGTCACTGTCTCTTGACTTAGCCTTTTTCATAGGGTTATTGTGATGATGAAATGGGACAACCTCCAGGTACACTACCCTAACCTCATGGGAGAACAGCCAGGATTCAAGTGTCATAAAGACACCCAGGAGCGAAAGAACCTTCTCTGTGGCCACACCTAAATTTTGGATCTTTTTGCACAGGAGATTAAATTGGCATCCTTCTTGTTAAAGCAGGTGTTTGTTTTATTGGATATATAAGTTTTATCAGATAGATAAGTTTTATCTAATGTCTCTGCTTTATCTGCTGCATCTGTCTTAATAATAATAATAATAATAATAATAATAATAATAATAATAATAATAATAATAATAATATATTGGGTCCTTCTTGGTATTTGTTGACCCCCAAACTGTGGAACTCCCTTCCTATTGATTAATATCTTGCCTCCTCTGTCCCTGTGTTCAGGTAATCCTTGAAGACCTTCCATTTCAATGCTGCCTTTAACTGAGGTTAAAGGCAGCATTGAAATATAAATAAATAAATAAAAAATCCTTGAAGACCTTCCATTTCAATGCTGCCTTTAACTGAGGTTGTAATTTACTTAGTACTACAGAACGGCTTCTCAGTTTACTCTGTATATATACATATACATATACATATACATATACATATACATATACATATACATATACATATACATATACATACATACATACATATATATATATATATATATTAATGCTGCTCTAGTTTTTGTATGTATGGGCATAGCCCTAAAAAAGAACTAAAAATATTTAAAATGTATTGATTGATTGTATTTTATTTTATTATTGGTTTTAGTGGTTGTTAGCCACCCTGAATGGCTCCACATAAGCACCAACAGGATGGGATATAAATATTTAAATAAATAAACCATAGGCACCAAGATTGAACATGGGACCTTGTACATGTAATGTATGTACTCTACTAATGCTTAATGAGTGTTTTCAAAAGTGACCCTAAGAACACCTTCTAGTCCAGATTATATCATTCTTGAGCAATATATGATAGAAAGCAAAAGTGAGACTACAATGAGTCCAATGTAAACTGTAGCCAATCTTGGTTTTACAAATGTATTTATTTATTATTTGTTGTATTTCTGGATCGCCCATCTGGCTGGCAAACCGGCCACTCTGGGCGATGTACAACATGATAAAATACATTTAAAATACATGGTATAAAATATATTTACAACAGTATAAAACAGTATAACTTTTAAAATCTTAACCCACCCCATATTCCCGCCTGAATAACCATGTTTTTAGTGAGCGGCAGAAGCTCAACAGAGAGGGGGCATGGCGAATGTCACTAGGGAGGGAGTTCCACAGTATGGGGGCCGCCACAGAAAAGGCCCTCTTCCTAGTCCCCACCAGTCTAGCTGCTCTGGCTGAAGGGACAAGGAGAAGGCCGTCTGTGGCAGATCTTGTTGAGCGGCCAACTTGGCGTTGCTGGAGACACTCCTTGAGATAAACTGGACCGGAGCCGTATAGGGTTTTAAAGGTAAAAACCAACACCTTGAATTCGGCTCGGCAAGCAACTAGTAGCCAGTGCAGCTCCTTGAGCACTGGCGTGATGTGATCCCGCCAGTGGCTGCCTTTAACCAGACGAGCCGCCGCGTTCTGTACCAGCTGTAGCTTCCGAACCGTCTTCAAGGGTAACCCCACGTAGAGTGCATTACAATAGTCTAGGCGAGAGGAGACCAAGGCATGAACCACCGATGGGAGCAGATGATTAGGAACTGGACCTACCCAGTTCCTGCTGCCAGCCTCCTGGTGCAGCTGCCGTATCAGATGGAGTTGATACAGCGCCGCCCGGCTCACAGCTGCCACCTGACCCTCCATGGACAGCTGGGAGTCTAGAATGACCCCCAAGCTGCGGACCTGGTCCTTCAGGGGTAGATGTACCCCATTCAGCACCAGGTCAACATCCCCTAGCCTCCCCTTGTCCCCCACCAGAAGTACCTTGGTCTTGTCAGGGTTCAGCTTCAGCATGTTCCTTCCCATCCAGCCACCCACTGACTCCAGGCATTTGGACAGGGTCTCAACGGCCAACCTCGGTGAGGACATGAAAGAGAGGTAGAGCTGCGTGTCATCCGCATACTGGTGACACCGCACCCCAAACCTCCTGATGATAGCTCCCAGCGGCTTTAGGTAGATGTTAAATAACATTGGGGAGAGGATGGAACCCTGTGGCACCCCACAAGTGAGTGGCCGAGGGTCCGAAGCCTCCTCCCCAAGAACTACCCTCTGGTACCTTCCAGAGAGGAAGGACTGGAACCACTGCAATACAGTGCCTCCTAGGACCAGGCGGTCCAGGAGGATACCATGGTCAACGGTATCAAAAGCCACTGAGAGATCGAGGAGAACTAGAAAGGAGCATTCGCCCCTATACAAAGCCCTCCTCATATCATCCACCAAGGTGACCAAGGATGTCTCCGTCCCATGTCCAGACCTGGCATGGATCTAAATAATCGGCTTCCTCCAAGTGTGCCTTCAACTGAGCCCCCACCACTCGTTCAATCACCTTGCCCAGAAATGGCAAATTGGAGACTGGGAGGAAGTTGCTCAGATCCTGGGGATCCAAGGAGGGCTTCAGAAGCGGTCTTATTACTGCCTCCTTAAGGGCTGGTGGCATCACTCCCTCCTCGAGGGAGGCATTCACCACCGTCCTGATCCCCTCACCCAGTCTCTCCCTGCAGCTCATAATGAGCCAGGGCGGGCAAGGATCGAGCAAGCAGGTGGTCAGCCTCACAGATGAGAGCACCTTGTCCACTTCATCAGAAGGAAGAAGCTGGAACTGATCCCACAAAACCGGTCTGCCATTGGCCTCCTCCCGCTCACACCCTGTATCCACGATGCACGAAATCCCACTCCTAATCCGATCAATTTTATCTGCAAAGTGCTTTGCTAAAGCCTCACAGGAGGCTTTAGACTGTTCCATCGGGTCCGGAGCGACTGGACCGACCAGACTCCGGACCACTTGGAACAGCCTCCTGGGGCAGCACTCCGCAGACGCAATGGAGGCAGCATAGAAATTCTTTTTTGCTGCTTCCACCGCCACCCGGTAGGCTGAAGATGCAGCTCTAACCCGTGTTCAATCGTCTTTGGAGCGAGATTTACGCCATCAGCGCTCTAGCCTTCTCACCTCTTGTTTCAGAGCTCGCAGCGATGGAGTGAACCATGGTGCCGTACAAGCTCTGTTTAGGCGAAGAGGGTGCTTCGGGACTACTCGGTCTAATGCCCTGGTGATTGCAGCATTCCAGTCGTCCACCAGGGTCTCGACCAAGCTACCGTTTGTGTGTTCCAATTCCCCAAGCGCGTTCAGGAATCCATCCGGATCCATAAGACACCTGGGGCGGACCATCCTAATAGGTCCCTCACCCCTGAAGAGGGGTTGTGGCACCGAGAAATCCTTATCCAACCCCACCAGATAGTGATCTGACCATGACAAGGGGTGTGTGTGGATATACCCCCGATTCCCAAATCATTTTCCCCCTCTCCAGAAACAAAAACCAAGTCCAGTGCCTGACCGGCTACATGGGTAGGTCCAGTTAACACAGGGTGCAGCTCCCAGGCAGCCATGGTCTCCATGAAGTCCCGAGGTGCCCCCGTGAGGGCAGCCCCCGAATGCACGTTGAAGTCTCCCAGCACCAATAGCCTGGGAGACAACACATGCACATCGGAGACCACCTCCAGCACCTCGGCCAGGGAGTCTGTCGTGCAGCGGGGTGGATGGTACACGAGCAGAATCCCCAGGCTGCCCTTTGGACCCAACCTCCAGTACATGCACTCAATAAACTTGGTCTCCCGGAGAGGGAGTCTGGTAAGGACCAAGGACTCCCGGTAGATAACAGCCACTCCCCCTCCCCGTCCCCCAACCCTTGGCTTCTGGGCATACGAGAAACCAGCCAGACACAAGGCGGCCAGAGTTGGAGCAGCGGCCTAGTCCAGCCAGGTCTCTGTAATACATGCCAGGTCCGCACCCTCATCCAGGATCAGGTCATGGATGAGAGGTGTTTTTTGGGTAACGGACCTGGCATCGCACAACAGCAAACGCAAGGTGGGGGGAGGAGCCACACATCCCCCAGTTATCCCTTGGCTCTGGGCAGGCCCGGAACAAGGGATAGGTATTAAGCATTGATCCCTCGTCTCCCTTAATCGGCGTGGTCTGCCCCTAGCGCTCTGCCAGCTAATGAAATTATGGACTTAAGAAATGCAAAAAGTAATTAAACCTCATTAATAAAAATGTAAAAGAAAAAAGAATCGCTTAGAGGCAGAAAGGTAAACAGAAAATATTATTTCGAAGGAGAGAGGAGGTACGTGTCTGATATAAACGTTCCCTTTTTGTTTTGACAAGCTAAGAAAAAATACTTTCCAATTCTGAAGTCTGAAAAAGAAAGTAATTGCCTCCACTTGCTGGCTTTCAAAGTGCTTTGATGGGCCACACCCTGTTGGAACAAACGCTACTTGTGCACACGAATTGGTTTACAGATTGCAGCCTAGATCTCTGATGCTGAAACACAGAGTGGGTTTAACAAGCTACCAGATGTAGTAGAAACCTAATATAATAAAGGCGTCTCTCAACTGGAGGAAAAAAGGATGTACTTTGGAGGGGTGTGTGGGTCTGTCTGGGCAAAAAAAAAAAAAAAGTCAGGCAGGGAACTCACAGAATTTTGTAGTGGGTTACTTTTGGATCCAGACTGGTTTCCCCATTTCACTAGACCAGTGTTCTCCAACCTTGGGTCCCCAGATGTTTTTGGCCTATAACTTCCAGCATGCCTCAGCCAGCGTAGCTGGCTGGGGCATGCTGGGAGTTGTAGGCCAAAAACATCTGGGGACCCAAGGTTGGAGAACACTGTCTGCACTAGACCATGCTAGACCTACACAGACACTTCAAGACATCGCACTTGGCAGACTTAATTCAGGCCCGGTTCCAGCACGTAGCACTCTCCAGCACATAGCCCCCCCCCTTAAAATCAGCACTCTGATTGCCACTGGACAGCTACCATTTTAATTTCCCACAATGCTCTGGGGCATTGTGGGAAATTAAAGTGGTCCCACTGGGGGACCACCGTTTACATTTCTCACAATGCCCTGGATTGATTCTATGTCAGGGCATGGTGGGAAATTAAAATGGCAGCTGGCTGGTGCTGTTCAGATGGCTGCTGCTGCCACCTCTGCAGCCATTTTCCACTGCCACCTCCAGGGAAGCTCACTAGTAGCCCACTGGTATAGGAAGTGGCCCACCAAAGGGGATTTTGCCAAGGACCACCTCAATCTGGAGCCAACCCCAGCTTAATTGGCACATGTCCCAAATCTTACATCGTTTGGGACCACAATACTTGATGGAGCACCTCTCCTAACCTCAGTCTACACGGGCACTACGTTCAACATCTGAGGCCTTCCTCTGAGTGCCACCTCCGAGGGAGGCTCAGACAGCTGCAACAAGGGGGAGGGCCTTCTCAGTGGCAGCTCCCTGACTGTGGAATGAGCTCCCCACTAAGGCCCGCCTGGCACCAATTCTGTCATCCTTTCGGCGCCAGGTTAAGACAGCCCTCTATGCCAAGGCATTTAAAGACATCCAAGGCTTGAGGGGGGCACCCATGTCAGGTGTTTCTAACAGGTCTACTCTGTATCAAATATTGTTTTAGCTGTTAAATTGTTTTTAAATTTTGTATTTTGGGGGAAAATATGGTGTTTTATTATGTTATGGTCCTGTTTTAGGAACTGCCCAGAGAGCTTCAGCCATTAGGCGGTATAGAAATGAAATAAATAATAATAATAATATGAGAATGCAGATCTTCATGGATTTTGCTGCCCTTGCAGAATAAATCAGCTTCAGGGGTTGGGCTCAGAAGTCTATGATGCTCCAGAGTAGGGATGATGAGAATTTCATTTCTATTCACAAATCATGCAAACATGTCCCACATGAAATTCCAAATGTGAATGTGAGCAGGAGTGCTTTTTTCCAAGAAATGTTAGTAAATTTCCAAATTTGGGATCCTGTTAGAAAAATGTGGGGTTTTTTTATTTTTAAAAAATGCACTTTGAAATGTGTGTTGTTGTTCTTCAAATATGCATTTTCATGCTTTAGCCATGTGGGAAAGTGAACACTTTTGAAACATATGCACAGAATTGCACAGTTTCCCCATTTGAACAAGCCCCCAAACAGGTTGAAAACAAAAAAGGGAGCAAGCTGAAACAAGTTTCAAAGTGATTTTTTGAGAATTTAGGTGAGCGTGAAAATCGCTGGTTCTCCCATCCTGACTCCAGAAACTACAAGCTTGCTGCAGCCTGTATCACAATCCACTGGGTCCTCCACACAGCAAGAGATGAATCTCTGTGGAGAAGGCACAATTGTTCTTGAATCACATGCCAGCTTTACAAGCAAAAGGGACTTCCCAAATCGCTGGCCCTTCTCCATTTCAGTGGCAGCTTTCATAAAGCAGCATTTCCGTAGGCTTCTGTATTTCCTGTGTGCACCTAATGATATTGTGCTGATCTACATTATACTTTCCCATTCTGTGGTTCCTTGAGGCTTGCAGGGGAAGCTGGTAGCAAGATCAACATAGGAAGGCAGTTCAAGGCAGGATGAAATTAGGACCTTGGATAGCTCCAAGTGGGCCCTGCTGGCTGGAATTCTCTCCTACTAGGACAGTGATGGCGAACCTATGGCACGGGTGCCACAGCTGGCACGCAGGGAGGGACCTCTCTGTGGGCACTCGAGCCATTGGTCACCAGATCGCAAAAAGACTGTCCCCTTCTGCAAAACACTAATGATTTTGTTCTTTCTCACAGTGTGGAACAGAATGATTTTATTCTAGAATTCCTGTTACAGAATTCTTTTCTACATTGTTATCACATTTAAAAGATTTTGAAGAATGATGCACAGAACATGGCTTGGATGTAAAGCCCTAACAGTTGACCTGAGTGCTGCATGTGTTGCTCTCAAACTAACTGAGTATGAGCCAAGGTTTGACAAATTACCAGCATGCATGCAATAGCAAAAATCACATTAATTGTGCAAAAGCATGCCCAATGCAAACTTTTACCTAATGCAGTGTTTGCAGTCCAAGACACAAAGTGTTTAAAATGTGTTAAGCACATTTAGTTTTCTTGTTTATCTTGCTCATCCTAGTACAGGTTGACTTTTACTTTTACTAATCCGACACCTGTAGAAGCAGGGAAAGGATCCGGAGTAAAGCTTGCCCCATACAATTTCAGTCTAGCATATAATCATATTACAAGTTGAGAATCCCTTATCCAAAAATACATGTGCCTAATCATTTAAAAAGTTTGTATAAATTCCCTTCAGGCTATGTGTACAATGTAGTACTATAATAATTTTTTGAGTTGATTTTTTTTTCCAACAAAAAACTGTATCATTGAAAGCTCTGTTATTGTGTTTTTCTTTTAAGACAAAAGATGTTAATTAGTTCGGACAACTGTATGATTTGTTTTTCTAAAACTAAAACTTGGTAAATATTCAGATTTAATTGCAGTGTTGGCACTTTGAAATAAATAAGTTGGTTTTGTGTTGCAGTTTGGGCACTCGGGCTCAAAAAGGTTCGCCATCACTGTACTAGGACTATAGGAGGGTGTTGTCTCACTGAATATGTTTATCAACATATTATAGGGCAGGGACCAGAGATCCTCTTCTGCATACCAGGAGGCTATGTTTCTCATCCCAGAATTCTGAGTACAGAAAATCAAACGGTATCTAGAGAGTCTCTTCTGCGTACCAAAACCTTGTTGGACACAGCTAATGGTGCATGTTGCTTGTGCGAGTATTTGTGCATTGACATGCAGAACTATGTAACTGGTTCCCACTCCTCCCCCATCTGCCTTTAGTTCTCTGGATCCAAGGCTTACATTGCAATCCAACGACATGTGTGGGCACTGATACACTATTTGTTTCAAAATGGAACAGTGCCCTGGAGAAGGCTGCCAACTATTCAACTGCCCTCCATTGTTGTTATTGATGTTGTAGCTGTTGTTGCTAAAAAAAGAAAGAAAGAAAGAAAGAAAAAGCCTCCCAGAGAAGCTTATCAATCAGTAAAAAGACATCACACAACGAAAAGGGGATGGGGAGGGAAAAGGGAAAAAAAAAAGAGTAAATTATCAGCAGGGCTGGTGGAATGGTCATGCTTGGCCTCTCATCTCCTGGGGCAAGGTCAGTCCAAATGGGTGGCTCTAAATGATTTCCCCAAAAATTTAAGAGTGGATTTGGAGGGTAATAACCCTTTCTTCTTTTCTTCTAAGAGAAGAAAGGGTTATTAGATTATCGGATTGGGTGGAAAAGATGGGGACTAGAGACCAAATACTGGAAATTGTTGGGAGAAGAAGGGTGTCATGGTTAAATTTATTACAGCTAGAACAGTGGTCGAAGAAGTGGAAAAGGAAAACCGAGTATGAGAGAGATTTAACCAAATTTGAAAAGATTGTTATGTCTAGAGATGGTTTAGAAGGGTATACCTCATCAACAAGAGGTATAACAAGGGATTTATACAGATTGATTCAAAAGCAGAAGAACAAGATTACCATCTAAAGACAGTATGGGATAATGAATTTGAAGAGGTGACCTTGAAGGTGGGCTGGAACAATATATGGGATAGACGGATTGTGAAAGTTATGTCAACTAGGATAAAGGAGAATTTCTATAAATTAATATGGAGATGGTACCTAACTCCAGTAAGATGAGATAGAATAGATAACAATTGCTCCACACTCTGTTGGAGAGGATGTCAGGAAATAGGTGCATATACCCATATGTGGTGGAGTTGTAAACATGTACTGGAATTTTGGCGAGAGGTTTTTACAGAAATATCAGAAATTATTGGTATTAATCTAGAGGTTTGTCCTAAACTTGCATTGTTATCAATAACCGATAAAGTCACGTGCCCAAAATATGGAGGAACTAATTGTAAACTTGTTAACTGCAGCTAGGTTAATGATAGCAAGGAAATGGAAAGTACAACAGGTTTTTCTAATAACTGATTGGTATAAGGAAGTATGGGATATAGCCCTAAACGATAAATTAACTTGTAGTATCAAATGCAAAAAGGGACAGTTAAAGAAGAAGAATTTTATGGATATATGGAATCAATTATTAGACTATGTATTAATAAAGGGGAAGGGGAGTATGCCTTGTCAGGACATGTTATATTCTTGGAATGTGGAATTCAATTGATTAAGGGGATGGAAGTATATTAGTTGGTCCCTAGGTGGGTGGGGGGTGCACCTTATGATTTAATGTAGTTGTATGTTTTTGCTTTACAGTGTTGTATGTAGTTTATAATAACTAAATATTTTTTTTTTTAAAAAAGGTCAGTCCAAATGGAGCAGGCCCTGATGTTTCCTCAGCCTGCTTCTACGTCCCTCATGCCTCTTTTTCCCCACAGGGGCATTGATGTCAACTAGCCCTGTGTGGGGAGGTGGAGACCAAAATGAAGCAGGCCCCCGGCCCCAATGCTCCCTCGAGCTGAAAAAGTTATGCCTTCAATAGCCATTTGGCTTCCAGATATTAGCAGATCAGGCTTCAATTGATGATTTCTGCAGATCAAGCAGCTGTTAAAATCATAAGAGCAGGCCAGGCAGTGTTTTTTTTCCTAGTCAGTTGGCACCCTAACTGGGCTGCAGTCCTGATGGCTGCCCCCGCCCACTGAACTAAAAACTTAGCTTAGCAGTACCAGAGTATATATACCAAATATATCATCATACCAAATCTTACAGGCCCACCATCTCACTCCTCAAATCCAATTCTGTCCAGCTTTGTTTTGTAGCAGCACCAGGTCACCCGGTAATTAAATTGCAGCTGGTTTTTATTTATTATAATGCCTCATGTGACTTGGCTAGAAAGGCAAACTGTCAGAGCCTTCTGAATTATCTATCTGTGAAGCTGCATTCTGCATCCTAAAATGGGCTTATTATTGCAGATCCCAGCATTAAATATTTAGAGGCTTACAAGTTGCTGCATATTTTAGACTTTGGCTGGGTTTGGTGGATGGAACAGGCAGAGCCTCCCAGGTGCTTGATAAACCTACCCCCCATTTTGCAGTTGCAGGCAGGCAGAGAAGAAAAGGAGGTTCATCCAGCCCGCTGTGGACCGAATTCAGTTTAGTAGACACGCTTGATTTTAACACCGCCGTGCAAATGTTGTGGCAGATCAAAATCAGCAAGTGTACAATTCCATAAATAATAATGTAGAGGGTACAAAACAGAACAATCTGGATACCCAAAGGACAGAGGTTTTCTGCCCTTGTTTGTAGACATGGTTAGGGCTGTGTGCTATTATGTCAGCGGTAATTAGTGTGCATTTTTCTAAGCATCTGTGTAAACATACACAGCCAACCTACATAAATGCAGATCAGTAACAAGAGGCTTGTGATTAAGAAGTTTAGCCTCACTTCTGGGCTCAGCGAATGTGCACTTCAGCCTTGTAAACAGAACTCTGGAGCGCACCATGCATCTAAGAATTATTCATAGCATCAAGAGTTCACTCCAGCAGGTATTCCAGCAGCTGAAATTGGAGAGCAAACTAGCATGCTTTCACTTCCTCCCCCTCCCCGCAGTTATCTTTCAGACTGCAATTGTAGCCTTCAGCTCAGAAGTTCAAGATGAAACAGAGCAGTATACTTTCTTTAGCAACAAACGGAATTATTAGACCAAACTCTATGGATGTGTTTGTGTGTTCCACTCTGTGTTTGCTTGCAGGACCTTAAGTCAGTTCCTGTGTTTTAGCTACACAGTGTTTAGCTCATTGATTCCTCCCCTTCCCAGCACCTGCGGGTAAAAGCTAAGCAAAGTGAGAGCATCTCTGGTATTAGACTAAAGCAACTCATCAACACTCCTTTTGTGATACTGAAACCATGGAGTCTGTCCTCTCCCGGCTCGACTACCCTTGCATCTCTGCATCGTTTATGCTCCAATCAGGTCCGTGATGACCTGGATCATGGTGGTTGTCAAAGTCCCAGACTGGGAATCTAAGGACACAGATGAAGGGGAAAGTGGAGACAGGAGCTATGCTCTCAAAGAGCCTCGTGGGTACCAATTGTGCTGGAGATTTCTATAAGAGGAGGATTGCAGGAGCCAGCACTGCCAGCATCTGCTTCACCTGAGGAAGCAGCCCTGTCCCCCTCCAATAAGAACATAAGAAGAGCCAAGCTGGACCAAGGGTCCATCTAGTCCAGCATTCTGTTCACACAGTGGCTAACCAGTTGCCCACGGGATCCCACAAGCAGGACATGAGTGCAACAGCACCCTATTGCCCATGATCCCCAGCAACTGGGGTACATAGGCATACTGCCTCTGATACTGGAGGAAACACAGTAGTAGCCACCAATGGCCTTCTCCTCCATGAATTTGTCCAATCCCCTTTTAAAGCCAAAAAAAAAAGGTGGCCATCACCACATCCTGTGGAAGTGAATTCCATAGTTTAACTATGCACTGTGTGAAGAAGTCCATCCTTCTATCTGTCCTGAACCTCCCACCAATCATCTTCATGGGATGACCCAGGTTCTAGTATTATGAGAGAGGGAGAAAAATGTATCCCTGTCCACTTTCTCCACACCATGCATAATTTTGTGCACCTCTATCATGTCTCCCTTACCCACCTTTTTTCTAAGCTAAACAATCCCAGCTGCTGTAACCTTTCCTCATAGGGGAGTTGCCCCAGCCCCTTGTTCATTTTAGTTGCCCTTTTCTGCACCTTCTTAGAACTCTCTTTGGTGTAGAAGGCATCCTGACATTACCACCCAACAACCAGGGACACAAGGAGGTTCTCTAGCTCCACTGGAGCCAACCTGAATTAGGGCATGGCCCCTTTAATTGCAACAGCATCCTTCAGAAGGGGCAAAGCTAGAAGCAATGTATTTCAATGTATTTTTTTTTTTTTTTTGGTAAACCATTTAGAGATACTTTTTTAAAAATATGGCAAGCGGTATACAAATCATTAAAAAAATATCCCTGGGCAAGAGGGCTGTTAAAAGACAACTGCTGGAGCAACATCTCTTGTTCCGAGTGCTTTCCAACCAGCCTCTTTGATATCTGTTCCTCCGGGATCTGACCAGGGTCCTGAACTCTTGCAACTAGCCTCCCCTATTGCTGTGTCTTGCCAGTAACCCTGCAGGGTCCGAGCTTGGAACAGGACAGTAGTGCATTTGGGGGTATAGTTTTTGCAAGTTCCATTTGGACCAGACTCAGGACTTAATGGAGTCAGAAAATGGTTTAAAGTGTTTCCAGATTGGAAATTTCTAGGAAGGTTGCCAAGCAAAGGGCAGACACGGATCTATCAGGAAATGTCCTAACTCAGCAAAGTGGGATGGGCTTGAACAATGTACTCGTAGAGTTGCCAACTCTTGAAATTAATATATATATATATATATATATATATATGGCACATATTCCCCCAAGCAATCAAAGTGGCCTTATTGTTTATTAGAATCATACAGGGCAATAAAAACTTATCTATACAGTAATACCTTGGATTGCAAGCATAATGCGTTCCGGAATCGTGCTTGTAATCCAAAACACTCGTATATCAAAGCGAAATTCCCCATAAGAAATGTGAAGAAAAAAGCGTCAGGGTTTCCTGCACTACACACACACACACCCACCCTTCCACACATGTAAAGGAGTATAATCCCAGCTGGGGACTGGGAAATGCAAAATGTACATAGTTTCTCTGATGGCTCCTGATGCCTCAGAGTCTCCCATGTCTTTGATGGCCGGTGCCACAGCTATTCATATGCAAATGTTCTCAAGCCCTCTAGTCATGAGCAACCCTCTCCCCTGCCTGGCCCAGATGAAGTTCATCCTGATTGGCCAAAGACAGCTGGGCTACTGAAAGGAGGGGTGGGAGGGAAGAATATACTGCTGCTGTGGCTTCTGGTTTGGGTTGTTGTCTGCACGCTTTCGCGGGAGTAGGGCTTTTTTGCTGAGGCAAGCCCTGAAGAGGACCAAGCTTCAGGCAAAGAGAGTAAATGCCTGGGCATTTATATAGTAAGGGACTAGTTTTGTTGTTTTGTAGCTCTACTGTGTATACCAAAGTGTCTCCCCACCTTTCTTCCTCTTCCCTCATTCCCCATCTTTTATTGTAATCTGTTTACCTTGAATAAACTTTCCTGGTTTTACCCCACACGGTGTGTGGGGTTCCTCTGTGGTTCAGTGCTAAATCCAGTGTATATAGACCAAGGGCAAGGCCCTGAGCGAATCAAGTCAAGATGGCAGAGCTAAGCCTGGCAGTTTTGCACCTTTGGTCTCTGGTCTTGAGTAAAGGACCAGTTGGAGTCCTTCACAAGAAATTTGTACACATATTTTTAATGTAAGCTGCAATAAAGAATGATAGTGTAAAGTCTTCATTTTTCTTCTCCGTACTACAGTACTTGTATTGCAAGACGTTGCTTGTTTATCAAGTAAAAATTTATTTTAAAAATTTCTTGTCTTGCAAAACACTCGCAGACCAAGTTACTTGCAATCCAAGGTTTTACTGTACTGTCATCCTGGAGATTAGATAAACATATAATAACAGGAACCAGCCAATGAGCAATGTACATGTTAGAAACTTTTGTTGCATTGGTTTGTGTATGTCATTTTCCACACGGTTCCACATGGACCTATGGCCCGATTGGAGTCCACCAGGAGAAGGGCCCTCAGTGTGGTGGCTCCACTTCTATGGGACTCCCTGCCTCTGGAGGTCAGGCAGGCTCCGACACTGTTGCTTTTTCAGCACCTGCTGAAGACATCTTTGTTCTGGGAAGCCTTCCTTGCTGACCAGCCATGGTTTTAATCAGGGGAGATTGGTGACTCCTGTGTCAGCGGGGCTCCTCATCCATTGCAGCTTTCCCCCTGAGCTTTACAGGAGCTATCCATGGTCCTGTACTCCATCCCCAAAATAGGTTCACCACCATGAAGCACCATGGGTAGCTCCTATACAGCTCAGAATAAAAGCTGCAATGGATAATGGATGTAGATAGCTGTATGTATGTGCAATATATATTCCGAGGTATCCCCCCCCCCCCATATAGATATGTATGTATGTGTATGTGTACACACACACACATACACACACACACACACCTTCCTGAAGTAACAATATATGTTTTCCCCCCTCTTAGGTAAATATATTTACATAGTGGTTAGGTGATTGACTGATTTGCTAGGCAAATACACATCATTGCTTCACCATGCTTATTTTAGCTCTCAAGTATTTTCTTTAAAAATTACACACACACCCATTGAGGTGATTATCTGGGCAAATACATTCAATTGCTTCAGCACTCTCCTTCTTTTATTAACCCCCCCCCCCCAATTGTTTATAAAACGATTATGGTGTACTGATGGTCTCGTGGGGGTGGTTCTCCGCTTGAGAGAGAAGCCGTAAGAAGTAGAGAGAAAAAGAACTTCTATATTCAGATGCAGCCTACCATGCAGCCTAATTCAGAAACAGACTGTGCCTGAACATGGAGGTTCTACTATCTAGCTGTTGGAGCTTCTGTCTTGTGGTGCTTTTCTTACACAGAGAGAGAGAGAGAGAGAGAGAGAGAAACGCACACCCCGCTAGAAAGCTAAGAAGGGTTTCTGACAGGTCTGGTGAAATTTGGTGAAATCTGAAATTATGCCTCTCAAAGTATTCTTATTCATTTCCTGTCATCTCTCCACCTCCTCTCTTCTCCTTATTAATTACTGCTCCTTATTAGAGTAGGTACAGGGACCCTAATATGGATCAGGACCCTAGCATGGGAGGTGGGTGGGGGCTTTTAAGCCCTCTGAATCAGGCCCTCTATGCCTACTCTAGAGTAAAAATGAAAGGAAGATAGCTGCTAGACGGGCACACATTTAAAGTAATGTCTGTTTTGGCCCTTAGCTATTAAATAAAGCCAGGCTTGGGGTCCTACTCCAAAGGTGTTACTAGGCAACACAGGTTCCTACTGGATGTTGGAGTATGCGATGAGAAGATGTCAACTCTGCAGGGAGGGTTTTTTAAGTTGACTGCCCAGTAAAGGGCTAAGAGAGACTGTCATAGTGAAGTTGGTAATGAACATGGTCTACAAATAAATGTTAAGAACGCCAGGTGCATGGTAATTAGTAAAAAGCAAGGAATCTAAGATAAACAGTTAAAAATTCAAAATGAAAATGTGGAGCAGGTTGATAAATATAAATATCTTGGAATTTGGTTGCACAAGCAGTGGGATCCTAATAATGCAATAAAGGTTAGAATAGAGATGGCCCAGAGTAGCTTTTTTAAGATGAAAAATGTAGTATGTAACAAAAACTTAAAAGTAGCCTTGAGAATGTGCATTGTACGGTGTTATGTATTTTCAGTTCTACTATATGGCATGGAATTGTGGACTTTAACACAGACTACCATAAAAAAAGATAGAAGCATTTGAAATGTGGATTTATCGCAGGATGTTACGAATTTCATGGACTGAGAGGGTGACCAACAAAGAAGTATTAAAGAGAATGTACAAAGATCAAGAAATTATAAAACACATAAAATGCAGAAAACTAGAATATTTTGGTCATATAACAAGAAATGAAAAATATAGACTGTTGCAGCTGATTATACAAGGGAAAATAAATGGGAAAAGAAGTGTAGGAAGAAGGAGGTCTTGGCTGAAAAACCTTAAAGAATGGTTTGGGGGCAACACAACATCACTGTTTAGAGTGGCCATATCTAAAGACATGATGATGTCCAACCTCTGGTAGGAGAGGAATGAGAAGAAGAAGAAGTTATAGTCTAATTAAAGGGCAAAGGGAGAAACCAAGTTTTTCTGTGAAGTCAGGGGGCAGGGTTCGGTGGAATGAACCACTTGATGGTAGCAGGGGAGGGAATTCTGGATGTTGCTTAGCGACAGGTTAGAGTTCCTTTCTATAATTCTCTGACAGTTAGGACATTCTAGAGTTTACTGACTTAACTGACAGCTGCTGGTTTTAAGCAAGGACTGACCTCTGTTTTCCTTACCTCACAGTATGAGTAACACATAAGAAACTGTGTTACAAAATCTGTAACTATCAAGCTTATACTACACAAGTAATCTTATGTTACTATTATTTATTTTAAAACCATCTACTTTAGAAACAAGCCTCTGTGTGCTGTGTGTTTGGTGAATTCTGCTGTTGCTATTGTGCTCTGCCATCACTGGACATGTGCAACGGGACACCTTATGAGCTCCCATAGGATAGAATGGGCTGGAAACACCCCCTCAACACACACACACACACACACACACACATTTTTTAAATTAAAACTCCAAATACCATATACTACTACTAGCACACAGCATGTAGTAGTCCCTTGATCTAACACAGAAACCATTTTCCCAAAGATGCAATACAAAAAAGGAGAAATCGGTCAACACATCTAACCCCAGCAGAGTCTATGGGGAAAAAAAACTGACGAAGCCTGTCAAACTGCTGAAAGTCACTCTTCAAACTTTAAACTAGTATAAATAAGCCTTTTTTTCTTTTAACCCTTTCTACCTCAAAATCAGCATGGACCATCCTTCAAAGGCATTTCTCCTACACTGCCAAGATTCAGAACAATCTGTTGAACCATTTTCTGAGCATAAGCTACAGCACCCAATAATGACAGAAAGCGATGCCTTCCGATTCACCCTTAACATTGGGCATTCAATAAGAATGCATACGCCTCATGTACATTCACCTCCTGGATGCATTAACCAGGGATCTGGGATACAAATATTCCAGAAGAGTTATAAAGTGGTGGTAGCTACTCTGAGTGAAGCACGAATGTGAACTCTTGTAAGGGCGCAATCCAATGCATGTTTAGACAGAAAAAGCTCCTATAACTCTCAGCATTCCCCAGCCAGCAGTGCTGGCTGGGGCATGCTGGGAGTCATAGGGCTTCTTTCTGTCTAAACGTGTATAGGATTGAGCCCTAAGACGGCTCCTCTTCCTGTGTGTTAAGAGCCACCCCTTGTTACAGAGCTGGCTCTGTAACGGGGGACGCAGCACAGGTGGTATATTCAGGGGCAACTTGAAGAGCGGCCACTGCCCAGCCAGCCCATTCTCTGACTTGCTCGCTGACTAACCTGCCTCCATTTCAAACAGAGCGTGTCAACTGCCTCCCTTCCTATTGGTTTGATGGGAGAGAAGGAGGCAGGGTGGTGGGAAGCAGATCAAAGGAGGAAAGCAGTCCGTCACATGTAAACAGCGGCAGGGCCGCTGCCTCTTGCAGCATGCTTGCTAGCTCCCCACTCATCACTAGGCATAAGCTGGGGAGCTGAAGAAGCCCCTTCCCCCAATATTTTCTTCAAAACCCCTAGATTTGAGTTGCCAGTGCACCCTGTGGCGTAACCCCACAATTCAGTTCCCTGGTGTATGTCTGCATTAGTATGTCTAGTGCGTATAGAATGTTGAACTGAGTGGGTGTGGTTTGTGATGTCTTGAAAAGGGTGGGGGGAGGATTATAAGGAGTGTTTGAGTGATGTCTGGGTCAGTAGTTTTATGTGAGTTAGCTAAGAGGTAGTGGAGTGAGGAGTTGAGTGTGTTATGGGAGAGTGTTTGGAGTTGGGAGTTGGGAGTTGGGAGTTGGGAGTTGGGAGTTGGGAGTTGGGAGTTGGGAGTTGGGAGTTGGGAGTTGGGAGTTGGGAGTTGGTTGGGAGTTGGGAGTGGGAGTTTGGAGTTGGGAGTTGGGAGTTGGGAGTTGGGAGTTGGGGAGTTAGGTTAGTTGGATTATTCGTATCTTGTCTGAGGAGTGAAAGTATTTAGAATTGTAGGGACTTAAGTTAATTATAAAGTGTTTGGTGTAGGCAGGTTTTAAGTTATTTTCTGGAACTAAGATTTTGAGAATTAAAATAAACTTATTTTTATTTTGTTTGCTACCCAAATCCTATGTGTCAGCTTGGTGTTATTAACCTGCATTACTTTTAAATCTACACACACACACCTTTGTACCCACAGCATCATAAATTTAAAAATAGATCCTTAATAACCAGAATTAATCTTTCCCCTCATTAGTAGGGGAAAGGTTTCATTTGACCCTCCCCTCAGGTTTTTAAATGTTGATGCTTGGCCTGAGAAGGGTTTATGTGCCTGGTCCTAAAGTGTAAAGGGCCGTGTCGTCGCACACCCCCTCTACACTTTAAAGGTTGGCGTCTGACACCCAAACGAATGTATAGCAATGAAAATTATAGGTGTGCTGGGACAGATCCAACTGTGGGGGACAAAGGGTTAAAACTCCACTACCCTTCATGCTAGGTTTCCAATCCAGATCAAGATCCTGCACCTAGAGTAAGAAAGAAAGATGTAGCTGCTAAAGTAATGTGTGGCTTGGCCCTCAGTGATCAAGAGCAGCAGCAGCTGCTCCTACAGCCCTCCAGCGGGCACACCGTGTTCCAAGGACTCAGTCTCCTGATCGGCTACTTTGCCCCCTGGTTCATGGGGTGTGTGTGTCTTCTATTCCTCCAGACTACAACCACTTAAAGCTTCTTGGCAGGGAGCCTCTTGGAGCAGCAGTACACCTTAGAGTGGGGTGGGACTAGTAAGCATCTTGGGGGCTGATCAACTAGATCAGCCCCCAAGATCCATACAACACCTCTTAATATGTTTTGGATTGGCAGCAGAGATCCACCAAAGGGTTTTTCCGAGAATTATAAATAATAATAATAATAATAATAATAATAATAATAATAATAATAATAGATATGGCCTTCCATTTATCTTGTACATCTTCTCCCTCCCCCTGAGGGTGTGGGGTGGATTATTTGCACCAAAGTGCTCCTTAATTTGAGGAGTTCTTCCTCTTCTTCCCCCATTTCCTTCAACTCTGCCTGCTTAATATGGTGCTCTCATTAGTGCGTTGGACTATGTTTGGGGTCTGAGAAACAAGTTCAAATCCTCACTTAGTCATAGGGTGGTGGCCATGTGTTCTCTTTTACAGAGGGCAGTCCTATATTTGAAGGGCTGCCAGAGGACTGTCCTCTATCTTGAAGGTGTCCTCTATTCAAAGGGCTGTCTAGTCCAATTCCAGTGTAAAGATAAAGAATCAAGAGAAGGAAGAGCTGGGCCTTGAAGTTGTCCATCAACATTATCTGAAGGACAGACTGTGCAAGGCACACAAGTCACCTGGTCACAGACTTCCACACTATGGCCTGATGTACTCTATTTCTGTTGAAATTATAATAATGATTTCCAAATTTGCATCTACACATATAAATTAACATATGTCAATTGTATGCAAATCGGTATCCTCTTTTGTCCTCTTTTTTTGGTGATGTGTTTCCTCTTTTTTTCCAGCAATTCACAAGTGGCCACCCTAGTCAGCAGGGATGTTGAAGAGTCCTTGGTCTCGAGTCACGAGTCGAGTCACGAGTCTTTGGACCCGAGTCTCGAGTCCGAGTCCTTGGTCCAAAATGGTGACTCACGAGTCACGAGTCATGAGTCACTCCCAAAGCTGACTCCACGAGTCCCTATTAAAATCAATGGGGTGTTTCCCCAACAGAATAAGGCTATTTCAGATGTGTGGCTTAAATAAATTCTAGGCACAAGTGTGCCTTTTTATTTCAAAACTCTGCAATTGATTTTGGCAAGAACAGACCAGGCAGACAAACCCAAAAGAACCAGAAAGGCAGAGGAGGCAGGGAACCCCAAAGCAGGCAGGCAGAGGCCTTTGTCTTGGACAATTCAAACTGTGGAACTGGTTAAGAAGAGACCAGGCAGGCAGAGGAGGCTGGGAACCCCAAACAGGCAGGCAGAGGCAGCCAAACCCAAAATGTCTGAAAGGTTGCATTTTAGGAAAATGATTTTAAAAAATAAACTTGCTGTACTTCCTAAAACCTATCCATGTTGCATTTGAGGAACACGATTTTGGAACACGAGACCCGAGTCGAGTCTCGAGTCCCATTAAAAATATTGGTCAGAGGGGGGGGCTCAGTCCGACTCACGAGTCGAGTCCTGGAGTCCGAGTCCCCATCCCTGGTCTACTCTAAGTATGACTAGGTCTGGGCCCAACCCACTGCTTTTCTATATATGGACTAGTTCATGCCGTCTAAATATCAGGTGATAGAATTAAGGGATGATGATTAAGTCTTCCTATTAAGAGGGCAGTGTGGCATAGTGCTTGGAATGCTGCACTTAGACCGGGCAGATCTGGTCAGGGTTCATATCCCCGCACTTGTTCATCCACAAAACTTATTGGGCTCCATCAGCAATTCTGTCTAATCTACCTCTTAAGGTTGTTGTGATAATGGGGAGTAGCTATGTATGCTCAGGGCTATGTATGCCCTGAGCTCCCTGAAGGAATGAAGGGATAAAAATGAGATAGGCTTAAGCCCCCAATCTTTTTAGATTCTAGCAGTGACTCAGGCAGCCAACCTCGGGTGTTCTGACAGGGTAGAAGATGTTTGATATTTAATTTATTATTGCTGTATTTTTACTGCCAGGAGGGAGGAGAGGGGTTTGTGGGATTATTTGCCTCAAGTACTAGAATTATACACTTTGATGCCTCTCTCTCCCCTCCCCCCCCCCAATTTCACTGCTTGAGGCAGCCCCCCTGGGTGGATTTG
Organism: Shinisaurus crocodilurus; assembly: GCA_021292165.1. NCBI lineage: Eukaryota > Metazoa > Chordata > Lepidosauria > Squamata > Shinisauridae > Shinisaurus > Shinisaurus crocodilurus. The sequence continues at coordinate 293,249,185 of CM037876.1, forward strand.
CTGCTCCATCTCGGGCAGCAAAATGTCTTGAGCCAGCCTTGCCACTAGGATGGCTCTCAAGTGTGTTGACTCAACCAAGATCCATCCAACAGAGAGCCAGTGTGGCGTAGTGGTGAGAGTGTTGGACTGGGACTCGGGATATCCGGGCTCTAGTCCCTGCTCGGCCATGAAACTCACTGGGTGACTTTGGGCCAGTCACTGACTCTCAGCCTAGCCTACCTCACAGGGTTGTTGTGAGGATAAAATGGAGAGGAGGAGGAAGAGGATTATGTAAGCCACCTTGGGATCCTTGCAGGGAAAAAAAGGCGGGGTATAAATATAATAAATAAATAAACACCTCTAAATTTATTTTTACCTATCACTTGTATTGGCAGCAGAGATCCACCAAAGAGTTTTTAGGAGAATTATGTGGCCTTCCATTTATCTTGTACATCCCCCTGCTGCATTCAGCTTCAACCCAAGGCAGTTTCTCCTTACCTTGAATCACTAGTCTCTGCTAACACAAATGGGAATGGAAACACAGATTTTTAAAAATAGATGCAACATAACATGTTGCTGGTAAGCATTAAAACCTGTGGGTGGGGTGGCGGTGGGGGGTGGCGCAGACACCCCAGAAGCAGCAGTAACTGATGAGGGACACTCAGGCTACAGCTTAGTGCCTGGGCCTGGGGCACTTGTGTCATCTGTCCCCCCACTCCTTGGCAGGCCTGGTGCCAAGCCTTGTTTAAGTCAACATCAGTATTCTTTCTTTCTCTGGCACCATTGGTGTACATGGCATTTTACACTCTAGCATAAGAAGCATAAGACAGACACACACCCCTTCCCTGAGAAACACACAGCCTAAACTTGAGTCTAAATTTAATAGGGATAAATGCCAAGTGCTGCACCTAGGGAAAGGAAACCAACCAAATGCAAAGTTTCAGAATGGGGGACACTTGGCTCAACAATACTACAAGGGAGAAGGATCTTGGAATTGTGGTAGATCACAAACTGAATATGAGCCAGCAATGCAATGTGGCTGCAAAGAAGGCAAATGCTGTTTTGGGCTGCATTAATAGAAGTATAACTTCCAAATCGCGGGAAATGATAATTCCCCTTTACTCGGCACTGGTTAGGCCTCATCTTGAGTACTGCGTCCAGTTCTGGGCACCACACTTTAAGAAGGACGTAGACAAACTGGAAAGGGTTCAGAGGAGGGCAACAAGGATGATTAAGGGGCTGGAAACAAGGCCCTATGAGGAGAGACTGAAAGAACTGGGCATGTTTAGCCTTCAGAAGAGGAGACTGAGGGGAGATATGATCGCACTCTTCCAGTACTTGAAGGGTTGTCACACAGAGGAGGGCCTCGATCTCTTCTCGATCATCCCAGTTTGCAGGACACGGAATAATGGGCTCAAGTTACAGGAACCCAGATTCCACCTAAACATCAGAAAAAATTTCCTGACTGTCAGAGCAATACACCAATGGAACCAACTACCTAGGGAGGTGGTGGGCTCTCCCAATCTGGAGGCATTCAAGGCGCAGCTGGACAGCCATCTGTCAGGGATGCTTTGACCTGGATTCCTGCATTGAGCAGGGGGTTGGACTCGATGGCCTTGTAGACCCCTTCCAACTCTACTTTTCTATGATTCTATGATAAACAGAAACAGACTTAAACTTCATCAGGATTTGGCATGGCCAGGGACTTGTGATCCCCGTGCTCAGCAGTCAGTCCCCCGAGTTCCTGGGATAAAAAAAAAAAAGGTTGAGCACATCTTTCTTTCTGTTCAGAAATCATCACGAAGAAATTTAATATCAAGGATAGGAAGAAACAAGCAAATGTGTGGCACTGCCAAGGCAAACTCCGAGCTGTTCACTCTGGCGCTGCTTTGCCAGTGCTGGTCTGTTTTGGCACATATAGCTACGCTCTTGAGTCTCTGTTCAGCAAAGGGTTCCTGCTGTACAGAATTACATTACAGCATCGAAGGGCTGCTTCTGACTGAGAAGGTTTGATGTACAGAAGGTGTGCTAAGGCAGCGTTTCCCAAGCTGGCACCCTGCAGATTTGTTGGATGACAACTCCCATCATCCCCCAACCAGATAGGATGGGAGTTGTCGTCCAACATATCTGGAGGGTGCCAGATATGGTTTGAGAAGGTTATGGAAAGGTATCAGGATTGTGGGAATGAATATTATTCTTGCTGCCATGGAAGCTGAGAATAAATCTTTGCCCCTTTATTTCAGGGGGGAATCGTTGAGCCCACACATCTTGCTTCTTCAGTACAGCTGAACCCAAATAGGTCAGGCTGGCAATGCTTTACACATTGACCTATCCCCATTCAATTCAACAGGACTGATTTCCAAGTAGACATGCCTAGGATTGTGCTGCTTAATTCCCCCCCCCCCAAGCATTGCTCACTTTTTCTTTTTGCCAACTCACTCCCTATGGAAAGTGTTGCCTGTTTGCCCTCTCAATGACTTCACTTTCCCACAGTGATGTCATCATGTAATCAAATCTGACTGGCTATGTCACATTGTGAAATCATCCCATTCAATGCATGATCCCTGATTGGGCGGGATGACTCATGTCGCTAATCCAGGAAGGAAAAAGACGTAGCATCCACCAAATGTAACAATGGTGCTAAACAAGACTGAAAAAAGAAAGGTGAATCTAAGTGTTGTGGAGGGGAATTTCTGTCCCACTAAAATTCCTAGAGGAAACCTCAGCGTTGAAACTGCAGAATATTCATTAGAGCTCCAGTACTTAGGATTCCCATCTAGCTTCTTTGGGTGTGCAACGTCCACATCTCTACAAAGAGCTGCTCCAGAGTGAGTCAGACTTATGATCCATCAACCACTACCAGATTTTCTACACTGGGAGCTGCTCTCCAGTATTGGACCCGAAGATATACTTTTATAAAAGAAAGGGCAGAGAACTGAAACAAAGGCTTGTTAACGAACATGGTAACTCCCGTTTGGATCTGCATACTCTTCCCCCTTCCCCTTTTAAAGCTGGAGGTTCCTATAGTTATCCTCAAAACTCTCTCATCAGAATATGATCTCATGTTGTTCTTCTGTATTGCTGTATTTTGAAATAACAACAACAACAACAACAACAACAACAACACTAATAATAATAATAATTATTATTTTAAAAAACCCTCTCTCAGCAGAATTTTTTTTTTGCTTAATTTTTACTTGTGATGAGTCTTGTTGTGGGGAGCTGGCCTACAGGATTATCATGTGACCAGCTGATGTACAAGAACCTCACGTGATCAAACCAGCTCTCTCTCTCTCTCTCTCTCTCTCTCTCTCTCTCTCTCACACACACACACACACACACACACACACCTTCATAGGAACCTTGTGCCTGGCTGGATAATGGGTATTAAAAGATGGAATGAAAATCTTTTGGGGCCATGGTGGAGTTGTATTGTGGCTGCTGGGCTTAATTTTTCAATCAGCCTAGGAGGGAGAAACCGGTGTTGTAACTTACTAACTGGGCTCTTACTCTGAGATCTTTTGGTATATAGCTGCCTACAAAAACATCAGGCTGGTAAGCAAGGAGATCTCTGAGACAAGCATCATGTTACATTAACACCCCCCCCCCCATATTTCTTATGCTTTCCCCATGTAGAGGAAGAAGCAGAGAAACCTAAGCCCAGGGGCGCAGACAGGAGGAGAAGATATATATTATTATCCCTCCATTGGATCATAGGTTTTCTTTTAAGGGCCACATTTAAGTTTCTTTTGTTTTTGTGTACCCAGAGGCCATATGTGTGAAGTAAGACAAGACAAGTTAACCCCGCCCCCAACCTGCACATGGTTTCATTGATAGCTGCACTGGAAAGGATAAAGTGGTGGCTCCAACGTCAGTGGGGCTGTGTATCCACTCCAGATTTTACCCTGAGCTTTAAAAGAGCTATCCATGGTGCTAAGCATAATCCCCCAAAATAGGTTCAGCACTGTGGACAGCTCCTTTAAAGTTCATAGTAAATTCTGGAGTGGATACGCAGCCCCGCTGACACTCGAGTCACCAGCCACCACTGAGATAGGCTACTGCTCACTAGCACTGTAAATGTAGATGTGTAGCTAAAACAAGTAAATCCAGATGTGACGAGCCCTGGTCGTGTGTATGCCCCCCCCAGCCCCCTCTGCTTGGTGGGAGGAAGCCAGAGGCAAAGAAGCCTAAGCATCAACAAGCTAAATTGTCTTTAAAGCCAAGACGGTAAAAGAAAGCGCAAGCTGGCGGTATATCCAGAAGCAGGGTCTATTTCAGATTTCAGGTGGGGGAGGGGAGGGGGAGGGAAGGGAGAAGATTCTCAGTGAGGCTTAAAAGCCCAGCTCTTCGATATACTCAAGATGAAAGTGAAGGAAAAGAAAAAAAAGGATTTTAAGGGCACGTGTAGTGTTTACTTTTCATATCTCATCATAACCATAGCAATGATGGGCAGGAAGCCTTTTTTTTTTCTCCCCCTGAAGGAAAGTAATCTGTGCCTTTGACTGGCCTGTGGCTCACGCTGGCTCAGCTTGTCTGAGCGTGGAAAGCTAAGCCGGGTCAGGCCTGGTTATTACTTGGGTGGGAGACCCCTCCTCTAGTTTCCTGCATTGAGCAGGGGGTTGGACTTGATGGCCTTGTGGGCTCCTTCCAACTCTATGATCTATGAAATCTACTATGGTTTTCAGAGGTGCTGAATTATATAATATACTAAGCCTAGTATATAGGCCCATTTGATTGTTTATTTTTTTTTAAAAAAAAAGTATGTAGAACCAGTGAATTGACCAGAAAAAGAAGTGTCTTTGAGGAATAATTAATGGCCCTGAGTTCAAGGGAGGGGAGGCCTCCCCACCGCTCCCTAAATAACGTTAGTGTTCCGGTGCAGGAACAATAGGAAGCTGTCTTAGACTGAATCTGACCACTGGTCCACCCAGCCCACTCTTGTTGACACGGACTGGCAGCAATGGCTCTCCAGGGCTTCAGGCAGGTTCCCCCCCGCCCCAACCCTGCATGGAGATGCCGGGGATCGAACCTGGGACCTCCTGCATGCAAAGCATGTGCTCTGCCTCGGATCCACAGACCCTGAGCAATGCCTAAAACAAAGTCATTTTCTTTCAGCCCCAGTTCCCTATTTGTAAAAGGAATATATTAGTGCCCATACTGGTAATATGTGATCAGCGAAGAAGAAGAAGAAGAAGAAGAAGAAGAAGAAGAGAACATTTTTGGGGCCTTTTTGTGGTTTGCAGCCCGACAATGCCATCCTTCCACACACACACCACACACCACTGCCACCAATTGCCTATATAATAAAATCACGGAGGAGGGGGTGAGAATTAACATTGAATTCAGTGGTATTTCTTGATATGATGACTTGAGTATACTTCTGTTGACTAACAGTCTTTCCTTTGCCTTGCAAAGCCCCATCTCTTCCAAATCTTTCCGACCTCTTAAATGTATGGTGCACACATACGACACTTTGCTAAACGCAGTGGCAAAGCTCTTCCCTTCCCAGTAAGGATGCTAAACATGCATGGGCCTCATGACTTGTCCTGTCACCATGTATTTGCTTACCCTCAAGGAACCATAATAATCCCCCCCCACCCTCAAGACCCTTTCCATCAACCTTGCAGCCTTTGATTCCTGCAACACCAAACAGCAATGAAAGACTGATCAAACAAAAAACGACTGATGTCAAGGTATGTTCAGTTGTGATGTCTTTGTAAATACTCCATATATAACAACAACAACAACAACAACACATGTTTTCTAGCTAAGTTCCAGAGAAAGTAGACCATCCAGATGTCTTCAAGAGCTCAACTTCTCCTATTCTTCCTTATCCATACCTGCCTATCTTTTCATCAGAGCTTTGCAACTTTCCTAACACTGCTTAAGAACTTTGTTTGTGGTGACCCTTTTGGCATCCTTGAACCTGAAAGTTGTATTCCATCAGATCTACTGCCAGCAATGGGTCACTAATAACGAAAGGAAATGAACTTAATCAACCCCAAACCTTAGAAGCTATCTCAGGATGTTAAGATAAACCTTGTTAAAACACAGGAAGGGGATGCCCAAGTTCTGAATTCCACTCTGTTGCTTACACATTCCAACTGGATGTTAAGTCCCACTGTATTCAACGGGGCTTCCTCCCAAGTACATGTGGACTGGTTTACCCCCCTTAATTCTATTGATGCCCTCTACAAAAGCAAGTAACAATTGGTTCAATGAGGATCAATGGCCCTGTATCTAAAATAAATGAGCCCTTGCAAGACATACAGAAGCAAGATCTCCAAAAGCAGACTTGACACTCAAGACAAGAGCCGTGAAACTTGTACGCTTCAAAACACCATCTCCCCTTTGACTTAAAGCAGGGGGTGACGCTAAGAAGAAACTTCCACAAGCTGTCAACATTTTGAATACAGAGGAAACAACCTTTTTTGGGGTGGTGGTGTTGATTTTAAATTCCTGGCTACTCAAGAAATGTCAAACAGAGAAAACCGAAACACCAGTGCGGCAACATTAACACCGAAACAAACAGTGGCAATTAGATGCTTTGATGCAAGGTTTAATTCTTCTTCTTTTTTTTTAAAAAAATGGGTAGCTCTTCCTTGCTCCCTGTGAATTATTGATCTGGTTTTTCTTATTGAAAAGGGAAAGCATGTTCTGGCAATAAACCGGCAAGGCAAGTGCTGGCTACTGCATTTGTTCAATGGACTATCCCTCGCATCTCAGAATGGAAACATGCCAGTGTGTGTGCAGAGAGGAAGAGAAGGGGAGAGAGATGCTCCTTCCGAATTAACCTGTTTGCAAAAGACATTCAGCAGCACCCCACTCATTCTCCCCAATTAGCTTCAGACCCCACGGCCCCTCTGACATTTTTTTTTAAAAAATATATTATTTTTTTTAAAAAAGAAAAAGGGCCATCCAAGTCTGTTTCAGCAAGCCAGCCAAATAAATAAATAAATAAACGAACAAATAATGCTGATTTCCGAAGAGGGCTCTTCTCTTGCTTGCCTCTGTAATAAATAATACACCCAGCGATCGCTTGCCTTATAATAATGAGACGTACAGGGAAGAAGCAGAAGGGGAGGAAAAAAAAACACATACACATACACACACACACACACACACACACACACAACTGAGCGGACTTACCTTATTTTCTCCATCTCTGCCGCAGAGGCCTACAAGAAATCAAAGAACAAGGAGCGAGTGAATGGAAGAGGCGGCAGCCGCGTTCACTGGGCAGATGCGTGCATAGTTCAGGCTATATCCCGAGGGGGTGCAGCCGACCGGGCGGACGGACACCGGCGGTCTACAAAGCCCCAGCCAACGGTGCCCAGATCTGCATGGGCAGGAGGGAAAGAAGGAGGAGGAGGACGACGAGGAGGAGAAGAAAAGCACATTGACAGATTTAAACTCCGGAAGAAGGCGGCAGCAGCAGGCTGCAGAAAAGACGGTATACCCAGGAGGCATGGGCAGCACCACCGGCACACCAGGGCATGACTCAGTTTTGGAGCGCCGAGGAGCAGGAGGCAGTAACAGGTTACTGTGCCGGTCGGATTTCAGGAGAGAGAAAGTTGAAAGGAAATCGCAGGGCAGCCCCGCGCAGGAGGGGGAGGAGGAGGAAGGGAAGGAAGGAAGGAAGCAGGCAGGCAGCGAGGGAGGGAGCGACACACCAGGGCGGCATCAGCTGCCGGCTAGAAGCATCCAACGATGTTCGAGCTTCGCTCAAAACCGAAGGTGGATTTTTTTTGGGGGGGGGGTTGTTTTGATTCATCACGTTCCTGCAAGCTCTCGACAGATGGAGTGCGCACAAGCAAAGCAGCCCGAGCGGAGAGTTTCAGTGATCGCATTAGTCGTCGTCGTCGTCGTCCCCCCCCCCCACCGGCCGCCCCACCCTCCTGGAATTCACTGGCTTTACAATTAAACACCTCTTCACTTAACGCTTTCATGCCAGCTGGTGGTTGAAGAATCACGCTAGAGTCCCCCCGTCCCCGCCCGGTCCCCCCCCCCCCCCACTTTGGTCACATCACACACCAGGGAAAGTTTTCAGGATGACTTGTTTAAAAAAAAACACACCAAAAAAACTCGCCCCTTCGCATTTCTCTCCCCCCCCCACATGTATCCTACGGGCAAGGCAAGAAGGAACCCTCGTTTAACTCGATGGGTCCTGTCCTGCTTCTTCCCGCAGAGGGACCGGTGAGGGGAGGGAGAGACGACCCCCTTTGCTTCATGCTTCCCAGGTATGCCCCCACCTGTCGACTTTTGGGTGTGTGATGGAAGCTTTAAGGTGCCCCACCAGACTCTGTTGCTTTTAGTCTAACAGCATGTAATTCTATCTATCTATCTATCTATCTATCAATCATCTCCATGGTTTTCATTGGTAATCATCACAGAACTATTTAATCACAGCTTACTTACTGTATCTTTGCTGCAGGGTCTCAGTCCTTCATTTCTTTTGACTTGCTTCCCTCTTCTCAGCAAGACACTATTTTATCAACCCTTGGACAATTCTATTAGCCTTTCTGGACAGTTACACACACACACACACACACACACACACACACACTGGTAAGGGCTATCTGTTTGCCACGCCTGCCCTCAAATAAATCTAGAGGAGCTTATGATAACCCCTGCCAGCCCACTTTTGTGAATTAGAGAATCAAATTCCAGGGCAAGTCTTGGATCCCAAATTGTCAAAAAAGTAGATTATCCCTGCTCTTTAGTCCCAGAAGGTAAGGAGGATTCTCATTTAAAAGCCTCCTGTTTTAGATAGTAGTGATTTTGCAACATGATAATGACATTCAGGGATAAAAGAGATAATGAGAAAGATGATTTTTAAAAACCCAGAGAAAATGAAGATCTATATGGCAGCATTTGTTTCTTTAATTGAGAACAAATCCCCATCTTCCTACATCTTTCCTGTGTTCCTCTGGTCCATTCACTTCTGATCTCATAGTCGCTCCCTGTGTCCATTGTTGCCTTGGCAATCACTAGTAAAATGCAAGGAGAGTCAAATAGAATCTATATCCCCCCCCCTCACCTCCAGTTCTTGAATATTGCTCAGTGTTCAAGATCAGAAGTGTTTTCCTAAATGCCACACTGTTGGGTGTGCCACACACAATGCCAAATGCTGATTGTCCCAAATCCCAAATGGTAAATGTCGGCATATGTTCTATAGGACTAGATCCTCCTCCCCGCCCCACCCGACCCCCAAAATAAAAGAAAAAAAATTAGTTGTGTTGGTGCATTAGGGAAGGGAATCTGTGCTTGTATGTTTCACAAGCAGCCCACATCATGTGCTAGCACATCCTCCTGAATCATCGTACCTTTGCTAATGTTGTACAGGAATGCCTGTACAAATTCAAGTTCCCACCTGCACTAGTGGAGGTTCCTATATAGTGCGTAGAGCTAAAAGAGGGAAGGCAAAAAGAAAGAGGAGAACGTGACACTCTGCCATGTCCCTTGTGCCAAGGAGGGACAAGGGGACCAGAAGCTTCCTTGTAAAATGGCAGCCAACCTTTAAAAAAAAAATATCCCATGAGTCCAGTGCATGAGATAATGTATGAGTCTGTGCATGAGAGATCGCTACTCCAATGCACACTACAGTGCCCCCCCCTGTTGAAGCGTGGGTCTTGGCAGGTGCCCAACAATATTGACCGGTTATGCCAGTCTTGTTAAACAGTCTTCAAGGTCAGTCCCATACAGAGCATGTATGAAGGCTGTTATGAAGGCAGAGCTGTTATGAAGGCATGTATTACTGTATATTACAACATACACACTTTGTAGTGAATTTGCTTCTAGTCTAGTGAACTGGTGAGCAGACAATAATGCAACATGGGAGAGGCAGAAAGAGGAGCAGACTCTAGGCCACAGCCAAGCCTATGCACCCTCATGGCTCAGTGGCAGAGCACATGCTTTGCATGCAGAAGGTCCATGTTCAATCCCTGGTATCTCCCGGTAAGGCTGGAAAAATTCCTGCGCCAAACCTCAGAGAACTGCCATCATATTTATCTATTTAATGTTTTATACTGCTATCCTTAAACTTTCATAGCAGTTCACAAAATAAAAGAATAAATACAACATCTAACAGAAACCAAGGAACCCACCAAATATAACAATCCCAGTTGCACCAGCATAACAAACAGAAGTAGTGCAGTCAGTATTGTGAATCCAAGGCCAAATGACCCACATCTCTGCTGGGAGGGGGCTGGATATACCTCTCCAGAGCAATGGGGCTGCCACAGAGAAGGCACTGCTCTTAGTAGAGGCCAATCCAGTCTCTACATATGTGGGACATGGCACAGGACTTCCTCAGGAGTTCCTAACTGCCAAAGGGTAGGCAGATGCCCACTGAGATAATCAGGAAAAGACCCAGTCTGTTTAGGGTTAAGGTATTTCCAACCAGCTCTTTGAATTTGTCCCAGAAATGAACTGATAGCCAGTTGTAGCTACTTCAGAACAGATGAAATATGAGAAGCCTGTTCATTCTCCCCATAATGAATGTAATGGAGAGGTGTCACTCCATTACGTTCAGTGGATAAAAATTGAGGAACCAGGGCAACCAGAAAGGAATTTGTGCTTTGTAAAGTTCCTTTAAGGTGGGCTTAAATGAGCCATTGTGGTTCTTTCATCCACCGGTCATCTTTAATTACAGCAACCCACTCTAGGACTCACCAAACCATGAATGACAGTGTCCAGGTTTCTGCCCTTCCAGCAGTGGGCAGAGCTGGCATATGAGTCAAAGCTGGTGAAAGGCACTCTGAAAATCTGAGTCTACTACCTGGATAACCCGCACCTGGACAACCAGGTCCAAACTGCAAATCTGTTACATACAGGGAAGTGTGACCCCATGCAGAAGAGGCATATCCTGAACCAATGGGCCCACTGAGTCCTGCAGTCTCATCCACTGTCTGAATGGAGCTTGAGTTGATTCACCCACATCCTGTGCATCACTGATCAGAGACACAAACTGAGAGACTTCAGTGGCCTAGGGATGGACAAATTTGCCAGTTTCACTTTCTCCCGCATACAATTTAAAAAATAAAATAAAAAATCTCAAGTTCTTTCCATTCCATATATGAGGACATTTGCTAATTTTGATACATTCTTATAAAACAACACACACACACACACACACACACACAAATCAAAATGGAATCTCACCCATTTTTACTGGCCAAATTTAATAGATACAGCTATGCAGAGGACCACACTGTACCTGCTGCCATATAGCTGTTAAAGATGAAGAGCTTGTCAGAAGAAAAAAAGAGGTGGCAACTCTAATTCAGCATCCCAAACAGGGTTGAATATACAGGAATCCAAAGGCAGATTTTTAAGAGCTAAACACACAAAACCCAGGGCCTATTTAGTTGAATCTCTCAGTTTCAGTTTCTCACACATTCAGAGTTTTTACATCTCAAGTTCATTCCATTCTGGTTAGGAAGAAATTTGTGAAATTTGGTAAGTTCTTATCAAAAATGAACCAAATGAAATTCTCACTCATCCCAAGACTTCACTCAAGTGCCTTCCTCAAAAATAACAGATTGGAAACTGATTGCTAATTGCCCAAGTCAGTGGGACTAATGGTAATTTTTAAATCAGGGACCTAATGGCCACTTCAAGTGACTCCTCTGACAAAGATGCATGATCTGGAAAACTAGCCAAAGCCTCCCAATTGGCCAAAGTCTCCCAAAGCTTCTCAACAGGCCATCATCGGCCAAGGCAGGCAATGATCAAGTGGGCAAGTTGTGGACCTGACTTCCTCAAGTTCCTTGTCCCCATGCTAAGGTGGAATCATCATCGGAAATATGTACCGTATAGACACATCAGTGGAGGCTTAGTGTACATGTTGGAGTAGACTGGTTGCCACCACTTGCATGGTTGCTTTTATACCATGCTAGGTAATGCATTAGTGTCTTCCATCAATGAAAGGTATCACTAGCATTGGGTTGTATCTAGGGATAGACAAATCTGTCAATTTTGGTTTCTCACAATTTTTCATTTTTCCAATCTTCATCCTGAACTTTGATAATTTTCCAGTTCTGTTCATCTTGAACTTTGGGAATTTTAGTCGGTGGGCCGCATTCAACATGATGAGTCACCAGTCATGCAGGCCTCCTTCTAGATTGCCATATTTGCGTTTTGAAGTAGGAAACTACTAACGCAATGTGATATCCCCTCACCACGCCACAGTGGAGATGATTGGCATTAAAAGGCCATGGCCAAACACAAACGTACAGATCGCCGCTTTGGTTTTCCCATCTAGGCAGGGTGGGAAAGGCTTTTAGAACCTAAGATTCCAAAAGGCTTTTATGTTTCATTTGCCTTGAGCTTTTGAAGAGATGTCTGCATCAATTTTTTATGGTGCTCAAATGCGTTGTTCCATAAGTAAACCGAGTCTGGTAACAGAAGGCTAGAAGCAAACTTCTTTGTAGACAAAAGTTATCAGTGGGACATAACCATATCATGGTGATATAATATGAGTACCTTAAAAGTAAAAGAAGATATTCTCTTATATGGCTCCCTGGTTGTGGAATGGGCTTCCCAGAGAAGCTCGCTTGGAGGCTACATGGTGCTCTTTCTGGTACCAGGAGAAGACCTTCTTATTTTCCCAGGCATTTTAGACTTTCAGTTTCTGTTACAGTATTTTAAATCTTTGTGTTGCTGCTAGGTTTTATCATGCAGTTTACTTTTATTTTATACTGTAGTTGCAAACTTTTAAATTGTTATATTGTATCTTCTGCTGTATTTTATGCTTTTAATTGTTGTGAACCACCCAGAGAACTCTGGATATAGGGCGGTATGTCTCTGTGTGTAAGAGTCAGTCTGTGCTGGAACAGGATCAGGAAAGGAAGCAGGCAGCTGACTTTGCTCCCTGCAGGAAATCCTATGGCATGGGTTCCCTTGCATATCTTATGGGGAGCAGGAATCTGTTGGGAGCATAAATGCTGTGAACCCTCATGTTATGCTCAGCTTATGTCACAGAGACAGCATACAGTAAATCTTCAGTGACCTCTTTGTAAGGAAAATGATCCCTGGGTCTGGAACCCCTGAAACACCTCACTGCTCAGAAGTATGATGCATGCACATAACATTATAGTTTCTGATCCCTTGTGTTTAAGGAAAGCCAGCATGGTGTAGCGGTTACAGTGTTGGACTAGAATTCAGTAGACCTAGGTTCAAATCCCCAGTCAGCCATGATGATCGCTAAGTGACCTTAGGCCAGTCACATTCTCTCAACCTCACAAGGTGTTATGAGGATAAAACAGGAAGGAGAGAAACATGTTGTTGTGACATGTAACAAAACAACAGCTGTGGCACAATTGTTTTCATTTGGAAAGGTACAGAATGGCTGGGAAAACAAGTCATGTTATGCCTGCCACTTCCTGTCCTGTTCTCATGGGAAAAGTAGGTGTGAAAGAAATACGAGCTGATCACATGGTTTGGACTTTCTGATGACGTTGTATGATTTGTTAGGTTTCGTTCTGTAGCCATTTTTAGTAGAGAGATGGATTGCTTCTTCTTCTCTCTGATGCTCTGACTATTGCTTGCTGGTTTTGCAATCATGTAACGTCAAATGCTGAAGTGGACTTGCTCCACTGGAATAATGCTCATAATGCATTGTACTCTGCAATATGGACTGTAATGTAGGAGATTGTATACTCTGTAGTAAATACTTGATGTAGTAATAAACAGGTAGAGACAAGAAAACCTGTTGTAGTCTACAGAGTTATTTCCTTATTACTGGAAGCTGCAAGAGGAGGCTGCGATCTGGCTGTAATCCGAGACGCTTGGAATGCTGCGAAGAGGGAGAGACAGGTCTGGAGTTCTGTGTGGAAATTCATGGGCCATTACACACAGGAACAGGGTCTTAAATCTTCCATCTCACGCTCTGCTTTTCCACGAGGCCGGCGGGCCTACAGGGTGGATTGGTTGAAAGCCTTCGGGGCTCTGTCATCGCCCTTTCACATGTATGGTGCCTTGAACACCTGGGACAAAGGAGGTGGAAATATATGATGGATTTGATAGCTGTACCATAATTAATGCAGCCGATGCATGAGTACTTAAGCATATGATGACTTCTTGGAGTTGTTGGAGCTCTTGAAGGCATAGAAATACATGTGGTTCTCTTAGGGCAGGTTCACACGTGTCTGTTCATCACTTGATGTTTGCAATGGGGACTGGGAACTTGCATCTGTGAACAAGCCATCACAGATCACACACTGTAGATGGAACTGCCGTATCAACTCAGATGTTTTCTCAGCATCACCAGTTCACACATTCAGTGGTGAGTTCAAGTATTCAAATGAAGTAAGGTAGACGTAAATGGATTCTCCACACCCTTTTGACTGCTAAAAGACTATTGTTACAACATTGGAAGGACAAATGGCCACCTTCGAAAATACAATGGGTTGAGGACTTACTGATGCTTTCCAAGTTTGAACAGGTGGTCTTTATGCGTAATCTATGAATAGATAAATACATGGCTATCTGGTCTGCCTTTGTTCAAGTCTACGTATAACTGTGCCTAAGAACAGTAGTATATCTTGCCGTACATAAAATATATAGGGGTACACATTGCATATGTATTTATCATAATAGATTTATTCAAATCTCATGTAAGAAAACTGTAATACTTTATCTTATTTTATTTCTTTATGTTTTTTGTTTTTTATTTTGTTTTTGTTTTGATTTATTGAAACTCACAATACAAAATTAATGGGGGGGGGGAAGTACTCAAGTGAAGTACACATGCATGTGTTCACCAGCCTCAAGTTCCATAGTCTTCACCATGGCACTGAACTATCATAGCTCCATAGACTGTTTAGCAACTAGCATGAAAGCTCCTGCATGAACCAAGAAAACCTGAAACTGATAAACCATTATCAGTGGGCATTGATTTACATGGTGCCTGGAAGCCTGGGGCCATTACAAGTGAACTTGCCATAGTGCTCCGGATTTACACCTTATCCTAAGGGCTGGTTCATAGATTTCATAGATCATAGAGTTAGAAGGAGCCTACAAGGCCATCGAGTCCAACCCCCTGCTCAATGCAGGAAACTAGAGGAGGAGTCTCCCATCCAAGTAATAACCAGGCCTGACCCTGCTTAGCTTTCCATGCTCAGACAAGCTGAGCCAGCGTAAGCCACAGGCCTATGAAAGCTCTGTCTGTGATGGCTCATTTGCAGATGAAGTCACCCCGGGATGATCATGAAAGCGCAAACACAACCTAACTGTTGTAGAAGCCTGGGCCATAGAAAGCAGACTTCAACGGGGAGGCAGGGGTGCAAACTTTAATACATAGGGAACTGCCTTTTGCTGGGTCAGGCTATTGTCCATGCAGCTCAGTATTGTCCACTCAGACTGCTCAGAATTCCTAGCTGGTCTCCGATCCAGTCACTGACCAGGCCCAGATCTGCTTATCTTCAGCAAGGTTGCTGCACCATGTGCCTCGCCAGTGGCTGGCGGCTCCAGTGTTAGCGGGGTGGTGTATCCACTCCAGGTTTCAGTCTGAACTTTAATAGAGTTCACAGTGCTGAACCTATTTTTGTGGGGACTAGGGTTCAGCACCATGGATAGCACCTTAAAGGTTCAGACTAAAACCTGGGGTGGATACCCCATCCCACTGACATTGGAGCCACCAGCCTCCACTGACATGCCTTCCTTCCGATCAGCTCTCGGGATCTAGCCAAGAACACATTCCTTGTATGTCACAACTTCAGTGCAGATCATATGTGCATGATATGAAGAAAAAGCAGGTTTTAATATTTCAGGCCCTAAATCCATACAGCAGCCCTGCACAACATGGTGTGGCCTACCTAGCCAACACAGATCACCAGCCACTGGGGGCTTGGTAATCCTGGTTTTGCTGCTGGCCTGGAAGAGCAAAAAAAGGGAGGTTGTTCAGGAGTGCTGCCAAGGCAGGATTCTGGAGCAGAGGTCCAGGGCCCCACTCAGTGGAATGAGCAGGAGGGCCTCCAAACACAGCAGAACTGGCTTAGCACATCTTAAAGTAAGTGATCATCTAAATAAGGGAGGCCCCATAACACCATCAAGTCCAGCATGTAAAACAGTGGTCTCTAACATGGTATCCATGGGCACCAATGTGCCTGTGGATGCTTCTCTTGGTGCCTGCCGGGCTCTCTCTGCCTCTTCTGATTTTTATTTTATTTCTTTAATTATTATGTTTTTAACCAGGAGGCTGGCATACTGCCAAGCAAAGTGCTGCCCTCCAGCACCATCTTTGTTTGGGTTCAAAAGAGTGGTTTTGTGTTTTGGAGCTCAGGCCCCATCTCTGCCTTGTACCTAGGTTCTTGGGTAAGTTACTTTTCCTTTAATCTCACCATTTGCCTTCTGGGAGTGTCTTGTGACCAGCCATGCACACCATGGCAGCCATTTTGTGAGGGTGCCCACAACACTCTCTCGGCATTCCAAATGTATGTATCCATGGAGCCCAAAAGTTTGGGAACCCCTGGTCTAAAATTACCTTTTCATCCTTCCTGGGCTTATAGTTTGAGAAGAGAAATCCATGACGTCCTTTCACTTGTTTAGCCTATGGAGTGCCTCTCCCATCTTGCTCAAAATATACAGAGGGTTAAATAAAGGTGAAACAATACTACATACCACTCATTTTGTTTGTAGTTCACTTGGAGCAAGCTCAACTTCGCTTGACCTCATAAAGTGCAATGAGTCTAAGAATAGCGGCGTTAACTGAGAAGGTACCAGAAAGCCAGGAGAGTAGGCAATCAAACAGACCCAGGAAAGTGTGTCGCTTGAACTAGCACACAGCTCTACTTAGTATTTACCCACACCTTGCTAAATAACTTGTGTGGGTGTACAACATAATAGGGTGAAGTAGTTAACTGGGATGTTTATAGCTGCATCATGCAATTTAGGAACAGAGATTGCTGCTTTAGGCATTTGGTGCATTTGGTCACCGTTAATGCACAGCAGTATTTTGGATGTGATCAGACGTCTGTGGGCATCCTGGATTGGCCCGTTGAATGACACTTAGCAAACGGTACCTTGCACTTTGACCCAGGGCCAGCCCCAGGATAAATAGCAAGGAGTGCTTTTGGTGTTCACCTCCCAGGCAGCTTACAATTTCTTCTCTTGTTAGCGATGGTCCCTTATAGTACTTGTAGCTCTTACAGTGCTTGGTAATGTCTCAAAATAAAGCCATGTTCTGCTGATTTTTATCAAATGACATTGAACTGGAAATTGAACAAGTAACTTACTTTAAAGCTAACGGATGGAAGTTCATTTTTTATCATTAGTGCCCAAACAACCTGTAGAACAGGGATGCTGGACCTCCAGCCCACAGGCCTGCGGATGTTCCACATCTGGTCTGTGGAGGTTCCTCGGGTTCCTCCCGGGGGGGTGTCCCAGGCTAGTCATGCAGTTCAGGGGAAGCGGTCTGCACCACAGTGTTCACAGTCTGTTCTGGGTCACGCAGAATCCATGTCAATCAAGGCAGGACCTCGGAGAGTGCATTGCATGAAGTGCTGACCGGAGAGTTCCCTGACAAGGAGCTGCTTTTCCAGCAAAGGATTCCAGTCAATTGAGGCCTTAAGGAGGCTGGCAGAGCTTGGTCCTTTAGTGTCTCCACCCCTGCAGTCCTTAAAGGGCTGGTGTCAGTTTCTCCTCGTCTCATGCTGCTATGGGGCTGAAGGACAGGAGAAGCTGCAGGGGAGTCATCCTCAGAGTTAGCTGATGAGTGAGCAACATCCTCTGGCAGGGCAGGTATAGATGGGGATACTGAGGGCTTTCCCTGAACTGGGGTTGCCTGTGACCCATCTGAGTCCTTCTCAGGGTACTGTGGTGGAGCCTGAGAACCAGGGAACATGGCAGGAGGTGTGGCTTGGCCATGAAACCTTGCCTCCTGGAGGAATCCCTGCTGATATCTCTGACCTCAGTGGGGATGCAGGACGAGGGGGACTCAGCTGGTGCTGGCAGGAGTAGCCCCTCTTCCTAGCATTGGCCAAGTCTTCCTTTGCATGCCCTTGCCTGATGGGGACAGCAAGGGGCATGTAAAGGAGGCACCTGACTCAGCTGGCACTGGTGGTGGTGGGAAATCACCCCTCCCAGTATCAGCACCGGAACCCTTTCTCTGCCCTGGGAGAGGCATAGAACTCCTTGCCTCGCTCAGCATGGAGAAAGGTAAAATGACATCATCATCATCATCATCATCATCATCATCATCATCATCATCTACAATATTTGTATACTGCTCCACATCTAAGTAAATTCCAGAGCGGTGAACAATAAAAAGATAAAAACAGATAAACAAACAAACAAATAAATAGAAACCATTGAAAGCAAAGTAACATTACAATGGTGGTTGGACAGCAGAGAAGGCTTCCTGGAACAAGGAGGTCTTCAGCAGGCACTGAAAGTAGCACAATGTCGGAGCCTGCTGAAGACCTCCAGAGGCAGGGAGTTCCACAGAAATGGAGCCACCACACTGAAGGCTCTTCTCCTGGTGGACTCAGGCCAAAGGTCCATGAACCACCAGGAGCATGCCAGCTGATGACCTCAGCGACCAGGCAGGTTGGTATGGGAGGAGGTGCTCTCTCAGGTAACCGGGTCCCAAGTTGTTTTGGGCTTTGTACACAAGTACCAGAACCTTAAACCTGGGCTGGTAGCCAATAGGCAGCCAGTGCAGTTCCTTCAGCAAATGAGTTGTATGTTGAAAAGGGGCAGCTCCTGACAACAGCCAACGAGCTGCTGCATTCTGCGCTAGCTCCAGCTTCCGAAGCAACCTTAAGGGCAGCCCCACATAGAGTGCATTGCAGTAATCCAGCCTTGTGGGTAGTGCCTCTATCACTGGCCAAGCTATCCCTGTCTAGGAGCGGCTGTAGCTGGCGAACCAATTGAACATGGTAAAAGGCACTCCGAGCCGCTGCAGTCACTTGGGACTCCAACAACAATGATGGATCTAGGAGTACCCCAAGCCTACGACCCTGATCTTTCAAAGTGAGGGTGGCACATCATTTGGCCCACAGAGGGCTGGGGGGAGGTGCCAATTCGGCCCCCACCTTAAACTAGTTCTGCAACCCTGCTGCTAGAACTTTGAGCTTGAGGGGGGGAAGGTTAAAGACACTTAAGGTGCATTCCTATGCATGTTTAGACAAAAAAATAAAAACCCTTACAACTCCCAACATTTCTTAGTCAGCCATGCTGGGAGTTGTAGGACTTCTTTTCCCCTGTCTAAACATGCATAGGATTGCACCTTACTGCTTTTGTTGACCCTAGCTCACTGCAGACAGTACATTCAACAAACGCCAAGTCGCCAAGCTCAGTTCGATGCCCCCCCCTCTTTCAGCTTGGCACCCTGGGCAATTGCTCAGCTCCCCCATCCCCAAGGCTGGCCCCGATAAGACCTCCTGAGCATCCTATGCTATGCATGCCATCCTGACTTTGTCAAAATTATCACCAGGGCATTGGGAGGGTGTGAAGATTGGTAGGCACCAACCAGGCAGGACTTTGCAAAGTTGATGTGGGAAGGAGCTTTCAAGAATGACGGCAAGTGTGGGCTATCCCTCGCACTATGAGACCCTTGAGAGAGGTGCTTCTAACTGGGTGAGCAGGACAAAGAGCTGCAGTTGCAGCTGCACATGAATTATAGCAGCTTGCTAAACACAGAGAGGCTTGCTAAATCACCGCCCGACTGTAAAGAAAAGGAAAAGGAAAGAGGATTAGCCATAGACGCCACTGAAGTAGTTCCCAGAAGTAGCTACTGCAGCCCTCACCATGGTGGGTTTGCTTTAAAGAGAACTAGAAATAACAAGGCATCGCTCTCTGCTCCTCCA
This sequence comes from Shinisaurus crocodilurus, assembly GCA_021292165.1. NCBI lineage: Eukaryota > Metazoa > Chordata > Lepidosauria > Squamata > Shinisauridae > Shinisaurus > Shinisaurus crocodilurus. The sequence goes on from CM037876.1 coordinate 293,268,975, forward strand.
CTTCTCCGAAAGGTGAGAAGTCCCAGGGGCAGAATTCATTTCCTTTGGATGAGAGAGCACTGGAGCTGTAAGGTGTCTTTGTAATATTTACTTGATTTATAAATATCCAAGCAGAGCATGTGTGGAAGCAAACAAGCACTCTTACGAGGTAGAAGACCCCAAGAGAGCAATTCGGGCTGCACCTCCACGGGCTGCACCTGTCCTGCAGTTTCAGCTAACTCCAGGTAGAAACTGAAAGCCATCACTTCCTCTCTCTCTCTCTCTCTCTCTCTCTCTCTCTCTCTCTCTCTCTCCCCCCCCGCCCCCACCCAACCGTTCACTTTGCTGTTTCTCTGTCCCTTGCCCTCAGGTGAAGGGGGTTTCACCATCTTTAGGATTTGATGGCATCTCCTTCAAAACACCAAGAGATCTCAAGCCATCAGAACACCAGCCCCTGTCATTTGCTCTAATTGACTGCCCTGGACAGGAGTAGTCACTCACAAGCTATAACAATATTAAGGACAATGTAAACTGTGTGTGTGTGTGTGTGTGTGTGTGTGTGTGCGTGTGTATATTACAGGATGTGTGGGTGCCTGTCTGTCAGCACCATAACTCCAAGACATGAAACCCAGACACCTGAAATGTGGCATGCATACTAAGGGGAATCTAGGGGTGCACACTTCAGGATTATTTGGCTTTTAAAAGCCATCAATTAATCTTAATTAATGTAAATGTGTCCATGTGTGTGAGGCATGCAGTGCCACCTTCAGTCACTAGGTGGTAGACATCCTTAACCAGACCACAGCTTTGCAGTCTAGACAGTTTGAAGCTGGTGGGGGGGAGTAGTCCGGCGGCCCTTCTTCCCTGCTGTGGGATAGCTCTCCCTCATGGAAATGGAGCAAGCAGACCCCTCTGTAAGGGGGCTATGAGGTGCACCATGGCAGGGGCTGTGCCTAGGGGTGACAGCAGTCAAGGTGGGTAAAATATGTCCAATTCTGGCAGCTGGGTAACATTGCTTGAAGGTTTTTTTGATGAATCAAACATTCGAACCTGTGCAAAGCTAGGTCCACACTCGATAGCATAGGCATAATAGAGAAATTGGGCACCATTCTATATTCTTAAACTACAGCTCTGTTCATGTGACCAAATAGGATACAGTGAGCTGGGGGTGGGCAGACAGACAGGATCGCAGTTGCCTGCTCTGCCCTGGCTTCCATTGGCTCTTCTGCTCAGACAGTGTGTGGCACGTAGTGTTCACGCGAACAGGCCTATGATGCTATGATCTAGGTAGGGTGGCCATGTGTCCTATTTTACAGAGAACAGTCCTCTATTTTAAGGCACCCTCTGTTTGATGGGCTCTCTAGTCCAGCTTCAGTTGAAAGAACAAGCACCATAAAAAGGGAGAGCAGCTGAGAGCAGGGGCCTTGAAGTTGCCCATCAACAGTTAGCCCAGGGACAGCAGACTGAGCAGGCACGCAGGTCACCTGGTCATAGTCTCTCCCACTATGTTGAGGTGTATTGTATTACTATTTAAATTATAATGATTTCTAAATTGGCTGGTGACTCCTATTTTGGTGGGGCTCCTAATCCATTGCAGATTTTTGTTTGGAGCTTTATAGGAGCTATCCATGGTGGTGAACTTATTTTAGGGGGGGTTGGAGTTCAGCACCATGGATAGCTCCTATAAAGATCCAAGTAAAGCCTGCAATGGATTTGGAGCCCCACCAAAATAGGAGTCACCAGCTTCCCCTGCTAAAACTGCATATAGTAGCATCTGCAAACTTTATACAAAGCAGCACCCTTTCTTGTCCATTTATTTATTTAATTATTTATTTATCAGTGAAGAATTTCCTCTTTCTTGCTGATATGTAGAGCCAGTGTGGTGTAGTGGTTAGAGTGTTCGATTGGGACTCAGGAGATCCGGGTTCTAGTCCCCACTCGGCCATGAAACTCACTGGGTGACTTTGGGCCAGTCACTGACTCTCAGCCTAACCTACCTCACAGGGTTGTTGTGAGGATAAAATGGAGAGGAGGAGGAGGAGGAGGAGGAGGAGGAGGAGGAGGAGGAGGAGGATTATTTAAGCCACCTTAGGTTCCTTGCAGGAAAAAAGGCAGGGTATAAATATAATAAATACATAAATAATAAATAAATATGTAAGTGGCCACCCTAGATCTAGAGCTGACCAGGGCCTTGACAAAGCCCTAGGTCATACCAAGACTCAGTACACTGATAGTGAAGTAATAACGGACAAGAAATGGACTTGTGTTTTGTATAGACAGCCATTCCTTCAAAGCTGAGCATTTTCAAGCATCCCTCTTGGAAAAGTATTGGGGGATATTGCATTCCTGCATTCCTAAGTAATTACTAAGGCAGCCTTCCCTGACCTGGTGCCCTCCTGATGTGTTGGACTACAGCTCCCATCAGCCCCAGTAAGCATGGGCAATGGTAAGGAATGCTGGGATTTGTAGTCCAAAACATCTGGAGAGCACCAGGTTGGGGAAGGCTGCCCTATTTATTTATTATATTTGTTAATCGCCCATCTGGCCGGTCACACTAGGGAGTTAGGCACCATAAAACACAGTGGAATTATTTTTCAGGGCAAAAACTTGCCTAGGATTGCATTGTTCAACTGTAAATTATTCTTATTCTTATTCTTATTCTTATTCTTTCTATACCGCCCAATAGCCGAAGCTCTCTGGGCGGTTTACAACAATAACTAGGATGAAGAATACATTCAAGAACATCCTGGGCTTTGACTGTCAATAGATCCATGCTTTTCATATAAGAACAAAGGAGAGCTATCAGGGTTTGGGGTGGGGGGAAGGAAGGGGGTCTGTCTGTGTCAATAAAAGATTATGATAATAATATTATTTATTATTGATTTATTATAACATTTATATCCCATCTTTTTTCCTCTTGCAAGAAACCCAAGGCTGTCTAAAAAACAGTTACTAGATACACAGTACGGTACCAAGAGGCATTCAGGCCTGATCCAGCAAGGCAATCCTCATATTCTTTGCACCCCCAGGGCTTTTTTTCTGGTGGAACTCACCGGAACTGAGTTCCAGCACCTTTTCTTCTATTAATTGCATTACAATTTAATCGCCATCTACTCCCGAGGAAATGTAATCCAAGAGTTCTGGTACCCTTTTCTCCAGAAAAAAAGCACTGTGCACCCCTATGTCTACCCCACTATAAAAATATTGGATGAAATGAACTGATGTCAGTAGCTTTGAAATAAGGGGATTCCTGTTATCTGTTTCCATTAAAAGACAAAAATGGCCTCACCTGAATGTTCTCTTCCCCTCCCCCACCCCATGTTAATGTTTGATCTTTTCAAAACTGTGCATCTGTGCATTGGCTGGGAGGAATTGTGTTTCCAACATGGTGTCTCCACCAAAGGGGCTGAACTTGAAGCGTGCAGTGGACTTGGACGATTTTTTAATCGCCGGAAGGGCAGAGAAGAAGTCTCTCTTCCTTTCCCCTTCCCCCACTTGACTATGTACTGTGCATTAGCACTGCGCTCCCTGGGTCCTTTCCTGCGAGTTTAAAAGCCTCGGTTCTTAACTCCCACGCAAAATGTGTAGTTGTTAGGATTTGCAGAGGAGACAGTAAATCAGACTCTAGAGATTCCTTTGTCAAAAGGAAGCCATGAACTGCCATTGGTTCCGCACAATGTGTCACATTTTCTTCCTGCCCTTTGCCCGTTTCTCCTCCCTGCTCGCCTCCCCCCACCCAGCACCCCTCACCCGAAGTATTCAGTGAATATTATCTTGTGCTTGTCATTCTTGCCTCGTGCTATGCTATTTTTAGACCGGGGTTTTATCCAATTGCCGTTCAGTAGACTAGTTGTCAAGGCAAGCACAAGAAGGTGGTTAAGGTTGAATTTGTCAATGATTCAACAGCTCTGGCTCTTGCTAGCACTGCTTCCGTCCCTGATGAGAGGGCCAGCTCCTGCGTTCCTCAAAGCCAGTGTTGTGACAGAGCAGCTAGCGTGCTGGACTTTGAAAGAGGAGGGCCCAGAATTATATACCAAATGCTCAGCCACAAAGCTTAGAGACGATTCGTCTTTGGACAAATAATAACACATGGCATTTGCAGTGGTGTAGTGGAGGGGGGAACGCCTGGGAGCTCAGCCCCAGGACTTCTTTCAGAGCAGGAGTGATGACATCATCTGCCAGAGTGCCAGGGTCATGGGTGGATCTTCCTTGCTCTGGCAAGTGAATGAAGTGATAACAAGGCTTTCAATGTTTACTATTGTTTGTGACAGATTAGCATAGAGCATGGGTGGGGAGTGTCTGGCCCTCCAGATGTTGTTGGACTGCAACTCTGATCAGTCCTAGCCAGAAAAAAACCAATAGTGAGGAATGATGGGAATTGTAGTCCAACAACATCTGGAAGGTCACACGTTCCCCATCCCTGGCCGAGAAAAAGCCAGAGAAGGAGGAAAATAATTAAGCAGAGGCTGGATACTTCTTTCCTTTTCTTTGATGAGGTTCATGCTAGCACTTTGCACGGTAATGCTTCTTGGAAAGACTGTTTGCATTTCTAATTAAAAGCTAAAGGTTGCATTTCGAATAGCTAAAGATTCTCGGTTAAAGCTCAGTGTGTTTTACAAATTGAACCTATGCAGTCAGAAGAAAGCACCACTGAGTTCAATAAAGCCGACTCCCAGTATGTATAGTAGCTAGGGATGTCCGAGGGATCTGCAGCAGATTCAGACAAGTTCGGCTATCTATGAACTGAACCTGCAGATTCTGCAGTGGACCGGCTTTTTCTGGGTCAGGTGCATTCAGTGGAAAAGTTTTCAAGAAAAACTTGTGGAACAGTTTTTCACTTTTGGGAGGGAGGGTTTACGCTAATTTGTGTTAACACTAATTTACATTAACTAATGCACATTAGTGCATTTGCACATTTGTGCAAGTGTGTAGTAGCGTATTAGTGCAAGTGCGGGTCAATTGACCATAATGAGTTGTTGTTGTTGTTGTTGTTGTTGTTGTTGTTATTATTATTGCAAACAGAACAAAATTCCGGTAAAAACAAAAATCTGACTCCATCAATGAGCCGACAATGGAATGAAAAATGCCTGACAATCCATGAAAAGTAGACGGAATGGATTTAATAAAATCCACAGATCCCAAACAGCAGTTGTCCCCAACTTGGTGCTCTCCAGAAGTGTTGGACTACAACTCCCATAATCCCCCACCAGGTTGGAGAAGGCTGATGTGCAGGATTACAGCCTTGCTCCTAGACCCGATTGTGAGATTTCAATACTGGTTTGTTTGTTTCTGGATGTCTATGTTTTATGATGGAATTTTTAACCCTAGTTAAACCCTCGAGTGTGTACACACACACACACACACACACACACACACCTTTTATTTATTTTTTACTTTTAAAGACCTTCACAGCTTGTATTCCACTTTAACTTGGTATAAAACAGCTTGGATTGGATTATGGTAAGGTGTTATATGATGGAACTGCCTTTGAAGAACATTCAGAAACTTGTGCTGGTTCTGCAGAGTATGACAGCGAGGCTACCAAAATTCACTGCAATGAACATACCTTGCTGGTACTGACACATGTATGCTGTCTTCCAGTTTGTTTCCAGATGCAGTCTAAAGTGGTGGGTTTGTCCTATAAAGCCCTAAATGGACCAGGACCAAGGTAATTGAAGGACCTCCTTCTCCGATATGAACTTTCCCCATTCACTGAGATTGGGGGGGGGGGGAAACACGTGGCCTGCAGGCTCCGTGTGGCTGCTGCTCCCCTTGCTGTAGCCCCCACCATCCCTGCCACCACCCAAAGTGTATTTTAAAAAAACAAAAAATGAAAATTGCATCCGGAGGGTCCAAACGGTCAAAATTAGCTGGTTTGCAAGTAATTTTGACTCTTTTAGTGCTCTGTAGTTGCTGCGGAGCACCAAAATTAGCTTTTTAAAAGTAGTGCCTTTGGATACTCCATCCGTAGCTGCTTTTAATTTTTTTAATTTTTAATTTTAAAAAATTGGTATGGAGGTGGGAGAGGTGTGGCCCATGGTGGTGGATCTGAGGAATGAAAATCCTCCCAGAATTGCCAATTCCTGGGTTGGATCATCATCAGAGGCTCTGCTCCAGGTGTCCCCATCCACTGAATTGAAGTGGGTGCAAGCTGGGGACAGGGCCTTTTCTGTAGTGGCATCCTGTCCTTAGAACACCCTCCATAGGGATGTCTCCACTTAGTGCACATACATGTCTTTCATTGAGGGCCAGGTGAAGACAATCTTATTCTGTCAGGTCTTTGCTTAAATAATGTTATGATCCTTGTTCTCTTGTTGTTGCTTCTGGCTTTGTTTTCGGATCGTGATTTAGTTTATCATTATGTGGTTATTTTTAAAATTATGAATTGGTTTTTAATCTCTGTGTCTAAGGTGCTGAAAGCATGAATCTTAGAAAGGCATTTAAAGCAAACGAATAGCACTAAGTGGCAGTGCCCTCCTACCTCTGGCAGATGGAGCCAGGTTGGTCCTGCTCCACTGCCCGGCAGCTGCAGCATAAAAGGTTATTGCTAAATATTAAGTCATCAAGGTTGCACCAACATAGTTGCTCTGGAGAGCCTGAAATGATTTTAGTATGCTGTGCAGGTGAGTCATTCCCAACCCTGAAGTCTCCAGCTCCCTCACTGTGTGGTTCTATGGGATGTCAGCAAAGAGGGGTGAGAAATTAGTTGGGTGCATACTTTTATGCAAGATTAGCCAATTTGCACCTCCCAGAACCAAATACAGACCCAAATGGAATTTGCAGTCAGGAATCCTGCAAATTTGCAATGTCTTTCTCAAGAATGATGATGATGATGATGATGATGATGATGATGATGATGATGATTGAAAACACATGCACATTTGAAAAATGCACATGGAAAAATGCGTGCATTTGGGAAATGTGCAAAGACATGCTTGAGTCAATGGATACATGCGTAAAAAATGTGGAAAATGCACACACTTTTAAAAAAAATGCACACAAAAATACATACAAAGTTCTGTGTGGGGTGGGGGGAGGCTGTCAATCTGATGCCCAACCAGGATGGAATAAGCTTAATGGTGGATACATGAGAACTAGAACAAGATTGAGTTTGACAGATGCTCCCATCTCTAAATGTCAGTGGTTGCATATACTTAATTGTAGATCTAAGTACAAGCCAGTCAGAATCACTGGCTCCTGGGAGGATTGGTCAACATGAGAACTCTTCTTTTTCCAGCCTAGTTATGAGCATGACACCAGCAATGAATGCATCGTTGGGATTGGAGACATTTCAAGAAGAAGCATACACCATTCTTGAAACCACAAAGCATGAACAAACGACTGACTTTTCAAATGCATATGATGTAACTGAACAATTAAGCAAATTATATGCAATTAAGGCCAAGAGAAATCATCCATTGACTACCTCCCTCCCTCGTTCCATATCTCATGGAAGCCATGGTTACCAGTAAGGGACAGTAACAGTAAAGACAGTAAATAGAAGCAGAAAGAGATTTGTTAAATTCAAAAATGTTGGGTCATCTCCTATGTTGGATCATCCCTCACAACGAGAAAACCAATCAAAGGAATTTGGGAAAGCACAAGAATTATTTAATTTAAGTAAGAGAACAAGACAGATAAGATTGCCATATCTCCTATAACTCCCAGAACAGTCACATATACTTTTTGATGTTCTACATTTCCCTTCATCCTAGATCATCATCCTTCATTTTTCCTGCACAGGTATTTTGTGCAATCCCACCTTTATTTAGTGGTGGAACTGAGCAGGGATGGACAGGGATGGAACAGCGATCAAAAAGATGTATATTGGCCAGCCTTCTCAAACCTGGTGCCCTCCAGAGAGTTGGAGGACTATTCCCAGCATTCCTGATAAATGACTATGCTGATTGGGGTGGATGTGAGTTGACATTCAAAACATCTGGAGGGCATGAGGTTTGCAAAGGCTGATATAGCGTATAGGTTATTTTATTTCCCCCAATGTGGATTTCATTCTCAGAATGCTCCTAAGAGAGGCAATGGTTAATTTCATAAGAGAGAGGCACCACACTTCAGGCCTACACAGAATTTTGCCATCTGCCCTGAATGAAAGTCCTGTTCTTTGTGTGGTGCATTTACGCAGTGTGCAGAAGGAAAGTCACTCTAAATGCTGAGCGAAGCAATTATTTCGTACAAGGGGACCTGAAACAAAATGTGGCATGTGGGGGGACATTGGAGATGGGGGCTTGCATGCACACCCCACTCTCTCCTATTATTAACTCTGTTATGAGCAGGCTGGATGCCTATAGAAGGTTATGGAATTCTTTGCTTCCGGAACCTTATGAGCAATATCCTAGGCTGCAATATTCATTCTATTACTAAGCTCTGCTGGCTAGAACAATTAAGGTCTAGAGGATGGGCACACAGGGCCGGTGCTACCATTAGGCCAACTAGGCGGCTGCCTAGGGCGCCGGGCTAAAGGAGGCGCCAGAAATGCCTTGAGGGGAAAAAAATACATCACGTATTTTACCAAGTTTGTTTTACCAATCATGTCCTGTGGCGGGGAAGGGAAGGCAAAAGAAGCACACCCCTCCCTCTCTCTCCTCCAGCTCGTTACCAGGAACAGCAGCAGGCAGGCTCCTCCTCACAACTCCTCAAAAGAGGCAGAGAAGGCTACAGACTGGAGGAGGGGAGGCGGGCAGGGGCCAATGATGGGAGGCTGGTGGGCGGCTGGAAGGATGCACCTGCAAACACCTCCTTCGCCTTCCCTCTCAAGGATGCACCTGCAAACACCTCCTTCGCCTTCCCTCCCTCGCGTGAGCCTCAGGTTCCTCAGCTCAAGGTCCCCTGAAAGCAGTTATTTCCAGCAACCAGGGAGGGAGGGAAAGGTATTTTAAGCTAGCTGGGGCTCCAATGTTTTAATTATTTACCATGCTGTTTCTGTGTTTTGGTTTTAAATGGTTTTAGGATGCACTCCTATGCGTGTTTGGAGGGGGGGGGAATCCTACAACTCCCAGCATTCCCCAGCCAGCCATGCGCAATCCTAAACACGTTGAGGTAGAAAAAAGCCCCACAACTCCCAGCGTTCCAACAGCCAGCCATGCTGGCTGGTGAATGCTGGGAGTTGCGGGGCTTTTTTCTGCCTCAACGTGTTTAGGATTGTGCCCTGAGCTGTTGATGTTTTCTTTACTGTACTTTGAATATTGTTGTCTGCCTTGAGCACTAGGCTGGTAAAGGGAAAGACAGGATAATATACATTATTCTGATAAAGAAATATTGCAACAAAGTGATAGAGAGAGGAGGGGAAGTAGCAAGTTTCGTAAATCCCCTCCTAAATTTGAACCAGATGATCCACGGGCTCTCTCTTTGCTATGTTTCTACTACATGCATCCCCCCCCTGCAACCCAGAAGGTGTACGAGTCAAACCGGTGTCTCTGCACCTCCACCCTGCGAGGTAGGACAGGCTGCAAGACGCCCTTTTGTCTCTATTCCTCACAGGTAGCGCCACCACACCTCTCTCACATCCTTTTTTCATATCCCTTGTGCTGCCTGCAGGAGGAGACAGGCTTTTACATATATATGGAGTAGGAGAAGGCCCTTGGGAGTTCCTGGCATAGCTGGGCTGATGTTGCCTCTTTGCTTTCCTCGTGAACACAAAGGAAAAGTCTCAAAGTCCACAAAGTTTTTCTATGGGGCTCGGCAGTTCCCAGGGAGGGAAATTTATTTCATAATGGGCATAGGGCTGGAGGGAGGGAGGGCTCAAGTGGGAAGGGGGGGGCGCTAAATATCTGATCTTGCCTAGGGCACCAAATTGCCTTGCACCGGGCCTGTGGGCACAGCAGTGCCACAGTAAGGTAAAGGCCTATAATTTCTCCATGGAAAAATATTTATGTTTTAGTCCTTATGCGCTCAAGAGTTGGATTTTTTAAAAACAATGCCAATCAAGATAGGGCAGCCATAGTTGGTGCACAATTTTCTATCTGGTACCCCCAATTTAAGGTTAATCATGCTAGGGCACACTATTTGGAGTCACTGACCTTTGTGCAGCTCTGTAGGGCCTTTGCTGAACTTAAGTTTCAGCAGATGCCCTCCACATATCTTGAAGGGAGATTTCATGGCATTCCAATCACAGAATGAAAATGCATACTTGGTTGTAACCAAATTGAAGCTATATCTCACTATATACTTTTTCGACCCTTGTATGAAGAACCTAGACAAAAGTTTTTGTCACGTATTATTCAGCTGCATGTGGATCAAACACCTCAGGAAGTGACAATAGGACTTTTAGCAGAAAATAAATTATGTATTACACATTTGGTAGCTAAATTTGCATTGGCAGCTAAGAAGCTACACTCTTGCTATAGTAAGAAACATAATGTATCTTAAATTTTAAAGGTTTTATTTCTTTCAGTGTACAGTAAAAAGGACTGTTTTTTTTTAAAAAAATGTAGATTGTAAAGGCCTTTGACTATGTGCAATAAAGCTTATGACTACGACTAGATTATTTATATCTATATCTATATATCTATATCTATATCTATATCTATCTATCTATCTATATATCCTAGACTGCCCTGGTATGTTAGTGGAATGGGGCGCTAGTGCAACAGGAACCAGCAGTTCCTGAACGAAATGGTACCAAGTGGCTACACTAGTTTTTGGAATGGAGCAGCTCAGTGGAATTCACAGAAGTAAGCTCTGCTGACCTGCCCCGTCCTGGAAATGAGCATTGCTGCTTGTTTCTGTGTTGTTGTTTTTTAGGAATTGCTAGTTCCTTTTGTGTTTGCGGTCTGTTTCACTAGTGCAACAGAACCAGCGGAGACGCAGAGGCCCTTCATTTCCCCCTCCTCCTTCTTTTGCAAAAGCTTTTTAGCAGGATTTTGCAAACTTCTCATTTAAGCCCAGCAGCAAGCAACATTTGTTTGCTTAGAGATTATTGAGGGTCTCCAAAGAGCAAGGTTGACCAATATTGAATTTGTTAATGCAGATAAAACAACTTACAAGATGCTACTTTCTAATAATACCAAGGTGTTGCTTTAAAGATTAATTAAACTGTAACATATTGAGCTGGCCTAGTAGACTCATGAATAATTCCCTGTGTGACATATTGGGAGGTCTGGGTTTCATTTGCTCCTAAGGTTAGTTGGAGCTTGATGCATGGCAGAAAGAGCAAACTTCTGCTGATTATAGTTCTGCCCTGGTTGTTAGACTCTCACATTCCAAAGTGATTGCTGCGTCCCAGTGGACTCTGATTCAATAGGCGTAATTACAAAGTTGAAAAATTGTTTTATGCACACAGGTCAAATTCAAATGTAGTTAATATCCATCCAAATGAAAATTTGGCCCAGTTAATCTAAAGGATTGTGAACTCCTAGGAAAGTGAAAGTACAATCTGGATCAATAATGCTCTTAAATGTAAAATTAAAAAAAAAGAAAAAAAGATAGGAAGCACAACATCATCATATTGTGCCATGGGGTTGCCTGCATACAAGAAAAGATCCCAGAAATAAATACAATCAAATATATTTTGCGACATCAATGGATGAAACACATTGAAACATAGGAAACTGTCTATGGATGGATTGCTCCATCTTGCTCAGTAATGTCTACAACCTGACTGCCAGTGGCTCTCCAGAGTTTCAGCCAAGAGACCTACCCATATCCTACATGTGGTTTCCAGGGATTGAGCATGGTATGTTCTGCACAGAAAACATGTGCTCCTCTATCACTGAGCTACGGCTCTTCTCCCAACATCATGCAGGGTGTTTTAAGCTTAAACACATACATAAGAAATCTCAATTCCACAGCTTCTCTTTCCCCAACTCCAACCCCTCAATCTAGCTTTGCTCTCCCCAGACCTCATCACTTTACAACTCTGAAAATCTGGACCAATCAGTTGAAAAGCATCAGGTTGGGGTTACAGGGCAGAGACACACTGAATTTGAATAATAATGACATTCAGGCAATTCTGTTGTAAATGATCTGTACCATTAAATTCATCAAACAGCTCCTTTGAAAATGGAGAAAAGGGAAAGAATTTCCCAAATCTTTGCTTTCTAAGGCTGCTAGACAACAAAATCTGATGCAGGATAATGTGTGCAGCATGGAAGATTTGCACAACTGATGCAACAGTTTCCTAGCAACCATAGATCCTCTAAGAATCCTTTCCCTGATAGCCATTAAAATGTATGTTAAATAGTATTAGGCATTTAAAAAATGAGAAAAGAAATGAAATAATTGTGAGATTCATGCCTAAGAAGATTGAGATTTGGATCTTTAGTGTGGTGTTTGAGGCTTGAGCTATAAAATACACACCTGTCCATAAATAAGGGTGCAGCTCTGTAAATGGTATTACTAATAACTACATATTGAGTTAATGTGGAGGTCCAGGTACACCCTGGTACACCTCCAAGAACCAGGGGTGTGCATTCTGCATCAGGGGAGGCTGGTGACTCCTATTTTGGTGGGGCTTCTTATCCATTGCAAGTTTTATTTGGAGCTTTATAGGAGCTATCCATGGTGGTGAACCTATATTGGGGGGGGGTTGGAGTTCAGCACCATGGATAGCTCCTATAAAGATCTAAGTAAAACCTGCAATGGATAAGGAGCCCCACCGAAATAGGAGTCACCAGCCTCCCCTGATTCTGCTCCACTTCCAGACTATGGCTTCCAAACAGTCACCTAGGAGATGGTCGAAATGCCCATGTACATCCCTAACAGGGGGCCATCCAGCCTCTGCTTCAAAACCTCCAACAAAAGGGAGCCCATCACTTTCTGAGGCAGTGTCTCTCCTACTGTCAGGCAGCTCATACCTTCAAGAAGTTCTTCCTAGTGTTTACTTGAAATCCCTTTCCTTAATATGCGAACACTTTGGTTCGGGACTTACCTTCTGAAATGATAGAAAACAAATTTGCTCCATCATCTGGTACCTAAAAAGTTTTCACACAGGGGAGGGCCAGAATCTCTTCTCGACCATCCCAGAGTGCAGGGCACAGCATAATGGGTTCAACAAGTACAGGAAGCCAGGCTCCGGCTGAACATCAGGAAAAAAATCCTAACCATTACAGCACTACGATAATGGAACCAATCATGGAGATAGTGGGCTCTCCCAAACTGGAGGCATTCAAGATGCAGCTGATTCCTGCATTGAGCAGGGGGTTGGGCTCAATGGCCTTGTAGGCCCCTTCCAACTCTACTATTCTATAATTCTGTGATCTATGTGATAGCCCTTTAAATATTTGAAGATAGCTATCACATCACTTCTTAACCTTCTCTTCTCCAGGTTAAACATACCCAGCCACTTCCACTTTTCCTCATAGTACTTGGCCTCCAGGCCCCTCACCATCTTTGTCACTTTCCTCTGGACACGTTTGTTGATAACAGTCTTCAATTCTGGTGTGCAGGATTGAGTAGCAGAGAAGCCACACAAGGTGGAGGGGGGGGGAGAGAGAGGTTTCCCCCCTCTTCTCCATTGCCCCATTCATGTGTGCTGGCCAACTGTGATGGGCAAGAGGGACCTTGGAAGATGTCATTCCCCCAAAGGCACCTGCAATTGAAGTAGTTCGTAGTCTTCGTGCCTGGGCCATTCTCAGTAATGAATTCCAGAGGCTCAGCATTGCAATGGTAGTTCTCCCAAAGGCTGATGCATCTCCCATGAGCTGTTGGGCCCTGTCTCCTGGGATGCTGCTAAGTAGCCTGCCAGAATGGCTGAGGGAGGAGGGAGGAAAGGGGGAAAGCCCCTTTCATCTCTCTGCTGCTTGCACCGCCACTCCTATCAGCAGTTTTAAAAGCTTAGGGGAAAGGGAAGTATGGTATGGGGGTGGAGGGGACCTGGTGGGGAGGGCTTCTGGGGACAGGTGTGGGTGCATGGATAGTTTTTCTGAGCCCTTTGGATTCCCCATCCCAGAAAAAAATCAGATAATCAACAAGGCAACCCAAAGTGAGCTTTGAGGAGCTCCACCATCTCTACTTTTCACTGGGCAAAGGGATCCACATAATTTGAGAACTTCTGTGGGGAGAGGGACCTACCTCTGTGGGGAACAACTAGGAATCATAGAATAGTAGAGTTGGAAGGGGCATTTAAGGCCATCAAGTCCAACCCCCTGCTCAGTGCAGGGATCCAACTTAAAGCATCCCTGACAGATGGCTGTCCAGCTGCACCTTGAATGCCTCCAGTGTGGGAGAGCCCACCACCTCCCTAGGTAACTGGTTCCATTGAACTTATGTTAAAAGATCACCTGGCCTTCCCCTTCAAGGGCTTTTTATGGGCTGAAAGTGGGACCTCTTTCTATCTTCTCTCTCCCTCTGCCCTTGATATTTAACCCAAAGATCTTTAGCACAGGGAGCAGGTGAGGGTTTCAGGTGTCTTGAATAACATGTCAAAATTGCTTTCACTTTGGGGGCTCTGTTTCTTTCAGTGACATTGAAACCACTGCCCATATGTTGAGCCCCATGGCTGGAAGAGGTCACCCTTCCATTCTTACAAGTGCCATCTGGCAGCAAATGAGAAGATGGAAACTGAAGGATGAAACCTAAGCAGGGTGGTTCAACGCAGTCTATGGATATTGAGACAATAGGGCCTCTTCATATTAGGAGATCAAGTATCAGAGAAGCTGCGTTCTTGCTATGCTTATGAGTCAGTCCCGAAAGAATTAATTGGACCTGTGTTCTTCACTCTCATTCTGAGGTTGTTGTTGCTGTTGTTTAACTGAGGGCCAAACTATACAGGATGATTGAAATCTGTGATCAGATCTCCCATCTCTTTAAATCCTGCTAAAAATCACCCCTGGAGGGGGAGGAATTCAGACTGGGGCTGTGGTTACTGGCAGAGGGTTTTAAAAACTGTGCTGTTGTCCTGATGAAAACTGTCCTGTTTCCTCCTCATTCCCCATTGTTATTTGCCCTGTTAGGGATAACTTACATGTTAGTTTTTCCTAATGGGACAAAGATCAGCACCGGGTGCGTGTCTATGTGTAGTGGAAACAGGCAGTGGAGGCTGGTGACTCCTATTTTGGTGGGATTCCTAGTCCATTGCAGCGTTTATTTGGAGCTTTATAGGAACTATCCATGGGGCTCCATGGTGGTGGACCTATTTTGGGGGTGGAGTACAGAACCATGGATAGCTCCTATAAAGCTCCAATAAAAACCTGGAGACAGGACTTACAGGGATGCAGTGCCAGCACATTGTTGTTGTTGTTGTTGTTGTTGTTGTTGTTGTTGTTGTCTCTGACATCACCTGCCACCCCCTCAGAATTCCCTGTTCCTTCTGAGCTTAGCTGCAATCATCACAGCTAAGGTGGGGTGGGTGGTTGAATTTTCCCAGCAACAATATATTGTTTCCTGCTGTGATGCAAAGCATTTTGGGGCAGCTTGATTCTGAATGGACAATTAAGACCCATTAGCTCTAAAAATGACCTGCTTTTCATCCAGGAAACCCTCACAGGGAAAGGATTAAAACCCCTCTCCCCAAGAGCCAAAGATCAGCCCATGACTTATTTTTACCAAAATGTAAAGTGATGGGATCTCATCACTGATCTCTATTAATGTGTCTAGTCTGGCCTTGAAAGGGGACCACTTAGAATGTTTTGACTTTGTTCAGCACATACAAACTCATATGGACCTGACCCTTTGTACCACCTGACCTCAGTAGCATATTGCTGCAGAGTGGTTTTTCTCTTACAGCGGAATGACATGGTTTGAGAAAGATGGGGCTACCAGCAAAAACAGCAGCCCTGTGTCAACTTCCCTCCTCCTCTTCTATAATGTGTAGTACAAATGAGCATTTTTCTGTCCTCTGCTAATGGCAGCCAATGATGTGGAGCAAGTGTGGGGAAATATATAACAACAACGACATTAAGGCACCACAGCAGCCCTTCTCATTGCAGCAGCCCTTCTCATTGCTGCCTAAATGAAAAGAGAAAGGGGGGTGGCTGAGAGAGCGGATCTTGTCTGGATTGAGTTTCAGTTTATTAGCCCTCATCTGGTCCATTTTCACAGCCAGGCATCAATCTAGCACATCCACAGCCTCATCTGATGAAGATGGAAGGGAGAAATAGAGCTGTGTGTCACCAGCATACTTTTGGCTACACACTCCAAAACATCAGATGACCCCACTCAATGGTTTAATGTAGACATTAAATAGAATGGGGGCCAAAACCAACCCCTGCGGAACCCCATCGTGGAGAAACCATAGGGCCAAGCAATATCCCTCAGGCACCACCTTCTGGAGCCAACCATCCAAATAGGAGAGAAACCACTGCAGTGCAGTACCTCCCATTCCCAGCTCAGACAGTCACCCCAGAATGATACCATGGTCATTGGTATCAAAAGCTGCCAAGAGATCAAGGAGAATCCACAGGGCTACATGCTCTGGCCCAACCAGCTCCCTGTCAGATTTCCTCCCTGTCAGATTTAATAAGCCATGAGGGGCAAGGAAGTGGTTGCACGAGCCTGTCCAAGCACCTTCTCAATGTCTTCGGGATGCACCAGCTGATACTGATCCAACAAAACTGGACAAAACTGTGCTTTGGATACTTCACCTGATTCACCTTCTATAATAATGAAGTCTAAGTCCTGGAAGATGCAAGAGATTTTATCTTGGAAATGTCTCACAGACATGTCACAGCAGGTATGGTTCCATAACCTCCTTAGGGCAAGCACACAATAAGCCCTGAACAACCCTAAAAGGCTCCCCTGGACAGCATAGAGAGGATGCAATGGTGGTGGAGAAGTAAAGTTTCTTCATATCTTCACCACCTCTGAATAAATTCAGACATGAGCACATACCAGTGTTCAATTGCATTCATTGGGAGTTTTCCTCTATCTACACTCAAGTCATCTCCCACCCTGCTTCATTGTTTTCCAGCCTTGGGGTATACTGTGGAGTTCTATGAGCTGTACTAGTCTGGAGAAGGCACTCAGGAGCAATTGCATCAATAATTTTACAGGTCTTTGTATCCAACTTCAAAATGGCAAAACATGTTTGCACAGGGATCATCGTGGGTCAAAGGAAATGAGGGTGCATACGATGGGCAATTTTTGGTCCCTTATACCAGCTCTCCTTTAAAAAGTGCAAAATAAAGCAAAATACTACTGCCTACATCCAACTCTTACTTCAATGAGAACTATGGGAACTGAGTATCAGAATTTATATTTTCATATAAAATTGATTGATGCTAGCATTTATTTCCCCTGATATCCTGTGACATGTAGGGGAAGATAGCAGAGTGTCTCAATAAGGCCAAAGAGCGAAAGCCAGTGTGATAGATTATTCTCTTTGAATGGTTATGCTCTCTGACAAGGGAGAAAACTTATAATGCAAAGTCATGGCATTTCCACTGTGAAGGTTAGAATGAATGTAAAATCAATATCCTGCTATCTGCTTCTCGTTGTCCTTTTCTCCCTTTTTTTTGGTTTGTTTTTGTCTTGCTTCGTTTGTGGTCAAGCAGTAATAAACTGAAATTGTATTAACTATCATTGCTAACTACTATTATAGGTGTGGGGTGGAGGCAAGGTTGGATGGAGCTAGAAATTTCCAGCAGAGAATTTTCAGCATCCTTGCAGAGCTACATTTCCTAGAGTCCCTGCGGCTTACACCACAATTTAAAATGAAATCATGTCTGTATTGAGGATGCATCTTTGTTGTCATAAAATAAGAGAGAAGGTGATCCCCATCAACAGCCAAAGACTACAAGAGTGGATGTGTTAGTGCCAGGCTGAATTTGGACCTGGGCTCTGTGTTCTCTCATTCAGAGTCTTTGAGGTCAGTAGATGGAGCTGGGGAGTGTGTACTGATTGTATGGGTTGAAAGGGATTATATAGGGTGAAAAGAAGGAAATATATATTTACAGTAATACCTTGGATTACAAGTAACTTGGTTTGAGAGCGTTTTGCAAGACAAGCAAATTTTTAAATATTTATTTAATTTTTTTTAACTTGATATACAAGCAATGTCTTGCAATACAAGTACTGTAGTACGGCTTAAATTAAAAATCTCTGTACAATTTTTTTTGGGGGGGGGATTTCATTTTGATATAAGAGTGTTTCAGATTACAAGCACGTTTCTGGAACGAATTATGCTCTCAATCCAAGGCATGACTGTATATATATTTAGGAGCCTGAACCAAAGGAGTGGCAGGTTGGGGAGGGATATCCTATCAAGGCAATATGCCAAAGAGCCTTAACCCAAAGCTGAATAGCAGGAAATACTAGGGGATGGCTTGTGTTGGAGGTGGATGGTTGAACATATTAATTAATTAATTTTATTGATTGATTTAATTTGTACCCTGTCTTTCTACCAAAAAAATGGCACTTGATAAATATATTACATTTACATCCTGCCTTTATTCCTCTTGCAAGGAACCCAAGGTGGCTTACATGGTCCTGAAAGTCAGTGACAGGCCCAGTGAGGTTTGTGGCCAAGTAGGGACTAAAACCTGGATCTCCCAAGTCCCAGTCCAACACTAACCACACCATACTGGTTCTCTAAATCTCTACGTCAGGGGTGGGTAATATGCAGCCCCCCTGGCCTTAAGTGTGCCCCCTCCTACTGAATTTTCCTGGCAGCAGTAGCAAAACAATCAGCAGGGTGTGTGTGTGTGTGTGTGTGTGATGCTGTCATCATTGCAACCCATAACAAATGTGTAAACCACTAGTTAGGCCATTCCAGCTAGGATTTGCCACAGCACCACATGATCCCCCTAGCTTGGAAGGTCAGGTGACACTGATGGGCCAGTCAGGTATATACAGAGTAGCAGACCTGCTGACATCCCTCCTGATTCCCTGTTTCTTTGAAGACACCGAGGAAGCTTTGCCTGGGCCTGTTTTAGGAAGGTGGCTGATGGATATCATAGGAGATGTCCTCAGAGCTAGGATTAGGTCACACTGAAAGCTACTAAGTAGGCCACTTGTGAATCACCCAAAAAGAGGGCAAAAGAGGGTAGCAATTTGCATAACATTTGCATATACTAATTGATATGCAAAAATGCAAATTTAGCCATCGTTATTATAATGTAAATAAAAATACAGCACATCTCACCATAGAATGGAAGATTATGACCAGGTGAGCTGTGTGCCTGCCTCATCAGGCTGCTGTCCAGGAGCAGCTAACTACTGATGGGCAGCAGCTCTTATTATTATAGTTCTTTATCTTTAAACTGGAATTGGGCAGGAGAACTCTCCAAATAGCCTTCAAAGAGGCAGGGGTGGCTGTTGACACCTATTTTGGTGGGGCTCCTAATCCATTGCAGGTTTGGAGCTTTATAGGAGCTATCCATGGTGCTGAACACCCCCCCCCCCAAGATAGGTTCACCACCATGGAACACCATGGATAGCTCCTATAACGCTCCAAATAAAAGCTGCAATGGATTAGGAGCCCCATCAAAATAGGAGTCACCAGCCTCTTCTGCAAATAGGCATCAAATAGAGGATGGCCCTCAGGCAGCCCTTCAAACAGAGGATGGTCCTGTGTAAAAGAGGACATGTGGCCACCCTAGAAGCTACAGGCGACTGGCTCCCTCCCATCCCCAATAAGGGTGGTGTGTTGCCTCCTGTCATGCCCCCTGCCCATGGGCAAAGTGTCATAGCTGTAAGTATGTGAGGGGAGGGGGGAGTGTGAGAGGAGTGTGAAATGTTGAGATGTCTGCTGATTGGCTGAGAGAGTGAGAAGGGGAGGTGAAGCCTGTGTTATAAAAACAGTGGGCGGTGCTGTTCAAAGGAAGTCTGGAGTTTGGAGAAAGAGAGAGGGGGAGAGAGGGTTTTTTTGTGAGAAGGTTGAGGAGTCTGAGGGGAGTCTGAGAGAGAGGTTTTTTCCCCCCAGTGTTTAGAATCTATTAACATTATCCATTTCCCTACCCTTAAATGTAATTAAATAAACTTATTTCATTTTTAAAACTTAAAAGGAGCGGTCTGAATAAGTTACCCTGAAGGGGTTGGTGGTGGCAGCGGAGGAGCAAAGAAAGTGTTAATTTTAGAAGCGCTTGAAGAGGTGGTGGGCTGGAAAAGGTGGAGGCGGAGGGAGGTCTGACACCTCCCCACTGCAGTTCTCAGGTAGGACAATCAGTGGGATTACTTCTGATCTTCATGGAAGAATCAAGGGGACATCTAACAGAGAACTTCCCTACAGGAGAAGTAGGCCCAGTCTGTCTGTAGGTGCCAGAGAACAAGGTGGAAGAACCAGGGATGGGGACTCGGACTCGAGGACTCGACTCGTGAGTCGGACTGAGTCCCCCCTCTGACTCGACTCGGACTCGAGTCCCAATATTTTTAATGGGACTCGAGACTCGACTCGGGACTCGAGACCAAGGACTCGTCAACATCCCTGGGCTGTTGACGAGTCTTCTGGCTGTGCCAGAAGGAGCGCGATCACCGGTGAAGAGCGCATGGAAGCGAGGCGCGCCGCTGCTCGGCCACTATGGACAGCTACCAGGAGCGCAGCCCCAACGGTGTGTTGAGATTTATTTTGATTGATGTGTTGTTGTGGGGGGTTTGGGTTAGGGTCAGACATTTTGGGTTTGGCTGCGTCTGCCTGCCTGTTTGGGGTTCCCAGCCTCCTCTGCCTGCCTGGTCTCTTCTTGACCTGTTCAGCAGTTGAATTGTCCAAGACAAAGGCCCCTGCCTGCCTGCTTTGGGGTTCCCTGCCTCCTCTGCCTGCCTGGTTATTTTGGGTTTGTCTGCCTGGTCTGTTCTTGCCAAAATCAGTGGCAGAGTTTTGAAATAAAAAGGCACACTTGTGCCTAGAATTTATTTAAGCCACACATCTGAAGTAGCCTTATTTTGTTGGGGGGAAACCCCATTGATTTTAATAGGGACTCGTGGAGTCAGTTTTGGGAGTGACTCAGGACTCGTGACTCGTGAGTCACCATTTTGGACCAAGGACTCGGACTCGGACTCGAGACTCGGGTCCAAAGACTCGTGACTCGACTCGTGACTCGAGACCAAGGACTCTTCAACATCCCTGGGAAGAACACAGAGATAGGAGAATGGACTGTACTACTTGAGACTGCAGGTGGTGGTGGGGGAATAACTTTTAAAAAATGTTATCCAGCATAAAACACTGCTGAAATTAGGAAAAATTCTTGCCAAAGATGGAGCAGGCTGGTCTAGAACCTTCCTTCCAGATATTCAGGCTTCCTATTTGCAGGGAAGGTCTTTTCTTTCTTTTTTTTCCTTTTAATGTGGAGGAAACCATTCACAATGGTTTCCCCCACCTGCATTCTCAAGTGGCACGGCCCAGTTTACCACGTCATCCTCCAGGTGGGATTCTGAGGCGGCAGAGTGGGCTATTCAGAGACTGCTGGTGGGGAATGCCCTTTTGCAATGCTCTGCTATGTACGAAACTCTCAGCAACAAGACAAAATGAGGGATTAATGTTCTAAGCCAGCCTGCTCCTTGCACTGCTAGTTTTCTACCTGCATAGAGGGATTTATACATGCACACTGAAGTCATCACCAGCAGCCATTCCAGCGGGCTGTAACAGAGGGAGATGAAAGGGGAAGCCACCCCATTCTGCCAGCCCTGCTGAAAGACTGCTTAATTTGATCTCTTCCCTTCCCATACCCTTTCCCCCCTGTGTCATACCTTTTTAGATTATAAACCTGTGTGCAGGGACTGTCTTGCTTTACCGATTGTGTGTAAACCACTCTGGGACCCTTTTTAGCCAAGGACTGGGAGAAAAATACTTCAAACAAATGAACAAATAAATAAACAAAAATAAAATAAAATACAAGGACACCTTTAAAAAGCTCCTTCCCCGTCTGAATAGTACGGCCTACCATTTCAGAATCCCAGCACCTTATTCCCTTCTCATTCTGCTGCATGGGTCAACGGGTCCTTTTGAGAGGCATGGTTGGAAAGGCTTGCCAGCTGCAGAGGCACAGGGAAATGACGGGTCGCATTGTGATGCTTTGCGCTGCTGCTACTGTAGCTGGGGTGGCTGGCCCAAGACAATTTGTTGTCTGAGGTGAAGAGCAAGGTGGTGATGCCCCCAGCTCCCATTCCACGCACAGAAGCCAACTGGACGGCCAGTTTGATTTTACTTCAAGTTTGTTGACAGAACACTATGCTGCCCTGCACTGCACCTGTGGGGCAGCAGGCTAGCTTAGTGGGTGCAGGACAGGCTCAATACATTTTGCTGCCTGAGGTGAAGGAAAAGATGGCGCCCCCACCTATTCCTTGTACAAAAGCTGAATGAGCTGGCAGTTGAATCTTTCTACGACAGTGGTGATGGGTTGGGACAGCGTCCTCCAATGCAGTGTTCTGGGGGTTGGGCACCCAGATGTTTTTGGCCTACAACTCCCAGCATGCCCCAGCCAGCACTACTCCAATGCACCTGAAGGCCGCAAGCTAGATTAGGGGGAGGCACAGAGCAGCCGGCCACATGGCAGACGCAACTGTTTCCTGAAGTGACCGCCTCACCTTGCCTAATGGTAGGGCCGGCCGTGTAATTTTGTGCTGCTGCTTCTTCTTTTTTTTAATGGTTTGCAGCAAGCAAGACGTTAATATTTTTGCGGCGCTAGCAGTCAACACTTGGCAAGAAATGGAGAAAAAAAAGACAGATCTTATCTGAATTCATGGTTCGCTGTATTCCCCCCCCAGGCAGGGGAAAATTCTGTTTGTAAATGTTTTCTCCTCTTTTGTCCCCTCACTTTGATGAGTGTTTATGAGCATTCTCCCATGCTGCGCAGGCCTTCCTGCCGATCGCTGTGCTTTTGCTTCGTTGCATGCCACTTTGCCGGCTGCTGCTGCCTGGTTTCCTTGCTGCCTGTGATGGTGATTCAGAGCATTAGTTTCCTGAAATAGGGTTGGGTCTCATACATTGTGTGAGTTTCTTCACAGATGACTCTTCTCCTCAAGGCATGCTGAGTCGAACCGGCTGGCTGCTGCAGACGTGTAACGTACATAAGAGAACACTGGGATAATGTCCACCCTGGCCATTTTTAAGGCTCAACAGATTTGTGAAGAAGCTGTTCTTGGGGCAGCTTTTAAGTTCTCTCATGATACTTAAGGAGGGGTAGCCATGTTATCGCATCACAGCAAAAGCAAGAAAGAGTCTCAGCAAGCACACAATGGGTAATACTAGACCCAAACCATTCCCACAGAGACTTCCAGAATCCCAACGCCTGAGACTCGAGAGTGAAGTCACAAAGTCTGGTGATGTCACAAGGTGATATCCTGCGGTGGGGCCTGGTTTTTGAAAGCCAAAAAGTTGGGCCTGAGACTGAGTGCATGGCCCAGTGGTAAAAGCTAGAGCTAGAGATGTGAAGCCCGTCGCCCCGGGTTTTTTTAAAAAATAAATAATTTCTTATGAATGATGAGTGAGATAAAGCACTTTCCCTGCCTCATGTGCTTGTCTATCCAGCCAGTTATCAACAAACAGTGTGCCAGTGTAACACATTGCTCTAGTGCATTGCATATCAGTTTGTACATTCATAAGAGCTGCAGTACAAGGTATCCCAAAAGGCAGGCAGGCATTAACTAGTGCACTTAGAAGAAGCCATGAAATGTACAAGAGGATTGGATTATCTGATGGCTCTGAGTTTCAATTTACAGCCCTGAAATTAGTGTGGTGGCCATGTGTCCTACTTTACACAGGGCAGTCCTCTGTTTGAAGGCACCCTGGATTTGAAGGGATGCCCAATCAAAGTCTGGTTCAAAGTCTGGTTTAAAGACAAAGAGCCAGAAGAAAGGAGAACAGGGGTCTTGAAGTTGCCGCCCACCAACAATTAGCACCTGGATAGCAGAGTGAGAGCAGGTACACAGGGAGTCACCTGGTCACAGTCTTTCCCACTATGGTGAGATGCGCTGCATTTTTATTTAAATTGCTATAATTATTTCTAAATTTACATCTATATTAGCATGTGCACATTTTATGCAGATCTGTGTCCTCTTGTGTTCCTTTTCTTGGTGATGCATTTCCATTTCTTTTGGCCAAGGTGTACGTGGTCACCCAATGGAAAGGCTCTGTGAATGAGTCCTCAGACCTGAGTTTCTATAGCCAGAAACCTCTTGGCAACCTTATCCAGCCAGCTCCTTGCTCAAAACCACTTTCCTCTCTCTGGCCACACTCAGGAGTGCAAAAACAGTTCCTTTCAGCCTCAGTCCAGGCAGGTGGATCATGATGCAAATTCCACTGCCACTGGCCATCAAGCAACCTTATCAGGACACTGGACCACCTCCAGGTGCCAGGATGTGTGTGTGTGTGTGTGTGTGTGTGCATACACACACACACAGAGAGAGAGAGAGAGAGAGAGAAATTTTACTTAGTTTAGTAGTATATTTACAACAACACCATTACATAATTTTCAGCTGCAACCTCAGAAAAACAGAAAAATATTTATGTTTTAGTCCTTATGTGCTCAGGAGTTGGATTTTTAAAAACAATGCCAATCAAGATAGGGCAGTCATAGCTGGTGCAGAATTTTATTTATTTATTTATTTATTTATACCCCGCCTTTTTTCCTGCAAGGAACCCAAGGTGACATACACGACCCTCCTCTCCATTTTATTTTCACAATAGCCCTGTGAGGTAGGTTAGGCTGAGAGTCAGCGACTGGCCTAAAGTAACCCAGTGGCCTTCATGGCCATGCAGGCATTTGAACTCGGGTCTCCCCATTCCCAGCCCGACACTCTAACCATTTCACCATGCTGGCTCTTCTGAGCATAAAATCTGGGAATGTCAGGCCTGGCATCAAATGCTCCAGCTTTCTGGAACCCTGATATTCAAGTATGCCTGCAAGGTGCCCTGCCCAACCCACCTGCCAGGGCCGGTGCTACCATTAGGCCAACTAGGCAGCTGCCTAGGGCGCAGGGCTAAAGAGGGCGCCAGAAACGCCTTGAAAAAAAATACAGTGCTCTCAAGTGGGAAGGGGGGGGCGCTAAATATATGATCTTGCCTAGGGCACCAAACTGCCTTGCACCAGTCCTGCCACCTGCTAATGCACTTATAGCTTGTGAAGTTTTAAGCTAATTGAAGAACGCGCTTCCCCGCCTCCAGTGGATTCCACGTGACTGAGAAACATATGAATCTGACCCACATCCAGAAGCTATTTTGGTGATATCATCTGGTGTGAATGTGTCTGAGAGTTAATGAGCATGACTGCTTGCAGCGTAGGCTTTATCCTTTAACCCAGCATGCCTCTGTTCAGCACTCATTGAGAATTGGCAGTGGCAATGAAAATAGAAGCTGCTGGTTCTCTGTGGAAGAAGAACCAATAAACCTTTGGACAACTCCTGCCAGAGATAGGACCGATAAACCCTTGGGAGGAGAACTAGTCTAGCTCGAAGGCTGCTTTGCGGAGCAGTGGCGCAGTGGCGCCGGAGCTCACAGGGATGTGGTGCCAGCACTTCTTGATTAGCAGGGATGCTGATGACGACTGCCGCCCTCCCCCCGAATTATTTATTTATTTTATTTGTTACATTTATATCCCACCTTTCCTTCAAGGAGGCCAAGGTGACGTACATGAACCTCCTCCTCCTCCTCCTCCTCCTCCTCCTCCTCCTCCTCCTCCTCCTCTCCATTATATCCTCACAACAACCCTGTGAGGTAGGTTAGGCTGAGAGTCAGCGACTGGCCCAAAGTCACCCAGTGAGCTTCATGGCCGAGCGGGGGACTAGAACCCAGGTATCCCCAGGCTGACACTCTAACCACCACGCCACACTGGCTAGGTTTGTATGATCACTGGGGAAAAGAAGTCACGGTGGCTTCTTTTCCCCACCCCCGCGCATGCCAGTCATGTGCTATGCATTTTGCCTAATTACCCCCAGGGCGCGTGGCTTCCCATGTCCAAACCTGGCGAGGTGCATGGCGGGGGAGGCTTCCAACCCCCCCCCCCAGAACTCATGGCTTATTGTAGGTGTCAAGGTTCCACCTGTACCAGGACACCTTGATCAGCTCCTTAAAGATATCTGCCTCTTTAAGAGCCCCTCCTGTATCAGGTTGCCAGTTCCCTGCCTTTTTACCTCCTCTTCCCAGTAACGTGGGATTAGGCCTTAAGCATGGTGCAAAAGACACTCCAACTAGGCTTGTGTAATCGAGCCTCACTGGGCAGAACGAGGCCGAAATTGGCCCCGCTCACGCCCGGTGAGGCCTTACCTTGTTCTTCAGGGCGGCTCGCCCTCTCCGCGGCGAGCCACCCGCGCGGCCCGTTCCGTCCAGTTGCGTCACTTCCAGGACCGGAAATGATGCGACGGAACCCTGCACAGGCGCGCTGGACCCCTGTGGTGTGTTCTGCGCCTGCACAGGGTCCCGTCGTGTCATTTCCAGTCTCGGAAGTGACGGACGGGGCCTGAGAAGCCCGATCGAGCGGCGCGGAGAACCTCTCCACACCGCTCAGAAAATCGAGT
This sequence comes from Shinisaurus crocodilurus, assembly GCA_021292165.1. NCBI lineage: Eukaryota > Metazoa > Chordata > Lepidosauria > Squamata > Shinisauridae > Shinisaurus > Shinisaurus crocodilurus. The sequence continues at coordinate 293,295,291 of CM037876.1, forward strand.
CGGGTCAGCGCCCCCACGGAATATCGGGTCGGGGGCGCGACCCTGCCTTGGAGACATGCCTAACCCCAACAACTGAAGGTTAACAATAACTGTTTACTGTAGTAATTATTGGTAAAGTAGATTCACATTAACTTAGGGTAATTACACAAATAGAGCTGTAAGATTACAAAAAGCAAGTATAAGGGAAATAAAAGGAAAAATAACGCAAGGTTCTCTAACCTAGCTACACTGTCACCTGTAAGCCTAGTAGAGATTCCTTTCCCCAGCCTTTCCCCTAGCTGTTCTGCAGTTCTTTAGTGATAGTCAGACTCTCTTCTCTGTCTGCTTCATCTCTTTCCAATGTCGCTCTCCCAGTCTGCCACATCCTGCAGCTCCAGATCCACTCTTTATATACACTCCCCACCCCGACCTAGAAGATTATAATTGTGTGACCTCAAACTGGAGAAATGAAACTTAACTCAATTGGGTGAAAATGAAACTCACAAATGCCCCCCTCCCATCAGGAGACGTTTGGGCCTACAAGCTTCAACTAACTCAGGCCTGTGTAGGCCTCAATCCTTCACAGTAGGGTTCTGGGGTGGTGGTGGTTTGGAAGCCCCACACCACCACTGTGCACCTTGCCGGGTTTGGATGACACAGCAAGCTGCACACCACGAGGGTAATTAGGCAAATCGTGTGGCGTGCAACCGGCTTGCATGGGGGCAGGAAAAAAGAAGCCACCGTGACTTCTTTTCACCGGTGTGTATGCAAACCCAGTCACTGGGTTTTCAACCGAATGCCCTTTTCCCTCTGAACATTAGCGGCAGACAGTCCTCACAGTAGGGAACTTTAATTTCCCGAGCAACAATATATATCAGTGTTCTCCAACCTTGGGTCCCCAGATGTTTTTGGCCTACAACTCCCAGCATGCTCCAGCCAGCGTAGCTGGCTGGGGCATGCTGGGAGTGTAGGCCAAAAACATCTGGGGACCCAAGGTTGGAGAACACTGATATGTATTGTTCCCTGTTGTTATGCAAGGTATTTTGGGAGAGGCTTGGCCTCGAATGGGCAATAAGGATCCAGTAGCGTTAAAAAGACCAGCTCCTGGCGGACACAAAACATAGCTAGGACTGGTTTGTTGATCTGGATCAACGTTGCTACCTGCATCTTTGAAACTTCCTTTGAGATGTGGCTGTGGGCGACTGTCATGATGACCACCTGCACTTCAGGATTTACCCCCCCGTATCAGTGTTGAGGAGGCAGCGGGGCGGGCGGACTGGTGCCACAGCCTCTGTAGCCCCAACATTCACCTTTCTTCTCTGAGCTGGCAACTAGTGGACCTGGTTTATTTATTTATTTTATTTGTTTGTTTGTTTAATTTAAACTAGTGGACCTGGTTTGTTTATTTACTTTGGTGGTTTTTTGTTTTTTGTTTTAAATTTAACTAGTGGACCCGGTTTATTTATTGTATTTGTGTGTTTTTTAAAATTTAATTTAAACTAGTGGACCCTGTTTATTTATTCATTTATTGTATTTGGTTTTTTGTTTTGTTTTTTAATTACTTTAAACTAGTGGACCCGGTTTGTTTGTTTGTTTATTTATTGGTTATTTATATCCTGCCTTTCCTCTAAGGAGCCCAAGGCAGCACACATGCTCCTCTTCCTCTCTGTTTTATCCTCCCTGTGAGGTAGGTTAGGCTGAGAGTCAGTGACTGGCCCAAAGTCACCCAGTGAGCTTCATGGCTGAGTGGGGACTAGAACCCAGATCACCCGAGTCCCAGTCCAACACTCTAACCACTACGCCATATTGGTTGGCTCCTCCAGGGAAACCATACTTGGCTCTTGAGCCACTAGTTATTGACTCGTATAGCAAAATGTAAACCTGGAAGTGACCAGGGCAAAATGGTTTCAAATATTTCTCAATGGACAGAACTGCTAAATATTTGGGCTTGTACATGTTCCAGAAATCAGCCTGTTCCACTTACTTTTTATAGAGCTTCCAGCAAAAAGAAGAAGAAGAAGAAGAAGAAGAAGAAGAAGAAGAAGAAGAAGAAGAAGAAGGAAAGAAGAGAAGAGAAGAGAAGAGAAGAGAAGCAAAAAAAGAAAACAACCCCTGTTAAAATATAATGATAGTATCTTGCTTCCTGAAGCTAAGCTACCATAGGCTGGCAGTCAGTGGTTGCCACGGTGCAGCACTGGTGAGATAAAAAGTATCCCAATGGGTAACTGGGATGGCAGCGGTCACAGCGATGGCCACATGCAATCGATCTGCTCTCTCCACGTCTTGCTCTTGAAGGAGCCTGTTTTCATATTTTGTCAACACCTCATTAAGCAACAGACTCCTAAAAGCAAAGCGTATTGAAGCTGAGGGCAGGGCTGTAGTTTGTATGTTTGAAGCAACGGAGAAGATGGATGATGTGAAATCTCAACCGTCTGCACAGCCACTTGGATGACAATCACTTCTTTCTCCTTAAGTAGATGCCGCCCCTTTGTTCTCTAGGATGCACTGATCTCCTTTGCTCTAGGAAAGCTTTGCATTTGCATCAGGGGCAAGTGGCCTATTACTGGCAATTGTGTGTGACAAAACCCTGATGATGATGATTAATATCCCACCTTTTTTCCCTGCAAAAAACCAAGGCAGCTTATGGAATCCTTCTCCTTCTCTCCATTTCATCCTCACAACAGCCCTGTGAAGTAGGTTAGGCTGAGAGTCAGTGACTGGCCTGAAGTCACCCAGTGAGCTTCATAGCTGAGTGGGGACTAGAACCCGGATCTCCTGAGTCCCAGTCCAACACTCTTAACCATTATACTACACTGGCTCCCATGTTCAGGAGCATGTGCCTTTGTGCAAACTCTGAAATGGGGCTGGGGAAAAAATGCAAGCATGCACACCCACACCCACAATGGTTTGCCTAATCATTATGAGGGAGCCTGTAGCCGTAGCTGCAATTGCCATATAGACCACATTGCAGAAATCATGACCACATGATGCAAAATAAATCAGAAAGACATTCTCAGGCGACCTTGATATAAATCCAAAGGTTTATGAAAATGTTGAAAATGTTAATATTGTTTGCAAACTTTAAAAGGCCCAATTTGTTTTGGATCCCAAATGTGGGAGTGTATGTACATCTTTGTTGGAATGGTGCGTACCGTCTGAACGGCTTTCGCTGCAGCACTTTTCCTTTGAGGTTCATCAGCACCTCCACTCCTATGGCATCGGGAATGTTTGATACCTCCAGACCAGGACAGAGCAAGATGTTAACTCATTGTCACGGTAAATACGGCATGTTCGCCGAAGGAAGTATATAAACTTTACAATCCATCCTCATGGGTGGATTATGGAGGCACATTTTTCACAAAAGAAAACCAGAATATCAGGCCAAAAAAGACAATAAGCTGAAGCAAATACAATGTGATCTTTCACAAGTATGCCCCATATTCCCTTTTCGATAATTAACTGTTCTTTTTCATTTGCAAGAGACTTATTTTGTTAATCTAAAAGTATAATTGCCTTTTACCCCAGCAACAAAAGCTTCAATGGCATGGCCACAATCGTGTGCTTTGCATGTATGGAGTTGGAGAGCACTTCTGTTCATCCTGAGTGTATCCAGCACATGGGGTGGGGTGGGATGAGGAGGGGGCATGAGGAAGGATGAACTGGGCCAGATGCTCCTAGGTGAGGTATGGGAGGGCTTGGCTTGATGTAAATTGCCCAGTAATATCAGAGCAGAGCACTCCTAGTCCTAGTAAAGCTGTGTAGCCCTGTGCCAGCTCCAGGCTTTTGAGGGCCCTTGGCCAAGACACCCTCAGTGGACCCTCACTCAGTGAGTCTTCCTTCCCACCACCATTTCACTAGCTCCTGTTGTTCCTCTTTCTCATCTTTCCTACCACTTGCAGCACCCACGGTCAAAGCACTGGCATCTTCTGGATTATGTAATTGTCCGTGTTAGAGATCGCCGCGATGTACTTCTTACTAGGGCCATGGTGAGTGCCGACGACTGCTGGACAGACCACCGACTAATCCGGTCCACAATGGTTATCAACATTGCTCCCCAACGTAGGCTTCAAGGAAGGAAACCAAGGCGTAAAATGAACATCCAAGTCCTTCAAGATCCTATTAAGCAAACTCGTCTTCAATCACTTCTTAAGGAACATCTACCTACGGAACCTCCTGACAACATTGAGGACCATTGGTCTAAGCTGAAAACCTCCATTACTGCAGCTTGTGAACAAACTATTGGATATGAAACTAAGAAACATCAGGATTGGTTTGATGAAAATGACAATGAGATTAAATATATAATTGACCAAAAAAGGAAAGCCTTCCAAATATGGCAAAATGATATTAACTGCGCTGCCAAGAAAAAAACCTACGCTAGCGCAAAGGCTGAGGTCCAAAGAAGAACAAGAGAACTTAAGAATGCTTGGTGGAAAAAGAAAGCTGAAGAAATTCAACAACTTGCAGAATCTCATGATGCACGGGGCTTTTTTAAGGCCACAAGGGCCATTTATGGACCAAAAACCTATGGTACAAACCCTTTACAATCAAAAGATGGCACCAAACTCTTAAAAGACAAAGAGTCTATTGCACTGCGTTGGAAAGAGCATTATTATGACCTTTTAAATCGTAAGTCTAAGGTGGATAATGAGATTTTTTCGCAAATCCCGCAAAAACAAATTAAAGAGGAACTTGCAATACTCCCCACTTTGGATGAAGTAAAAAAAGCCATTAATCAAATGAAGAACAACAAAGCTAGTGGACCAGATGGGATTCCTGCTGAAATCTTTAAAGAAGGGGGCCCCGAACTTGTACAACATCTTCATAAACTCATCGAAAAAATCTGGATAAGAGAAGAGATCCCAGAAGACTTCAGGGATGCCATAATTATCACCCTCTTTAAGAAGGGTGATAGAACAGACTGTGGAAACTATCGGGGCATCTCTCTCTTAGCAACCGCAGGTAAAATATTTGCTAGGATTCTCGCAAACCGTCTTCTATCTATTTCAGAAGAGATCCTCCCTGAAACTCAATATGGTTTCCGCCCCTCTAGAGGGACAGTAGACATGATTTTTACTGCACGTCAGCTCCAAGAAAAAGCCGGGAGCAAAATCAACCCCTTTATATGGCATTTATCGATTTGGCTAAGGCCTTTGATACTGTAGACCGTACAGCTCTCTGGACTATCCTTATGAAAATTGGATGCCCCAATAAATTTGTGAATATCTTGCGACTTCTCCATGACAACATGACGGCAACGGTTTTGGACAACAACGGCTCTCATGGTGCTCCATTTAAATTGGGATCAGGTGTTAAACAGGGATGTGTTATCGCCCCAACATTATTTGCCATTTTCATCGCCATGGTTTTACATCTTGTCAAGGGGAAACTTCCCACCGGTGTGGGAATTATATATCGAACATGATGGAAAGCTTTTTAATCTCAGCAGGCTGAAAGCAAAAAGTAAGGTAATTACAACCTCCGTTGTGGAACTTCAGTATGCTGATGATAATGTGGTCTCCGCACATTCAGAGGATGATCTCCAAACTATCCTAAATGCTTTTGCAGAAGCATACGAAAAACTTGGTCTCTCACTTAACATCAAAAAAACCAAAGTGCTTCATCAGCAAGTGCAAGCCAATCCTTGGGTGATGCCATCTATCCAGCTTGGCGGGACAATACTGGAAAATGTCGATCATTTTCTCTATCTTGGCAGCTATCTTTCTGTTACAGCTAACATCGACAGTGAAATCCAGCATCGTCTGAGCTCCGCAAGTGCCGCATTTTCTCGAATGAAACATAGAGTGTTCGAGGATCGGGATATTTGTAAGAAGACCAAAACACTGGTTTATGAAGCCATTGTATTACCAACTTTATTGTATGCCTGCGAAACATGGACTATCTATAAACGTCACTTCCACCTCCTTGAAAGGTTTCATCAACGTTGCCTCCGGAAAATCCTGCAAATTACTTGGGAAGATAGGCGAACAAATGTCAGTGTACTGGAAGAAGCAAAGACTACTAGCATTGAAAAAATGATCCTTCAACGCCAACTTCAGTGGACCGGTCATGTTGTTCGAATGCCTGACTGCCGTCTCCCAAAGCAGTTACTTTACTCCCAACTCAAGGATGGAAAGCGGAATATCAGTGGTCAATATAAGAGGTTTAAAGATGTTCATAAGGCTAATCTAAAAAAAATGCAATATAAACATCGAAAACTGGGAAGCTCTGGCCCATGAACGATCTAAATGGAGGTTGGCCTTTCACAAAGGTTCCATGGACTTTGAAGAAGCCCGAGTGCAAGGTGAAAGGGAGAAACGTGCTAAGCGAAAAGCACGTCAAATGAATCCTTTACAGGACCATCTTCTATCTGGTAACCTGTGTCCTCACTGTGGGAAGCTGTGTGGATCTAGAATTGGCCTCCACAGTCACTTACGGACCCATCGCTAGAGTCTACACAATCTTCTTTAGAATTTCCTCCTTTTATCCCGGAAGACAATCTTACTCGGTCACGAGTGATCGCCTGATGATGAGCTGGGCTCCTGCCAAGGGGCTCACACACCAGCAGGGGCCCACTGCCAAAAGCCCGCTGGAGTTGCTCCTCCTCTTTGCCATTGCAACTTGCTCGTTCACCTGTCTCTTGCTCACTGGAGATGCTCACTGAATCTTTGCCGGGCAAGCAAACAAGTGGTAGCAATTGTGAGAAAGAGGATGAGGAGCAAGAGCAGCTGGTGACAATGGTGGTGAGAAGGAAGACTCAAGGAGGGAGGGGGGCATTGAGGGTGTCTTATAGATTTAATAGATCATAGAGTTGGAAGGGGCCTACAAGGCCATCAAGTCCAACCCCCTGCTCAATGCAGGAAACTAGAGGAGGGGTCTCCCATCCAAGTAATAACCAGGCCTGATCCTGCTTAGCTTTCCACGCTCAGACAAGCTGAGCCAGCGTAAGCCACAGGCCTATAGCTTCTCAATTGTTATTGTCTTCTGCTCAGAACCAGGACTGGTGCAAGGCAGTTTGGTGCCCTAGGCAAGATCAGATATTTAGCGCCCCCCCTTCCCACTTGAGAGCGCTGTATTTTTTTCAAGGCATTTCTGGCGCCCCGTTTAGCCTTGCGCCCTAGGCAGCTGCCTAGTTGGCCTAATGGTAGCACCGGCCCTGCTCTGAACCTTCTCCTGAGGCTATCTTTGACGGGGAACAAACAACCAAGGACACCTTATTAAAATAAATACAGCCACATGGATGTCTGATGTTTACATTAAATGTCTGGGCTTGTAAGCATGAACTGGAGCCTATGTGCAGAAACAGGGAGATGTCCTGCCCTCTGAAGCTGCAAATTCCAGTACACAGCCTTTTTATCTCCATTGCTTCCCTGGATGTTTAAAGTGACTTAACAGCTTTCTTGATGTAAGTACTCAGCTTGAAGTCATCAGTTTGTGAATGGACTGGAATTACACAGTTTCTAGGACAGCTTGCTTGTACCTCCTGCGGGATAAGTTCTTAAGGGGTCAGTTTAGCACTCTGTGTAGGAATCAGGGGGAAGGGAGGGAGCTAACAATGCCATACATTCTTTTTTAAAAAAACTAAAAAAAAAACGTTGAAAAATAAGAGACCAGAAAGAGGGAGAATAGCTCTGATCACATGTTAACTGGCAGCCAAGAAGTTCCTCTTTGCCTTTCTTTAAAAGACCGGCAGATGAATCGATCACACTGAAATTGTTTTCTCCAGGATGTTTGCCCTATATGAGGTATCCTTAGGGTGGCCACTGAAGAATAGCCAAAAAAAAGTGGAAATACATCACAAAAAAAGAGGACACTGATTTGCATAACATGCACATGTTCTGATTCATATGAATAGAGGGCAATTTAGAAACAACGGTTATAATTTAAATTGAAATACAATAAATCTCATCATAGTGCAGAAGACTCTGACCAGGTGACTGTGTGCCTGCCTGTTTATTTTATTTATTTATTACATTTGTTAATCGCCCATCTGGCCAGCCACCTGGCCACCCTGTTCAGGCTGTTGCTCAGGTGCTAACTGTTGATGGTCAACAGTTCTTATGATTCTTTATATCTTTAAACCAGAATTAGACAGGACAGCCCTTCAAATAGAGGATGCCTTCAAATAGAGGACTGTCCTCTGTGAAAGAGGACACATGGACACCTGGTCCTATGCACATTACTACATCAAGCCCAGTGCTCTTAACACTAATAGGTGGTGACCTTCCAAGATAAGGGTCTTCCTCCTCACCCATGTTACCTGACTTCCTGTTAACTTAAGATGGCAGGGACTGAACCTTAGATTTTGTGCATGTAAGACATGTGCTTTTCCAATGAGTGATAGTCCCCTCTCGAAAGGTAGAGTCCTGCCCTGCTGCCTTCCAGCATGATTGAAGGAGGGATTTAAGCCCACAGCTTTAGGTGCAACCTGGGAGCTGGCCCAAAATTTCTTAAAAGAGATTTTTCTCAGAACATTTCTCATAATTTTCTTCATCTCACCCCCCCCCCCGAAAAACAACGCCATTTTGCAGAACATGCTCCACTGTTTTTGTGTGTGTGGCAGCCACCATTCCACCCAACCCTGTGCCCAACAATTCTCCAAAATGATGCTAGATCCACGGCATTGTGGATGATGTAAAATGGTTGCTAGGCTGATGACACAGCTGCTGCGTCTTAGCAGCAGCAGGAAAAACAAAAGCAAACAAACAAACAAACAAAAAAACCCATAGGAAAAAAGAGAGAGAAGCCATGCCTCTCCTAATGGCGGGCCATGTTTCTAAGAAACTGTTGGAGAATTGCTTGTCCCCCTGGAGAATATTTTGGGGAAATATTCCCTCCAATTTTGCCACCTGAAAATAAGAAGGGTATTTCCTTTGCAGTTTTGCATAGCCCCAAACCAATAATAAAACAACTTTCAAATCAGCTCACCATGCTTGTACTTCGAGGCAAGGAGGCAGATTTTCTCAGCAGGCATTTCATGGCTTTGCAAAATGATGGTTTCTCCTGGGAAGATTGGTCTTACTTGGCATGAGGTCCCGTTCCCATATCTCCCAAGGGAAGGGCCTGTATCCAGAGACAAAGATTTCTCCAGCTTGCGCCTCCGTGCTCCAGCCACCGGGATCTCATCACTCCTCAAGCTCTCCAGGTCCATCTCTCGGTGTGACCTTCGGACCAGAGCATCAGCCTTCCAGCCTTCGACAGCCTCCTTCTTAATCCGCAAATCATCCAGGCTTCTCCCACCGAAGTCCAGGCTGCTTTTCAGCTTGGCAGCCCTGAAGGCCCTCAGGCTCACAGGGTCGAGCACCCTGAATGTAACTTCATTCAGAAACTGTGAGAACTTGAGTTTGGCTTCAATTTTCTCTTCGAACAACCGACAAGGAGCTTGAGGACCCTTGGCTGAGCACGCTCAGGTCAGAGGCGGATGAGCTGCTTTTGTTCTGCACCTTTTTCTGCTGCTGCAGTTTCTGGCTGGTGCTCCCGGCTTTGGCCGGGTAGAGTGAAGAGTGCTCCGGACGATGGATTTTTTCTCCCCATTTCTGGTCGTGTTTCAATCGATGGGACTGATAGCCTTCATCCTTATTTTTGCTTTTAGCAAAGGTTTTAGCATCTGACCTTGCACCACTTGGCAGTTCAGAACTGTCCTCGCTGGAACTGCCGAGTTTTGAGTAGCTGTCCATGGCCAGCACGCCCAAGAGTCTGCTCTCCATGTCGCCTCCTGCTTCAGAAGCCCATAGATGGGCAGCAGCACTGCAACATGGTCGCTCTTCAGCCATCCCCCTGGGCCCTTCTCGCTTATGGAGTCTCCCATGTGCCCCACACTCTGCCTTGATGTGTGATGGAGATCCTTGGGACAACAGCTCCATGTATTTTTATGCAACAGAATGATTGCCACAGTTAAGCAATGTTGCTCCCACGCTTTACTTTATCCGTGCAAGTTTCTTTGCAAAATACATCCCTGGTCCAACGGCGGCTACACTTTACAACCCCTAGTTACACATATCCACCAAAATTAGATCAATAGCAAATTTGCATCATTTTAATTAGTCAGCCCATCAACTGAATCCATAGTACACGCAATCCGCCCCCCCCCCAAGTGCTGAGAAATGTGAGTTTGCATTGATCCTGACAAGCATATGATATATTCCTGCCAGTTCAACTGTGAACTCATCTACAGTGATGTGAATCAATTCCCACTAAGTAAGCTCTGGGGCGGTTACATTGCAGGACTTTAAAAAAAAAATCAGATAACAGAGAAGGTCATATTATGGGTTCAACATGTCCTACTCTTGTTAACGCTCTTTGTTCTGTTTAGAAAAAAAACCCCATTAAGCTGTAGGACTTAGACATGCTTAAGGTATGATTCAGTTCCACCACTGTGGCAGTGCCCATGTGCAAAGGATTCCTTTTCAGTGCACATGCAGGTGCACATAGCAATACAACATAACACAAAGGGGAATGGAAGGTTTATGTCCACTTCCAGCCTATTCTCTCTGCTAGGGATGTCAGAGAAATCTTTCACGGATTCAAATAAGTTCAGATTTCTATGAATCTGACCTGCAACTACTATAGCAGACCAGCTTTTCCCGAGTCGGGCAGTTTCCGTGGACTTGTGGAACATTTTTTCGTATCCGGAATTGTACACAAATTTAGTCATACAAAAATCAAATCAAATCAAATCTTTATTACGGTCCAAGACCAGCATAAACAGACAATAGATACACAAAATTTGTACAATACCAAGTTTTAGGCTGTCCTTCAGTAAACCATAATACAAAAGTCATACAAAAATACAAAAAATAAAAAAGACCGAGCGAAAATGCACATTTCCCCCCATAGGCTAAAGTGTAAACATGTGCATTTCGGGGGGGGGGGAGTTGCACATTTTTGGATGTGTGCATTTGAGCAAGTGCAGAATTTCCAACACAAACACAAGCTCAGGAAATTGAGAAAAGTTTGATTCCATCAATGAGCGGACGACAGAAGGTACCTGACAATTTGTGAAACATGGACGGAACAGGTTTAACAAAAGCAGCTAAACTTGCTGCTCAGTGCTCCAGTGCTCTGGGGCAGAAGTAACTTGCAGTGAGTGGAAAGGGGAGGGTTGGACACATGGGAGGCATGCATAAACATCGTTTTCCCTGTAATATCTTGTTGTGTTGACTTTATTCCCTTCGCACCCCACATTCCTGTGGGGGGGGAGGATTTTGCGAGGGGGGGGAGGGGAGAGCGAGGGCTAGAATGAGGTGATTTCACCTCCAATCAGGGCACGGGCAAATTGTTTGCCTGATGGGGTGAGGCTTAAGGGGTGGGGCCCTGAGGCAGTATTTAGGCACAGGAGACCCCACCCCACGCCTCCTTTTTGCAGCTCCCTCCCTCCACTCCCGATGAAGCAGTGTGGGCTCCTCTGGTCGCCTTTTATGGGGCTGAGTAGGAATTTTGGCTCGTTGTCCTAATTGGCTCGGGGCAGCGTGTGTGTTTCGCCTACTCCATACTGTGGAATCGGCAGTGGGTTTATTATTTTGGGTTACCTGCTAATTCGGTCACATTGGCCTTAGGTTAGGCGGTAAGTGCGGTGAATAGGCAGTGGGGTTAGGGTTATGGTGTGCATCCCATGGCACCTTTTAAGGTGATTGGCGCCTCACAAATGTAGATGCCTTGTGGCTCAATTTGTGAGAGGTAGGGTCGCCTTTGGGGTCTACCCATCTCATCCTCCTCGGTTGTCCTGCGGCGCCAGGGGACGGTGATCCTGGGTAGATCCCCCAGCACCCCGAGTGCAGGATTCAAGGGTGGCGAGTCACCACGCCACCCTCGAGTTCGGGATGCTTTCGTCCAGGCATGCTCCACTGGCCTTCGGGCCGACCTTAGTTAATCCCTGCATTTCTCCCTTCGCAGACCTTCGATTCAATAAATGTGGCCCTGATTTTATACCATAACTGTTGTCTCGTCTCTTCATTTCCCCTTTTACCCTCGCAATGTGTGCATCCCATAGGATCCATCAATCCCCTGAGGATCCTCTGTGCATGGGCACTGCTCTTGATCGTGCCCTTAATTTCTGCATGCCACTTTTGTTATAGAGAGAAAATTGTTATTATATTTCATAAAAAGATTCTTATATTACAGAGCTTTATGGCAACTATAACAAGCAACTACATTTCTAGAGTTGGAATGATGGTTGTTCTTCTTCCCAGACAGAGGTCCCCAAGCCATTTGTTTTCTTTGTAACGCTTTCATAGGTCTCATGTTTTTAAAGGTTGGTTTCTTGTTAGCCACTTTATCATTTATTTACTACACTTACATGCTGCCTGTCTACCGATGCACACAAACACAGTTTACAGTTTAAATTTTAATGATCACACCAATAATCCAGACAGATATCTACTGACAAGGGGAAAGGACAGCCGAGGCCTGCACATCCCAGCTGCCTGGAAGCTGGAACCTGCACTGCCTCCTGGAACTTGGCCCTGCAGTGGTTCTTGAACTGCACAACCATCAACCATTCAGTGAGAATCTGAGGAAAAGATTGTTGCTAAAGGGCATTGGCTGTTTGTGGGACGTTTTGAGGGAAACTCTATTTTGTTGTTCTTATTTATGTACTTAAGGGCGCAGCCCAGTCGAGATGCCGGTAAGCCTCAGAACTCAGAGGATTATGGGCATCCAATGCAGAGTGGGAGGAGCAGCAGAGGTGATCATCCGCCTCTCTGCTCCTCCCGCTCTGCATTTTTGCTAGACGGCCATTTTCAGCCATCTAGCTGGGGTGCTTCGGAGGGGGAGGGACGGAAGCTGGAGCAGCATCAGGAGACCTCATAACCTGGCTGCTCCAATCTGCTACCCACCCTGTCCCCTTCACTCCCACTCTGAGGTTGCTTTTCCGACCGACCTCGGAGAGCAGCCGGTGCAATTCTTTCTATGCCGGCTGCAGGGGGTGGGGGAGTGGGATTGGAGTTCCGATTCCTAGAAGTCGGAGCGCTGTCTCCGACCTCGGATCTGGGAATCCAAACTATCCTATGGTCCCCCAGGCAATGTCTAGGGGCCATAGGATCGTTCCCTCCAAAACCTTTCCCCACTTTTCATTATAAAATAATATCAAAACAGGGATTTCTCTGACCTTCTCTACTACCCTTTAAAATGTATAATTGTCAATATTTGTGAAAGATGCTCAGAGTCCTAGGGACTCTCTCTGACACAGCCCAGTGGCTGCTTTGCGCATTTATGGGTAGGAATGCATGAGAAATATGAGCCAGTGTGGCACAGTGGATAGAGTGTTGGACTGGGAGTCAGGAGATGTGGGTTCTAGTCCCCACTTGGCCATGAAGCTCACTGGGTGACTTTGGGCCAGTCACTGACTCTCAGCCTAACCTACCTCACAGGGCTGTTCTGAGGATAAAATGGAGTGGAGGATTATGTAAGTCACCTTGGGTTCCTTGCAAGAGGGAAAAAGGTGGGAATAAATCTAATAAATAAGTTGCTTCATCAAGGGTTTTTTTATTTTAAAAAAACAGATTTATCCTATCGCCGCCTTTCAGTGAGCCAAGACAGAGTTGCATACAGAAATCTGTATCTTTCGAAGCTTTCCAATGCAGGTTGGGGAAAACGTGTCACAAAACTGCACATATTGGGGGAAAGTATGTACAAATGCATATATTTGGGGGGGAATGCCCAAAGGTGCATTTCAGCAACATGAAGTACCTGGAAAAATGCATACATTTAAAGAATGCACACCAAAATATGTACATATGGATTCTTGTTTTTTAAAATGTAATCTTGTGTGGAAATGGAATAGAATGAGCTTGACCTTAAAAAGCCCAACAATCTTGGTGAAACCAAGACTGACAGAATTGTCTATCCCTACTTCTAGGTAACAAAGTGCGGGGCAGACAAATGACAATACAAAGAAATAACAAATACACCTCAGCACTGAAGCTACCCAGAAGCTCTTTCAGTAGAATAGCTCTGCCAAATGCCCTAAGTCTGCACTCAATAGAATAATGATTTTATTATTCCCATTGTATGCGTGAAGATCTCCTTTTGGAAGTACATGGTTGTTTTGGTTTGCTTAAGTTTTATTTTTTGGTCTAGGGAGCTAAATCTTTAGAAGTGCTTGCACACTTTTGTGAAGATTGTGCTTATACAGAGGACACCTGTTACTTGGAGAAGAAGACAGACATTGAAGAACAAGAGCTGATTGTAACAGTTTAGGTACTATTTTAAGGGCAAATGCCATTACAATGTTTTATTGATCAGGGGTTTGTGCGTTTTTTTGTTTTTAATTGCTTGTCATTTGCATGAGTCAATTATGGAACAAAATATATTACTACTAATTTAGAATCTTGAATCATAGAAAAGTAGAGTTGGAAGGGGCCTACAAGGCCATCGAGTCCAACCCCTGCTCAATGCAGGAATCCATGTCAAAGCATCCCTGACAGATGGCTGTCCAGCTGCACCTTGAATGCCTCCAGAGTGGGAGAGCCCACCACCTCCCTAGGTAGTTGGTTCCATTGTCTTATTGCTCTGACAGTCAGGAAATTTTTCCTGATGTTTAGGTGGAATCTGAGTTTAGGTGGAACTTGAGCCCATTATTCCGTGTCCTGCAAACTGGGATGATCGAGAAGAGATCCTGGCCCTCCTCTTTGTGACAACCCTTCAAGTACTGGAAGAGTGCGATCATATCTCCCCTCAGTCTCTTCTTCTGAAGGCTAAACATGCCCAATTCTTTCAGTCTCTCCTCATAAAACACTTACTAGACCAACGTTTGCATGCTATTTGATGCTTCTGTTTATTTATATTTATCGCTTACTAGTAGGAAGTAGTATTAAATACCATGCAATAGCTGGTCCTCCTAGGAATGTCAGAGAAATTCGCAATAGACTCAAATGAGTTCAAATTTCTAAGAATCCAACCTGCGGATTCTGGAGCGGACCGGCTTTTCCTGAGTCATGGGGACTTGCAGACTGTTTTTTAAATTTTCCATAATATTATGCAAATTTCATCGTAGAAAAATATGAAAAAAATTTAAAAAACACCTGACGAAAAATGCACAGTTCTCCCAAAGGCTAAAGCATGAAAATACTCATGTTGGGGGGGATTTGCATACTTTGGGAGGATTTGCGCATTTTCGGGAGTGCACACTTGTGCAAGTACGCATTTGTGCAAATGCACACAAATGCATTTGTGCAAAATCCAGTTCCATCAATGAGCAGACAACTGAAATGAGAGGTGCCTGACAATCAGTGAAACATAGCCGGGATGTGTTTTACAAGGTCTGTACATCTCTAGGTTCCCCTTTGAGGTCTGAAGTGTGCATAACTCGATAGTGTATGTTTGCACACACATGCACTTTATTATTTGAGATTTTGTACTGGTGGTTCATCCTCTGTCCAGCTTGCATCTAGACCACAGAGGGCAGAGTTTTGCAAGGCTCTCCAAAATAGATCCCATACTCTGTGGAACCTTAGCAACAAGACTGAGCAATATTTGTTAAGAGAATTTTTGCTGGATTTGTTTATCTGTTTCATCCTTGTTAATTTTCTATTTTCACAGCTGTGAACTGTGAAGCAACTTAACATGGCATCCACACAGCAGTCAGGATCCAACCTACCATGTGTGAGTGGGAAATGGTTCCATGTGCACAGGGAGGGCTTCCTTCTATCTAGTCCCAGTACGTTGCATCTTATAGGATGCTGTTCTGGTGGCTCCTTTCTCAGGGTGGGGGTGCTTTTGGGGGGGGAGCATAGAAGGCTGCCATTATTGGAAGGGAGAGCTGAAAAATCTCAGTGTATGACCAGCACAACATGTGTGCTGCTTGGATCATGGCCTGTGTGTGTGTGTGTGTGTGTGTGTGTGTGTCTACGTGCATGTGCTGGGTGTGTGTGTTTGTATATATGCTGCTGTGTATGTCGCAAAAAACAGGAGGCAAGATATATTTTCAAGATCCTGAAAATGCTCTAATCAGCCTGATGCTTTTCGGAAAGATATTTCCTTCCTCAGGAGCTGCTCATCTTTCACTGTGTATATTTTGAAAAACTCTTACTGATACTGCCTCTCTTCAAGAAGTTCAAAACAGTATCAGGATGTATCGGTAAGATTTTTCAAAATATACACAGAGAGTGGCCGTTGAGGAAGGAAATATCTTTCCAAAATGCACTGAGTTTATTAAAGCATTTTCAGGTACTTGAGAATATCTTCTCTCTTTGTTTGTTTTTGGACATAATTTGTGACTCCCCCCCTCCTCCTCCTCCTCCTCCTCCTCCTCCTCCTCCTCCTCCTCCTCTTTTTCTTCTTCTTCTTCCTGTGTATGTGGCAACAAGTGTTAGAAATTTGGTAAATGTTGATATTCTAAAGTGGCACTGGAAAAGCTGAACCAGAAACTGTAAAGTTCTGCAGAGTCCCAAAGGAACATATCAGAAAATGCTGATATGTGTGTGGCGTAGTGGTGAGGATATTGGACTGGGACTCAGGAGATCCGGGTTCTAGTCCCCACTCAGTCATGAATCTCAATGGGTGACTCTAGGCCAGTCACAAACTCTCAGCCTACCTACTGCACAGGGTTATTGTGAGGATAAAATGGAGAGGAGGAGGAGGAGGAGGAGGAGGAGGAGGATTATGTAAGCTGCCTTGGGTTCCTTGCAGGAAAAAAGGTGGGATATAAATATAATAAATAAATAAAAATATATTTATTTATAAATATAAATAAATAAATAAACAAACAAACAAACCAGTAAATGTCAGAGCCACTTGAGTGCTTTCAGTAAATGTTCATATGTCACTCTTATTTCCCTTATATATCAGTAAAGAAGTTATTTTGCCATGAGTGTAAAAGCAAAAACAACAACCGAGCCTCATGACACAATATTTCCTACAGATCCTAAAATTTTAAGAATTGCCAGTAAATTCTAATATTTTCCAAGTTTCTGATAAGAATGGATTGTTCTAAGCAGCCTTGAATGGGTCCCTTGAATCGATCAATTTGCTTTTTCTCATCTGCCACCCACTGGTTTTCTTGTCTTTTCAGTGTAATCTGTAATGCTTGCTTTGGCTTTCCCTGCATCTTTTTGGCTGTCTATTTTTGGTCCTTAACATATTATCGTCTCTTTCTCAGCTGGGGATTTATTTTTATTTTTTTATAAACAAGATTGCACAGTACCTGAAATGCAGTATAGATTCACAGGGGTCGGGGGACTTCGCTGTATTTGCACTTTGCATCTAAAATTTCTTGCAAAGATTCTTCAGAATGGTTGCCTGGAATCTCTTATGGGCTGAAATACCCCAGGAACCTGTGTTGTAGAAAGGGAGTGAAACTGACTCTTTTGGCAAATCAGCATTCCTTGAGCATTGTGTGGAACCTTGGAGGTCTTCGAATGATGCATTTTGGGGCAATATCTTATCAGCTGGATGGTGAAAGGTATATCATGATTTTTTGGGCAAAGGTTAATTAACTGAAGCTTGTTTATGTGCCAAACGACATTCTAGATGCCTTCTTTGAACACCTGCAAGTCTGGGCAAAGAAAGAATGGGACTGAAGCTCCCCACTTCCCCTACAGATTAATTGATTCAATGGGATGACTCCGGAGACTAAAGATTTAAAAAATGGAGGACTCATTGTATTGTGAAATGAAAATCGTAGTTTTGTGCATGGGAGTGAAATGAAGGTGGGGGGGGGCAAGGATTTGTTCTTTCCCTTGAACTGCGTGTATGTTAAAAAAAAAAAAAAAGTAAGGCTTTGTTTTCCTGGGAATAGTGTCATAAGCAAATGAAATCTCCTGTTGCAATAGGAGAGGAACTGCAGCCGAGGTTGTTATGACAACTGGAAGTTTCCTAAAGAAGAGCTTGGAAAGATGTTTTCATTTTGTGACCAGAGCTGTTAAACATTGTCTGCAGTTTCACTGTATAATTATATATTTCTCCTCGCTAGTGGCATTGGTGGGTTAAATCAATAAGCTTTGTGCCTTGCCCCTAAAAGCAGGGTAGGCTGGTGACTCCTATCTCAGTGGGGCTCCTTATCCGTCGCATCCCATCTGAGCTTTATAGGAGCTATCCATGGTGTTGAATTCCAACCCCACGAGCTTTATAGGAGCTATCCATGGCGCTGAATTCCAACTCCACGAGCTTTATAGGAGCTATCCATGGCGCTGAATTCCAACCCCACGAGCTTTATAGGAGCTATCCATGGTGCTGATTTCCAAACCATCACGAGCTTCATAGGAGCTATCCATGGTGCTGATTTCCAAACCCTCACGAGCTTCGTAGGAGCTATCCATGGTGCTGAATTCAAACCCCCACGAGCTTCATAGGAGCTATGGCGCTGAATTCCATGAGCTTCACAGGAGCTATCCATGGTGCTGAATTCCATCCCCACATGAGTTTTTATAAGAGCTATCCATGGTGCTGAATCCCAAACCCCATGAGCTTTACAGGAGCTATCCATGGTGCTGAATTCAAAACCTCCTCATGAGCTTTATGGGAGCTATCCATGGTGCTGAATTCCAACCCCATGAGCTTTATAGGAGCTATCCATGGTGCTGAATTCCAGCCCAGGAGCTTTATAGGAGCTATCCATGGTGCTGAATTCCACCCCAAGAGCTTTATAGGAACTATCCATGGTGCTGAATTCCATCGCCAAAATAGGTTCGCCACCATGGAACACCATGGATAGCTCCTATAAAGCTCAGAATAAAAGTTTCAATGGATAAAGAGCCCCACTGACATAGGCGTCACCAGCCTCCCCTGCCTAAAAGCTCTGATGATATGACACCAACAGATGTCTCAGGGCCCGCTTGGGACTGCATTGCTCTCACAGTCCCCTTTTTTTTTTAAAGCTAGCAAAATGATGGGTGTGGTGTGTTTCCAGGTGGGGCTGGTATTTTGCAAGGCACCCCATGGTGGTTGCAAGATATCTCTGTGCACTCTCCACAGAAACACACTGCACCCCCATGGCAGGGGTGGGGGCCCCTCCTTCAGCAAGGGCTAGAGCACAAAGGAACAGGGATGGGGGCAGATCTTTCCCTCACCACAGCAGTCTCTACTCTACTCTACTCTATCTACTCTATTTTCAAAAGGAACACAACAGATGTTGTTGCTGCTATTATTATTATTATTATTATTATTATTTATTTATTTATTTATTTATTTCTATATCACCCAATAGCTGAAGCTCTCTGGGTGGTTTACAATAATTATAAAATACAGTAAAATACAATATAAAATACAAACAATAAAAACATCATAAAAATTCACTACTACACATTCAAAAACAATTTAAAAATGACTTAAATAGCTAAGAACAAGGTAATAAAACTATACCGGTTGAAAAGATGGCATAACCCCCACCCCCCTATGTACTATTTGGAGCTGTTAAATGCCTCGGCATAGAGGGCAGTCTTCTCTTAACCTGGCACTGAAAGGATAGTAAAGTTGGTGCCAGGTAGGTCTGAGTGGGGAGCTTGTTCCACAGTTGGGGGGGGGGATACCACAGAAAAGGCTTGTTGCTGCCCTCCAAGCCTCCCTCAGAGGTGGCAGTTGGAGGAAGGCCCCAGATGTTGAGCATAGTGTCCAGGTAGATTGTGGCTGGGAGAGGCGTTCTGTCAGATATTGTGGTCCCAAGCTGTGTAGGACTTTAGAGGTTAAGAGTAAGACCAGCACCTTGAATTGGGCTCGGAAGCATACAGGCAGCCAGTGCAAGTGGGCCAGAACTGGTGTTATATGTTCAGACCTCCTGGTCCCAGTTATTAATCTGGCTGCTGCATTTTGCACAAGCGGCAGCTTCTGAACAGTCTTAAAGGGCAGCCCCACATGGAGTGCATTGCAGTAGTCAAGCTTAGATTACTGAAACCAGGCTATCCCTGTCCAGATAGGGGCATAGCTGGGCCACCAGCCAAAGCTGGTAAAAGGCACTCTGTGCCACTGAGGCCACTTGAGCCTCAAGTGACAAAGATGGCTCAAGTAGGACCCCAAGCTATGAACCTGCTCCTTCAAGGGGAGTGAAACCCCATCCAGAACAGGTTGAACACACTCCATCTGGTCAGAGGGACCACCCACTAACAGCATCTCAGTCTTGTCTGGATTAAGCTTCAGTTTGTTAGCCCTCATCCAGTCCATTGTCACAGTTCAGCACACCCACAGCCTCACCTGCTGTGAAGATGAAAAGGAGAAATAGAGCTGCATGTCGTCAGTGTACTGATGGCAATGCACTCCAAAACTCCGGATGACCCCACTCAACGGTTTCATGTAGATGTTGAATAGCATGGGAGATAAGACATACTCGAGAGTCCACGGGGCCGAACAGTATTCCCCACGCTTCTGGAGCTGACCATCCAAGTAGGAGTGGAACCACTGCAATGCAGTACCCCCAACTCCCAACTCAGATACACACACCCCCCCAGAAGGATACCATGGTCGATGGTATCGAAAGCTGCCGAGAGATCTAGGAGTATCAACAGGGTCACACTTCCCCTGTCTCTCTCCCAACATAGGTCATCATACAGGGCAACCAAATCTGTTTCTGTGCCAAAACCAGACCTAAACCCCAACTGAAATAGATCCAGATAATCAGTCTCATCCAAGAGCACCTGGAGCTGGTTGGCCACTACCTGCTCTTTCAAGTGGCATTGATCACCTCCCTGGCCCAGTCGGCTGTTCTCTCCCTGCTGGATTTTATATGCCAAGGGTGGCAAGGATCCAGTACGGATGTGGTTGTATGAACCCATCCAAGCACCTTGTGAACATCCTCAAGCTGTAGCAACTGAAACACATCCAAGAAAACATGACCAAGCTGTGCTCTGGGTACCTCGCCTGATTCATAGATTTCATAGATTTCATAGATCATAGAGTTGGAAGGAGCCTACAAGGCTATCGAGTCCAACCCCCTGCTCAATGCAGGAAACTAGAGGAGGGGTCTCTCCTATCCAAGTAATAACCAGATTCAACTGCTATAACATTGGAGTCCAAGTCCCAGTGGATGCAAGAGATTTTTTCCTGGAAGTGCCTAGCAAATATATCCTAGTAGGCCTCAGATGGATCCAGGATGTCCTTGGGGCCAGCATATAATAGGCCCCGGACAACCCTAAAAAGCTCAGCTGGGGATTGAATAGATGTTCAATTTCAACTGAAATAATAATATAAAATACAGCTATTAGGAAACATTTTCCAGTGGAAATATGTTCTACAACCAAAATAGATTGATCACCACTAAAAGAAAATTGGGCTATTAATCAATCATTTATATGTCTCACATACAGAATTGCTTTCATGTTGCTTCGTTGCCCTCTCAACATTTCTGTGAGAGAGGTCACTTTTAATTTGATTTAATTTTACATGTGGAGAACTGAGGCTGCAACTGTTACTTATCTGAGGGAAACTGAATGGAGGTAGGATTAAACCCCATGTCACCAAGGCCAAGAAGCCATCAACTAGATTAAACAGCTCTTGTTAATATTGAATGGAGTGGGTGGGTTGAATGAATGAACGTTTGGACTGATGATATTGTAGTTTCAAATATTCATGGAGCTCTTCTGCAGAAATAGCAAAAGTACAGCCAATTAGAATGAAAGGGACTCTGTTTGCATAGAGCCAAGATCGGTGGGTTCTCCTGGCTATCAAAAGCAGCCAGGAAGTCTCCAGTTGGAAAGAATATAATTCCACATGTCAATGTGAATTTCACATGGACTGGATTAAACATTCAAACCAAGCTGTATGTAGCAATTTGGCCTTCCCCTGTCACTTTTGGCTTGGCTCTCTTCCTTGAGTTATTTGGAGCCAGTTGGCTTTTTATTGTTCTCCCAAATTGGATAAATTTCAGATCTCAGGAAGAAATAGTAACTGTGGGAAATATGGTGGGTAAAAGTCACTTTTCGTGACTTAATTCTCTTTATAAAAAGAGAAATGAATGCAGGGAAACAAGACTTGACAGCTACTTAGAGAAAGGAGAGGTGGAATTTGCTTCAAAACACTGTAGAGAACAGCCATGTTTAAATTTTCTATTTTCATATTTTCCCTCTCTCGGCAGTGTTGGCTCCAGGTTTTTGAGGGACTTTGGGCAAGACATCCTCAGTGGGCCACCTCCCTCAGTGAGTTGACATTCTCAACACACCATTGTCACCAGCTGCTACTGCTCCCATCCTCTTTCACATCATTGCTACTACTTGCTTGCTTGACAGGCAGAGAGCCAGTGAGCAAGTAGGCCGTGGCTTCTACTGCTCCTCCTCCTCACCACCACTGCTTTCTGAGCCAGAGCAAGTGGCAGGCAAATAGACAGCCTGCAATGGTGAAGAGGAGGAGCAAATCCAGGGGACTGTTGCCATTGGGCCCCTGCAGGGGTATGGGGACCTCAGCAGGTGCCCAGCCATGCCTACCCTTGATGCCAGCCCTGCCTCCCTGGCTGACCACGCATTGAGTAGACAGGGAGGGGGAAAGCCCAGGAGTAGAAACAGCAAACGGAGCCAAGGCAAAAAGGCTGAACCGGTGGATGATAAAGGTTTTTATTTAAAGACTATGTAAAATGCCAACGCGTTTCGAACCTAAGTTCTTCCTCAGGGCAATTCTGTTATTCAGGATCCATAGAAAACAAGGATATTCACCCAGGATCCATATTCACAAGGACTGGGTGAATATCCTTGTTTTCTATGGATCCTGAATAAGAGAATTGCCCTGAGGAAGAACTTAGGTTCGAAACGCGTTGGCATTTTACATAGTCTTTAAATAAAAACCTTTATCATCCACCGGTTCAGCCCTTTTGCCTTGGCTCCATTTGCTGTGACCACGCATTGGACACGGTGGCCATTCTTCCACCAGCATAGCAGCGGTGTATCTCCAGTCCTGTGAGATGAGTATGGGATTGCTTGGTTATATGCCACCTTTCAGGGCAAAGCCTTCTCAGGGCAGGTTATCAAACTAGTAAAAACATCCTAAACATACTAGCTGAATTTAAACGTTGCCACAGTCTACTTACATCCCATGTGTATATAATGGGAAATTGAACCCCCGAGATGAAAAATGTGGAGCCATTGCTCTTCGTCCAGATTCCCTTCTGTACTCTGAGATACTCACAGAGTTCTTAGGTGCAAATGGGCTTGAGCATGTGGGGTGTGCGAGATACCCTGTGCACGCCTCCCTTGCTTCAATACATCCACAGAAATGAATGGGATAAACACCTTATGGCCAGAGGGTGCTCTACTGATGCTGGTCATGCTGCTGTAGTACTGGCATAGAATCACTCCTTGTAGAACTTGGTTAGATAGCCTGTGCATTTGCAGCCATTTGCAGCCTGTGATTGCATTTGTATGCTTCTCTGTTTATCTATCTAACTCTTCCAGAAGAAAATGAATTTGCATTCACCGGAAGAGTTGGGAGAGGAATTTATTTATTTATTTATACACCCTGCCTTTTTTCTGCAAGGAACCCAAGGCGGCTTACATAATCCTCCTCCTCCTCTCCATTTTATCCTCACAACAACCCTGTGAGGTAGGTTAGGTTGAGAGTCCGTGACTGGCCCAAAGTCACCCAGTGAGCTTCATGGCCGAGCGGGGACTAGAACCCGGATCTCCTGAGTCCCAGTCCAACACTCTAACCACTACGCCACACTGGCTCCCACCAAGAAATGCTGTTAACTTTTCCAGAATTCTTTTAACTCCCCTTAAAATTCCTACAGATGCTTCATCTGAGAAGGAGCCCCCACATTCATGACGAATTTCACTTAGATGAAATTAATTCAGTGGGAACTTGACAAACAAATCTAATACACGCGGAGTACCCTGATTGCAGTTTTTAAACAAATAACAAAAAAACTTGCACAACCATTTATTTAACCAACAAGTTGATTCATTATTTCCCCCTCCTTCTTCGACTGATCTTTGCATTAATTATAACAAGTGGGACCTGCAATGTGTCCCCCCACCCCAGTTTATTTTCACTTCCTAAAAGGTATGCCCCTGTTCAGGATTCCAGCTAGTCAGTCAGCCAGGCAGCCATGCCTTTCTCCAGCAGGCCAAGCCATTCCTCCCTTCTCCCTTTTTCCCTTTCTCTTTACCAACTAAGTTTTTCTTTTCTCTTTACCAACTAACTTTCAACATTTCTTGTCTACTGAGCATATCAAACCTTATTGGATTGGGGGTTATTTGTGGGGGCTGCCACCACCTGAATTTGGTATTGGGAAAAGTGATGCTACTTTCTATCAATATTATCTCCTGAAAGTAATTTTATCTAAGTGGTAAGCAAATGGTGGGGTGGGGGGAGGTTTAGGCAACATTTGGGCTTAAATTCAATATTATTTTTACTTATTTTTATATGGCATATATCTTTTTTCTATATATTTTTTTAAATCAGATACTGAATGCCACAGAAGGAAAATTGTGGTGACATCTGGGGAATCTATTCAAAATGCACCAATAATGCATAATGCATGTGAATGCAATGTACATAACAAAGTCGGCATCTGTTTGCCTGCCATGAGGAATCCTTAAAAGTACTTACAAGTCTTTCATCTTCTGTAAAGCATCTTATAGACTATGATGTCTACTCGGAAGTCTCAACGCTTCTGCAGGATTTGGACACTTCTTCCCACCCTTTCATAGAACAACAGATAAATCCGGGTGCTAAACTGAAATTGGCAAGGACTAAAGCTGAGCTGACACTTTAAAAAGGGTCTATCTTCAACTGAAGTCCTTGAATTTTGAGGGAACACAAATTTCCAGACATGCACAGCAGGTGAATGAAGCAGAGCATTTTTTTTTTTTAAAAAAAAATCCATTTAAGGAATTTCTGGGTCTGGGCTGCTCTTCAGTAAATAGGGTGACATACAATGCAAAGTATAAAGCCATAGCTCACCTGTCCTGAACTACGACTGGCTCAAAATTACCATGATCCTTTCAAAGCCATTTCACTCACATCAAAATGGGTTGTTTTGATTCATTGATATTTGTGTGTGTGTGTGTGTGTGTGTGTGTGTGAGTGAGTGAAATGGTGAAATAAATAAAATTTTGCAAAAAGCCAAATACTTTTTATTCAAAAGCAGTCCTCACAGGCTTAAATGGTGTCCCAGGCTTTATGGGGGTTTTTTGTTTTGTTTTTTGCAGGATGAGGGGGAAATCAGAGATTAACAATTTAGTCAGTGGAAGCTGGTGGTGACTCCTACGTTGGTGGGGCTCATAATCCATTGCATCTTTTATTTGGAGCTTTATAGGAGCTATCCATGGTGTTCCACCTATTTGGGGGATGGAGTTCAGCACCATGGATAGCTCCCACAAAGCTCCAAATAGAACCTGCTATGGATCAGGAGCCCCACCGCAATAGGAGTCACTGGCCTCCCCTGAATTAAATCCTATGCATGTCTAATCAGAAGTAAGCCCCATTGAGTTCAATGGGACTCACTCCTAAGCAAACATGTTGAAGAATCACTGAAATGAGTCAGTGAAACAAAGCTGGGGCAGGGGAGCATTTTCACAAACCCGTTTCACCAACCCAGTAATTTTGTCAAATTTTGTGAATTTTTGATTAGGTAAATCACTATTTCAATTTTTCATGAATTTTTGACTGAATCACTATTTCTTGCCAGCTCTAATTAAAACATAACAAGCAGAATAAAATCATGTATATAAGGAATATATATATATATATATATATATATATATCCTTGTATACATGTAAAACATAGGCGTATAAATTCCATATGTATTTATTGCAACTGATATACCTAACCTTTACGCAATGTAAACAATTCCCCCCCTTTTTATGATTTTTTAATTGTTTTTGGTTTTGTTCTAACTTTTTGAAATTCATGATAAAAAATTTATATATAAAAAAGTGGAATGAAATCACAACAGCAGTACATTTCAACAAAATGGATAAAACTCATGTTTAAACCCATTCACCCTGGATGCTGAAATGCCTGGACAAATAAAAACATCTTCACCTAATGTCAGAATGACCTCACCGCTGGTGCCAAACATGCTTCCATGGGGAGGGCATTTAATAAATGGGGTGCCATGACCAAAAAGGCCTTCTCTCTGGTCATCAATTTAAGTTGGCAGCGGAGGGGTGAAGGCAGAAGAAGAGCTTCAGATGATGACCATAGTATTTCGGCAGGCTCCTGTGGTAAGAAGTGGTTCTTGCAGTGTCCTGCTCCCAAACCTTTTAGGGCTTTATAGATAAGCACAAGCACTTTCTACTTGGAAATGGATTGGTAGCCAATGTAGCTGTCTGAGAACTGTTTTAGAATTGTACAACACTCTCCTCAGAGATATTTGCTTTATTCTCTTTCCTGTTCCAGGCACAGAGTTGTTGTTTTTATTTTCCAAAGCTTTTAAGAAACATTTTTTAATCTTGCTGAAAGTTTTATGCTGCTTTCCTGATCTTGTGGCCTTTTACTTTGCTTTGTTTGCATTTACATTTTAATTGCTTCATCCTGTCGTGTAAACTGCTTTGTGAATATGATTGAATGGTAGTATAAAAATACCGATAATAAAGAAGTAAATAAACTGGTGAGATAAGTTCCATCTAGCCGACCCCAGTTAGGGCGCAATCCAATGCATCCTGGCTGGGGAATGCTGGGAGTTGTAGGACCTTTTTTTTCCTGTCTAAACATGCATAGGATTGAACCCTTAGTAACTCAAGTGCCGCACTTTGTACTAACTGAATTTTCCAAGTCATCTTCAAAGGCAGCCCCATGTACAACACGTTGCAATAGTCTAGCCTAGATGACACTCGAGCATAGATAGCAGAGATAATCTAGCTGTGAGTCCTGCAAGACCTGGCCTCTGCTTCTCTGTCTGGCTGATTTCCACCTGGCCTGGAAGGGCAAGGACCTGACTGGCCCCAGCTATACATCATTACTGCCATGCTATGAGGAATACTGGCTGTGCTTCAGCCTCCTCTTCTTGCCATCCAGGGGAAAAATTTAGGGATGTGCGCGGAGCTCGATTGGGGGGTGGAAGTCTGGCGAACTCGCTGGGCTCGACCCACCAAGCTCCACTCGCCCTACCTTTTCCCCAGCTCGACTCGCATTCTCGCAAGCCGAGCTGCGGAAAGTGTTTTCTGTGTTCCGGCGCTAGGTTATTTACATAGAAAACGACCTAATTTGCGCAAATGACGGCCAAATTTGCGCAAATGACAGTCAAATTTGTGCAAATTAGGCCATTTTCTACGTAAACAACATAGAGCCGAGGGACCTGGAAGTCCGGCGAGTGCCTCAGCTGGTGCTCATGCTCTGCTCTGCTCAGCTCACATGGCAGAAGTGCTCGGCTCATGCGCTGCCAGTCGAGTGCCAGGCAGGTCGCCCATCGAAATCAGCCATCTAAGTGTTTGGGAGGGAGAGAGAAGCACGAAGGCAATCCTTGCCTCTGCACTCCTCCCACCTTCCATAGGATGACCTTCCAAGTTTGGAGGCTTATGGGCAGCCACACTGGATCACGCTGCCCAAGATTTTTCTTGTTTATGAAAGGAATCGTTTTCATACGTTTAGGGAAATTGTAATGTTTTTGTTAGCCTGCCAGTGTGGGTGCAAATATTATATTCTGAAATGCATTGGAGATATTTTGATGACTATCTTTTTCTGGTGCCCCTATACTGATTTTTTTAAAAACTGTCCTTGTGAGCCACTAGGAGCATAATTTAGAAGAGGCAACATATATTCAGAGCTGTGTGCAAATGGCCTCTCAAAATTCTCCACCCTATTTGTGGGCAGAGAAATTGGGGAAAGAATTTCACCGAATTTCTCCAGGGGGAGGAGAAATTCTCCAACAGTTTCTCACAGGTAGGGCTCACCACTGGCAAGGGTTGGAGCACAACTTCTTTCTTTTTCCCCCCCAAGGGTTTTTGGGGTTTTTTGCACTGCCGCTACAAGTGGCAACAGAATCAGCTGTGTTGGCAGCCTGTCCCCCATTTAGCATCTTCCACGATGCAGGCCTGAGGAGAGTGGGCAGTGTTGCAAGGAAGAGCTGGAGTTAGCACTGTGTCAAATCTGTCCTCCA
This sequence comes from Shinisaurus crocodilurus, assembly GCA_021292165.1. Classification (NCBI taxonomy): domain Eukaryota; kingdom Metazoa; phylum Chordata; class Lepidosauria; order Squamata; family Shinisauridae; genus Shinisaurus; species Shinisaurus crocodilurus. The sequence continues at coordinate 293,323,223 of CM037876.1, forward strand.
ATTTTCTGAAAGTTTCCTTCTCCCATTAAAGAGGCTTCCATTTTTCCGCCTCATTCTCAGGGCGTTTTATAGCTTATTTTGAATGTATTTTGAAGCTTAATCACTGTGAGGTGACTGAGGGTGCTATGTGGTGTTTTGTTTTGTTTTTTCATCTCTCCATCTGCAGCCTCCCAGGCTGCCTGTGTTTCCTGATCTGAAAATGTCCCATAGGAGAAATTACCTCATGATGTCTTCCCCTGAGCTTTCATGAAGTGCGGGAAGCTGAGGAAGTGACAGGATGCCAGAGAGATGATTGTACAATGAAAGGCAGGACACTTGGACACACTGAGCTAGAGTTGTGCATTCGAGCCTCGCCGGGGCAGAACGAGGCCGAACATGGCCCCGCTCATGCCCTGGCGAGGCCTTACCATTTCTTCGGGATGGCTCGCGCACTCCGCGGAGAGCCACCCCTGCCGCTCGATCCGGCGCGCTCTCCGCGGAGAGCCTCCCGCACCGCTCGATCCAGTCCGTCGCATCACTTCCGGTACCGGAAATGATGCGACAGAACCCTGTGCAGGCGCAGAACTAACCCTATGGTCCATTCTGCGCCTGTGCAGGGTCCATTTCCGGGCCCGAAAACATCAAGGAAGGCAGGTAAATTGTTCGAGCGGTGCTGCGCGCCACTCGAAAAAAACGGGGCGAGAAAGGGGTGGTGGAGAAATAAGGCTCGGGCGGCGCGCCCAGCCTTATTTTCTTGTCTATTTCAGCCACCTCATAAGTAAGGTAAGCAAAAGAACCCCAGATCCAACCTGTGAGAATTTCTCCACAATTTTCTTCTCCTTAGAATTTCTTTTCAAAAGCAGTTCCTTTTCTAACAAATTGAATGGGAATGGTTGAGGGGGAAAAACGTGGGAGAAAATTTCGGCACACTGCTAAAATAAACTGATGATGATAAGAAGAGTGGCCAGGCTATCTCTAACTTGACCCAAAGTAGGCAGGAAAGAAGCAAGGGGCAGTGGATGGGTACAGGTGCACCAGTTTCTCCCACTGCATCACTACTGTCAAAGAGAAAGGTACATCCTCTGGATTGAAATCTGGCTACCCTAGTAAAGAGGCTGGGCCCCAGTTTGGGCACAAAGAAAGTTCAGTGGCCAGTGAGCCCCTTTCCTGAACCAGAGCCTCAGAACCTCTGGACCCCAGAATTTTCTAACTGGAAGAATAACATGTATACCAGGTGAGTGATGGGAGATTCAGGACACATAAAAGGAAATACTTCTTCAGGCAGTGCATAGTTGAACTGTGGAACTTGCCACTACAAGATGTAGTGAAGGCCACCAAATTGGATGGCTTGAAGAGGGGATTAGACAGATTCATGGAGAACAAGGCCATTGACGGCTTCTAGTCATGATGGCTACATATATTACTTCCAGTATCAGAGGCAGCATGTCTCTGAATACCAGTTATTGGGGGGAAACGAGCGGGATGATGGCGGTGGTGCTATTGTGCTCGTGTCATGCTTTGGGCTTCCCAAGGGCATCTGTGGCCACTGTGTGAACAGAATGTTGGACTAGATAGGCCTTTGGTCTGACCTAGCATGGCTCTTCTTATGTTCAGGTACAAAATACATGATTGCGATACATCTTGCTTCTGCTTAACCATGACAAAAACATGAGCCCTTTTCTAGCTGGGAGTTAGCTAGCCTGGCTCCACTTATGTTTTGCCAAAGGTTCTATGGCTACATGTGTTCACAGCCACCATGCAACAAATCATAGCAGTGGAAAGCAAGTGAAGGCCTGACTTTTCCACACTGCTTTAATTATAGTAATACAAGCCCCAAATTGCAGGTTTGGGGGAACAGGAGGCTTGCTTACTCACTCTGCAGCATGCAGATGCTAGGGTTGTGCATACCGTCCTCAATTTGCTATGATGACCCCGGTCATTGCCTCTGTAGTGGTGTGCCATTTACAGTATTTAGAAATACATTATAAATATGGCTGGAAGGAAACATTTCTGGGATGACTTACATTATCTCCCTCTTTCTCTCTCTCTCCCCCCCTCTCTCTCATGTCTTTTCACTGGCATTGATGTTGGCTTCAAATGCCCGTGAGTTAAACACTTGTACACAATGTACTTCCCAGTTCTCAACAACAACAACAACAACAACAACGTGAAGGGGAGTTGGTTTGTAAACATGTTACTGTAGAGTAATTTTATAGTAAAGGAGAGACAGAGCAGCAGGGCCGGCCCTACCATTAGGCAGAGTGAGGCAGTTGCCTCAGGCGGCAGATGCTGGGAGTTGGCAGCAAGGTGTTGGAGGAGAAAGCTGTGAGCCATGTGGCCTGCCTTAGTTAGCACCCCCTTAGTTAGCCTTCAGCCTTCTGGTGTGGTGGAGGATGCTGCCCCATTGCCAGTGTAGAAGAAAGATTCAACTGCCAGTCCAGTCAGCTTTTGTACAAGGAATGGGAGGGGGCATCATCTTGTCCTTTGCCTCAGGCAGCAAAATGTCTTGGGCTGGTCCTGCAGAGCAATACTAGAATGATCAACTGAACTGAGATTTCAGGACATGAAATGGCGCAGTCAGCATCCCCTTGTTTGCTTTACAATCCAGGTCACAGATTTTATTCGTTCAGATTGTGAGCTTGATTTTTTTTGTTTTTGTATGAAAATTCATGCATATTTCCATGTGCATTTTCCCAAATTTAGGTATCAATTGTGCCATTTTTAAAATGCACCAATCTTTCTCCTATTGATTAAAGTGTGTTTGGGCAATTTTTCAAAAGTACACCTTTTTCAAATGTCCACATTTTCCAACCACATCTTTTTTTGTTCTGTGAATCGCATTGCAGCTCAGAAATGTACAGACTTTGACTGCAGATTGCATTCTGGTCCATGATTGCTTCTGGGAGGTGCAACTGGGTAAATTCTGGTAAAAAATGAACTGACAAGCTGGAAGTATCTAGGATGCCTCCCTGGCAACTGTCCCATTCTGTTGTGCCTTTGAGACTCACTGGAGAAGCTGGTACAAGATCAAGGCAGGAAGTAAGTAGGTCCATGGATAGCTCCATGTGGGCCCTGCTGACTGGAACTTTCTCCTATTAGGACAATAGGAGAATGTTGCCTCAGCAGGGTGCTAAAGCCAGCTGAAGCCTTATGTAGGCTGACAAGACCTGCAGTGTGAGCAGCTCCACCCCTCCAGGAAGAGCTGGCTGGATTGTAAAGGTCCTTTGCCTGATTTTGTAGCCAGAGATTTCTGCAAGGCTGGGGAGACGGAGGTTCTCCTGGGGGGGGGACGATGCATCCTCTGAGCCAGAGGATGATGGTAGGGCTGTGTCCTCTGGCTGGAAGGACCCTGAATAAGGCACTGGCTGTCCTATCCCTGAGGAAGTAGCTGGTGCATCATCCATGAGCATCCTTTGTTGTATAGTGGGAGGCCCAAGGCCTGGGGGTTATTATGACATGATCGAGCTAATGTGGAGCAGTGGATTTCCTGCTTGGTAGGGGTGCTCTGCTGTCTGTCTTTCACCTATGCTCAACTCATATTTGTAAATAAACCCACTTATTATATGCATGCCTTAAGGTTATAGTGATCTCCACTCCAGAGGAACCCAAACCCAGAGAAGTGCTCCTCCTGCAACTTCTTGGCACCAAGGGTGGGGCAGGGGAGCACATATAATACTTATTCTACCCATTTTCAGTTTCCTCAAAAAATATAGCATAGTCAGTGCTCCAGATAACAGGGAGACCAGAGTGGGCCAAAACTCCTTGTCATTTGTGACAGCCCACTTAGTTACTGCTTTGAGAAGCCTATGGGGGGCATGATGTGGCTACAATGCTGGGCTTGGGATTTCACTAAGGGCTCTCTAGCTTATAATTTGAGCACTCGATATATATCGAAACATGCGCCTTTTGGATTTTTTTTAAAAGCTCCAATACATTCCTTTTATTCCTGAACACATGAACTCTCTCAAGCTTCAGTGTGGGCTGTGTGGCCCTTCTTTCCCCGTGTCTCCCCATAACATCAGTCATCACCTTTGCCTAGAGGAAGGTGACAGAACGGTTGCTTATCAGGTTTAACATCTGCAGAGCACTTTGGCTTTCTCCTTTAGCTAGGTGATTAAAGCATGTATAATTAAAAAAAATATTGACCCTGTGGATAAAGCTGGCTTAATAATGAATAACACAGTCTTTTTTTTTTTTTTTTGTGGAGGCATCTGGTATGGATTCCTAAGCACAGAATGCTAACGTCTCACCAAACAATAGATAAGCCAAATGATGAAATCCCATCAAGAAGCAGGGATGGAAGATACTTTCATATGGTGGAACTGAATCCCAAGTGAATATCACATTTTGGGGCTGATTGTTTCTTTGCCTGGAGCAATAGGAAGAAATTGAGTTTTTGATGTGTATAGAATTTCACAGGTTTTCAAAGAACTTAAAAAAAAAAAAGATAGGGCTGTGTGAATAACAAATGTTGAGTGCTTAACAAACAGTACACATTTTCCATACTGCTTTAGCATGAGGCATGTCAATGCATCATTGTTTGCTGATGCACGCAAATGCCCTTCACTCACACTGCATCGCTTCATGACATCATGAGCAATTCACATGACCAAACTGGTGTGCGGACTGAATGGATCTGTGTGAAGCTTTGCATGTGGTGAAACTCTCCTGGCACTGCCTGACCATGTGCCAGCTTGCAAGGTAACCCACATTTTGACCATGCCAAAATATGCTATCAAGAATGACTGTGGATTGATTGACAAGCTGGTTGCTTTGGAATGCAACCACTTAGGGTGCAATCCTATGCATGTTTAGAGCGTAAAAAGGCCTACAACTCCCAGCATGCCCCAGCCAGCCATGCTGGCTGGGGCATGCTGGGACCTGTAGGCCTTTTTACGCTCTAAACATCCATAGAATTATGGCTGTAGTTGCTTTGCCATATTCCAGTCTCTACCAGTTTCACTCCCATCCACAGACTCTCAACACCAGTGGAGGCTGGTGACTCCTGTGTCAGTAGGGCTCCTTATCCATTGTATCTTTTAGTTTGAGCTTTATATGAGTTATCCATGGTTCTCCATGGTGGTGAACCTTTTTTGGGGATGGAGTTATTTTCATGAATATTTTCATGAATATTTTTGTGTGCACTTCCCCAATATACAAATTTTTACATGCATTTTTTTAAAATTGAAGAACTCCATTGCAAAATTTGGAGAAGTGCAAATTTTGAAGGGTAACTGAGTCTTGGTTCAAGTCTTGGTCTGAAAGTGCAAAATTAGGCAAGTTTGCATTAGAATGCAAACCTATTCCTCCCCCATCCATACTTCATGCACTCCTGTTAGCTTCAAACAGCAACAGGATCTTCTTTCACTAATCTTCCCTGTCTAAAGCATAGGAATTGTCTTTAAGGATGTGTAAACCTAGCAAGTGTGAACCAGTCAATGTATAAAGAACTGAATATTGCTTGCTCTGGAGGAATCAGCAAGTCAGCCGCTTGCCAAGCAACCACGGACATTTCAATTTGCCCCCGTTTTCATGACTAAGATAGAAACTAGCCAAGGGAAGGGAAGACACTATTGGATTGTCTAAAACAAAAACTGATAGTTCTATGGTGCAGTCTTCCCAATCAATCAGTTGGTGCTCTTTCCTCATGATAGCCAGTCATATCAGCTTACATCCAAGAGCTTGAAGGAAACTTTCACAATATCAGCAGTGCTAATGAATATTCAGTACCCATTTATGAGGCATGGATGCTTCTGAGATTCCTTCCTGATTTCAAATATGGGGGATTAGTCAGGCCCGATCACTATACTTTTCCTTCATTCAAGTAAGGTTGTTGATTTGAGCCCTAGAAATATCTGTTCTGCAAGCTTGTTACTTTCTTGATTATCTAGTGCTTTTTTTTTTTTAAAGGTCTGCAATTGCACTTTCAATCAATTAATCAAACCCAGCAAATCCATGAACGCGTGCAGCCCAAGAACATATTGATTGGATAGAAGTGGAATGTGTGTGTAACCTTGCTAAATAATATTGATGGCACATTGAGTGAAAGTTTGTAAGATGTAAGTAGCTCAAATGCAACAATCACACTTGCCATTTTAGCTATGGACTAGTACACGGTTCAGCACATACAGAATGTACAAGTAGCGAGGCACACGTGGGAACAGGGCCGGTGCTACCATTAGGCCAACTAGGCAGCTGCCTAGGGCGCAGGGCTAAAGGGGGCGCCAGAAACACCTTGGGAAAAAAAATACAGCGCTCTCAAGTGGGAAGGGGGGCCGCTAAATATCTGATCTTGCCTAGGGCACCAAACTGCCTTGCACCGGCCCTGCGTGGGAACGTTACAAAGGGCATCCCAATAGATGAAAAAGCATCTTTCAAGCCATCACATAATGAGGCAATGGTGATCCTTTTTTTTTTTTTAATCGCAGTGCTTCCTTTCTTAAATTCCACACCCCCTCCTCATTCCATCGTGTTGTGGCCCTGTAACAGCCACATGTGAACATCCTACGGAACAAAACTGTTTGCTTTGGCAATCTTGTCAATTCGAGTTGCACTGAACGTTGCTTCACATACAAGCAATTATTTCATCTCTGCATCATGGCAAACGCTGGGGGTTGTGTCAGTGCAGGGACTAATGCCTTGCATAATTAAGCAAATAATCCGCTATTAAAAATATCCGTCAAATGTTTAATCCAAGCAGCTAAATGTATGGGGTTTCCCCCCCCCCATGTGTGTGTGTGTGTGCGCGTGCCAGCCTTCTAACTAATAAATCGGAGAGGAATGCCTGGATACGATTCCCACCACCCACCCCCTGTCAAAATTGACAGCCCGGCTGATTTCATACTTGACAGCCAATAGCATATTTGCAATACACATTCCATTTAAGATGAGATTAAATAGGTTCGCCCCATGACATGCATTATGCAAATGAATGAAGGACAGCTCAATCTCCCCCCCCCACTCCTTTCCCCTCCTAAACCTTATTCTGACACTCAGCTATAAATCATGACACCATTTACCGTAGTTTTCCCTCACTGTGGCTATAGGAAGCTGTGCCCTTCTAATCTGCCATGTTTGCACCAGGATGCATTTAAAAAAAAGCTCCCTTTGGGGGGCGGGGGGGGGGGGAGAGACAGCAACATCTGCTGAACACAACAATCAAGCATGTTAAATCACATTAAAGCAGGCAATTCCGATGTCGTATTGCAGTACCACGGACCCTATACCAAAGACTTCTCCCTCCCCATACCTGTAACATTTCTAAACCCAAAGGCATGCTGTGCATTAAAGGGAGGAGAAGAAGAAGAAGAAAAAACAATACTCACTTGAGAAGGATTGCTTAGTCTATGCTCTTCTTTTCCACAGGCTGCAACAACGGTGCCAGATATACAAGTAGCTTATTAGGTGCATACGGCTTCAGCAGTTCCAGCTTAAATGTATATATTTTTAATTCTATCACATAGAGTAGTTTGATGCTCCAGTGGAGAATCATCTCCTGTCTCTGTAAACCTGCACGGCTAACCGTTATTAAAGGTCACTCACTTTTCTTTTTTTAAAAAAATCAGGCAGTGTTTTCCGATGATGTAGCAAACTTTCACGGTGTCGGGAAGAGCCATTTCGTTTGGGTTTCATTGATTTTGCTTGTTCCCTCTGACACACATGAGGATGATGTGGGTGGAGGGGCGGGGCAGAGGTTAACTAGGTGCCTGTGTCGTTTGCCCAAATCCACCATCATCCTTTCCACACTGAGCATTCCTAATGGCCACAGGATTCTGGAAGGAGCCAAGCTGTGTTTATTATTGATTCGGATGAGGACTTCTTCTTCTTCTTCTTCTTCTTCTTCTTCTTCTTCTTCTTCTTCTTCTTCTTCTTCTTCTTCTTTTAAGGATTGAGTCCCAGTTAGGATTACAGCCATGAATGACACATTGCTGCGAAGTGCACATCGATTTTAACTTGGATAAGTGGCAATTTTGCTGTATGTGGCATCCGTGAATGCCTGCAACAAATTGTTTTGAGGCTTGCAACTTCCCTGGGGGTGCTTTACATATACAAGTGTCAAATGTTATGGAAACGCAAACTCAAAGAGCATAGGGGAAGGGTCCATAGGTCAGTGGCAGGCCACATGCTTTGCACGCAGAAAGTCCCAGGTTCTAACCTTTGGAATCTCCACTTAAAAGGACCACGGAGCGGGTGACGGAAAAGACTGTCTAGCCGAGGCCCCGGGGACCTCTCACTGTCAACGAAAGAAAGCCGACTACACTGGGCCAGTCAGACAAGGAGTCTGACATAATGTGAGGCCACTTGCTATGTTTGTGTGCTGCTGCTTTAATGGCGTTAGTATAGAATGCACACATTAATTCCCCTATAATTTGCACAATGAAGTCACTGACAGTTCCCAATGTGATCTTGGGATTTTAAATTACCGCAGAAGAAGCCATACTGTAGTAACCCTGGATTGGATAATGTCAGAATAAGCGCCGAGGTCCAATGCCTTGGGTTCCTTGCCAAGACCCAGAAGTCTTTGGAATGCTGTCCATGGCATCAAACATCCACATGAATTTGGAATAAGTCTGCCAGTGTCTATTGGCCATGGTGGCTGCCTTCAGGTTCAGCGGCAGGTGCCACTGAACACCAGTTCTTTGCAGAGGGTGGGGGAGAACGGGAGAAGGCTATTGCCTTCTCACTCGGCTTGCGTGCTTCCCAGAAACATCTCGCTGGCCACTGTGGGAAACAGAATGCTGCAGAGTCAGTGTGGGGAAGTGGTTAGAGCAGCCTTCCCCAACCTGGTGCCCGCCCCCCCCAGATTTGTTGGATTATAACACCCAGCATCCCCAGCCAGCCATGGAGACCGGCTCCATGGCTGGCTGGAGATGCTGGGTGCTGTAGTCCAACAAATTGGGGGGGGGGCACCAGGTTGGGGAAAGGTGGATTAGAGAGCCAGACTAGAACCAGGGAGGCCCACTCGTCCAGGATGAAGCTGGGACCAGTCACTCCCTCAGCTCAACTTACCTACTTACCACATGCACACCCACCCACACATGGTGAAATGAAAAACAGGAGGGGAAGAACTATGGATGTAATTCTGAGTGCCTTGGAGGAAGGGTGGGAGAAATAAAATATCCCTAATGCAGGATGTCTGCCAGCGGCTACTGGTACTGTAGTGATTGCAGTAACTGAAATGCCCTTACGGGGACATAGGGGTGAGAGTTGAGAGATGATCCCTGGAGGTGGGGTGGAGCTGAGAGCAGACTGAGAGAGACGAGCTCCAGCAGAAGCTGCTTGTTAGCTCTATCAGCTTGGCAACAAAACATTATGTTACCTTCTTCAGTGCCACCTTCATGTGAGTGAACCCTTAAATTATTATTGCAGCTAAATGGAACTTCCAGATAGGTTGGGCATGTGTCCTACTTTGCAGAGGACAGTCTTCTAGTTGAAGGTATCCCCTCTTTAAAGCAAGGGAACAAAAGGGGCAGACCCCCCCCCAAGCCCTGTCTGGTTGGCCCCCGGGGAAAAAAATCCGGGGGGAAAGAAACATGCTCTGCGAATGGGCTCTATGGTTCCAGCCATAGAAGACTCATTCCTAGAATGTCCCTAGAACATCCTATGGAGCTGGGCTGAAAGGCACCTGCCTCCTTCAAGGATGCTCCAGTGATGGGCTTTTTTTGGCAGCAACTATAATAAAGTCTGTTTCTAGAGTGTGTTTCCTTTTTTTCTGAAAAAGATCCAGGTAACAGAGCGTTGGATGTCAGGATCCTTCAGCACAATTAGAAGAGAGAGAAGGGCCAGGAACCAGGATTCCTGGCTGGCTGGCTACTAGTCTGATAATTGAGGTTTTTTTTAGGAGAAGTGTTGGTTTGATCTGATCAAAGCAGGTGCCAGGCCTCTGAAACGCTTTGGGGTAGGAGTTGGATTGGAGTGAGTGGTGTGTGTGTGTGTGTGTGTTTGTGTGAGAGAGTTATATCATATATGTGAGTTGTGTTGGAATATGGGTTCCACATATTCAGGGTTTGCCTTCGGGCTAGAAGGCTATAGAAACCAACAAGGTCAAGAGAAATATTCACCTTTGTCCCAGTGAGGGTAAGGTACAGTTTTTTGTGTCCAGTGTAACTGGAGCAAGGGTCGAGCTAAAGTGGATGCAGCTGGGATGACATCATGCCTTGATGCAGCTGGCATTACCTAATTTAGCACATGACTGTACCATAATGTATATAAAGTGTGTGAAGTCTTTGTAAGGTTGTTGGGAGTAAGGAGTATAGGTAAATATATGGTAAGAGAGCATTCTGGTGTGATAAGAGTTTGTTTGTATGTCATGACTGTAAACCTGTTTTGTCTGACATGCTATTCTGTTTTTCACTCTTGTAATATATCACTCTTTGATCTGTTCATGTTTTACAAGTTTAGTTTAGTAAACTTTAGAGTTTGAAAGAAACTGACTTGGTGTTTTGCTTTTTCGCCTACTGGCCTTGCACACGGTTTTTTCTCAAACTACCCTAACGCCACAACTCGAATCTGCAGCCACTGGACAAAGTTGCTTAGCTTTGTTTTTCCCCCAGTGGTTCAGTATTCCAATAGGTTATGGGCCCAGATGCTGTGGCACATGGGTATTGAGATCCGTGGAGTTTTGTTTTTGGCAAAGGTCCAGTGAGGTGTTTTTGTTTGGGTGCTGAGAAGTTTGATCGCTGCAAAGTTCCTGGCTAGGGCTTTGTATCGCAGGTCCTTCTCTGGCAGCAAACCCTGAAAAGCTGGAAGAACAGACGGTGATAAAGAGTGATCCTCTGGAGATAGAGGAGGGAAGAATTCCAGAACCAGCTCCCCCTGTGCAGACCGTGGACGGCGTACCGATGGCGGTGGTGCAACAGTACCCGGGAGTGGTGGTGGACAAGCTGACGGGTGAGAACTACCTGGCTTGGGAATTCAAAACCAGAATGCTCCTGATGCGGGAGGATTTATGGGACATTGCTGTTGTCAATCCCCCGCACGACCCAACCCCTGAAGAGAGCAGACGGATGCAGAGAGCTCATGCAATGATTGTGCTGTCTCTGTCCGATTCACAACTCTTGCATGTCAGAGCGCTGGAAAATGCCGCCGACTGCTGGGCTACTCTCAGGAGGATACATATTCGGGACTTTTGCAAGTTGTAAAATCCTGTTGGCACGGCAACTCTACAGGAAGCAGTTGCTGCCCGGGGAAAAAGTCTCTGACCATTTGCAAGCGATACAGGAGCTGCTGATGAAGCTTGCTGAGCGGGGTCAGAGATATGAAGAAATCCACCAAGTCCAGATTGTGCTGTCATCCCTGGATGAGAGCTGGGACTTGCTGGTCAGTAGCGTTGCTTCGCTCCCAGAAGACGATCTTACAATGGATTATCTAGCTGGCCGTCTCCTGGAAGAAGAGGAGAGGAGGAAAGCGAAACAGCAGCAGCAGAAACAGCCGGCAGCTCCCTCCATCCGAAGGAATTCAGGCCGAGGAGAGGTGAGAGTGTCGGGTTACAGCAACAGCGCAGAGCAACCGAGAAATGCCGGAGAAGACACGGAGGCAGCTTTGAGCGTCAGGAGGTGCTTCAGATGCGGGCAGCCAGGACACTACAAGAGACATTGTAAGATGAGCTTGCAGAAGGGCGGTCCACAGAGGAAGAAACAACCCCAGGAAGATGGACGTTGTAGTAACTCTGTGTCTGCCACTGTGAGGGTGAATGTAAGTCAGCCTACATCAAGGTGGATTCTTGATAGTGGGAGTTCCAAGACAATTTCTAACTCATCTTTGCCTTTTGTATCGTTTAACAAAGTGTCAAAAGAAAGCAGTAGTCACACTGTAACGTTGGCAGATGGGAGCACGTGTCCTATTGTGGGTGAGGGGAAATGCAAAGTACCCTATCTAGAAACAGAAATGGAAAATGTTCTGTGTGTCCCCAATTTAGACTATAGCTTATTGTCTGTATCTTGTTTAACCAATGATGGGTATGAGGTGGTATTCACAAAAGCTGGCTGTGAAATACTCAAAGGTGGGAAGCTTGCTGCCAAAGCCTCCCTGGTAAATGGGCTATATGTGTTGTCTCCCCACATTGCCATGGTTAATAATACACCTTTACACGAGGGCTGTTTACACACATTTCACAGGAAATTAGGGCATTCCGGATTTGGTGTAATTAAGAAGACTGCTGAGTCTTGTACTGGGGTTACATTGAAAGGGTGCAAAAAGTATCTAAACTGTGCAGTGTGCAAACAAGCAAAATCTAGGGTGCAGCCAATAAGTAGAAAATCAAACAGGCAGGTCAATGAAGTGTTTGAGTTGGTGCATTCCGATGTGTGTGGCCCCTTCAAACCCAGTGAAGGTGGTGCAAGATATGTGGTACTGATTATGGATGAGTATTCCAAGTTCACATGGGTGTATCTGGTGAAGCAAAAAGCTCAGTGTTTTTCTGTGTTCCGTGACTGGGTAGCATATGCAGAACGGCAGTTTAATACGAAAGTACGTACTCTACAGACAGACCGGGGTGGGGAGTACTTGAGCGGAGAGTTTCAAAAGTTCATGAAAACAAATGGTATAATGCACAAGGTTACAGATACTGGTATTGTGTCTGGGAAATTAGGGGCTCTTCAACAAATAATGAGGTGTTTGTTAACTGATGCTGGTCTAAGCACAAACTCGCATTTTTGGGGTGAAGCAATCCTTGCAGCCAACTACCTGTGCAATAGAACCTGGTCTATGGTGATTGATAATATACCGTATACAAAGCTATTTAACAGGGCTCCGGAGCTTGGCCACCTTCGAGTCTGGGGTAGTTTTGCATACGTGCATATTCCCAAATCAATGAGAAGGAAGGGAGAACAAAGGTCACAAAGGTTGCGTTTTGTGGGATATGCTGGCACTGGGAAATCCTGGAGGTTTTCACGAGGTAATGCCAGGGTGATCATATCTCAAAATGCAGATTTTGTTGAAGAAGGTTGGCAACGTATTCATGCAAACCCAGAGGTTTTAATTCCGGTAGAGGACTCTGAGCCAGCCAAGCCGCAGCAGCTGGCGAGAGAAGGGGGCCAAAGCCCAAGGAATTCAAAACAATCTGTACAAGCCAGAGAAAGTGGGGAGGAACAAGCCGGTGAAGGCAGTACTGAAAGTGAGATCCGAAGATCTCAGAGGAGTAACAAAGGTGTTCCACCCCAGAGGTTTGTGATAGGAGGGGCAAGAGTTTGCAATGTTACATATGTTGAACCCGAGAATCTTGAACAAGTAAATAATTTGCCTAATACTGAAAAGCAACAGTGGTTGGAGGCAATGAACAGTGAAATGGAATCATTCAAACGAAACAATGTATATACAGAGGTGAAAGCACCAACAGGAGTAAAAGTAACTGGCAGCAGGTGGTTATTCAAACGGAAGGTGTCAATTTCGGGAGAATTCATATTTAAATCAAGACTAATTGCCAGGGGTTTTTCGCAAAGGTGGGGGGAGAGTTATGATGAAACATTTTCACCCACTGCAAAGGCAGAAACAGTTAGGTTACTACTGTCACTGGCTGCGAAAAGGGATTTACAGGTGCATCATTTAGATTTCACGACTGCTTATCTAAATGCTCCTCTGGAGGAGGAAATATACATGGAGCCGGCTCCGGGGTTTGAATGTAAACAGGGAAAGGTCTGGTATCTTAACAAAGCAGTTTATGGGCTGAAACAGTCAGCCAGAGCCTGGAACATCTGTCTTAACGAAACATTGCTGCAATTTGGTTTCAAACGTGGGGTAGCTGACCCGTGTCTGTACACTAGAGGGTCAGGAAACAGCTACATGGTCTTAATCACGTTTGTTGATGATATTTTGTGTGCTGGGTCAAGCAGCAGCCAGATATCTACATTTGCACAGCAATTAGGGCAGAAATTCAAAATAAAATCTCTGGGTGAAGTCTCACAGTATCTAGGTGTGCAGGTGGTCAGATCAAAAGAGTCTATTTGTCTGAACCAGAAACAAAAGGTGGTAGCATTACTTGACAAATATGGTATGCTAGAGTGTGCACCGGTCCTGACACCTATGACCACAGATTTTGTTAAATCAGTCACTGCAACAGACAAAGTGTTCCATGAAATAGAAAGGTATCAGTCCCTGGTTGGCAGTCTGCTGTATCTGGCTCAGTGGTCGCGACCAGATATAGCAGCCAGTGTGGGAGTTTTGTGTCGGTTCACAGCACAACCCACTGTTCCTGCATGGAATGCAGCAAAGAGAGTACTGCGGTATCTCAAAGGTACACTCGACATTTGTTTAAGTTTACCGGTGAAGGGGTCAGAAAACTTACAAATATGGGTGGACTCTGACTGGGGAAACTGTGTATTGTCCCGGAAATCAGTCAGTGGCATGATCATGCAATTTGGTGACACCATTGTGAACTGGGTTTCAAAGAAGCAAACAAGTGTAGCCACATCCAGTTGTCAGGCCGAAATGGCAGCAGTTTCACTGGCATGTGGGGAGATAACTTGGTTTCTACAACTGTTCAAAGATATGGGTATTGATCAACAACTGCCGGTAGAGGTGTATTGTGACAGTACAGCTTGTATATCTTTGGCCAACACAGAACACTTGAAAGCCCAGACTAAGCACATAGCTGTGAAGTTTTGCAATGTAAGGGACCACATCCAAACTGGTGTGATCAAACTGATGTACTGCCCGTCAGAGGGGAATTTGGCAGATGTCATGACCAAGGCTCTGCCCAAGCCCAAATTCCTTGAAATCATAACAAAGTTTGGAATGTTGTTAAAATGAAATGTGTTTAGTAGTAAAATGCAATAAAGCTTCAAGCCTCTCAGGCAAGGAGGGGTGTTGGAATATGGGTTCCACATATTCAGGGTTTGCCTTCGGGCTAGAAGGCTATAGAAACCAACAAGGTCAAGAGAAATATTCACCTTTGTCCCAGTGAGGGTAAGGTACAGTTTTTTGTGTCCAGTGTAACTGGAGCAAGGGTCGAGCTAAAGTGGATGCAGCTGGGATGACATCATGCCTTGATGCAGCTGGCATTACCTAATTTAGCACATGACTGTACCATAATGTATATAAAGTGTGTGAAGTCTTTGTAAGGTTGTTGGGAGTAAGGAGTATAGGTAAATATATGGTAAGAGAGCATTCTGGTGTGATAAGAGTTTGTTTGTATGTCATGACTGTAAACCTGTTTTGTCTGACATGCTATTCTGTTTTTCACTCTTGTAATATATCACTCTTTGATCTGTTCATGTTTTACAAGTTTAGTTTAGTAAACTTTAGAGTTTGAAAGAAACTGACTTGGTGTTTTGCTTTTTCGCCTACTGGCCTTGCACACGGTTTTTTCTCAAACTACCCTAACGCCACAACTCGAATCTGCAGCCACTGGACAAAGTTGCTTAGCTTTGTTTTTCCCCCAGTGGTTCAGTATTCCAACAAGTTGTATGTGAATGTGTACCCACCCAAAGCAACCCTTGGGGCTTAAAACTTTGTGCACAGAGGCGCTGTTAGGGGGTGGCCCACTAGGGCTGGAGCCCCACAAGCCTTTCATTTGGAGCTCCGAATCCTTGGGAGGCCATCTGTCCCACCACCCTGCTGTCCTTGGGCACTTGCTGAAATAAAGGTACAAGGGCCCTGATGATCTCTGTTGCATCTGATCCCCCTGGATTAGCTGGCTTTTTGCCCACATGTGCTTCTCACCTGCCACCCCCCTTGAATCTTTCTGCCTGAGGTACTTGGCTCAACAATACTACAAGTGAGAAGGATCTTGGAATTGTTGTCGATCACAAGCTCAATATGAGCCAGCAATGTGATGTGGCTGCAAAAAAGGCAAATGCTATTTTGGGCTACATTAATAGAGGTATAGCTTCCAAATCGCGGGAAGTACTAGTTCTCCTCTACTCAGCACTGGTTGTCGGGGCTAGCTCTCCTAGCCCCTCCAGTTCTGATTCCCTAACTCCAAAACAGCACTGGTCAGATTCCGTGGGAATGGACTCTGGAACAGACGGGGAGGGGGAGGGGGAAGAGGAGGCCGCAGCGGTGCCTCTCAGTGAAGATAACCAGGACCCAGCTGTGCCGTCAAGGTTGCAGCTAGAGGCCAGAGAAGGGGCGGGAGAAGAATCTCTGGGAACAGGGGAGGCAGAGGCGGGAGGAGGGGGGAAGAACTTCTGAGGGAAGGGGGGGGGGAACCAGCCTCTGTAACTGATGCTCGAGAGCAGCGTAAATTACATAGGCAAGAACAGCTGACGTCTCTTCCTTGCTCCGCTCGACAAGACTTTTGACCCGCCTTAGGGGCGGAGTCGGTTCTCTAGTTTGAGGGTGAGGAAGCATGAAACACCTCAGTGCAGAATCAACTGTTTAACCTTCCTGACCTCCCATTGAGGGGAGAAAGGGTCTTGAATCGCTTTCTTTACTTTTGTGTAACACTTTTCTGCAACCACCCGAGTTGCCCTGCTTTTGGCTTAATAAAACTTTACAAAGAAACCCGTGAGCTGTGCTTGACGTTCTGGCTGGAGAGGGGGGGGGGGAGTAGGAGAGGGAGAGACACACACACACAACACTGGTTAGGCCTCATCTTGAGTACTGGGCAGCGGACTGAGCAGGCATGCAAGGCACCTGGACATAGTGTGGCCCCCACTCTGGGGAGATGTCTTGTATCTCTATTTCAGTAATAGCCATGATTTCTAAATGGAGAGTTCTCTCGCCTTCTCGCCCTGCGTGTGGGCTTCCCAGAATCATCAGGTTGGCAAACTGTGTGAAACTGGATGCTGGACCAGATGGCCCTTTAGACTGATAATAAAAGCCGGGATCTTATTACGTTGAAGGAGAAGGGAGGATCTTGCATACATGAAATGAAAAGAGCTTTATGGATGATGCAAACAGAGTTGGGGGGTGGGGGAGGAATTACCCACACACACACACACACACACACACACGATGATAAATGTTGCCATTAAGTTTCTTAGACTGCTATAGGTGTTCATAATAAAACACCTGGGCAAATTCTTTCCACACAAGAGGCATATTATGATGGCATCTTGTGAGCTCCTTTTCAAATATAACCGATTCCATTCCTCCGCTGCATTTGTCATTCCTTGCACATAGCCGCCTGTCGCCACAGCAGTCACACTCAACCCCCAGCTGCCTGGCTACTCCACACCTACACACACCTTCCTTTAGTTTTCATCCATTTCACATTATACTGGAATCTGAATGGCTCTTTGAAAAATCATGCAGTGCACAAGCAGCTGGTGGCTTCCTATTACTGGGATTTTTCTACTGCCCCATCCTGTATACTCCTCCTATGCTCAATGGGGGGATACACTATAAATAAATAAAGGCACAATCCTATGCATGTTTACACAGAAAAAAAAAAGTCTTAGAACTCCCAGCATCCCCCATGCTGGCTGGGGAATGCTGGGAGTTGTAGGACTTTTTTCTGTCTAAACATACATGGGATTGCACCCTAAAAATCTTTTTAACACCCCCCCTTGTTTTCCTGAACACATGCTGCAATCCTAGGCATGCTTATGGGGGAGGGAAGTCCCATTGAATTCAGCAGATCTTACTTCTGAGAAAATCATTTCACTTCTGCATGATAGTTTTAATGGAATTTAAATGTGCTTTTAATGTGGGATGTTTATGATATGATATTAACTGTGGTGTTTATGGTTTGTAAGCCGCTTTGAGAGAACTTTTTAGTTCTGAAATGTGGCATCAAACTCCTTAAAAAAATTTTTTTTAAAAAAAATTGAGCTAAACAAGGCCCGTTCTTTTCCATTTGTTTTGGAAAAAGAATGAACACACCCCATAAATCTGGGTAAATTGCATAGGAGAAAAGAAACTATAGTTCTAAAAGCAAAAGAAGTCTGCTTCCTCACTCCCTTTATATCAGGGGTGGGCAAGTTGTGGCCCTCCAGATGTTTTGGCCTACAACTCCCATCATCCCTCACCATTGTCTTTGCTGGCTAGGTCTCACTGGAGTTGTAGGCCCAAACATCTGGGGGGCCACAACTTGCTCACTCCTGCCATAAGGTAGTCGGTCTCCAGGTCAGGGGGCAGGCATCAGAGAAACCTGAGTTTCAGAGAAATTCTGTATTAACCACTTTCCTGAGTTACCTAGGTTGTCTGAGCATGGAAAGCTAAGCAGGGTCAAGCCTGGTTATTACTTGGATGGGAGACCTCTCCTCTAGTTTCCTGCACTGAGCAGGGGATTGGACTCAATAGCCTTGTAGGCTCCTTCCAACTTTATGATCTATGAAATCTATGAAATGCACTGCCTAATTTTAAATTATAAGGAGGGACTCAGTCACAATCTCCTATCCATTTTGTCCTGGGTTAACTTAAAACTTTCAGAGTGGTGGCATCTCTCTAGTGTGGAATGTGAAGCAAAGCAGCTGTTCTTGCACAATATGTCTTTTGCTGTGTAAATTGGCACCTTATATAACTGGAACAAAGTGCTATCTTGCCTGCCGTTTGTTAGGTTTCTGCTGGAGGAGCCTCCTTTGTGACTCGCAAAATTGTTGCGCTTTTTGACAGAATCCACCACCCCTGCCCTTGTGCTCACTATGTTCAGAAATTGGATCAGCTCCCTGGGATTGTCATTAGATCCCAAATGAATGCCATACTGCTGATATGGCGAGGCAGCTTACTCCCATCAGATAACTGGCTGGCAGAGGATTGCGCCCCTTTTGATCTTGAAAAGGGAATCCTTAATGAGCTACCAAGGGGTTTCATTCAGTGAAATACGGGTCCCCTCCCCAAGATTTCCTTGGATCGTGGGAAATGCAGGGCAGCATTTCACAACGTCGGTTTCCATTTGCAGGAGAAAGCGCCCATGACTCCAGGTATCTTTTGTAACACTCTGTTTCTTCCATCGCGGCCGTTTTAAGCCCAGTTGCCCTGGTTTCTACACCAAAAAGGTGGCGTGGGGTTCCGCCATGTCGGCGCAAGGTCCTGTCGTGTCACTTCCGGCCAGCCGGAAATGACGCGATGGGACCCCGTGCTGCCAGCCCGGCGGCTCAAGCGGAGGAATGAGCGGGCAGCCAGGTAAGGTCTGCGAGTCTTGGGGGGGCGAGCGGGGGCGATTTCAGCCTCATTTCAGCCCGCTGAGACTCATGGTTACATCCCTAGTAATGGGTGACTTCCATTACCCCCACATTGACTAGATAAATGCATGTTCCAGTCATGACAAAGAGGTTAAATTTCTCGATGCCCTAAACAACTGTGCCCTAAAACAGGACCTAAAACAGGACCTAGTATGGGATGTGAGTGTTGTTGAACTAATTGGAAACAGTGAGCACAGTGCTATCAGATTTAATATATATTTAAGTGGAAAATTGCCAAGGAAGTCCAACACAGTCACATTTGACTTCAAAAGAGGAAGCATCTCTAAAATGAGGGAAGTGATAAAAACAAAGTTGAAAAGGGGAGTCAAGAAGGTTAAATCCCTCCAAACTGCTAGAAGGTTACTTTAAACCATAATAACAGAAGCTCAGCTAGAATGTATACCACAGGTTAGGAAAGGTAGCACCAAGTCCAAGAGGTCGCCAGCATGGTTAACGGGTAGTGTAAAGGAAGCTATTAGAGATATAAGAAGGCTTCCTTCAGAAAATGGAAGTCTTGCCTAAGTGAGGAAAACAAAAGGGAGCACAAGCTTGCACAAAGGAGATGCAAGCAGACAATAAGAGAAGCCTAAACGCATTTTGAGGAGCATATTGCTAACAACCTCAAGGCCAACAATAAAGAATTCTTCAAATATATCAGAAACTGAAAACCAGTTAGGTTTCATTGTATGACAGTGGAGTTAAAGGAGTACTAAAGGCAGACGAGGAGATTGCAGAGAAGGAGCTGAATGAATTCTTTTCCTCTGTCTTCACTGTAGCACATATAGAACAGATACAGTCATACCTTGGATTGAGAGCATAATTCGTTCCGGAAACGTGCTTGTAATCCAAAACACTCTTAGGATGTTTTAAAGATGTTTTAAAGATGTTTTAAAGATGTTTTAAAGATGTTTTTAGGATGTTTTAAGATGTTTAATAGTATATATTGTGTTGTTTTAGTTTAGGTATTTTATATTTTCTGTTGTTCCCCGCCTCGATCTAGATGGAGAGGCGGGTAATAAATAAAATATTATTATTATTATTATTATATTATTATATCAAAACGAAATCCCCCCAAAAAAATTTGTACAGAGATTTTTAATTTAAGCCGTACTACGGTACTTGTATTGCAAGACGTCGCTTGTATATGAAGTAAAAAAAAATTAAATAAATATTTAAAAATTTGCTTGTCTTGCAAAATGCTCTCAAACCAAGTTACTTGCAATCCAAGGTATTACTGTACCTGTGCCTGAACTGATGTTTTCAGGAAGGGAGTCTGAGGAACTGAGGCAAATAGTGGTGAAAAAAGATGAAGTTCTCAACCTTATTGGCCACATCTCTTAACACATCAAAAGATGTAAAAGTACAGGGCAGATCTTGGGGTTGCGACTGACAGCCCTAACTTTTTTCTTGCTGTTCTCTTTTCCAACATGGTTATTCCCACCATGTCTATCACATCAAAGTCTATCATATCACGCTTTGTGTGAAGCTATATATAAACTCACTAACTGAATATTTGTATGTGGCCTGACCTAGAAATGTCTAGTAAATAAGATACTTTAAAAAAAAAAAAAATTTTTGCCGGGGTGTGATCTGTCCCCATCATCATGTTTTTTCTCCTTCAGATTTCATTAGGGTCCGTGGGCTTGAAAGCCTGAATCTCAGCAGGTTTTATAGTGTACTTACAACCAGAAGCAATGCAGAGCTCAAATGTGACATCCTCCTTAACACTTCCAAAATTGAGGGCATCTCTAGGGCAATGTAGAAGGGAAATGACATACTTTTCAGCCTTCTTGCACTCAGAGTCCTTGCCATTGGAAGCAGATGAAGCTGGCCCTGAGTCGCATGTCGTGCTGCAAGGCCCAGTGGCCCCTGGGAGGTGTAGTTTTTCCAAGGGCTACTGCAATGTCAAGGGAGGGGGTTGGGAGCTCACGGGTGTATGGAGGTTATGGCGGAGTAGACCAAATACAGATCAGGATGGGAAATGAGATTAGCTATTCCTTAAATCAGGTTATAGCCATCCAATGTGATGCGCCAATGAGGGGGGGGGGGCGTCAATAGGAGATTTTCCTCAAAAGTAATTACTAGCTTCGGAAGAGGGATTTCCCCCCCCCCCCAGAACCACAGCAGGGAAGGAAAGGGTTAAATCCCCTCTGCATTTCTACTCTGATCCTATTAATTATCAGCCCTTCCCCAGCTGATGCAATCTGCATCTTTTAAAAACCTGTAGGTTAGATGCGAACACACATTTTTTTAGGGCACACAATCCTATGCATGTTTAGACAGAAGGAAGTCCTGCAACTCCCAGCATTTCCCAGCCAGCTATGAAGGCATGCCTTCCAAGCAGGTGAAATTTACCTTTCCCTAAAGTCATTTCCAAGCAGGTGAAATCTACCTTTCCCTAAAGTCATTTTGACATTGGGTAAAAACCTGAACATGGGAAGTGGAAGTTTCCTATGTTCAGCCATGAAGCTTCACTGGACAGGGCCGTCCCAAGACATTTTTTTCTTTCTAGGCATGCCTAGGATTACGCCCTTAATTTCATGTGTAGTTTGGCCATGGGATAACTGGCTGGGTTGGGAATAACATGCAACTGTCTCACATTTGCTGCTGGCCCAGCTGCTGATGCTGTTCCTATAATGCACTTTGCATGTGCCCAGCTGCCTCAGGCATCCCAGAGGCCTCTGTGACAGTACCAAGGAATCTGGGAGCACCCTCCACATTTGCCTCTGTTTTAACCTGTGGTGAGAGGGCAGGTTTGATATGTGGGTTTTTGAGGGTATGGTGGCCCTCAGGATCCCATATTAATGCTTGTGTGCCTGCTTAGAGGGTCCTGTGATAGTTAAGCTTGCTTATTGTTAGCCACTTTTTATTGAAATATTTATACTGTAGGAATGTATTGATTTAATATTTATTAATTTGGCTGTATGTTTATTTTTTTCCTTTGGCATTTGAAATTTTATTGGTTTTTGGTTGGGTTTGTTGTTTTTGAGAGCATCATATTAGTTTTGGTATCCTATCATTAGCCAATTTGGGCTTCCTTTTGGAAGGGATAGCAGGGTACAATTATGACATGAAATGAAGGGTCCCAAGCACCCTGGCCCAAACTGGATCTCAAAGAAGGAGACAGGGAGTGTCGTGGCGGGTACCTTCATCAACAAGTGGCAAGGAGAACTTAGACCTGGTCCTCCACCTCCTAACAAGCATCCATGAAAAATTGCCCCAACTCATTTCCAAGCAGGTGAAATCTACCTTTCCCTAAAGTCATTTTGACATTGGGTAAAAACCTGAACATGGGAAGTGGAAGTTTCCTATGTTCAGCCATGAAGCTTCACTGGACAGGGCCATCCCAAGACATTTTGCTGCCTAAGGCAAAGGCCAAGATGGTGCCCCACCATTCCGCCTACAGAAACCAACTGGACTGGCAGTTGAATCTCACTTCAACACTAGTGATGGCACAGCATCCTCCATCTCACCCGAGAGGGCAGCAGGCTAGTTTAGAGGGTGCAGGGCAGGTTGCCTGGAACTCACAGCTGAGCTCTGTCCTCCAACAGAGGGGAGCAGCCAGGGGACGGCAGCTGCTGCTGCCCATTCCACACTACGCCTATGGAGACTGCCAGGGCCGGTGCTACCATTAGGCCAACTAGGCGGCTGCCTAGGGCGCCGGGCTAAAGGGGGCGCCAGGAGCATAGGGCTGGAGGGAGGGAGGGCTCAAGTGGGAAGGGGGGGCACTAAATATCTGATCTTGCCTAGGGCACCAAACTGCCTTGCACCGGTCCTGGAGACTGCCTCAGAGTAGGGCCAGCCCTGTTACTGGACAGCTTTGGCCAAATCGCTGTGCTTATAATGACCTTTTATTTATTTATTTATTTATTTATTATATTTATACCCCGCCTTTTTTCCTGAAAGGAACCCAAGGCGGCTTACATAATCCTCCTCCTCCTCTCCATTTTACCCTCACAACAACCCTGTGAGGTAGGTTAGGCTGAGAGTCAGTGACTGGCCCAAAGTCACCCAGTGAGTTTCATGGCGGAGCAGGGATTTGAACCCGGATCTCCCGAGTCCCAGTCCAACACTCTAACCACACTCCAACACTCTAACCACTATGCCTTATGAGACATGCTGTGCATGTGTACTCAGAAGTAAGTCCCACTATATTCAGAGCAACTTGATCCCTGGTTAATGTGCATACGATTGCAGCCCAAACTATTTCTCTCTGTACCTTGGGGAAATGACAGAATAGATCCTCCTATCTCTTTGTCATCTGGCATATTTCTCGTTGCTTCCTCGTCTTCAGGGCTGTGTTGCTTGTCAAATTCAGGGCCAGCCCAAGATATTTACCTGCCTGAGGCAGAGCATCAAATGGCATGCACCGCCCCCCCCCCCAGGTCAAGGTGCATAGTACCCAAGGCCAGTGAAGTTGTTTTGACACTTGAGGCAGAAAACCCCACAAGTGTCTTTCCACCTCCCTGGCATTAAAGAATACAACACTAATAAATTCGGTAATGAACAATTTGCTTCCATTTCATGACACCCCAAACTGCAGCCTGAGGTGGCTCTCTCACTCTGCCTAATGGTAGGACTGGTCCTCCTGGCCAAAACTCATGAAATTCTCTTTTTCATGAGCCAGTGTAGCGTAGTGGTGAGAGTGTTGGACTGGGACTCGGGAGATCCGGGTTCTAGTCCCCGCTCAACCATGAAACTCACTGGGTGACTTTGGGCCAGTCACTGACTCTCAGCCTAACCTACCTCACAGGGTTGTTGTGAGGATAAAATGGAGAGGAGGAGGAGGATTATGTAAGCCGCCTTGGGTTCCTTGCAGGAAAAAAAGTGGGGTATAAATATAATAAATAAATACATACATTTTAAGATGTAGAAATTATTGCTTCGGTCCCTTCCCCGAACCATGTATTTAAAATTATTTTTAGTTGTTAATAATAATAATAATAATAATAATAATAATAATAATAATAAATTTATTTCTTACCCGCCTCTCCGTCTAGATCGATGGAACCCTTTAAGGATGGAACCCTCTCAAGATGGAATACATTACATTTATTATTACATTATTATTACTTTACATTTATATCCCACCTTTTTTCCTCTTGTGAGGAAGCCAAGGCGACTTTCATAATCCTCCTCCTCCTCCTCCTCTCCATTTTGTCCTCACCACATCCCTGTGAGGTAGGTTAGGCTGAGAGTCAGTGACTGGCCAAAAGTCACCCAGTGAGCTTCATGGCTGAGTGGGGACTAGCCATGAAGCTCAATGGGGTCTCCTGAGTCCCAGTCCAACACTCTAGCTAGCCACTACACCACACTGCCTCCCAGACAAAATCCATTAAAAGATTTTACAGTAATGGATAAGATAAAAATGACACAAAGTGGAGACAATAAAACCAATAAGGACATATTCCATAAAAATCAATTCAAAACATAGATTACCAATAAAAAATCAATAAAAACTGAATTTCTGGTATTCAGGCTGAGATGGCTGTCATTTTAGGTAGCCAAAGCAGTACCACCCATGTACAAGATGGGAGATATTGACAGGATTGGGGGGAACCCAAGATTTGCAGAACTACAAAAAATATATATATTTGTGGGGAGAACCCCAATGATGACTGAGCATGTTCAGTGGCTACAGAATGCTGATCCTTGGGTGGGGGGGAGAATGGAAAATTGGGGGGGGGAATGGAACAGAGAGGCTGGAATACTGAACGGCAACTCTCTATACTGCAACATTTTGTTGCAGGTCCCATGTGTCTGTCCCCCAATTTTCAATTGACATAATTAAAGGATGTGTGTTTCAAACATAGTATCTTTGGATCGCCCTAATATGTATGCATTGGATGAAGCATGCCTTTCCTTGTGCAAGTTCACCCCACAATAAATATGATAAGTGCCACACAGGACTCTTTGTTGTTTAATCCCTGATATTCAACAGTATCCTGTACATGAAAGCGTTCACTTTTGCTTTGAACTGTGATCCTTAATAACAGCAACACAGCTTAAATTTTCTAACTTTCATCTCATTCTCAGAATTACAGCTTTGTTGCATTATGAAGAATCACTGGGACACAAGGCACACATATTATTATTTATTTATATTTTATTATTATTATTTATATTTATTTATCGCCCATCTGGCCGGCAACCGGCCACCCTGGGCGATGTACATAGAATAAAAACAATAAAATACATTTAAAACAATATAAAATTTTTAAAATCTTAACCCACCCCATATTCCCGCCTGAATAACCAGGTTTTTAATGAGCGACGGAAGCTCAGCAGAGAGGGGGCATGGCGGAGGTTACTCGGGAGAGAGTTCCACAGTACGGGGGCCGCCACAGAAAAGGCCCTCTTCCTCGTCCTCATCAGTCTAGCTGCTCTGGCTGAAGGGACAAGGAGAAGGCCATCCGTGGCAGATCTTGTTGAGCGGCCCAATTGGTGTTGCTGGTGCAAATATTCAGCGCCTGATACAATAATTAGTGTCACACCTCTTTGGGGTTTGTTTGTTTGTTTTTGTTTACATATAATGCATTCTTATCAAAGTTGTACTGAGAATGAGCAGTAATGGTCAGAAGACTATTGAAAATAGTCCCATAGGTTCAGCGGCCGGTGCTGCTGACGCACAGGAAATATCAGCTGGCCCAGTTATTTTACTTTAGGCTATGAGGGATATAATTAGCAGTTGCTAGGGAGGGGGGGGAACATAATTAAGCTCTTTGACAGGCTAAGTTTAAGGAATTGATGAGCATGAGTGAGGCTGAGGAATATTTCCCCAAAATCGGATGCTGAGCCTGCCAAGTATAGTTATTCCTTCATAATTTGTGTTGCCTTTTTGTCTGTGCAATGTGCTTCACAATGCAAACCATATGAGTCTTCACAACAGCACTGTGAGATCGGCCATGCCCATGGTTACGCTAGGAGTTAAGGCTGATAGAGATTTGGATTTTGTAGCTGAATAAGAATTTGAACCTAGATCAAAGCCCATTGCTTTAGATATTGGGTTTCAAAGGGAGAAGGAAAGACAGGCCAGCATGAGCAGCAGGAAGGAATATTCTCCTAGTTGCTCAGACCAGGAAGCAAGTTCTGACCTGCTGGCAGTCTTTTACAGGGATCAGGGTATATAATCTGACCCATTCTAGGCTATTTGAAGCTTCCTTGCCCATGTGGCTGGTCTACCTGCAGTTCTGTTTAGAGCTGTGTGTGATGATGTACTGATTAAATCCATCTGAGATATCCATCAGATCGCTAGTTCAAGACCCACACTGGGTTTGAATCCTGACTTTTTTAGGGTTTAATTTAAGCGAAGGCTCATTAAAGCTTGGCCTAGAATTGTGTTGAGGCTTTGCACAAATCCAGATAGCAGAATTTCAATTTGCATTGACGTAGGGAATCAAAAGATTTTCAAATTTTGCTTTTGAAATTTAACATCTATGCGTTGCAAGACCATAAACATCAACCATCTTGATGGATTTCCAGGCAATTGTGTTAAGTATCAGTTTGTAAAGTTCAGTTCCTTTCCATTTAAAATGTCTGAAGCTGGCAGCATTTGTAGCTGGGAATACTGGGGGAATGAAATTAGGACAATATGAATTTGAAATTTTGTTGGTTAGTGAATCTGAATTAGGAGAATTTGGCTGAGAATTCATTTTTTCACATATGTATTTCAACTCCAGGTAAAACTTTTTCTGATTGCCAACACTCAGCCCTGCAATATGTCAACCAACAAAAAGATAGTGCCGCTGGAGCCTGCATCTCCTTCGTTAGCAGGAAACCACAGGTCACATCTGTGATGGATGGGAGAAAAGCAGTTGCCAGGATCTGTCTTGGAGAAAGCAGAATTTCACCAATAACAGGCCTGTGGCTTACGCTGGCTCAGCTGGTCTGAACATGGAAAGCTAAGCAGGGTCAAGCCTGGTTATTACTTGGATGGGAGACCCCCTCCTCTAGTTTCCTGCATTGAGCAGGGGATTGGACTCGATGGCCTTGTAGGCTCCTTCCAACACAATGCCTGACGGAATGTCTCGTCTCTCCCAACCACAATCTACCTGGACACTGTGCTCAACATCTGGGGCCCTCCTCCGACTGCCACCTCCAAGAGAGGCTCGGTTGGTGGCAACAAGGAGGAGGGCCTTCTCAGTGGTAGCCCCCCAATTATGGAATAATTATGGAATAATCTCCCCACTGAGACCCGCCTGGCGCCAACCTTACTATCTTTTCAGCGCCAGGTTAAGACTTCCCTCTATGCCAGGGCATTCAATAGTTAAGAGCTCAAAATAGCACGGGGTGTGTGTGGAATTGTCACCTGTAGGCTTAGTTTTATTAACTTTTGGATTGTATTTTAAACTGTGCTTTTAAATTTGGTTTTTAATCTTTTTAACTATTTTGTATGTTTTTATTGTTGTTTTTATGTACAAACTGTTGTGAACTGCCCAGAGAGCTTAGGCTGCGGGGCGGTATAGAAATGAAATGAAATAAAATAATAAAAAAAAATGTCCTGGTTTTAAATTTGAAAAAAATGGTCACCTTACCTTAGGACCACACTTAGAATACTGTGTACAGTTCTGGTCACTGCACCTAAAAAAGGATATTGTAGAGTTGGAAAAAGTGCACAAAAGGGCAACTAAAATGATCAAGGGGCTGGAGCAACTCCCCATGAGGAAAGGTTAAAGCAGCTGGGATTGTTTAGCTTAGAAAAAAGGCGAGTAGTAAGGGGAGACATGAGAGACGTGTACAAAATTATGCACGGTTTGGAGAAAGTGGACAGGGAGACATTTTTCTTCCTCTCTCATAAATCTAGAACCCGGGGTCATCCCATGAAGCTGATGGGGGGGGGGCGGGATTCAGGACAGATAAAAGGAAGGACTTCTTCACGTGGTGCATAGTTAAACTATGGAATTCACTTCCACAAGATGTAGTGATGGGCACCGATTTGGAGGGCTTTAAATGGAGATTGGACAAATTCCTGGAGGAGAAGGCTATCAGTAGCTACTAGTCCTGGTGGCTATATGCTACCTCCAGCATCAAAGGCGGTATGCTGATGTACTGCAGTTGCTGGGGAACATGGGTGGGAGGGTGCTATTGCCCTCATGTCCTGCTTGTGGGATCCCATGGGCAGCTGGTTGGCCACTGTGTGAACAGAATAGTGGACTAGATGGACCCTTGGTCTGGTCCAGTATCAGGGCTCTTCTTATGTTCTTATTTCTCTGTGGAGGACTGCTCTATTATAGGGAGTCCTAAGGCAAAATCCACACCACCTTTTTTTGAGGCTCTGTCAAACGTTATTTGTCTTGATATATGTAATAAACTAGTTATCAAAAGTAACTTTCCACCCAGGGTTACTATTTTTTTTCTGAAATCTGAGATCTGAAATTTACCTCATTTGGGAGAACAATAAAAGCCAACTTGCTCCAAATGACTCAAGGAAGAGAGCCAAGCCAAAAGTGACAGGGGAAGGCCAAATTGCTACGTACAGCTTGGTCTGAATGTTTCATCCAGTCCATGAGAAATTCACATTGACATGTGGAATTATACTCTTTCCTACTGGAGACTTCCTGGCTGCCTTTGATAGCCAGGAGAACCCACCGATCTTGGCTCTATGCAAGCAGAGTCCCTTTCATTCTAATTGGCTGTACTTTTGCTATTTCTGCAGAAGAGCTCCATGAATATTTGAAACTACAACATCATCAGTCCAAACGTTCATTCATTCAACCCACCCACTCCATTCAATATTAACAAGAGCTGTTTAATCTAGTTGATGGCTTCTTGGCCTTGGTGACATGGGGTTTAATCCTACCTCCATTCACAGTTTCCCTCAGATAAGTAACAGTTGCAGCCTCAGTTCTCCATATGAAAAATTGAAGTAAACGTGACCTATCTCACAGGAATATTGGAGGGGACAAAGAAGAATAGGAAAGCAGTTCTGTATAGTAACGGGGATATATAAATGGTGATGATAAATTGCCAAATTTTCTTTTAGCCGCGATCAGTCTCTGTTAGGGCTCAATCCTATGGCTTCCCAACCTTGTCTGGGGAGCCATAGGATATATGTCAGAGTCCCCGGTGCAACCTCCGAAATGCCTTCCAAGATCACAGGGGGGACTGTGCCTGCGGAGCGCCCTGCCCTTCACTGTCACAGCTGGCACGGTTCTTTCCATGCTGGCTGGGCTCTAAAGCTGAAGACCATCTTTGGAACCCGTTTGGGGTGGTGGTGTTCCCAGGGGCAGGAAAGGGAGGAGTGAGGCATCGCCATCCTCCAAGGAATCCAGGTGGTGGTGCCTCAGCCTCTCTTCTTTGCGAGGAGGAGAAAACATTTAGATCCAGGCTCTGGCTGGGGCATGCTGGGAGTTGTAGGCCAAAAACATCTGGGGACCCAAGGTTGGAGAACACTGATTTAGACAGCTGAAATCGTCCGTCTAAATGTTTTGGAGGGCAAGGGGAGCACAGAGGGAATCCTAGCCACCATGCTCCTCCCACCTTCCAGTGGATGCCTGTAATCCTCTGAGTTCGGAGGGTTGTTTTATTATGGGCACCGGCACTGGATGGGGCTGCCTGTTGTAAAATGTATTTCCGTTAGCAGATATTTCCTAAGACCTATATTTCAACTGATTATTTCAGTCAATATGGAAAATCATTTGTGTTCCCTTTGAAAATAGTAGTAGTAGTTGTAGTAGTAGTAGTAGTAGTAGTAGTAATAATAATAATAATAATAATAATAATAATAATAAATTATTATTATTATTTTATTTTATTTATTTCTATACCGCCCCATAGCCAAAGCTCTCTGGGTGGTTTACAACAATTAAAACCACAAAACACGACATAATCAAATACAATATAAAAGTTCAAAAGTTTAAAACTACAGTTTAAAATAAATAATAATTTAGCTCATCTGAAATTGTTATACTTTAATTTAATTTAATTTAATGCAGTTCCATACTGCCCAATAGCCAAAGCTCTCTGGGCAGTTCACAACAATTAAAACCACAAAACATGACATAATAAAGTATAATATAAACGTTCAAAAAGTTTTAAAATAAAAATAATAACCAAATAGAAACAATCAGCCGTGCAAAAGTTTAAAATACAGTAACAGAGTTAAAACAGAAACTGAAAAAGAAAAATGTCTGGGAAAATTTAAAAAAAGGCGTTCTTCACCTGGTTCCAAAAAGAGTACAATGTAGGCATCAGGTGAGCCTCTCTGGGAAACTCATGCCACAATCAGGGTGCCACAACAGAAAAGGCCCTCTTAGCAGCAGTGGAGGCTGGTGACTCCTATTTCAGCTGGGCTCCTAATCCATTGCAGCTTTTATTTGGAGCTTTATAAGAGCTCTCCATGGTGCTCCATGGTGGTGAACCTATTTTGGGGGTGGGGTTCAGCACCGTGGACAGCTCCCATAAAGCTCCAAATAAAAGCAGTAATGGATTAGGAGAGCCACTGTCACCAGCCTCCCCTGCTTAGTAGCCACTCATCTCACTTCATTGGCAGGGATCCCAGAGAATCAGCCACAGCCAGCACAGCCAATAGTCAGGGATGATAGGAGTTGTAGTAGAAAACATCTGGAGGTAACCAGGTTGAGGACAGTTGTGCTGGCCTATTGGTTAGGGATAGTGTGTGAACCCACCCAATGACAAAACTTTCTTCTAATACAGTACGACCTTTAGATGTCACGAAGGATAATTTTGGGAGGAATCATTTTTTAATTTTTAATTTATTTTTTGCAGAATGACAGGTCAGTAGGTGGGTTGGCGGGCATCATGCAGCTTTCATTCTCAGCCCAATCCTGTGCATATTTACTCTGAGGAAAATGCCACTGTGCAGTTAAGGGGAATAGAATTGTTGCCTTGCAGAGCAATCCTATACATTTC
The DNA here is from genome assembly GCA_021292165.1 of Shinisaurus crocodilurus. Classification (NCBI taxonomy): domain Eukaryota; kingdom Metazoa; phylum Chordata; class Lepidosauria; order Squamata; family Shinisauridae; genus Shinisaurus; species Shinisaurus crocodilurus. Next base: position 293,354,137 of record CM037876.1, read on the forward strand.
TATTCAGAAGTAAGTCCCATTGAGTTCAGAGGGGCTTACTCCCAGATAAGTGGGTATAGGATTGCAGCCTTTAAGTGCAATCTTATGCACATTTAGACAGAAAAAAGCCTACATTCCCAGCATGCCCCAGACAGCATGGCTGGCTGGGGTATACTGGGAGTTGTAGGTCTTTTTTTCTGTCTAAACATGCATAGGAGAGTGCCTTTAATTACTTACATGAAAGGGGAGTGAGCTGTCACCAGCCAATCAGAGTGTAATAAAGTGATTGGCTTTCTGGCATGGCTCCTCAAATTTTCAGATGGGCCAGACGTTCCTTGCAACTGAAATATTTTCTTTTCAATCAAATAACCTCCCTATCGATGCATGTTATAACTCATCACTCCCGCTTTTCATCTGGACTCTGGCAATGAAAAATAACATAACACTGTAAAGCTTTTATTGGAAGTACAAAAGACTAAAATAATTTCTATTCCTGCTGACACAAAGTCAAACTGATCTGTATATAAAAGTACAGTTGCTGATCAAAAGCTTTTGATTTACTGCTGCAAGCAAAATAGACTTTGCCAAGCTGAGCATCTTCATGGTTACTCCATTCATTGCGATGAGAAACATGCTGCCAAAGATTTGTCCAGCTACTTAAATCAATATATGTAAAACTAGGGAGGGATCTGTCAATTTTGGTTTCTCTCAGTTTCTCATTATTCCAATTTTAAATTCACTTCATTCCAAATTTGGAGAATTTCTGCCATCTTAAGGGTGCACTGCTATACATGTTTAGACGGAAAAAAGTCCAACAACTTCCATCATGCCCCAGCCAGCTTGACTGACTGGGGAAAGCTGGGAGTTGTAGGACTTTTTCTGTTTAAAAACACATAGGATCGTGCCCTAAGTTCGCTTTGAACTGAACTTTGAGAGAGATATATTTTTTAAGTTTCCATGAAAATGTTTATGCATATTTTTGGTGCATTTCTCCTAATGCATGCATTTTGTTTGCAATTTTGCCTAAAATATACATTTTCTGCAAGCCATTTTCCTAATATAATGCATTCTTAGTGTTATTTTCACTAACATACACATTTTTGTGTGCATTTTTAGATTGGAGAACTCCATTGCAAAATTTGGAGAACTGCAAATTTCGAAGAATTGCTGTTAAATTTTGAAATCAATTCACATTAAAATGTGAACTGAACACATTTCTCCTGCATCACTGTGTAGAACACATCCCTATGACATTTCTTGGACCCAATTGCACCATTTTTTAATTTTTTTTTAAAAAAAGGCATTTCTGTGCTACCGGTTTGCTGGCCAGATGGGCGATTCATAAAGACAACAAATAAATAAATAAATGCCTTAACAGTTCAGGTGAGGTTCAAGATCCTCGGCGCCTTACGCACATAAGAAGATAGGAACCTTCCATATACTAAGTCAGACATGGGCCCATCTGGCCTAGTAATGTTGAGACCAATTGTCAGGAGCTCCCCAGGGTTTCAGGCAGGGTTTTTTCCAGCCCTGCCTGGAGATGCTGAGGACTGAGCGTGGGACCTTCTGCATGCAAAGCAGGTGCTCTACTACGTAATACCAGATAGATGTACAAACTGAACACCACAATGGGCAGAATTTGAAACATCAGGTTGTTCAGTGTGAAAGAGGACCTCTCTAGCCACCCTCCCTCGGAAGCCAATCTTAAGGCCCAGACAAGTCCATAGGGTGCCTTTTGAGTTCACACATTCTCCATCAAAAGAAGCCCAGTAATTCTGGGGAATCTAACTCGTATAAAGGAGCCCTCCCCCATGTAGTTATAGCTGAGACCTCTCAGAAGCATCAGCCAAGCAGTGAAGTGGGCAGTGCTAATGAATCCCAAGCACAGATTCATAGTGAATCAGCATTTTACTATCGCCATTTTCTGGAGTTTTCGTGGTAACCAGAGTTTTTGTGATGTTAACAGTCTGAGAAGGTAGAAAGGAAGAAACGGTTTAAAAGGATAAACAAAGCACCTAACCCACAAGGGGGTTGGTCTGGGCCAAATAGGCACTTGGTTCTTGGCTGCAGAGAGAAGCCCTCCATTCAGAAACCTATTCTGAAAATAAATAAAAATGGGAGAACACACCCCTCTCTTAGAATAATGTAGACAGGAAGATGGAAGGGGGAGCCAACCCATTATATCCTGGAACACTCTAGGTCAGAGAGAGAGCTCTCTGTCTGACACACTGTGAAGTGAACGATATTGTCAAGGGAAAGCATTTTTTAAACTCCCAGTTTTGCTTTTTTTAATTGAGGCAGGGACGTCTTTTCCCCTCTGATGGGTAGTTTTATTTTAAATTATTATTTATTATGTTTATATCCTGCCTTTTTTTCCTGCAATGAACCCAAGGTGGCTTCCATAATCCTCCTCTCCATTTCATCCTTGCAACAACCCTGTGAGGTAGGTTAGGCTGAGAATCAGTGACAGACCCAAAGTCACCTAGTGAACTTCATGGCTGAGAGGAGGCTAGAACCCAGATCTCCCAAGTCCCAGTCCAACACTCTAACCACTATGCCACATGACAGAGTATTTACCATAGTGACACTAAGACTGTGGCATATTCTCCCCATGAAGATCCATCAGGCCCTCTTTCCTTTTAGCTCAGGACTCTCCAACCTTGGGTCCCCAGATGTTGCTGGCCTACAGCTCCCAGCATACCCAGCCAGCATGGCTAATGGCAATGGATTCTGGGAGCTGTAGTCCAGCAACATCTGGGGACCCAAGGTTGGAGAGCCCAGTTTTAGCTTTCCGATGTGTGTTTGTTTGTTTGTTTAAGCATGGCTTTGGACTGTGAGCTTTCTGTTGTTATGCTGTGCTTGGCTTTTGACCTGCTGTTTTGGATTTGGTTTAATCTCCTGCTGTTTCCAACTGCTTTGTTCTATGATGACTGTGCATTTATATTGGGTAAAATCAGACGCCTCCGAGGTTCTGCAGCGGAGTCTTGGGTGGGAGGCTCTGGAACCTCCAGGTTATAAGCCTCAGCCCTCCACAGGAAGACCTGCTGGAACAATGCCGTTATAATAGCTTTGATCACTGATAATCTTGCATTCACTGTCTAGCCACCCCGCCACCAGACCTCCTGTGTGTAGATCCAGGGCTACCTTGTGACTCTGTATTTGGACTCTTCCTTGCCTAGTACTGTACTCTTTATGTGAACCCTGCTAGCTTAACCCTGGTACTGTCTCTGCCTCTGAGAACCTCCTCCAGCTTTGACTAGGGAACTGTGAATCAGCCAAACTCATGTTGCTGGCCGAAGTTCTCCGAATTCCCTCTCGATTCTCGAAGCTCATTCCAACGGACGTCCATATCAGGTTGCGAGCTTTGTTTTCTTTCCTGTCCGCATGAAAAGCCGTGCGCATTTTCCAAATGTACACATCGTTTGTGCGCGTTTTTGAAATGCTTCTCCCACTGAGCAGATTTGTGTGCATTTTTCAAAAGGACCCATTTTTTTCCCCATGCACATTTCTCAAATGGATGCATGCTGTCGAACACAGTTTTGTGGGTCTGTGATGTCACACTGCAAGCTCAGAAATGTACAGACCTCGACCACAGATTGTGTCCAAGTCCGTCTGGAAGGTGCAAACTGAGTAAATCCTCTTCAAAAATGAACTGAAACAAATTTCTCATACGTCCCTAATTTGACCCCCATGCAGGCTGGACTCACTTAGCTCATGAAAGCCAATCTGAGAGTATTAACACACCCCTATCACAAAAGGCACCTCTTTTGTCAGAGGGGTTGGGGGGGGGGGAAGGCTTTGCCTTTTTATAAGTGTCCATATTCATGGCATCGTTTAATTGTTTCGTGTAGTAACCGTCCTGGTAACTAAGCAGCTAAATATAAAGAGCAAAAACAAACTGTTTCCAATTTCTCACAAAGGAGTGTGCTTGCCGTGCGGGCTGGGGGTGGAGAAGACTGCCAGGAGCATGAATTTGAAACCGTGTTTTTTCCAGGACCCCCCCTGGAAAAAGTCACAGAGGGAATTCAGTTAGTTATGAGATCCCCATTGATTCTAACGGGAGCCATGTCGCCAGATTTGTGAAAATGCATGTCTCCTTGAATGGAAAATTAGATAATTCTGAACATTTTTTTTTGCAGTCCACACAATCCAGCGTCCGCGTCCAATCCAGAAAAGTAGCTTGGAGAGAGTAAGCAAATGTATTCATAGGACAGTCAGAGAAGAGCAGAGCCTCAATGACCTAAGAGCAAATTTGAACCAAGTCTCATTATTTATATATTTTATTTTTAATGTAGTGTTATTTCTGTCCTGCCTATTTCTTCCCAGGAACTCACAGCAGCCTATGTGGACTCCCCCAACCAGGGCTGGCATTCAGGGTGGGCACGCTTGGGCAGGGGCATGTGGGCAAGAGCCCCCTGGTGGAGTTGCTCCTCTATCCTGCTTGGTCACCTGCCTCTCGCTCTTGCCCTGACAACGGAGATGGTGAGAAGGAGGAGGAGCAGGAGATGCCATGACACTGCCTGTTTGCTCACTGGCTCCCTGCCTGTCAACCAAGCAAGTGGGTAGCAATGATGAGAAAGAGGAGGAGGAGCAACCACAGCTGGTGACAACGGTGGTGAGAAGGTGGACTCACTGAGGGAGGGGTCCCATTGGGGGTGTCTTGCCCAAGGGTCCTCAGAAACCTGGAGCCAGCACTGTCTGTCTGTCCCCCCATCACTTTTATCTTTACAACAATCTTTTGAGGTAGGTTAGGATGAGACATAGCAACTTGCCCAAAGTCACAGAGGGAGCTTCATGGCTGAGCAGGGATTTGAACCCAGGTCTCTTCACCCCTTGAGAAAGATTACCAAATCAGCTCTAGGCTGGTGCTTAATTGCCTCTCTAATGTATTTTACCAAAACTTCCCTACTTCTCTAGGGAAGTTACCAGCATACTTGTCCTTCGAGTGTCCTTACAATCTCAAGCGCTTTTTAACCCAGTGTAGATTGAATGTTGTTTTCAAGTTAGGGACGTCTTGGGACGGTATGCAGGACTACCCAAATCAGAAAGACAATACACTCTTGGCTGCGAGCAGACAGAGGACCTCATCCACCTTCTACTAGATTGTCCACACTTCAGACCTGAGAGGCCAATATCTCTCCCCCCCCCCATAGACGTCTTAAACGACGCTTTGCCTATAATAGGGGTGTGCACATTCACCTCGCACGGGCCTACCTCGATCCAGCGGCGGCTTGCCTCTCCTCGGCTCGCCACCCGCATCACCCGCACCGGTCCCGTCGCGGCACATCCAGCCCCGGAAGTCACGTGACGGGACCCTGCGCAGGCACCTGCACAGGTTCCCGTCGCGTCACTTCCGGGGCCGGATGTGACGCGACAGGACCAGCACCGGCAGCTCGAGTGGCGCAGAGAACTGCTCCGCGCCGCTCAGAAGATCGAGGCGGGGGGGCCGGCGCCACGGAGAGTCGAGGCGGCAGAGAGGCGCCACCCCCCATTCTAGCCTATAAGGAAAATGTATCTTTCTGCTGGCTGGAGTTGACTACTACACTCCTTTTCACACTGCAAAATTTGTTAAATTAGTCTTGGCCAAGAGAAACAAGCTTTTAAACTCGTTTACAGATTTGGAACTTAATTAAAATTTTAATATGTATTTTAACATTGAATATTCTTTGAACGACTGTGTATTTAGTACTTGTAATGATGTCACTATTTTAGCCTGTCTATATGTGTATATGTATGCATTTTTGACTTTGGGTATACAATGTTTTAACTCTTTTTTTTTGCTTTTTTCTTTTCCTTTTTAAATCACCTGTACTGCTGGCCCCAGCGGGGCGTGCCATAGCCTGGTTGGCTGGTGCACATGTAAAGAAATTACTGAAATCACTCCTCACCCCTACCCTGGCCACTGCACCACACTGGCCAGTAAGGCTGTGCACTCATTTAATCCAAATGAAAACTAAAACAAGAAACAAAAACAAGGGGGGGAATGAATAAAATGAAACAATGGTTTATAAATACAAATTACAATTAATCTGAATTAAGTAATTCTGCTATTTATTTATTTATTTATTTATTTAAAAAGATCTTTCAGATATATTTTCATTTGGATTTATTTTGCTTGTATTTTAATGGTTTGCATTGCATTTTGTCATCATTGTCTCCATTGACTGGCAGTGGCATGGTGGGGGGAAATAAATTCTGCACCCTCAAAAATGGATGGTGTGGGGGAAAGCTTCCCCCCTGGCAAGGACCCTGGGCACAACAGGGTCTTTCCTGGCAGAGGGGGAGAGGGGGACTACCACCACCACACCAGCCACTTTTCTAGTTGAACTCCAAAACATGAATAAATGGATTCTGATCATGAATGACTTCCACTAGTGTGAGGAGCATATTCAGCCGTGCGTAACTAAAGGCACAACCCAATTGGGGTTGCCTCCTGCTAGACGGAAGCCTCCAAGAGGCTTTCTAGTATCCTATGCCGTGCCAGGCTGCTGCCGGCCGGCTGAAGCAGCAGAGGCGATTTTGGCTTCTCCATCCTCGTTTTCTTACATTTCCCTTCAGACAGGCCTCTGAGCCCACCTAGAGTAGTCATGCTGTCCAGGGCAGGGTCGGGGCTGGATTTTGCATATCCTGGCCAATTCTGTCCCCTCCCCTGCCTGTCTACTGGAATGTTGTTGTTGTTGTTGTTGTTGTTGTTGTTGGAACACCTTACCTTAGGAACCTCAGAAGCTGCCTTATACTGGGTCGGACCCATGGTCCATCTGGCCCAGTATTGTCAACACTGACTGGCAGCACTGGCTCTCCCGGGTTTCAGGCAGGAGTTTTTCCATCCCTCCCTACATGGGAGATTCCGGGGAGCGAACCTGGGACCTCCTGCATGCAAAGCGGGAGCTCTGCCACTGACCTGTGGCGGCCTCTCCCTGCTGTAGCTCAATGGCAGAGCACTATTATTGATAATCCAAGACTGCTATTGCGAGCTTGGAAAGCAGGCGCCTCAGTTCTTTCCACAGCAGCTGTGAGGGGGTGGGGGGGGGCGAGGAATCAGATCTTGTTGGGGTCCCCCTCCCGAACATGCAGCAGTCTCTACAGATTCAGGAGGGGATATCCAAATAAATAAATAAATAAATAAATCATTTGCATGCTCTCCCGGGACCATAGGATTTTGCCCTAAGAGAACTTCACATTTTAATATGTATCGATGCACAAGCTATTTCTTTTTCCTATTCTTATTTTGAATAAAAAATGTGACTACTGAACTGCAGCATAAAAATGTCCTGTGGTTCTGTAAAGCTTAGGACATTAATTGTGCCATGACCTTTTAAAGGCAAGAGAGTCCTTCGTCCAATGCAGGATATTAGTCACGATGCCACAGGACAATTTGAGTTTGATTTTTTGGTTTGGTTTTCTTTGCTATAACAGGCTAACCAGTCTTCTGGAATCTGCAAGGAACAGCACCCTCCTTGCTTTCCTGTTCTCTTTAACACATTATTGAAAGAATGGCAATGCACCATCTAGTGGGCAGCAAACCTAGACATGCTGTAAGGTTGATATCATCATCATCATCATCATCATCATCACCAAATTTTGCAATGGAGTCCTCCAATCAAAAAATGTGTACAAAACTGTGTATATTAGGGGAAATAATGTCCAAAATTCATTATACTAGGAAAACTGCTTGCAAAAATGCATGTGTTAAAAGAGAGGTACACAGAATGCTCATGAATTTTCATGCAAACATTTCTAAAAATTCTCAAAGTTCAGGATGAACCAAACTTAAGACTGGAGAAATTCCCAGAGTTTGAGACAAACCGAACTTAATAATGGAAAAATAAGAAACTGGGAGAAACCAAAATTGGCAGATTTGTCCATCGCTGGTCCCATTGCGGTCAATAGGGCTTACTCTCAAGTAAGTGTTCTTAGGATTGCAGCCTTATTTATACATTTAGGTCACAATCCTATGGCCTCCTGACCTTGTCTGGGGGGGGGGATAGGATAGGTTGGAGTCCCCACTGAGACCTTGAAAATGCCTCCCGAGGTCGCAGCGGGGACTCTGCCCATGGAGCACCTCCCCACCCACCCACAGCCAGTGCAGTTATTTTCACACTGGCTGGGCTCTAAGGATGGAAGACCATCTTCGGAACCGGTGCAGGGGGAGGGCATTCCTGATGGCGGGGAGTGGAGGAGTGAGGCACCGCTGTCCTCAGAGGAATCCAGGTAGTGCCTCAGCCTCTCCTCCTCGCAACTAGGGGGAAAACGTTAAGTGGCCTGAAATCAGCCATCTCAATGTTTTGGAGGGCGAGGGGAGCGTGGAGGCAATCCTAGCTGCCGTGCTCTGCCTGCCTTCCATTGGATGCCTGTAATCCTCCAATTTCGGGGTCCTTCCTCAGAGCCAGGCATTGTGAGACGAGTGTCCCAGGTGATTGCCCGTGGTACAGGCAGTCTCCTGGGACATCCCTCTCACAGTGCCTGGCTCTGTGGAAGGACCCCCTCAAAGCCAAGCATTTGCGCCTGGCTGGCTCTCTGAAGAGTTATCTTGACCACTTTTTCTGGCTGATGTGCTCACTCTGAGAGCATGCCAGAGGGCAGGCGGCAGCGGAGGTAGGGGAGGGGGTTAGGGGCAATGCGGCGGGGGTGGGGCGACAGGCGACACGGCAGCAATGGGGGGGGGTCATGCGGCAGCTGCATGTTTGCGCTCTCCCACTCTGCTGATTCAGTTGGCTGTCTCCCCTGATATTAACCTGTGGAGAACAACAATGCTTCCGCGGGGGGGGGGGGGTGAAGGAGGAAGTTGACACCTGGTTTCCTATGTGCTATGTGCTGGGCAATAAGGCCCCAACAACGCTGGGAAGCTCTTCTCCAATGGTGTCGCTTTTAGGGAAACGGAGGCATTCCATGATTAAAATCGCTCTCACATCCACAAGCTGTCTCTTTCCCCATGTTTATTCAGGAGGCGTTTTCAGTGCAGCTGGGAATCTGATTATTCACTGACGAGCAAGATGGCCTGTGTGCCGAAAAGAACCAAGCCCACAGATGATTGACAGACTCCGCTACAAGTATTGCTGAATACCCGGGAAGCGCTGCTACAAAACCTCAAATGGCGATGATGAGGTGCATGCAAAGTCCCCGTGTGATGAGGACTTGTCGATTGGAGAATAGCAAAGGAAGAGCCACCTGGCAGTGCTCTGGCAGGACCACATTTGTACTTTTCAGAAGCTTCTGCAACAGTTGTAAAAAAAAAAACACCATATTACGGAGGCCTCCTTCAGCAAGGTCGACCCGACTGCTAGGCAGAGTGAGGTGGCTTCCTTGGGCAGATGATTTTGGGTGTCATCAAAGGGCAGGAAATGGTTAGCTACTTAATTTATTAGTGCATTTATTTATTCTGTGTGTCTTTCTTTATTACTGCCTGTAACCTCTTGTTTGGATTGCTGCAGTGTGTTATACGTGGGGCTGCCTTTGACAACTGTCTGAAAATAAGGAAGCAAGATTATTATCAGGGATTTGCTGATACATACACAATCATATATACAGGCCTGTGGCATACGCTGGCTCAGCTTGTCTGAGTGTGGAAAGCTAAGCAGGGTCAAGCCTGGTTATTACTTGGATGGGAGACCCCTCCTCTAGTTTCCTGCATTGCAGCAGGGGGTTAGACTCGATAGCCTTGTAGGCTTCTTCCAACTCTATGATCTATGAATCTATGAATATTATGCCAGTTGTTTGTGATGTGCACTGGACTGGACTCCAGTCTATTTCTGGGCTCGTCTCAAAGTGCTGGCATTAACTTCAAACCCCTAAACAGCTTGGGGCCAGGTTACCTGAAGGATCTGTCTTCTCGCATATATACCTACCCAGACCCTAAGGTCAGATGGAGTCATGGCTACCAGCCTGGATGGCTTTAAAAAGGGGTTTGGACAAATTCATGGAGGATTAAGCTATCAATGGCTACTAGTCCTGTTGGCTATATGCTACCTCCACTACCAGAGGCAGTATGCTTATGTACACCAGTTGCCGGGGATCATGAGTGAGTAGGTGCTGTTGCGCTCATGTCCTACTTGTGGGCTTCCTACAGGCAGCTGGTTGGCCACTGTGTGAACAGAATGCTGGACTAGATGGACCCTTGATCTGATCCATCATGGCTCTTCTTATGTTCTTATCTTCAGTGGCCCTTCTCCAGATGCCCCCACCAAATGGAGAGGGCCTTTTCAGTGATGGCACTCTGGTTGTGGAATGTTCTACCCAGAGAGACTTGCTTGGTGCCTATCTATCTTGTGGTCTTTTTGGCACCAAGTGAAGTCCATTTTATAATCCCAGACCTTTCAGGGGGGTTTTTTGTTTTTGTTTTTTAAACATGTTTTATTGCTTTTTAAATCTAGCACACCAATGTTGCCAGTTTTATTCTGATTCTGTTTTAACTTGCTTTTTTTTCTTATGCTTGTTCTGTATTTTTTATGTTTTATGGCTCGTATTTTTTGTACACTGCCAAGAGAATGTATTGTTAATGAGTGTTATAAAAAATGCTGTAAATAAATAAAATAAAAATAAAATACCAACTGTGCAGACCATGCAGGCACGAAGAAAAGAAACTAATTCATAATAACCCTCATTTTTAATTATGAACATGTTCCACTTTTGGTGCATCAGAGTCCAGGCTCATTATATACATGGGAATTGCAAACAGGCTACATTCATATTATCAACTGGCTAATTGTGAACAATCTCAAGGCTACCAAAAAAAGGAAGAAAAATAACCATTGTTGTAACAGCAGGTCCGAGACAGTCATTGTGTTTCTGCCTAGTTGAGAGCTGTGTTATGTTTTTGATAAAGGAAGATTACCAGGGTATTACCAGGGTACAGAGGCGTAGCGTGGCGGGTGCAGGGGGGGCCGGCCGCACCGGGCGCAACATCTGGGGGGGCGCGCTCGCACTCGCAGCTCTCTGCCCCTGGCGGGAAAGAGGAAGGAAGCGAGCCGGACCAAGCGCCCCGCATCCTCCCTCTCGTCCTCCGGGGCTCGCGCCCTCGGCAACGCCAGCTGCTGCTGCCGCTGCGCGCGCGCGCACACACACACACACACTAATTGCCGCGCCGCGTCTTCCATTTGAGCGGAGCAGCGGCAGCAACCGGGAGGCGGGCTGAGCCTGCGAGGGAGCTCCCCAACTCGCTCTCTGCTGCGGCTCCGCCAGCCCCAGCCACGACTGGATTCTTCCAATAGATAGAAGTACAAGACAGGAGGCGAGGGGAAGGAAGAGGGAGAGGTCAGGGAAGTGAGCATGTGTGAATGGCGGAGGACGAGCGAGCAATGGTGGGGAGGGGTCAGGAAAGGCCACCTCATGGCAGAACTGGGTCAACGGGAGTCGCTGGAAGGAGGTGAGACAAGAACGTTTAAAGCAGCCTTCCTCCATCTCCAGATATCTTGCGCTACAACTCCCAACGTTCCTGACCATTGACTATGCGGGCCGGGGCTGATGTGAGTTGAAGTCCAAAATGTCTGGAGGGCACCAGATTGGGGAAGGATGGTTCAAGGCATGAAGCCCATCTCTAGATCCCAGAGGGATTTCAGGGACACGGCTTAATTATTATTTTTGTTGTTAGTTGCATTTTTACTGCGCCTTTCCTCCAAGGTTCTTTCCCGCCTCCACCTCCCTGTTTTATCCTCCCAATAACCCTGCGGGGTAGGTTAGGGGGAGAGATAGTGACTGGCTTAATGGGGATTGGAACATGGTCCTAGGCAGGCACTCTAACCACTTCATCACGCGCACACACACTGGTTCTGATAATGGGTTTCTTGAAACCAAATATTGGCCTTGGCTTAGAGGTGATGACATGTCTACCACTACCTTGTTTTGAGTGCCCTGAGCACCATGGGACCCATAGGCTCTCCCTTCATTTAGGACCTCAGTCACAACTCCCTAGATGAAGCCATCTCAGTAGTTTTGGGGCCATGCACCTCCTGAAATTTTCAGTCCAGCAGCCCTCTTTGTACAGTACCTGCAGCAATGCAGCTGCTGCCATCCCATAGCTGTTTCCATGCCACTCCCTGTAACATGCTCTGCTTCTGCCAATGAGATTAGGGTGGATGGTGTGGTTATGCTTCACACTAGTGAAACCTGCCCTATTGAGAAATACAGGTAGTAGCCTATGTAGTCTGAATGTTCCCTCTTTATAAATTAACATTACATATATATGTGCAAATGACAGACAGGTTTGACAGGTCCTTACTCCCAAAGGGCTTACAATCACAAAACAGACACAGGGAAAACAACAGCGCAAAGGGCAGGAAATGGAGGCAAGGTTAGCAGGGGGGAAATATGCTATTATTTAAGTTACACACATATTTTGATTAATTAATTAATTTTATTTTATTTATTATATTTATACCCCACCTTTTTTCCTGCAAGGAACCCAAGGCGGCTTACATAATCCTCCTCCTCTCCATTTTACCCTCCAACCCCCGTGAGGTAGGTTAGGCTGAGAGTCAGTGACTGGCCCAAAGTCACCCAGTGAGTTTCATGGCCGAGCGGGGACTAGAACCTGGATCTCCCGAGTCCCAGTCCAACACTCTAACCACTACGCCACACTGGCTCTATATTGTATTAAATTACAATATAGTGTTGTGACTATTTGAGGTGACTTTTGAGGAGAGTTCATCAAACTCCTCCAAAACAACTTGTTTCTACTTTTCTCCCCTCATCCCTGGCTTTGCAAAACCTCCAGCTATTTTGCATTATTGTGGGTCTCAAGTATCCTCCCTTAATTTTATGCCATTTCTGTCATATTTTGGGCACATTTCTCTAGGTCAGTGTTCTCCAACCTTGGGCCCCCCAGATGTTTTTGGCCTACAACTCCCAGCAGGCCCCAGCCAGCTATGCTGGCTGGGGCATGCTGGGAGTTGTAGGCCAAAAACATCTGGGGACCCAAGGTTGGAGAACACTGCTCTAGGCACAATTGTCTGTGTGCAAGAAACAAAAGAACAAACAAAATGTCTTGTAGTGGGTACACAGAGGGTTTCTTTAACTAATCTAGTGGAAGAGACTCAAGTGCTAAAATCCACGGGTTAGGGGGCGCAAATTACTTGCCTTGCCCCGGGTGCTGACAACCCACGCTACGCCACTGCCAGGGTAAGACAGACCTTGGCATCAAACAAGGGTTTTTAACCACTCTAATTGACTTGTAACTTCAGATGGTTTCTAAAAAGACATTTAAAACCACAAATATTAAAGAGTGGCAGTTAACACTTGCCACCCCTAGACCCCAAACAGTCTTTCCTTTAGACCTCCAGACTGAGGGAGGGAGGGGGGGAAAGGAAGGGAGGGAGGAAGAAAAGGAAAGAACAAGAGGGAGGAAGAAAAGGAAAGAACAAGAGGGAGGGAGAGAAGGAAGGAAAAGAGGGAAGGAGGAAAATGAATGAAAAAGAGGGAGGGAGGAAAAGAAAGGGGGGAAGAAAAGAAAAGAACAAGAGGGAGGGAAAGAAGGAAGGGGGAAAAAAGAAAGGGAGGGAGGGAGGAAAGGAAAGGAAGAGAAGAAGGAAAGGAAAGAGCAAGAGGGAGGGAGAGAGGGGAGGGAGGGAAGGAAGGAAGGAAGGAAAAGAAAGGGAGGGAGGGAAGGAAAGAACAAGAGGGAAGGAAGGGAAAGAAAGAAGGAAGGAAAAGAAAGAGATGGAGGGCAGGAAAGAACAAGAGGGAAGGAGGGGAAAGAAGGAAGGAAGGAGGAAAAATTAATGAAAAAGAGGGAGGGAGGAAAAGAAAGGGGGGGAAGGAAAAGAACAAGAGGGAGGGAGAGAAGGAAGGAAGGAAGGAAAAGAAAAGAAAGGGAGGGAGGGAGGAAAAGAAAGGAAGAGAGGAAGGGAAGGAAAGAGCAAGGGGGAGGTATGTTTCTGGGCCTTCCACCACTTCCTTCTCTCCGTCATGCAACGCCATTCTTCTTTCTTCGCAGCACTTTCCGCTGCAGGCGTCCTAGAACCTTTAGTTCATGCCGAATGATCCTCATTGTTTTCTACTCTGCTACCACTCCGACTAGAAAGAAGAAGAACTAAGATCACCAACAACAATGAACCGAATGACTTGCTACACTCACTTGCTTAAACTTGCATGGCAGCATATAACTCTCTCTGCTGGTGAAAAATGTAATGGCTGCAGAATTGCTGATGAATGCTCAGCACCGCAGCAGTGATGGTGGAGTAGAGCCTAGATGTGGCACGATTCAGACTAGTGCAAGTGGTGGAACTTGCAACAAAAGGTTGCAGTATATTCTCACCCTGAACAGGACAGTCTATGCCTTCCTCCAAAATACATGAGACCAGCCTTCCCTGACCTGAAGCCCTCCAGATGTGTTGGACTACAACTCCCCGCATGCCCCAGCCATGCTGTTTGGGGGGCATGAACTTGGGGGAAGCCGTTTTAAGTTGTAAGGGGCTCAAGCAGGCCCTGCTCAAGCAGGGACTCAAAAAAAAAAAGAAAGAAAGAAAGAAAGAGGACAGTGACTTGCATAAAATGTGCATGTGCTAATTTATATGTATAGAGGCAAATTTAGGGACAATTGTGGTAATTGAAGTAGAAATACAGTTCATAGATTTCATAGATATGTAGAGTTGGAAGGAGCATACAAGTTTATATCGAGTCCAACCCCCTGCTCAATGCTGGAAACTAGAGGAGGGGTCTCCCATCAAAGTAATAACCAGGCCTGACCCTGCTTAGCTTTCCACGGTCAGACAAGCTGAGCCAGCGTAAGCCAGTTCATCTCACCATAGTGTGGAAAACTGTGGGTAGGTGACCTGTATGCTTGCCTGTTCAGTCTGATGTTCAGGTGCTAACAGTTGATGGGCAACAGTTCTTATGTTGTTGTTTTTATCTTTAAACCGGAGTTGGACTACACTGTTGTGATATGTATCACTTTTCCAGCTGCAGCACAACTGTTTACACATGGAAAATACAGTGTGGCTCTGTAAACAGGTCTGTAGTGTCTACACAGAATGTCTATTCTCGCATGGGAACTTGATCTCTGGGAAAGGAACTATGAGCTGGTCACATGGTTTGTATGTTCTGATGACGTGCTAACTTGTTCAGTCAGAAGCCATTTTAAGGAGAAGGATTTCTTCTTCCTTTCTGACTCTCTCTGTTCTTTTCCTTTGTTCCTGCAACAATGTAACGTCTTTGCTGAGGTGGAGTGAAGCTCAACTTACTCCACTGGACTAAATGCTTGCTATGCATTTATACTCTGCACATGGACTGTAACTAGGAAATGTATACTCTGTAGAACTTTACTTGCTAAGTAAATAAACAGGTAGAATTAGAACCTGTGTTGTTCCAGAGTGTTTCCTGACTCCATGGGTTAATCTGCAACGGGGAAGCTGGAAGCAAGTGTCATTACAAGGGCAGGCTAGGCTGGTGGCTGGATCTGACGCTACACGCGCCCAGGGGGGTGAGATCTGTTAAGGTCTGTGTGTGGAATTCCAGGCATCTGTTAGCACACAGATTGGATTATAAATCTCCCAACACTAACAGCTCCTTCATACACAGCCCTTCAAGAGGGCAATTTCAAATAGAGGGCAATTTCAAATAGAGGACTGTCCTTTGCAAAAGAGGACACATGGTCACCTTGCTTGACAAGGTGACACCCTGTGCAATGCAACTCCGATAAAATATCACTAGAAGTACTGACACCCCTTGTCCTGTGGAAGGAGAATGCTACACTCTCCTGAAACACACACACACACACACACACACGGTGTGAATTGACCACAAGATTCATTTGTTAGAATCATATTCATGCTCATTATTATTCCATTCATTGCCGTTATAAAATGACATCTATTCATGCTATTGTATATTTGGAGAGGAGCAGCATCATGTAAGCCACCTTGGGTTCCTTGCAAGAGGGGAAAAGGCAGGATATAAATGTAATAATAAAATAAATAAATAAACAAACAAAGAAATTCCCATTCGTTTTTGTTCCCCATTGCTTTCAAAAGAAGTCCACGGTGCTCTTGTGCTACATGTAACTGGTGTATTTTCCATCGAATTGCTGCAACGTTACCAGATCCTCTGCTACCCCTCTGAGGAATTATACCTGCCAAATTTCAGACAGATATGAAAATGCATCCCTGCCTTATAGGCTGTTAAATAGGCACACAGACAGACTCCTAGGAAGGAGACTGAAATAAATAGATGTTGGCGTGTTTTCTCTCCGATCTATCTCAGATCAGACCCTACTCATCTGCAGGGCCGGCGCTATCACTAGGCGAACTAGGCGGCTGCCTCGAGCACACGGCTAAAGGGGGCGCAGAAACGCTCCACGGCACCCCTATTAATTTCTGTGCAAAACAGCTGAATCTTATACCCAGGCTGTTTGGGCGGGAGTCTGGGACAAGCCGATTGGGGCACAGTCACCACCTCCTCCGCCCCACCCCTGGTCACTAGCTTGCGGCCAGCCCACTGGCAACCCGGGCTGGATCCGCTGCCGCGGGCTCCCCCACGCGTCCGGGCATTGGCTTCCTCTCTCCAGCTTCCCTGGGACGCATGCGCCGCCGAACACCAGGCGGCATGTCACAGAGGGAATCGCCTCCGACGCTGCTTCCCCCCACGTGGTGGCTCGCGCACCGCAAACGACCAGGCACCCGCCGCCGAGGGGAATGCGCCTCCCGTGCCTGTGCCTGTGCCATCTCCCCCTCTCACTTCTCTCTTTCGCTCCCTCCCTCCGTCCCTGGAGGTGGGTCTCCTCCGTGCCACCAGCAGCGGCTTCACCAATAAACCAGCCCCCTCGCCTACCAGAGCCTGTCTCTCTTCTCCCCCCCACCTCACCCCAAGCCAAGTTCTGCAGTGTGGGGAGGGGGAGGCAGGCGGGACGGACGTAGCCCTTCTTACTCGGGCTCTCCGCTGAGGCTCAGAAAGAAACGGAACAGCTTCACCGCCGGACCCGAAAAGAAAATAAATGGGGAAAGGAGGAGTGGGGATTTGTAAAGAGTGTTCTTGCATTTGGATCTGCGGGCTGGAGGGAGGGCTCAAGAGGGAAGGGAGGGGGCGCTAAATATCTGATCTTGCCTAGGGCACCAAACTTCCTTGCACCAGGCCCTGCTCATCTGGAGCCCAGGCCTGACCCCAAACCTGTTCCATTTGCCAAGAGCACTCCCAGAGATACCATCCCCTTTTAAAAGCTTACTGAAGTGGGAAATGGTGTCCCTGGACACTGCCCCATGTGCTCCCCACAATGTGCAAGGCATGGATGATGATGCTCAGAGTTCCGCAGCACCTTTCTACCTTTTCTTCTATTAATTGCATTACAATTTAATCGCCATCTACTCCTGAGGAAATGTAATCCAAGAGTTCCGGTACCCTTTTCTCCAGAAAAAAAGCACTGCCCCCCTCACAGATTCTATAGCCGTCTTCCCCAAGCTGGTGCCTGCCAGATGTTTTAGACTACAACTCCCAGCATTCCTGACCATTAGCCATGATGATTGGGTCTGATGGGTGTTGAAGTCCAAAACCTGTGGAGGGTACCAGGTTGGGGAGGGCGTTTCTATAGATTGGACATCAGCTATAGTCAGATTCATTCAACGTTGAGCATTCAAGCTATTTGTATCCAAGATAGATTGCGGTGGAATGACTCTCTCTCTCTCTCTCTCTCTCTCTCTCTCTCTTTTAAAATGTCTTTTTAAAAAAGACAAACAAATCACTCTGGGCAAATTGTTGAACAAGGCAACCATAAATGAGAAAGGAAGGTGAGGGTCACTAATTGGACACCGGAGTATCGTGCTTTTAATGACACTGTGTGCCGTGGACAAGTGAGGAATGATTTCAGACCTTCAAGAAGCTGGCAAGGACAAGGTTTGAATTCTGATGACACGTTTTTAATGTGAAACGTAGAAACAGCAACCAGAAAATATGAAACTAATAAGAATCTTGGTGTTGCTACTAGTGCATAAATAATATATCAGTTCCACATCCCTTGTACTGCATTACAGAAAATATTCCCCATGCTTTCTGGCTTTCTCCCACCCCAGGGAAAACCCGTGCGCAGCGAAGCCAGGTCCCTAACCAAAACACCAGTTGGAAGAGCTCCAGCAGTGCTCCGAACGGGGAACTGCGTGATGTCCGGGGTGTGTGTGGTCCTGCCCCCTGACGTCTTCTGGCCCACAGAGGGCTCAGGCGATGTCATCCAGCCCCCACCCCAAATCAGTGTGACACCCCTGCCATGAAAGCTCACACAGCCCATCAACTTAATATGGATTTATTTGTTTGATTCATATACTGTCTAACTGGCCAATTGTTGGCATTTAAGATGCCACAGGGTTTTCACACTGTGCCATATCTTGTCAGCTGATGAGCAGTGGGGCCGGCTGTGCGTCCAGTCTGGATTTCAGCCTGAGCTTTAAAGGAGCCCACCCATGACGCTGAACCTATTTTGTGGCTAGGGCACACAGCATGGATAGCTCCCTAAAAGTTCAGACTGAAACCCGGAGTGGATACACTACCCCACCAGCCTCCACTGCTGATTGGCATTCTAGTAATAGTGTTGGTATGTCTCCAGCAGTTTGGGGTCCTCCTTATAACATGTGACCTTCCTTCCTCTCTGAGGTTCCACTACAGGTGTCCGAAGTTGGACTGCCTGTAGTGGAGCTTCTTCCAGCCTATGCCTTATGGATTTGGCAGGGCAGAGGTCCAGGATTTAATTGGGCCCTTGGCAGGGTGCCCGAGGCTGGGCCCCACTTCGACATTTCACGGCCTGATTCCCCACCATCTCCCTTTTTAACCTTTAAAGAAGGTTTTCTTCTCTGCTGGTGATGGCTTCCAGGTGGCTTTCTTTCCATATGGCAGTAGTACAAGGACCTGAGGCAGGGACAAGCAGTAACATTCAAAGGAGCAGCTGCTCTGTATCTGTCCAGCAACCCTCTCAGCAATGCTCACCTCCTAGCACGGAGAGGATGAGCACCAGGTTGGATGTCCGGAGCGGCTGATTTTTTACTTTCCCCACAATGCTCTGAGCCCTGACATAGTGTTGCAGAGTGGTGGTAGATTGGGGTGGAGGAGCCCAGAGGCATTGTGGGGGAAGTAAGAGGGAAATGGCGCCAGCCCTCTGGCCCAGTTCTCTTCTACTCCGTGTCAGGCCACCCCTTTTTAAAGGATGCTGGCATCAGTCAGGTAGGCCTTTGGCATTAGCCCAAGGGTACCATGTCTTGATGATAGCTTATAGCAAGTGGTGACCCCCATTTGTCTTTTCCCTGCCAACTGATGTTAAGCACACCACAGAGAACAAGAAGAAAAACAGGCATGCAGTGATTTCCTTGTTCTGTTTGGCAATGAAAACCTGGGCCACCCTTCCCCAGCTTGGTACCCTTCAGATGTTTCAGACTACAACTCCCAGCATTCCTAACCATTGGCCATAGGAGTTGCAGTCGAAAACATCTCTAGGGCCATAAGTTTCCCACTCCTGCAGTAAATAATAAATATTATGAGTGCCAGTGTGGCATAGTGGTTAGAGTGTTGGACTAGGACTCAGGAGATCTGGGTTCTAGTCCCCATTTGGTCATGGAGCTCATGGGTGATTTGGGGCCAGTCACTGACTCTCAGCCTAACCTACCTCACCGGGTTGTTGTGAGCATAAAATGGAGAGGTGGAGGAGGATTATGTAAGCTGCCTTGGGTTTCTTGCAGGAAATAGGTGGGATAAATGAAAATGAATAAAATAAATGAATAAATAAATAAATAAATAAAATACATAAATACATTAGTATTGCATTAATTCTTAGACCATAGTAGCACATAATCTAAAAACCAGAAATTACATAAATTTACATGACAATATAATAAACACCAATTGGGTTTTAACATTAAAATTAGTAAAATTAAAACATATTCTTAAGAAATAACTAACAGTTGCATGCATCTATATGGACACAACACCATCTCCTACTACTGAGGTGGGTAACAATTAAGACTTGATCTACAGGCAATCAGCTAACCAATTATCTGGTAAGACTCTTGTTATAAAAACACACATAAAATATAATATAACAATCACAAGTTAAAATTTATAATTAATATTATTAAAGTTAAAACATGTTCCCAGAATAACAAACATTACTTGTAAAATACATGACATTTTAAAATTACAACACATTTTTCATATTTTGGAATCTCCCTAGCCATTTACAGCAATGGAGTCTAAGTATTTCTCCCTGTATTTTGCAGGTCTTACCACAAAAGAGGCAACCCTCAATAATTTATACTGATTGGTTCCTTGCATCAGAAACCCCAGTTCTCTTTGTATCCCAAAATTCCATCTTCTTTAAAAAGGGATTCAAGCAACAAACTCTAATGTCAGCATACAATTTACATTTGAGAATATAATGTGCCAGATCCTCCAAAACTGGTTTCCCACAAATGCACAATCTCTCTTGGACCGGTATACCATGAAATCTACCGAATTTCATCATACAGTCCATTTGTTCAAAGCACAGTTGAGTAAAAGCCTTTCGATGTTCCATTAAAATGGGGAATAAAAAATACATACCCTTCACATTGATGCTGATGTTTGGTGCCTGTCAACCGCCTAGCAATTCTAGAGGATGTAAGAGAGGCTATGTCAGACTGAACGTCAACATCCAGAACTCTTTGTTTGAATCTGTTTCTAATCAGATTTCCCCATGGATTTAAAAAAGCCTGTAAGCAGAAATCAAAATTTGACAGTAATTTTGAAAATTTCTGCAGCCATGCAGTATCTCGGTGGCTTACTCTCTGTTCCTCTAGAGCAGTGTTCTCCAACCTTGGGTCCCCAGATGTTTTTGGCCTACAACTCCCAGCACGCCCCGGCCAGCTATGCTGGCTGGGGCATGCTGAGAGTTATAGGCCAAAAACATCTGGGGACCCAAGGTTGGAGAACACTACTCTAGACACAACCTGGGTAATCTGACTTCCAACATCTGGTTCATTCTTTCCCAATAATTTGCCATCCTGGCATAAATTAAACCAGCAATCATTCCCATCCCCAGCTCCGCTCTAACTAAATAGGCCAAGCAGGGCCGGATTAACATAGGGGCGATTGGAGCGGCAGCTCCAGGCCCATAACAGAAAATAGGCCCACATATAGGGACGCAGCACGATTTGAGTTAGCTCTGATCGTATCATTCAGCATATATGATTTTTCAAGATTAGAAAGGTGTTCTAAGCACATCTGCATTACAGGCTTGAGGCAAGGCCTACAAGAACTGTTGTTCTCAAATTAGCATTTCGGTAGGTTTTGCATTTCAATCACTGTTACTACATTTCTTTGAAGCACATGGGGGGCTTGCTAGGGTCTGTAATTTCAGATTTAAAGGGACCTCTCTCTAGCCTCAGGCAAAAGATCTTTCTGATTCGCAGCTCAATTGTTCAAATGCTAGTTTAAAAAAAAAAAAAAAAAGAAAAAAGAAAAAAAGAACACACAATTATTCTTGTCAGCAAAGCTTGGCTTTTTTGTGGCTGCTTTTTCTTTTTTAATAAATAAATTTGGGGGAAATTGGAAGACCCTTACTGATGAGCTGCAGGAGTTTTTGAGTTTTGGCACTTTAATGGTAATTAAAATATTTAATTTGTTTTAATATAAAATTGCGTCTTCATTTTATTTATTTCCATAAAAAGGCCCACCAAAATCCTCAGCACCAGGCCCATAATGCTCTTAATCTGGCCCTGAGGCCAAGGACCACACGAAGAAAACGGTTTTGAACTATTTGTAAGATGCGTTTATCCCCAAATTTCTGCACTGAATATTAGCATTGAGATCTATGCATTTTTTTTCTTTTTACCAAAGACTATCATTATTGACAACTAATTCATTTTCTAAACAGTAAGAGCTGAACTGACTTAACAATCTTCTCAAGCCAAATTAGGGATGTTGAAAGTAAGGTCATATCATCCACATATAGTAATATGTTTACTGCTCTATTTGAGATCTTTGGCATGTGGTAATTCTGATCATGCAAGAATGCAACAATATCATTTATATAAAAATTAAAAAGAAATGGAGCTAAAATACACCCTTGCCGAATACCCTTGTATGTCAGGATTGCGTCTGTAAGAACTAGACTTGATCCTGTTGTAAACTTTATAAAGGTTTCTGAATGAAGGGCTTTCATTAAAAGCAAGAGTCTTAAATCTATATTTGTATTAAGCATTTTGGTCCAAATATGGCGTCTATTCAGGGCCGGTGCTACCATTAGGCCAACTAGGCGGCTGCCTAGGGCGCCGGGCTAAAGGAGGCGCCAGAAATGCCTTGGGGGAAAAAAAATACATCACGTATTTTACCAAGTTTGTTTTACCAATCATGTCCTGTGGCGGGGAAGGGAAGGCGAAAGAAGCGCACCCCTCCCTCTCTCGCCTCCAGCTCATTACCAGGAACAGCAGGCAGGCTCCTCCTCACAACCAGCATCAAAGAGGCAGAGAAGGCTACAGACTGGAGGAGGGGAGGCGGGCAGGGGCCAATGATGCACCTGCAAACACCTCCTTCGCCTTCCCTCTCAAGGATGCACCTGCAAACACCTCCTTCGCCTTCCCTCCCTCGCGTGAGCCTCAGGTTCCTCAGCTCAAGGTCCCCTGAAAGCAGTTATTTCCAGCAACCAGGGAGGGAGGGAAAGGTATTTTAAGCTAGCTGGGGCTCCAGTGTTTTAATTATTTACCATGCTGTTTCTGTGTTTTGGTTTTAAATGGTTTTAGGATGCAATCCTATGCGTGTTTGGAGGGGGGGGAATCCTACAACTCCCAGCATTCCCCAGCCAGCCATGCGCAATCCTATGCACATTGAGGTAGAAAAAAGCCCCACAACTCCCAGCGTTCCAACAGCCAGCCATGCTGGCTGGTGAATGCTGGGAGTTGCGGGGCTTTTTCTGCCTCAACGTGTTTAGGATTGTGCCCTGAGCTGTTGATTTTTTCTTTACTGTACTTTGAATATTGTTGTCTGCCTTGAGCACTAGGCTGGTAAAGGGAAAGACAGGATAATATACATTATTCTGATAAAGAAATATTGCAACAAAGTGATAGAGAGAGGAGGGGAAGTAGCAAGTTTCGTAAATCCCCTCCTAAATTTGAACCAGATGATCCACGGGCTCTCTCTTTGCTATGTTTCTACTACATGCATCCCCCCCCCTGCAACCCAGAAGGTGTACGAGTCAAACCGGTGTCTCTGCACCTCCACCCTGCGAGGTAGGACAGGCTGCAAGACGCCCTTTTGTCTCTATTCCTCACAGGTAGCGCCACCACACCTCTCTCACATCCTTTTTTCATATCCCTTGTGCTGCCTGCAGGAGGAGACAGGCTTTTACATATATATGGAGTAGGAGAAGGCCCTTGGGAGTTCCTGGCATAGCTGGGCTGATGTTGCCTCTTTGCTTTCCTCGTGAACACAAAGGAAAAGTCTCAAAGTCCACAAAGTTTTTCTATGGGGCTCGGCAGTTCCCAGGGAGGGAAATTTATTTCATAATGCGCATAGGGCTGGAGGGAGGGAGGGCTCAAGTGGGAAGGGGGGGCGCTAAATATCTGATCTTGCCTAGGGCACCAAATTGCCTTGCACCGGGCCTGCGTCTATTCATAGAATCAAAGGCTGCACTTAAGTCAATAAAGGCAGCAAATAATTGTCCACCTTTTGCTGAATACTTAGCTATGAGATGATGTAAAACAAAGCAATTATCCATGGTAGACCTTCCTCTCCTGAAGCCAGCTTGCTCTTCAACTAATATGGCATTATATCCTCCGCCCAGGCCACTAATTTCGACAGAAGAAACTTAGCATAAATTTTGGCTGAAATATCTATCAGGATAATTGGTCTATAGTTCCTTGGGTCCTGCCGGTTGCCTTTCTTAAATATCAGCACAATTATGCTAAGGTTTCAGCCTTTCAGTATATGCCCAGTATTGTTTATGTGAGTAAACAGACCTGCTAACAGTGAGGCCCACCAATCTAGGTTATCCTTAAATAATTCAGGTGGCAAAAAGTCCTCTCCTGGTGCCTTATTGTTTTTCAATGTCTGTATGAGTACTTTAGGCTCTGATGAGGATACAGGGGGCCATAAAGGCATAGAGTTATTTACCAACTCAGAAGTCAACCCACAGGTTCTTGTTGTCCCTTTCCACTTCTTCTTCTTCTTCTTCTTCTTCTTCTTCTTCTTCTTCTTCTTCTTCTTCTTCTTCTTCTTCTTCAAATACATTTGAATAGAATCTTTCCCATGTTATAGCCGATATGGGAATATCAAATGAAAATTTTTACTTCTCTAAGTCTTCCCGAAACTAGATGCCAGGAATACACTGAATTTGTCCTTGTTGCTGCCAATTCAAGGTCTGCCCAGAATTTTATCTGAAACTCTGTTCTCTTAATTGCAATTAATTTCTTATAATTATGCCTGAGGCGTAACATAGCATTTTGGGCCTCAGGGTGATATATCCTTTGCGCTCTTCGAATTTCTC
Source organism: Shinisaurus crocodilurus (assembly GCA_021292165.1). Classification (NCBI taxonomy): domain Eukaryota; kingdom Metazoa; phylum Chordata; class Lepidosauria; order Squamata; family Shinisauridae; genus Shinisaurus; species Shinisaurus crocodilurus. Next base: position 293,378,534 of record CM037876.1, read on the forward strand.
TTCTCAATTTCCTTCTCATTTCTCTGCATTCATTATCGAACCATAAGGTCTTCATGGGTTTTACATCCTTTGAACTTACATTGGTTGTTAAAAGAGGTTTCATAGAAAAGAATCATAGAAAAGTAGAGTTGGAAGGGGCCTATAAGGCCATCGAGTCCAACCCCCTTCAAATGATGCCTCATATTCAAATATGAATAAAATAAATGAATCAATAAATAAGTAATAGTAGGTGATTAAATAATAGTAAAGGGTGATTTTAAAAAAACACCCTACAGAGAAAATTAGGGCCGGCATTTGAAACGAAGCTTCAGGTGATAAAAGAGAGCTGTCACAAGCTGGATTGTTTTTTTTAAAAAAATAATTCATTTTAAGACAACCAAAATGTGTCAGGGAGAAACCTCAGATATGGAGGAAAGAAATGGCTATTGTTGTAAGAGCTACATCTACTAAAAGCCTTTAGTCATTATTAACTTCTAGAGATAAGGTGTGGGACACAGACTAGAGGCACGATTGCCATTTTATTTCCAGTGGGCACACTCACTGTTCTCCTCACGATAATTTTTTATTTTATTTTATCAAGGCTCTCGAAGATAAAAACGTCTGAGAGTTGAGATAAAAAAAAAACAGTTATTGCGAGATGCAGCTAGTTGTGCCCACTGGAAATGAAAATGGTTTACGGAGACGGAATGCCAAAACCCTGGAGAAATGGCGTAATAAGACAACAGACAGGTTAAGTTGTCATTTCCCTGGCATCCTGGAAACAAATAATGTAATGGAGTCATCTTGCTTCATACCGCCATTGGAGACAGACAGCCCAATTCTTTGGTAAAGTGGCTGCAGCTGCTGCAGGTAGTATCCTGTGCTCACTCAGGGATGTGCGAATCAACAAAGCCGGAGCTTGTCATAGTTCTCTGAATTCTGAAAAGCTCGGAAATGTACAGACTTTGACCATAGATTGTATCCGTGTTTGGTCTGGATGGAAGGTGTGAACTGGGTAAATCATGATCAAAAACCGAACTGAAACAAATTCTTCATATATCCCTACTCAGGGTCAAACAAGCCTTGACATTTGTCATAGCATTTGGCATTCCATAGCTGCTTTTTCTTGGTTGGGACAATGGCATACTTAAACTATTTGACGCCCCCCCCCCCAGTCATCCTGATCAGACTCACCTCCCCCATACCTGCTATCTGCAATGGGAGGAAGCCATTGGCACCGAGGGGAGCTTTCCTCCCATTATAAGGGGAGCAATTCCAGTTGGGACCATGGCCAGGGCAAAGGGTTGAAGCTTCCCCCACCCTGCCCCCCCACTAACAACATGGTCGGTCCTGATTTATCTTGAGCTATTTCTTTAAGAAAAAGCAGCTACGCAATACCAAACTACATGACAAATGTAATGTCTACTTTGGCACTCCACGTTTTATTTTAGTTTATTTAGTATCAGTGATAATGCTCTAAGGAAGGGGGCGAGCGACCATTTGGGGTTGGGGTCTGTGTATTCCCTGGGGGGGGGGCTCATGCCAACAGTGGGTGGAAATGACCAAAAGTGGGCAGGGGCAAAGTTGGGTGGGGTCACCCCCTTTCTCACTCTCTCTTTCTGCCATCCCCTCTCTCTGTCACCATCTTTTCTGTGTCCCTATTTCTACCACCCTTCTCTCTCTCTCTCTCTCTCTCTCTCTCTCTCTCTCTTCTCTCCTCTCCTCTCCTCTCCTCTCTCTCATTAAGTTTCTCTTCCTCCCCACCTTTGCAGGCTGTTGAGGGAAGGGAAATCGCTGATCAAGGTTGCCTCTCTCTCCCATTTGGTTTTAAGCACAAGAGCTGTTCTTCTAATGAATTGAACAGGCCTTTATTATGCTACACTGCAAGCAAGTGAGACTGGCTTTAGGTTACAAATTGAGTGTTTTACAAAAATCAATAACAAAAGAAACAAGCTGTGTTAGCTTTCCATAGAATCAGTTCATTAATGTAATATGACCCAGCTGAAAGTTGATTTCAGACTAATTAGAATTAACTAACACCCTCCCCTTCCCAGTAACCGAAATCCCAAAAATCAAAGCCCTCAAGGTGGTTCCCTATTTCTCAGAGACAGCTGCTTAGAACGTCTCACTCCTCCTCATTGGTCCTTCCTCCTCAATTGACATCTCACTCTTAGATCTATCACTCCCATGTCCCGTTCCTGCTCCTCTTCAGAAAGGGTCTGGTGGCTTCCCATGGTGTCAGGAGCAGCTTGACTCTCTCCTCCCTCCTTCCTTATCTCTATTCCTTCTGTCCTTGGCTCTTCAGTCTCCACTACCCCCTCCCCTTCTTCATCTGAACCAGAATCTATTCCCATATCCTTTTGAGGCTCCTCTGCAGAAAGCTAAGCAGGGTCAGGCCTGGTTATTACTTGGATAGGAGACCCCTCCTCTAGTTGCCTGCATTGAGCAAGGGGTTGGACTTGATGGCCTTGTAGGCCTCTTCCAACTCTATGATCCTATGAATCTAATAACAAGTGGGCCCAGTTGCTCTTGTAAGAAGACTGAACTGATTACTTGCAGAGGGCATTACTTCCATAACACCATCCATTTTGGTCCCTTGCCAGTATTTGAACTAATAGCTTGCAGAGGGCTTCCCCCACTCTTTCCATCACTTCATCTGTGTCAAGGTTCCACCTGTACCAGGACACCTTGATCAGCTCCTTAAAGATATCTGCCTCTTTAAGAGCCCCTCCTGCATCAGGATGCCAATGTTCTGCCTTTTACCTTCTCTTCCCAGTAACATGGGATGAGGCCTTAGGTGCGGTGCAAAAGACACTCCAACAACTGAATTTTAACAATAACTGTTTACTTTAGTAAATATTGGTAAAGTAGATTCACATTAACATAGGGAAATTACACAAATAGAGCTGTAAGATTACAAAAAGCAAGTATAGTGGAATTAAAAAGAAAATTAACACAAGGTTCTCTAACCTAGCTACACTGTCACCTGTAGGCTTAGTAGAGATTCCTTCCCCAGCCTGGCTGTTCTCAGTTCTTTAGTGATATTCAGTCAGTCTCTCACACTCACACAGCTTCTCCACACCTCTTTATATACACTCACCTAGAACTAAAAGGTTACAATCTGTTCCTGACCCCCAGCTGAGCAGAAGCACAGGAGAGAGGCTCCAGCTGTTTTGGGGGCTGTGATAGGCAAGGAGGCTCCCAGAGATCTACAATATCCTTTTTTAAAGTGTGATGACCAGAACTGTACACAGTATTTCAGGCAGTTCTGGTCTGTACACAGACCAGAACTGTACATGGCATCTGTCAGTTTACTCAGTAGGAAGAGAAGAGTGAAAAAAGTTTCACTACTTTAACTGGGTTCCTTGCAGGAAAAAAGGTGGGTAATAATAATAATAATAGTAGTAGTAGTAGTAGTAGTAGTAGTAGTAATAGGAATTATTATTATTATTATTATTATTATTATTATTATTATTATTATTATTATCATCATCATCATCACCACCATCATCATCATCATCATCATCATCATCATCATCTGTTGGGGTGTTAAAGGTACAGAAGCAGATCCAGTAAACAAAGGAGCAACCTTAATTCACACCTGAACTGACAGTGTTGTGCTGGAACTTTTCTCTAATTATTTCTGTTTGTTATCTACTTTTATGTCCTCTGGCTGTGCTTTGGAAAGGGTTTTTTTTAATTCAGTGAATGGTCCTCTCCCTTCTTCTAGCAGTTTAAAATGTCAAGTCAGATGCAGATTTGATTATGACCCCCCCAAACAACAAAAAAAGAACCTTGTCTTTTACTTCTGTTTCCCCCCTAGCCAAAATTAATCATGTCTGTGTTACATAATACTTACCGTTACCGGTAGCTATCAATCTAACCTTGGGTCCCCAGATGTTGCTGGGCTACAGCTCCCAGAATCCCTTGCCATTAGCCATGCTAGCTGGGTATGCTGGGAGCTGTAGGCCAGCAACATCTGGGGACCCAAGGTTGGAGAGCCCTGATCTAAATTATCGGAAGCCCCTCCAAGAGTGACTGGGTAACCTCAATCAATTATGCATACTTGTTTGTCTCTCCACTTTGCTTTGTGTCTCACAGATCGATACAGCCTCTCAGCTGCATCCAAGTTTAAAACTGCTGTGTATGCACTAGAACAGTACATCTAGTTACCTTTATATCTCGTTCCACTAATGTCTGCAGCTGGGCCTGAGCAGGAACAATTAGTTTTATGTCATGTCATATAAAATTCTTCAGGCGGCATTCTACTATTTTTTTGGTTTTGGTTTTAATCAGATTTTCCTAGAATGTTATTTGTTTGAATCTTTCCTGCTTTGCAGCCATCCGCTGCTGTCAGTACAGTGTTTAAAGGCAAGTGATTTTCTATTGCCAGCCTCAAGCTGATGTTGCTCTTGACCTGTCTGTAGAAGGGGACACCTTGCTTGTACCTGTGGGTGCAATTGGCTGGGCTGCCTTTGTAATTTTGGAGACCTGGACTCAGGTCTGGCTCCGGATTTGAGGAAGGACCCTCAGCAAAATGTCATGTGATGGGCCCTGTCCAATGTCAGTGGACAGGGCCCATCAGGTTTACCTGACAGCAGTAGCATTCCAATGGAGCTGCCATTTTAACTGACCACCATGCCCCAGGCAGTGATGCTACTCCAGGGGCACTGTGGGAATTTAAAATGGCAGCTCCCAGACCCAGCCCCACAGCACAAACACTGGTCTAATGGAGGCCCAGAAGGCGGCATCAGCAGTGGGACCTGGTAGGGTCCTGGAGCCCTGGCAGCTGTACAAGGATGCCCCCTGCTGAGGCTGGGCCTGCCCTTGGTGACAATGAATAGGCAATATCCCTGGCTCTCCAACTAGCTGGGACACTGTTTACCTTCTCTGTCACAGATGCTATCCTGCCCCTGTGGACTGACATCAGTTACCTCATGCCACTGTCAGGGCCATTCCTACCATTAGGCAAAGTGAAGTGGCTGCCCCAGGCTCATACAGCCCTCATACAAATCCATGGTGTGACCTCACTTAGAATACTATGTGCAGTTCTGGTCAGCCAAACCTAAAATAGGATATTGTAGAGTTGGAAAAGGTGCAGAAAAGGGCAACTAAAATGATCAAGGGCTGGAGTACCTCTCCTACGGGGAAAGGTTATAGCTTAGCTTAGAAAAAGGGAGAGTAAGGGGAGACATGTCATAGAGGTGTACAGAATTATGCACGGTGTGAAGAAAGTGTATAGGTAACATTTTTCTCCCACTCTCATAATATTAGAACCCAATGGGGTCATCCCATGAAGCTGATTGGTGCGAGATTCGGGACACATAAAAGGAAGCACTTCTTCACGCAGCACATAGTTAAACTATGGAATTCACTTCCACAAGATGTAGTGATGGCCACCAATTTGGAGGGCTTTAAAAGGGAATTGAACAAATTTATGGAGGAGGAGGCTATCGATGGCTACTGGTCCTGATGGCTATATGCTACCTCCAATATCATAGGCAGTATGCCTATGTACACCAGTTGCTGGGGAACATGAGCGGGAAGGTGCTGTTGCACTCATATCCTGCTTGTGGGTTTCCAGCAGGCAGCTGGTTGTCCACTGTGTGTGAACAGAATGCTGGACTAGATGGACCCTTGGTCTGATCCAGCACGGCTCTTCTTCTGTTCTTATGATTTGGCGCATTATGGAAGGGGCAGCACATTGTTTGTTATTTAATGTATTATTCTTGTATTTTTCCCATGAGGGAGCAGAATGGGTGCTTGTGGGATTTTCTGCCTCAAGATAACAAAATATCACAACCAGCCTTGGGTACTATGCAGCTTGACGTGGGTGGGTGGGTGCTGTTTGTTGCTCCACCTCAGACAGCAAAATGTCTGTGGCCACTGAAGTGGAAGAATTTGGGCAACATCCAGGTCAGAGAGGAAGCGGGGTGGCTGGCTTATCACCCTAAAATGGGGTGGGTGGGGGAGCCAGTCCCACTAGCCACTGCAGCCAGATATCAGCCCAGCAACAGCTGTGAATCTGTTCCTTTAGGGGTGACATGGGCACCTTAAGGATATTGAAGAGGTCCAGCTCCATTAGCATGGTCCCTGTTAAGCAGAATTTATAGTCTGAACTGAATGCCTTGATATATATATATATTTTAAATATATATCCGTTTTTCTTTCCCATTTTGCTTTTACGACCCCCGCAATGTACTGTGAATTGTACCAAGTCTAAGTGTGATGGATGTATATCCAAGAACTGGCAAGCAACGCAGAACACATAAACCAGGCTTGTCTTAAAATACTCCTGGAAACAAACTCAGAACAAGCAGGGGGACTGTGACTCTGCCATTTAGGTGACAGATTTTGCATTCTGCTTAATTGCAAACCTCCAACTGCAGATTAAGTGTGTGTGTGTGTGTGTGTCCAAATGTTCAGCCCCCTTGTTCATATTTTCAAGCCAAAGGGAAAATGCCTTGTAGTAAGGATACCATGCTGCATTGCACTAGCACCTGCTTTGGAGCAATTCTTTTAAATGGAGGAGCAGGTTAGGCTGTCTCGCCACCTACGGATCATATAGCTCTGGGGTCTCTGACATGGTGCCCGTGGGCACCAATGTATCCGTGGAGACCTCTCTCGGTGCCCATGAGGCTCCCTGCCCCTGCCCCTCCTGATTTTAATTTTATTCCTTAAGATTTTTTGTTAATTTTTATTTTTTTAGCTGGGACTTGGCTGGTATGCTGCAAAAAGCAAAGTGGTGCCCTGTTTATGTGGGTTCAAAACAACTGGCTTTGAGAGCCCACCTCTGCCTTGTAATTAGGCTCTTGGGCAAGTTACTTTTCTTTTATTCTCACCAGTTTGCCTCCTAGGGAAGGAGTGTTTTGTGACCAGCCGTGCCCACCATGGCAGCCATTTGATGAATGCACAAGCCCCTCCAATGCTAGCAGCCATTTTGTGAGAGCGCCCATGACACACTCTCCAAATTCCAGATGCGCCCACTGACCCAAAACGTTTGAGGACCCCTGCAGTAGCTTTTATCATGATGCTACTGCACTGCATAGTGGTGATGCAACACACCTAGTTTTTCCCTACCCTGCCAGTGGAACAGTGCCAGCAGGACATCTATGCTAACAGAGCTTTTAGCCAGTGTACCAGGGGACCTCCAGTGATGCAAGTGTCATCCTAGCAGTAGACCTCCCTCTCCACCAGTGGAGTGGCACTTAAGAACAGAAGAGGAGACAAATGGTCAATATCATCCAGTATTCTGTTCACACAACAGCCAACCAGCTGCCCACGGGAAAGCTCATTGCTTCCTAAGGCCCTTCACCCAGCCTCCTGAGAAGGACTGCAGCCAAATTCAGGTACCAAGTCTTGCATAATATTCAGCGGAGGCTGGTGACTCTTATTCCAGTGGGGCTCCTAATCCATTGCAGGATATGTTCTGAGCTCTAAAGGAGCTATCCACGGTGCTGGACTCCATCCCCAAAATAGGTTCACCTTCACCACCATGGAACACCATGGATAGCTCCTATAAAGCTCCAAATAAAAGCTGCAATGAATTAGGAGCCCCACTGAAGTAGGAGTCACCAGACTCCACTGATAATATTTACAAAGGAACCATTGGTCTGAATGCCAAAGTTCCAGGTTAATCCTCTTCTATACCCAATTAATAGCATCTCAGTTAGCAGAGCTAGGAACAGGGATGTGCAAAGCAACAAAATTCAAGCAAGCCAAAGTTCTCCGAGTTTCATCTCGTTCCAGCTCAAGTCCATATCAGATTGCGCGCCTTGTCTTTTTTTCTTTTTGTATGAAAATCCAGGCATATTTTCCTGTGTATTTTTCCAAATGTTCGCATCGACTGTGTGCATCTTTGAAATGTGCACATTCTTCTCCCATTGATTAAGGAGTACGTGTGCACATTTTTCAAAAGTACACTTTTTTCATGCACATGTTTCAAATGTACGTATGGTGTCAAACACTTTTGGGGGGGGCGGGTGGGTCTGTGAATCACATCAGAAGCTCAGAAATGCATGGACTTCAACTGCAGATTGTGTCCGACAGTCTGAGTTTGTGTTCGGTCTGAAAGGTGCAAACAGGGTAAATCCTGTTAAAAAATGAACTGAAATGAATTTCTCATAAATCCCTAGCTAGGAAAGAATCCTGCCTTGCTGAGCTCTTGCCTGCTAGAGTAGACTGCATTGGGGTAGGTGGTCCAAGTCTAGTGATGAAGGAGAAATTAGTCTAATTTCTCACTTTCGAAGCACTATGTCAGCCTTTCCCAACCTGCTGCTTTTCAGATGTTTTTGACTTCAACTCCCATCTGCCCCAATCAGCATGGCCAGCGGTCCAGAATCCTGGGAGTTGTAGTCCAAAATATCTGAAGAGCACCGGGTGGGGCAAAGCTGTGCTGTGTAAACTCAGTTATCCTTTGAAATTCATGCTTCTTTGCGATTGTATTAGGAAAATGGCCAGCAAAAATGTGTACGCTAGGGAAAAAGATGTAGAAAAATGCATGTACTAGGAGAAACGTGAATAAAAGTGCTCATGAGTTTTCATGCAAACTTAAAAAAATAATAATACACAGAAACCAAATTTAAGACTGGAAAATGAGAAATGGAGAGAAACTGAAATCGATAGATTTGTCTATCCCATACAAGGCAGCTTCATGTGTTATTTAAAGCACAATCCTATGCATGTTTAGACAGAAAAAGTCCTAGAACTCCCAGCATTCCCCAGCCAGCCATGCTGGCTGGGGAATGCTGGGAGTTCTAGGACTTTTTTCTGCCTAAACATGCATAGGGTTGCACCCTTAATGGTTATATTGTGGCAAGTGGAAATGGCTGCTGAGGGAGAAGAGGCATAATCTTCTAGGAAGTCAGAGTGCACCAGTGACAGCTTATCTTCCCTCGCTGTCGCTGACTGGTGTTGAATTACTCAATCAGTGGTACCATCAGAGGAGGACTTTGGGGCAGGTGTCAAGGGCCCCACTTGGAGAATAAGCAGAAAGACCCCCAAATACAGCAGGGCTGGCTTTTGAAGGAAACCAAGTAAAGCACATTGCCATCTAAAGTGGGTGGGGGTGTTAGCACATTAAATCCAGTGTCTAAAGATTCATAGATCATAGAGTTGGAAGGGGCCTACACAAGGCCATCAAGTCCAACCCCCTGCTCAATGCAGGAAACTAGAGGAGGGGTCTCCCATCCAAGTAATAACCAGGCCTGACCCTGCTTAGCTTTCCACGCTCAGACAAGCTGAGCCAGCGTGAGCCACACCTAAGTGCACTACTGTACTCAGTCTTAAGAAACACTGATGATGCCTACTTTGTTATTCTCATAGGGAGCCATTTGGACAGCTGGTCCTTGGGATGTTGGGGGATGTTGTTCGGGCTGCATTTTTAACCAAACAAAGCTAATCCGCACTTCCTGGGCAAATATGCATACTGGAACACAGTTATCCTTTGGCCTGTGCACTTCTCCAAATTTTGCAATGAAGTTCTTGGCTCAACAAATGCATACAAAAATGCATATTTTGGAGGAAATGCATACAAGACTGTATTTTTAGGGGGAAACATGTACACTTGAAAAGCAAAATTTCGTGCTTTAAAAGAATGGCAGTAAACAGAATGGAATAGACACTAGACTTGTGACTCAATAAACTGATGTGGACCAAAAATAGATTGATCTGTTCATGCCTAGTAGATCCTGAAAGCACAATTTGTATTTTTGTAGAACTGAAATACTTTAGATGCCAGCCAGGGCTTTGTGCTTACTGCTTGTGCGACCCAAAGAATGGTGTTGCTCCTGTCGGATGAATGAGCTCCAATAAAAGGATGTGCTATTAATTGCTTCGGGCGACAATGATTAATTTTTATTATTACACGTTGTAATAATATTGTTGCAATACATGTTGAAAATGGCAGAGTTTGAAGTTTAAGGAGTGTGAATAAAATTCCCCAAGGGTTACTAGCAAAATAGCCTCAGGTGTAGAGGAGACAAAAGAGCCGCTGAGCTCAGCCCCTGTCGTAAGGCAAGGCAATCGACACATCCACCACTTTGCAGATCACTCTATCCCAGTGCTCTCCAACCTTGGGTCCCCAGATGTTTTTGGCCTACAGCTCCCAGCATGCCCCAGCCAGCTATGCTGGCTGGGGCATGCTGGGAGCTGTAGGCCAAAAACATCTGGGGACCCAAGGTTGGAGAGCACTGCTCTATCCATATCAAACCTCAGGGTTCTGCAAGTACAGAAGAGTGTTAAAAGCCCCGGTTGACAAAGGAGCCAAAGTAAACTGCAAGGAGAATTTGGATCTTCCTTTACCTTTATGGGCTTTGAAGGAAATGGTGGGGATGGGGAAAGTTTTTGGTAGGCCTAGCCACATTTCCCAAGGTGGTGTTCTGGGTCTTCATCTACACATCCCTCAGTTTCCATCTGAGCTTAAAAACCATAGTTCTGGATGGACAAACCTGTCAGTTTCACTTAGGGATGTGTGTGGAGCTCTATTGGCGGTGTGTGTGTGGAAGTCTGGCAAACTCGCCGGGCTCGACCCCCTGAGCTCCGCTCGCCTTACCTGCTTCCCCAGCTTGACTCGTGTTCTTACGAGCTGAGCCAGGGAGGCGACTTCCGGGTTCCTGGCGCTCCGTTGTTTACGTAGAAAATGCCAATGGTGTAAGATACATTAAAAATGACTGCAACTTGCACAAGTTATGCAAAGCAGGGCCACTTTTGACATATCTTACACCATTTTCTGCGTAAACAACGGAGCGCCGGGGACCTGGAAGTTCAGCGAGCGCCTCGGCTGGTGCTCGCTTTCAGCCCGGCTTGGCAGGCGCGATGGCAGTGCTCGCTGAGTGCGTTGCGTCGGGTGGTGGGTGGGTCGCCCTCCCATAGTTTCACTTTCTCCCACATTCATTTTTTTTTTAATCGCAAGATCTTTTTGTCCCAAAAAGGGAGAATTTTGCAAAATTTGGAAAATTGTCAAAGCCAAACTGAAACGGAATTCTCACCCATCCTGAAGTAAAAGATCTAGCTAGTGATTTTTTTCAGACAATATGTGAAATTCTCATATTTAGTGACCATCTGTTCCCATAAGTGCTTTCATGCCAGTTAAGATTGACATTTCAGATTCTGCTGGTGGTTCTGCCCCTGCATGACATCAGGTACTTCATACCCTATTCATTCATTCATTATATTTATATCCTGCCTTTTTTCCTGCAAGCGACCCAAGGTGGCCTACATATTCCTCCTCCTCCTCCTCTCCATTTTATCCCCACAACAACCCTGTGAGGTAAGCCAGGCTGAGAGTCAGTGACAGACACAAAGTTACCTAGTGAACTTCATGGCTGAGAGGGGACTAGAACCCAGATCTCCCGAGTCCCAGTCCAACACTCTAACCACTATGCCACATGACAGAGTATTTACCATAGTGACACCAATACTGTGGCATACTCTCCCCATGAAGATCCGTCGTCAGGCCCCCTTTCCTTTTAGCTTTCGGATGCATGCTTGTTTGTTTCAGCATGCCTTTGGACTGTGAGTTTTCTGTTGTTATGCTGTGCTTGGTTTTTGACCTGCTGTTTTGGATTTTGTTTAATTTCCTGCTGTTTCCAACTGCTTTGTTTTATGATGACTGTGCATGTATATTGGGTAAAATCCATCATAAGTCCTACTTAGAGTAGACCCATTGAATTGAAATGAGTCATCATGACTAACTTAAGTGCTATTCATTTCATTGAATAGCACTTAAGTAGGACTGATGTTGGATGTTACCCATTGTTGCACACATGCTCCACTTCTCTGAGCAAGGAATTTCAGAGGCATAGTGCTTCTCTGGGTTTCGTTCCCTTTGGAAGGAGGTCACTGAAGGCTTACTGGTGTTTTATAATATCTGCATTCATCTACAGTTATACTGGATGAGTGGAGGTGGAGGTCACAGCTTCAACACTCCTGCAGACAGCCAAAATCCATTGCTCCTACCTCAGTGGATCAGTTCAGGACCCACACCCTTACTTGTGAGTAAAAAGTGTTGGATCCAGCAGTTGCGAGAATGGAAGTCCACTCATGCAATGCAACGTCTGCTGGTGTAACAGGTCTCCTCTGTCCTCTCCTCCCCCTGAAGCCCCCCCCCCCCGTGTGTAGCCAAAATCTGTTCCACATGGTCCCCCAATTCTCTGGAGCAGATTTGCGGGGCACACAGGGACTGAAGTGGGGAGAAGAAATCCATTCCACTAGTGCTTTTTGTTCCCCTAGACCAGTGTTGGGTCCAACCCAAACAGAGAACCAGACGCATGCTACATATTTAACTTATGGTGTGAGCCAAAGTGTATGGGTTTTTTGCACCCAACTCCAATTGGTTGATCTTGGGGTTCTAATAAAAACAAAGCCTATCCTGCAAGCCTGAAAGCTGCCCGCCCCGATCTAACCTATGCACAATTTCTGCATAGGAAAAAAATTAGGAAGAGTGTAGATGATAAGGTGGGGCCTAAAGCTGCCACAAGAGACTGGTGTTGTTTTGGTCTTCTTCCTCTTCCTCTTCTTCTCCTCCTCCTCCTAGTTTATTATTATTAATTTCATTTCTATACTGCCCAATAGATGAAGCTCTATTTTAAAACAATTTTTTTAGGAATGTTGTGTGGTTCTTTATCATGAAAATCAGCCAGGGTAAATCTTGGAGTACAGAGCATGCATTTTTGGATCATCTCAGTTCTAGCCCACAGGGAAATCATGTAATAAGCCAGTGTGACTAGCTGCAGTGCATTGTTTTAATCATCAAGGGAGTTACAAGGTGCCATTCCCTCAAAGTTCAAACTCTCAACACACGCTGGGGGAGTAAAGACATGAATTTCAGTTTTGCAGTCTTCTCGCCTCGAGATTCCTCTGGTTATTGCCTGAAGCTGACAATATTGAGCTGAATGATTGTGTGTGTGGTGTTTTTTTTTTGTTGTTGTTGTTGAAAGAAAGGAATAGCAACAGGAGGTCTCGCTTCTGTTCTTGTTCTCAACGAACCAAAAGGGGAAAGTAGGATGACATTTTATTTCAAACATCCATACCCCACCTTTTCGCCAAGGAACTGAAGGCAGCTGTCACATTTTAACTACACAAATGGTAGGTTTGGTTGAGAGCTTAATTAACAGCACTCATTTGGGAGGGGTTGGAGCTCACTGGCACAGCACATGCTTTACATGCTAGGGATGTATGGATTTTGTTCAATCTGCTCCATCTGTGTTTCATTCCATGATCTGCTCATTGATGGAACTGGATTTTTTTTTTAACCAGAATTTTGTTTTACTTATGCTAATTTGCATTAGGGTAAGTGTGCATTAGCACTAATGCATGCACTAATCTGCATTAGTTTATGTGCATTTGCGCATTTGTGCTAATGCAGACTGTTGCAATGCCCCCCCCCCCAAAAAAAAGACCAGTCCACAGGTCCATGGAATGTGTGTGACTCAGAAAAAGCCGGTTCACTGTGGAATCCACAGGTTGGAATCATAGAAATCCAGAGAGCCATGCCATTAGGTTGTTGGTGTATAGTATCAGCAACATGCTATGATCTTTTGTGTATAGTACAGATGGTCTGCTATCTGGCCTTGCTAGGCAGGGTGTGTCCTGTCTAGGTTTCGCTGTGTTTACCTTAGCTATTCTTGGTAGTTCTCAAGAAGTGTGTGGACCAGTTTGTCATGTGATCTATTGCTGGTGGTGACGTGTGTGTGCTGGTCAGGCAGCAGCCATGTTATAGATACTTTTCATCTCAGTCTGGAGGACTACTTCTCTCTACTGGGACTTACTTATCCTTTCTGGATGTATATAGCACTGGGCTTTTGCTTGCTATGCTTTTGTACTCTGCACATGGACTGTGTATATGGAATGCATACTCTGTAGTGATTACTTTGAATAAGTAAATAAACAGGTATAATAGACCTGCTTGTGTCTACAGAGTGGTTCCTGGGTCCTGGATTAATCTGCAACTGGATGAGCTGAACACTGCTGCGTGGTTTGGAGAAAATCTCTGCTGCTGTGTGTGGAAAGCCAGCGTGCTGCAACTGTATGCAAGCTAGCACACAGATCACTATTTTTCTTTCAACACCAACAGGCTTTTTGGAGCAGCCAGCCCATGCTTCGCTCTGTGGGGTCCTCCCACAGTGAGGAATTCTGGGTGAGGTGCTGCCACAGCACAGGCAATCTCCAGGGCCACTTCCCCACCAATGCCTTGCTCTGAGAAAGGACCCCTCAGAGTGACGTATTGAGGGGGAGGTGGGTAGCAGTGAGGAGGAGGGTGGTGGCGGCTCCCATTGCTGTCATCAGAGGGGGGGGAGAGGGAGATGGCAGCCCCCTCTCTCCCATGCTTTTAGCTTTGGTCCTAAGAGATTCTGTCTATTAGATGGTGGCATTATGTGGCAACTCTTCATGAAACTCAAAGGACTTACTTGAATCAATACCTTGAAGGTATTCCCAAGCTTGAAAATAAAGCCTTCCTACAGACTGCTGATCCTTAGTTACCATAATATATGTTGGAATATACGACGAGAAGATGCCAACTCTGAAGGGAGGGTTTTAAGTTGACTGCCCTTTAAAGGCTTAAGGCAGACTGTGTATAGTCTGGTTGAAGGGCAGGGTTCAGTGAACTGAACCACTTGATTGAATCAGGGGAGGGAATGCTTGATGTTGCTTAGCAACAGGTTTGAATTCCATTCTAACACTCCTCTAACAGTTAGATCAGTCTAGAGTTAACTGCCTTAACTGATGCTTGCTAGGGTGTAGTAATGAAGAGAGACTGACCTGTGTGTTTTCCTTACCTCAAAGAATTGAATGAGTAATGAGTTTTAATTCCTGAGTAACCCTATGTTACCAGTATTTATCTTTTTAAAGCATCTACTTACAAACAAGTCCTGTGTGTGTGTGTTTGCCTGAGAGAACTCCGGGGCTGCTTTTGTGCTCTGCCATCAATATAACTACTACTTTTGTTTGTGATCCACAGTGCTCTGATTCTGAATGTATCAATTAAATAACACTGAAGAGCTAATTAGTGCTGATAAACTGGCATGTCCATAGAGCTCACTGGGCCTGTTAGCTATCAGCATTGACTGATAACACCTGATCAACACTTCTGGAACCAGAGTCCTATGAGACAAAAACACCCCGAATCAAACATCAGAGATCTCAGCCCCTGGAGCATGTAACTTCACAATTTAGCTGCCTGTTGAACTTTAAAAAATTTAAAATCACAGTCTCTTCCATTTTGGGCTAGTTTTTAGATAGATAGATAGATAGATAGATATATAATTCCCATGAGGGCAAAGAACACCACTATTTTCTCCACCAGATTCAACTAAAGTCAAAAGAATGTCTTCATATAAATAATAATGCCTTTATACAAATCTGTGGTGCGACCATAGTTGGAATACTGTGTAGAGTTCTCTCCGCTGCACCTCAACAAAAAAAAAAAAAAAGAAAAAAAAAGATAATCTAGAGCGGTAAAATGTGCAGGAAATGATGAAAAGGCAAGTGCCCTATAAGGAAAGGCTATGATGTCATCATGATGGTGCTATAATTTAAATGAGTTTAAAATGCAAAACTGCATATGCGCAGAATTGCGTTTTTTCTAAACTCAGCATTGCAAACAGTTGTGCTATTGACTGGGTTCACACAGCACGCTAAGCCTCAGTAGGTTAAGTGCCAGAGTTACTTTGTGTGTTGTCTGAGCCCTGCTTGGTGGTTTATAAACCGACCTGGGGTGTCTTATAAACCACCCTGCTAAGCCATGGCTTGCAGTAGGGTTGAGAAAACCCTAGTACAGTGATGGCGAACCTTTTTGAGCCCGAGTGCCCAAACTGCAACACAAAACCAACTTATTTATTTCAAAGTGCCAACACTGCAATTAAACCTGAATACCGAGGTTTTAGTTTTAGAAAAACAACTCATACAGCTGTCCGAACTAATTAACATCTTTTGCCTTTAAAGAAAAACACAATAACAGAGCTTTCAATGATACAGTTTTTTTTGAAAAAAAATATCACTCAAAAATTATTATAGTACTATTGTACACATAGCCTGAAGGGAATTTATACAAACTTTTTAAATAATTAGGCACATGTATTTTGGATAAGGGATTCTCAACTTGTAATATGATTATATGCTAGACTGAAATTGTATGGGGCAAGCTTTACCCCGGGTCCTTTCCCTGCTTCTACAGCTGTCGGATTAGTAAAAGTAAAAGTCAACCTGTACTAGGATGAGCAAGATAAACAAGAAAACTAAACGTGCTTAACACATTTTAAACACTTTATGTCTTGGACTGCAAACACTGCATTAGGTAAAAGTTTGCATTGGGCATGCTTTTGCACAATCAATGTGATTTTTGCTATTGCATGCATGCTGATAATTTGTCAAACCTTGGCTCATACTCTGTTAGTTTGAGAGCAACACATGCAGCACTCAGGTCAACTGTTAGGGCTTTACATCCAAGCCATGCTCTGTGCATCATTCTTCAAAATCTTTTAAATGTGATAACAATGTAGAAAATAATTCTGTAACAGGAATTCTAGAATAAAATCATTCTGTTCCACACTGTGAGAAAGAACAAAATCATTAGTGTTTTGCAGAAGGGGACGGTCTTTTTGCGATCTGGTGACCAATGGCTCGAGTGCCCACAGAGAGGTCCCTGCGTGCCAGCTGTGGCACCCGTGCCATAGGTTCGCCATCACTGCCCTAGTAGGTTTAGCATGTTGTCTGAACCCAGATGACAACCTAACCCACCGAGAAGCCAAAAAGGCATAGAGCCCCTTGGCAAGAGTGGCAAAAAAAGGGCTGCCGCTCTTGCCAAGGGGCTAGCAAAGGGTGCTTTCCATTCCCTGCAACTTTAAAAACAAAAGTTTTTTTTAAAAGTTAGCAGTGTGAGCTACAAAGTTCCAATTCGGCATGGACACTGTGTCCAAATCAGAACTTTGTAGCCCGCTGCTAACTATTTCTTCTCTACATTTATTTAAAAAAAAAGGTTGGAGGGGAGTGGAAAGCACCCTTTGCAGCAGAATCTTCAGGTATTTTGTAGGGGAGGGGCATGTCCCCTGGGCTGCCCTCACTTTCCCCAGTGTGGATAACGCAGAGGCACAAGCCCCCCCAAACCCCAAGAACCTGCAAAAAAAGGGTGTTTTGGGGGACAGCTCCTCAATTCCCCCCTTCCATGCAGGATCCCCAGGGCAGTTTTCAGGGTGCTGGGAAGCCCCAACTGTCCTCTTGGTTTTGCCATTTACCCCAGGTCGATAGCACCTTGGGAAGTGGCAAAAACCAGAGGGAATCCCCTGTGCCAGGTGGGCGTGGATTAGTGCAAATGACAACTTGGGGGGGGGGAACGTTGGTGCTCCCATGGTGTACCCTGGGATATCTGCAGGAGGACTGATGAGGGAAGAGGGTGGCGGAGATGGCCAGGGAGCCCTGCTGTACCTGATCATCAGTCGGGGCCCCATGCAAATTTCAGCCCACAGAGGCTTCAGAGCATTTGTGGGCTTAAAGTGTTGTGTGAACCCAGGGACTGTCTTTCTAACATAGCAGGAATGTAGAAGCAGTTGTAAAGTGTGTGGCAGAGGCAGGGGGAAGAAGATAAATATTAGTTGTGTACTTCACAATTGAACTATAAAATGTGGACAGCTAAAGCCCCCACCCCATAAGATCATTATGTTAAGGGTCTAAAATTACTTAGATGCACCACTGACAGCTACTGGTAAACATGAATGGGTGGGTGCTATTGTGCTCATGTCCTGCTTGTGAACTTCTCCCACAAACATCTGGTTGGCCACTGTGAGAAGAGAATTCTGGACTAGAGGGACCTGATCCAACATGGCTCCACTTACGCTCTTACGTAATGCCCCTCC
Organism: Shinisaurus crocodilurus; assembly: GCA_021292165.1. Lineage (NCBI taxonomy): Eukaryota > Metazoa > Chordata > Lepidosauria > Squamata > Shinisauridae > Shinisaurus > Shinisaurus crocodilurus. The sequence continues at coordinate 293,396,362 of CM037876.1, forward strand.
TGGAGTTATTATTTATTTATTTCTTATATTTATACCCTGCCTTTTTTCCTGCTAGGAACCCAAGAGGCTTACATAATCATCCTCCTCTTCTCCATTTTATCCTCACAACAACCCTGTGAGGTAGGTTAGGCTGAGAGTCAGTGACAGGCCCAAAGTCACCCAGTGAGTTTCATGGCCGAGCGGGGACTAGAACCCAGATCTCCCGAGTCCCAGTCCAGCACTCTCACCACTACGCCACACTGGCTCTCCATTGTTTCTAAAAGTCACTTCACATGTTCTGCTTGTTGTCCGGCACCACTCAGGGCTTCCAGTGTCGAAACCAAGGACTAAAATCTTCCATCAGTGAAGATGCCATTATATGTTTCCACCTGTTCATCCTCCTATTATCGGGCTTGCGGCATGCCATTCATTCTGCTTGTTAGCAATAGAGCCAGATGTTTCCAATCTATTTGCTGATGGGTTTGTACATCCTTTGAAGCCAATCACGCTGCCCCTCTGTGCGCAATTCATGTCCCTCATTGTGACTGAGCACCGTCCGTTCACTTTGGCAGGGTCAGGGAAGAGTGGCAGCTCAGTGGTACAGCACGTGCTTTGCGTGCAAAAGATCTCGGGACTGGGTTCAGTCTTATCTCCGATCTGAAAGCCTAGAGAGCCGCTACCAGTCATGGGAGACCAGAGTTAGGAAACATCTGATGCCCGCCAGAAGATGTTTTGGTCTGCAACTCCCATGAGCCCCAGCCAGAATGGCCAATAGTCTGGGATTATGGGAGTTGTAGTCCGACTCCAAAACATCTGGAGGGCACCAGGTGTAGCCAATGTTGAGCTAGATCAGGAGTGCCAAACCTGCCCCTCCTCTGGACTTCCCTAGATGGCCATGTCCCTTTTCCCCAACCACTGTTCATGTGGTGGCTTTTGTGTAGTGTTTTCCCCATTCTAGAAGTTTGAAATAACACTCCCAAGGCTTAGTTACTGACAGTAGAAGCTTTAAGCCTTTTCTCCGAGATAAACACTCTCCCACCCATCAGCTTCATGGGATGACCCCATTGGGTTCTAGCATTAGGAGAGAGGGAGAAAAAGGTCTCCCTATCCACTTTCTGCACACTGTGCATAATCTTGTACACCTCTATCATAGGGTTGCATGAGGATTTCATTCGGGGGGTGAAAATCCGGCGGACTAGCTGGACTCAACACACACACCCCAAACTCCATCCCCGTTTACCTCTTCCCCAGCTCAGCTCACATTCTCCCGAGTCAAGCCAGGGAAGCAACTTCCGAGTTCCTGGCGGGCCACTGTTAATGTAGAAAATGCCTTAAGATATGCCCAAAGTGGCCGCAATTTGCATAATCTGTGCAAATTGTGGTCACTTTGGACATATCTTAAGGCATTTTCTACATAAACAGCAGCCTGCCAGGGACCCAGAAGTCTGGCAAGCGGTGTGCACCCGCTTTTGGCCCAGCTCAGCGAGAGCAGCTGCCCACCCAGCCGGAGGAGGGGCAGGTCCCGGCAGATCGCCCACCCCTATGTCTCCCCTCACTCGCCCTTTTTCTAAGCTAAACAATCCCAGCTGCTGTAACCTTTCCTCATAGGGGAGTTGCTCCAGCCCCTCGATCATTTTAGTTGCCCTTTTCTTCACTTTTTCTAACTCTACAATATCCCTTTTTAGGTGTGGTGACCAGAACTGCACACAGTATTCCAAGTGTGGTCACACCATGGATTTATATAAGGGGAGTATGACCTGGCAGTTTTATTTTTGATTCCTTTCTAACATGGAATTTGCCTCTCTTTTTTTTCAGCACTGGGTTGATATTTTCATGGAGCTGTCCACCACAGCCCCAAGATCTCTTACTTAAGCAACCACCACTAGTTCAGATACCATCAAATCCCATGTGAAGTTGGGGGGTTTTATCCCCCATGTGCGTCACTTTACACTTGCTTATGTTGAACTGCATTTGCCATTTTGATGTCCATTCTCCCAGTTTGGAAAGGTTCTTTTGGAGCTCTTTGCAGTGTCTTTTTGTTTTAACCACCCTAATAATCTGGTGTCAGCAGCAAACTTGGCCACTTCACTGCTCACTCCTAATTCCAGATCATTTATGAACAAGCTGAAGAACATTAGCATCAATACAGATCCTTGTAGGACCTGACTGTTTACATCCGTGGGAGAATTTACCATTTATTCCTACCCTCTGTTTTCTTTTCTTTAATCAGTTATCCATAAGAGGATCACTCCTCTTATTCCATGGCTGCTCAGGCTTTTGGAAGTCCAAGTAAATAATGTCTACCAGATCACCCCTGTCCACATGTTTATTGACACTCTCAAAACACTGAAAGGTTAGTGAGACAGGACTTAACTTTGCAGAGGCCATGTTGATACTTTTTCAGCAGGGCTTGTCCTTCTATATGCTACCCATTTAATCTTTAATAATCCTTTCAACCGATTTACCTGGAACAGATGTTAAACTAACCAGCCTATTATTTCCCAGATTACGGTATACACTACCCACTGACATTGGAGCCACCAGCCCACTGCTTGGTTCATCAGGCAGCTAGGTTACACAAAGTGTTGTTCCCCCAGCAGTTGATAGTCCAGAACTGAAGACTTGTATAGCCTGGTCTTCAGAGCCCCACCCAGACCCAGCTGCAAACAGTTAGCCCAGTCCTCCAGGTTTCCCACTCCTGAGGAGTCATAAGGAACTCTCCTACTTCCAAGGAGCCCTCTTACTACTTAGGAGACTCAATTTTGAGAGCCCTCAGGTTTGTACTTTGCTGATGGGAGGCCGAAGCTGGCCATGTGCCCTCTTTTACAGAGGATAGTCCTCTATTTTAAGAGCTTCCAGAGGACTGTCCTTTATTTGAAGATGCCCTCTATTTGAACGGCTTTCTTGTCCAATTCCAGTTTAAAGGTAAAAAAACCCCATAAGAACCATTGCCCATCAACAGTTAGCACCTGAGCAGTAGACTGAAGGGGGAGTCACATAGGTCAACTGGTCCCAGTCATCTGCACTATGCTGAGATGTACTGTATTTCTGTTTAAACTGTAATAATTATTTCTAAATTTGTATCTGTACATATTAATTAGCATGTGCCCTTTTTTGTTCTCTTTTTTGCTGATTCATAAATGCCACTCTACTTTTGGCATTGATGCTCTCTAGGGCTGGCGGGGGGGGGTCACCAGGCCTCCTCATCTGACTCCACAGGTGAGGTAAGTTCATCAGGAACCCCACCCATGGGTACCTCAAGGACCACTGTTGCTGAAAGGCCTTGTATAGCCTCCTTGGAGGTGTGAAGGGTGCCTACAGGAGTGCTGGAGCCAGGGGTCTCATGAGGTCTTCAATCTTGGAATATTCATCAGCCGAGATGCAGCAGCAGACTTCACCCAATGAACACATGCACACACAGGGCTTCTTTCTAAGTAGATGCTTTTTAAAGTAAACAACAATAATATACAATTTCTCAGGGTACTATAAGCTTGATGGTTACAGACTTTGTACATTCAGTTTCTTAAATGTTATTATACTGTGAGGTAAGGAAAACACAGGTCAAGTTCCTTGCTAAACCCTAGCAAGTGTCAGTTAAGTCAGTTAACTGTAGGACTAGTCTGTCAGAGAGAATGGAGAATGTAATTTCTAACTTGTTGCTAGGCAACATCCATCGTTCCCTCCCCTGATAGCCACTAAGTGGTCTGCTCCACTGAACCCTTCTCAGAGAATCTTGGTTTCTGCCTTTGACCTTTAACTAGACTATAACGGTCTATCTTAACTCTGTACTGGGCAGTCAGTCAAGTTAAAAACCCTCCCTGCAGAGTTGACATCTTCTTGTCGCATATTCCGACATGGAGGTGTGAGGGGTGCCTATGGGAGTGCTGGAGTCAGGGGTCTCATGAGGTCTTCAACCTCAGAATATTAATCAGCGGAGACTTCGTGGCCTAGGCCTAAGCCAGGCATGACATCTTCCTGTAGTGGGCCTACCTCCTTCTCACTCCCCATTTGCTTGTCATCCTTATTTGGGCTTAACCTGCCCAGTTGCTAGAAGGAGAGGGCAAGGCAAGCAGAGGCTATTGTTTCATTTCCTCACTCCTGTCATGGCTTGCTAATTCACTGAAAGTAGGGGAGCAGGTAACAAAAGCAAGGAGGAGAAGCAGAAGAGCCAGAGGGCTCCAAGGGGCTGGCAGTGGGCCCCACTGCTATGGGCCTTTGCAAATGTTCAATGATGCCAACCCCTGACACTGTCCCAGAACCTGGCACCCTTAATTGCTTTGCTTTCTTAGCTGACTTTGCTTTTTTCAGCATATTTTATACACGTCAGGTTAGAGTTGACTATTTAGCCAAAGACGGGAATTCTGAAGTGGTTCCATTTTCTGCATTTGTCTCCACTGCTGTCTTCCTGCATCCGAGTGTAATTGCCTGGTGTAATTCCAAAAGTGTAATGGGTATATATGAGCATGTTACATATTCCGATCTGAAAACAGGCTGCCTTTTAATTGGATTCTAATTAAGCTCATTAAAAATGATAAACATTATTTCAAAAGAGCAGACACACACAAATGCTGTCAAGCCATTTTACAGGGCAATGAAGCCATTTGGGGTATGTATCTGCGGTCAACGAGGCATGCCGGAAAGAATGGGGACATTTTATTAACTGTACATCATAAAGAAAAGAAGTTCTGGCACCAGCTTTATAAACAGAAGCAACTCCGGCCATTCTGATTCACTTCTGTGGAAGATGTGGCCTTTTCGGCTCTTGAAATTGGTGGTCTACAAAGGAAGCTAGCTTTTAGGGCAGAGGTGCTGAACCTCTTTCAGCCTGAAGGCAGAATTCATTTTCAGAGAAGCTCTTGAGGGTTGTGCATCCCAGTGGTGGGCAGTGCCCAAAGCAAAAGGAGCCAAAATACCAGCAGGGACAGCCCTCTATTTGAAGGTGCGCTCGATTTGAAGGGCTGTCCAGTCCAAGTCCTGTATAAAGATTAAAAAACCATCAGAAGGGAGAGCTGGGCCTTGAAGTTGCCCGTCAACAACACCTGGACAGCCGACTGAGCAAGGCACATAGACCATCAAATACCACCCTAATCACAAACCTGGTCACATCCTTTCATGCTATGGTGAGTTCTACTGTATTTGCATTTTTATTTATATTTATATTATAATAGTTATTTCTAAGTTTGCGTATTTTATATATGCATATGCAAATAGATGCCCTCCCCCCTTTGTCCCCTCCTTTGGCAATTCACAAGTGGTCATCCTAATGTGGCCAGTGAATTGCACTGGCCAAAAAATGGCTCCCGATTTCCCAGCAATGTTGTCTTCCTTGCTTGTGAACCCCTCTGGCAACTAAAGTACCCATCCCAGGAATGCTTCAGGCACAGTCAAGTAGAGCATAAAGCCCAGAGATAATGGTGTGATACCCAGAATCAGAGTATGTTTTCATCACTCCCCACAACGCCTGGCTGGTTAATGAAACCAGGTTGACAGATAATCCATATTCCAGTGGACAGCTGGACAAAAACGCTTTGATGAAAACATTTAAATACAATTATGTCAGCCAAATTGAATCGGGGGAATTGAACGAAGGCTCCTGGCATTTGAGAAAAGTATGTTTTTCTCTTCAAGGATCTTTGGAAGAAACATATTCACAGATACTGGCTGACCGGCTTTATTCTTTATGCTTATCGATCTTGACAATGAATGGGGCGAGTTCTAAAATTGTTACTACATTTATGGATTTTGCTAACTCTGCACTCTGCACTAGGTTATACTGCCTGAACAGATGTTTTAAAGATGTTTTAAGATGTTTTATAATGTTTTTAAGTAGTTTTAAGATGTTTTAATAGTATGTGTTGTGTTTTGATTAGTTTATGTATTTTATATTTTTGTTGTTCCCTGCCTCGATCTAGACGGAGAGGCGGGTAAGAAATAAATTTATTATTTATTATTATTAGTAGTAGTATCATAGAATCATAGAATCATAGAAAAGTAGAGTTGGAAGGGGCCTACAAGGCCATCGAGTCCAACCCCCTGCTCAATGCAGGAATCCAGTAGTAGTAGTAGTATTAACAGCAGATATAGCTAAGCACTGAAACAAAGTATAGCTATAGTCCCTGGGAGACCAAGGAGTTGTCCATGTAATGTAGGCATGCTGAAGTTTAAGCTAGGGGTGGGTGATCCGCTGGGACCTGATCCTCCTCCAGCTTGGCAGATGCTGCTGCTGCGCCCACCAAACTGGGCTGAAAGTTGGCACGCGCCACGCCACTCCCGAGAATTTCGGGTTCCCGGCAGGCCGCTGTTTACGTAGAAAATGCCTTAAGATACGTCAAAAGTGGCCGCAATTTGCACAAATTATGCAAATTGTGGCCGCTTTAGGTGTATGGTAAGGCATTTTCTATGTAAACAGCAGCCTGCCGGGAATCCAGAAGCCACGTCCTCGGCTCGACTCGGGAGAACACAAGTTGAGCCAGGGAAGAGGTAAGTGGGATGGAGTTCAGGGGGTCGAGCCTGGCTAGTCTGCCAGATTTCTACGGTCCACCCCCCGAATGAAATCCTTGCACAATCCCAGTTTAAGCCATATATTATGTACCCATCTTAGGTAAACTGTGGGAAGTGTGTCTTCCAGATGTTTTGGCCTAAAACTCCCATCATCCCTCACCATTGGCTATGCTGCAGGCCAAAACATCTGGAAGGCCACAAGTTGCCCACCCCTGTCCTAGTTTTAGGGTACCCGCATGGTCTGGGTTGAGTTAAGGAGTTTCACTGACTTATTACTCATTGCAGATGGCTGCAATTTAATAAAGTTGTGGCCTTTTGCTAATCCTACCATACCTCGTGTGTCTTGTGTCTTCATTCTGGAATGGGTGGGCAATCAGTGAGTGTAATGCCTTTAATCATTCCAAATAATTGTGCTTCTGTATTATACATTTAAGCAGGTTTAATATATTAGTATGTTAATATATTTATCTCATCCTAACAAAGTTCAGGATAATGAATGGATGAATAAATATGAATTAATCTGGGTAGTGCTGTGAATTTAAAAAGAGTAGAGAATGCAATTAAGTTTCCTTAATCAGCGGCATCGTTTTTCAATTCCTGGCCATTCTTCCCACCCCCTCCCTGATTGACTTGGGAATGGTTGGGGTGTTGGTGGGGGGAGAGGGGTGGGGCACGAGGCCGAGGTTGGCTTTGATTTGTAAGTAAATATAGAATGCTTTAAAAAGGAGGCTTGCAGTGGAATCCTATGCAGCTCTACTCAGAAGAAAGCCCTACTGGGTTCAATGATACTTACTTCAAGGTCAGTGTTTATAGGATCGCACCAGCTGCCTCAATGGTGCTGCCAGACACAAGTTTTTGAGTGAGGATCCCAGTGAAGGAGCAAAGGAGACCTCGCAGTGACACCAGCTTCCAATTATACCCCCAGCACTGTCAGCCTCTTTCCTTCTGTTGTGACATGGAAAGGTCTTTTCTGGAGCAGAGACGTATATGGGGCCACTGAGCTAGGGATGGGCAAACGAGCAATGTTTGAGATGTAATAATAATAATAATAATAAATATTTATTTATAATGCCCCTTACACCAAAGGGCGGGACAAATAAGATATACAGTAAACATAACAATACAATACAATAACCCAACACCAAACACTTACAGTAATGAATCCCAGCAACCACCACATTAGCCCAACCACTCATTCTGGCTGACTAAAAAGATAAGTCTTTAATCCCGTACAAAAGCAAGAAAGATCCTCCTCCAATCGGAGGTCCACAGGAAGCCTGTTCCACAAAAGTGGAACCAGGTCCTTAAAGGTTTGCAGTCTTGACAAGGCAGAGCGCGCCCTGGCCTACCGATCTTAGATTCCTACCAGGAACATACCACGAAAGCCTAGATGCTAAATAATGAGGGACATTAAAGCTCAAAGCCTTAAAGGCAAGAACCAATAATTTAAATTGGGCCCTAGTCTGAATAGGTAGCCAATGAAGATTCCTACGGGCCATAGTAATATGGGAGTATCGGGGCAAGTTCAGGACAACATGAGCAGTGCTGTTCTGAACCAGAACCAATGGAAGAAGCACAGAAGAGGGCAAGCCAGCTATTAAGCTATTACAATAGCATGAAGTAGTAGGCCCATCAAAGAAAAGGAAAGGAGTATCCATCTGACCGCCATTCTCTGCTCTGCTGAAGGCCTTTTTCACTCTCTAGTTTCAGACAATGCAATTGTCTGTTGTCCATAGCTCAGTGGCAGTCTGGCAGAGCACCTACTTTGCATACAGAAGGTCCCAGGTTCGATTCCTGGCTTCTCCAGGTACGGCTAGGAAAGAATCCTCCGTGAAACCCTGGAGAGCCATGGCCGCAGTCAGCGTTCACAACACTGGGCTAGCTGGACCAAGGGTCTGACTCAGCATAAGGCAGCTTCCTATGTTCCTATACCTGTCTAATTGGCATAACTGTACAGCAAAGGCACTGTCTTCATAACGAGGAGCTTTCGATTTGTGGTGTTCATCAGCTGAAGATGTCGCCTGTTATATATAGCATTGTATTCGGCAGCCAGGGGCAGACCCCTTTCAGACATCCTGGCTAGATTTCCCATTACTTTGATAAAGCTCTCTTCCCATTAGAGCAGTGTTCTCCAACCTTGGGTCCCCAGATGTTTTTGGCCTACAGCTCCCAGCATGCCGCATGCTGGTAGTCGTAGGCCAAAAACATCTGGGGACCCAAGGTTGGAGAGCCCTGCATTAGAGAGTCAGTGTGTCTGTGTAGTAGTCATTAGATTAGAACTGGGAAGGCCTAGGTTTTCATCCTTGCTCAGCCATAGAGTTCACTGGGTGGCCTTTGGCACCTCACCATCTCTCAGTCTACCCTACCTCACAGGTCTGTCGTGAGGATAAAATGGCTGTGGGAGGTTGGGGTGTCTCCTATGAAGAAAGCTTGCAAAGTTTGTGCCTTTTTTGCTTAGAAAAATGATGGCTAAGGAGGGAACATGATAGAGGTGTTCGATCCAGAAAGTGTGAACTGGGTAAATCCTGATCAAAAATAGTGGATTTCTTCTGTAGCCCTGATATTTGGCTGCAATTCATTGAGGCTGCCCATAACCCTCCGAACTTAGATGGCTACAGGCATCCTGTGCAGGGACGAGAACAGCACGAAGGCAAAGGTTGCCTCTGTGCTCCTCCTGCTCTGCAAAGCAGTTAGACAGCCGATTTCAGCCATCTAACTGTGGCGCTTGGGAGTGGGAGGGAAGGAGACTGAGGTGCCCCTGGATATGTCATAACTTGGCAGAGCCTGTCTCCTCCCCTCCTCGCCCCCTGGAATGGCCCCTAACCCCCTTCTCCGAGGTCACTCTTACGACCTCGGCGACACAGCCGGCATGGTTCTTTCCACACCGGCTGCAAGCGGGTGGGTGCTCCAAGCACAGAGTCCCAGCTCTGAGGTCGGAGCTGTTTTCCAAACTCAAAGCTGGGTCTCCAAATAATCCTATGGACTTCTAGATGCTGTCTTGGGCTACAGGGGAGCCAGCGTGGCATAGTGGTGAGAGTGTGTTGGACTAGGACTCGGGAAATCTGAGTTCTAGTCCCCACTCGGCCATGAAGCTCACTGGGTGATTTTGGGCCAGTCACTGACTCTCAGCCTAACCTACCTCACAGGGTTATTGTGAGGATAAAAATGGAGAGGAGGAGGACCATGTAAGCTGCCTTGGGTTCCTTGCAAGAAGAAAAAAAAGGTGGGAAATAACGACAGCAACAACAAGATTGCTCTGTTAGTTATTTTGTCATTTCAGTATTTTGCCATAATCTTTCTAGACAGTCTAGACAAATTTAAAGGAATTCGCTTGCTCTGTAGAATTATAGAGTTGGAGGGGGCCATCTAGTCCACCCCCCTGCTCAGTGGAGGAAGTCCAGAGCTAGAGTATCTCCAACAGATGACTGTCCAGCCTCTGCCTGAAGACCTCCAGAGAGTGAAAAACCACCACCCTCCTAGGTAATTGGTCCCATTGTCAAACTGCTCTTACCATCACGACGTTTCTCCTAAGGTTCAATCAAAATGGACCCTTCTGCAACCTAGGGCCACTAGATCAAGTCCTGCCCTCTGGGGAAGCAGAGAACAAGTCCTTGCTGTCTTCCATGTGGCAGCCCTTCAGGTATTTGAAGAGTGCTATATCATGCCCCCGCCCAGCCAGCCTTCTCTTCTCCAGGTTAAACATATCCCACCCCTTCAACCTTACCTCACAGGACTTGTTTTCCATACCGCTGGCAATCTTCATTGCCATCCTCTGAACCTTTTCCAGTCTGTCTCTCTCCTATTAAAATGTGGCTAGGTTAATAGCAGTCAACCTAGGTGCACATAATGAATGAACATCCCCTTAAAATGATATACAATCTTCACATCTTTCCTACCAAGTTTCAGTTTGTGAAGGAATAGATCGAGCCGCATTAGAGATTACTTACTGGACCCATAGAGAGGGTCATCAGCTGCCTAAACTTTGATAAACAGTATTATTGCTTGCCAATATATTTGAGTCCTAGGGCAATGCCACCAAACCAAACACAAATGAAATCTGTTGATCAATTGAATCACCATCTGGCTTCTTTCTTCAGTTTTTGCAGCTTCAAATATTAAAGTGTGTAAAAAATATCCATTCCTGTTTAATGCAAAATGGTTCTGTAGAGACATTAATCCAATCTGACTCTTGGGGAGACTCGTTTAATATGGTGGTAGTGGTAGGAATTCTGCTGAAAAGGAAGCATGGCAAGAACATGCTCCTGAACATGCTCAACTACATGTTACAAGGAAAACAGGGAGTTCTGAACTTCCAGGGCAGAATGTTTGGGTGGGAGAGAGAAGTTATCCCTTCTCGTGCCAGCCGAGTCTCGGCACACAGCATTGCTGGGTAGCTGCCAGGCACAAGTGCCCCAAGAGGCCCCATAACTGATGCTTGCCTTGGACCCCACAGTGAGCCCCAGTGAGGGTCTGGGGGTTGCCACTTTAATTTCCCACAATGCCTTGAAGCAACGCTACATTCAGGCGGCTGTGGCAAATTGAAAGGGCAGCCCCCAGACTCCCACTGGAGTCCACCCAGTGCTTATTGGAGTGTTGATGTTGCCGCAGACCGCTGTTGCTGCTGTAGCCGCCAGCAGGTAAGCCCACTGTGGGCGGCAGTGCACCAACACATCCCATCGTAACTCCGGCTTAGGGAAATATTATATATCCTTGGGAAAGGGGCCATTTTCAGGAGAGAATAGGCAGGTGCGTGAGGAGTTAAGTACTGCTCCATCCCACCAGTTCTCACTTGCAATGGTCCCATGCATTCATGTTACTTCAGCAAGCGAAGGTGGGTTTGGGGACACGCATTTGCTAAGTTCATGTGTGGTGTCAACTTCAAAGGGAAGGACGTGCACCAGAAGTAGACACGGTTTTGCCTTATCACTTCTTGCCTTATGGGCATTGCTCTCGCTGGGAGGTTTGTTGCTGCTGCCTTTGCTGTAGCCTTTTAGAAGCATTTTTACTTCCAAGTATAAAAAACAACAATATGTTTTGAAAGACGGAAGACAAGGCCAAGGTCCAAGTAGCACAGGAATATAATCCTCTCTTTCTCTCTCTCTCCTTTCATCTCTTTGCTACACATGGATAACTTCATGACTCTTGGCAAAGAACACCAGGTCAACAAAATGCTGTGATCACAAGCAAATGTTTTATGCAGTGCTTTTTTTCTGGAGAAAAGGGTACCGGAACTCTTGGATTACATTTCCTCGGGAGTAGATGGCGATTAAATTGTAATGCAATTAATAGAAGAAAAGGTGCTGGAACTCAGTTCCTGTGAGTTCCACCAGAAAAAAAGCCCTGGTTTTATGAATTTATTAAATGTTCTCTGAAATCATGTTCAGAGGCCCTGATCTGGGTGCCTGCCATCAGATCAGGGCCTGAGATTGCCGCTGTGATATGGACTGTGCCCATGTCTTTGGGGTTCTTTCTATCTGTGTGAACACGGTGTGCAGCATTAGTGACTATGGAGCACTAGCTCTATATGCTGTTATATGAAACAGAAATATTGAATAGTAAATAAATGCATGATCTCATTATGAATGCTTGGAAGAGTTTTACTGTTGACCTGAGAGGAATGTATCTACAACTTCTTCCTTATTTATTTATTTTAAATGCTGCAATGAAGACATTTTGCTCCGGGGCTTGAAGCGATGGTGGCCATCCCACCTGGCACCTATCTTCTGCAGTCAATGCTTGACCCTCCATTCTGACAGAAGGAGTTCACCATTGAGTCCCAGTATTGAGGAAAAGGCGGGTTATAAATAAATATAATAATAATAATAATAATAACAACAACAACAACAATGCCAAAGCAGGAAAGACTTCAGGAGCTGTTCCTACCGGGTGGGGGCAGCCCTATGCCTTAATGAGCAGCAGCAAGCAGCTGGTAGAAAACCAGGTTTGCCACCCACACATATAGCTGGAGACATTCTGCTCGCAGATTGCTTCGGTATGTAGTAGAAAGCATGAGTGTGCGTTTCTTTCCCTCTAATCAGAGGTGAGAGCCAGTGTTTATGGAGCCAAAATGGCTCGATCCATGCTCAAGAAGGAGCTATCAGCAGCAGGGGCGGTGCTAGGCATCAAAAAGATCCGGGGCTCAGGCCCACAGGACAAAAAAAAGGCAGCACAGATTTGCATATGCTAATTTATATATGCTCTAAAGTCTCTCTCTCTCTCTCTCTCTCTCTCTCTGTGTGTGTTTAAAGAACCCTGTCTCCTAAGGACACCCCTATTTGTAAAAAAGGATGTATGGACAGGGGAGAGGAGGGCATTGGATTTCAGGGGGGGGAAAACAACCTCAGGCAGGAAGATTCAAGGGTTGCAGGCAGCAGGAAGTAAAGCACATGTGGGCGAAAAGCCAGCTAATCCAGGGGGATCAGATGCAACAGAGATCATTGGGGGCCCTGTACCTTTATTTCAGCAAGTGCTCTCATGGACAGCAGGGTGGTCGGGCAGATGGTCTCCCAGATATTTGGGCCTGCAAGTCAGGGGAGCTTGACAGTAGCTCTTCACACACACAAACACCTTATACCAGCTTCCTCACTTTAGCTGGAGGAGTGTTGCCTCCATATTCTGATGGATATCACCTTTAAATACTGAGAGAGACTTTCAGCTACCAGGAGACCATCTCAGCCAGCTTCCACTGAGGAAACATCAGCCAACCATCCTGGGCTATTAACCCGTAACCTACCTAACAAAGGAGTCATCCGGGATAATCCTAGTGTTTCTTCACTTGTTTTCCTTCCTGAACCTCTGATATGAACAGTAGTGAAGAATTAACTTCAGTGTAGGGCTTCCATCTCTCCCCCCCACCCTTTCCCGGGCCCTGCTCCTGTGCCTTTAAAGGCAGCCTGGTATGGACACACTACGCAGGTGCAGCTTTTCTTGGCATGGAGCGTAATGATGGGGAAAGTTTCAGCACCTGGCAGCACCATCCAATGTGGCTGCCTGTGACCCTCAACACTCAGAGAGTTACAGACATCCAATGAAAGGCAGGAGGAGCATGGAGGCAAGGATTGCCTCCATGCCTCTCTCACCCTCCAGAATGCTTAGACATCCGATTTCAGCCGTCTAAGTGTCTTACGCCTGCTTGCGAGGAGGAGGGACTGAGGCACCCACCTGGATTCTTCATAGGATGGGGGTGCCTCGCTCCTCCCCTCCCCTCCCCCTAGAATGCCCCCCCCAGCACTGGCTCCGAAGTCGGTCTTCCATCTTCGGAACTGTAGCCAGTGTCTGGAAATAACCACGCTGGCTGCAAGGGTGGAGGGAGGCCCCCCCGAAGGCGGAGTCCCTGCTGCAACCTTGGAGGGCCTTTATGAGGACGGAGCTGGGACTCCGAATTTTCCCATGGCCAGCCAGACAGCTACTGGCCCTAGGATTGCACCCTTAATCTCTTTGTATTGGTGTGATGTTAAAGGCACAGAAACAGGGACGGTAAAAAATAAATAAAAATAAAATAGGTGGCAACATTCTTTCAATGGTTATTGGGGAAACCCTCTATATTTGCATAGCTATAGGGGTGCATTTTCATCCAGAGGGCAAAAGAGGGGTGTGTGTTATTGCCCCATCTTCCTTCTTTCCCAAATCCCCTTAGATAGGGCTGATCTGCCTTTGTAGGCCCACTTCTAGGTTAGGCCCCCAGTTAGTTGCCACAGTTTGGACCTGGCATCTGTTTGTTTTTGCACCAAACCTCCATTAAAAGCCGAGGAGCAGGCTAGGCCATATTTTTCCAGGCCAGTCGGCGAGGTGCAATAAGACCAGAAGTGGGAAACCCGAGGGCTGGACTGCAACCTGAGCGGGGGGTGCTGGATTTGTCCCCTGGGGCCTGCGGTTCCACACACCTGCATAAGACTATGTTGTTTGTTCCACTTGAGGGTCCTTGAGAAAGCGAGGCTGTCTTTTGAAAACCGCCCCTTCCAGCAAAGCAGAACACAGCTGTGGAATAAACAAACTGAAGATTGCTGCCAAAGGCCTTTGGTCCTTGGATCAGGCATCGTGAATTGCTTGACATCAGCAGAGAGAGTTTCCTCTTCACCGTATTATCCCTTTAGCCATTCCATACACAACAAGAGCAACATATCTGGGCATCCTCAGTTAATGCTCTACGGAGCTCTCATCCCTTGGAAAGCTGCCATATAGCCTGAGCAACTTCCCGGAACACTGTGAGACCCTGTTTATAGGGCTGTGTTTCCGTACCAAGAGGAATGATGCCAGCCAGCCTTCCCACGTGGACTCTATTAAATAAATACAGATTCCATTGGGTTTGATTTTGTTCGAATCGTCGACAACCCACCCTGGGCTTCCAATCCAGGATGGGAAAGTTAATAATTAAAAAGACTCCCGAAAACTAAATAATAAATGAAATCCACTAATTATACAATAATCCTAGCTAGCAAGGGGGTTGAGGATTACAGCCAAAGACTTGAAGTTTTAATGTCTCATAAGAGCAGATTATTGTCAGTGTGATTGAAGAAGAGCAAGAGTGTAATTGTTCCCACAGCATCTATTTATCTTCACAAGCAGATCTGAATGAAGTGATGGCACCTTTAAAGCAAGACTGTTGGGCTATCGTCTAGCACAGTGTTCTCCAACCTTGGGTCCCCAGATGTTTTTGGCCTACAACTCCCAGCATGCCCCAGCCAGCATAGCTGGCTGGGGCATGCTGGGAGTTGTAGGCCAAAAACATCTGGGGACCCAAGGTTGGAGAACACTGTGCTAGCAGTAGCATCCATTAGTGTTTGCTTGCTATCATTAATGCTTTTACTCAAGCCTTTGCCCTGAACCATGTTCAAGAGCTCTGAGGCATATACTTCGCTCCTGTACATACGAAGCCTTCCTTTTTCACTTCTATGGAGGACCTTGCTTGCACAGGAGCTGCATTTGTGTGGGATCTGGTATGTGCTGTGATGCTCCCTCCAGCTTCTGAAGCCCCTCTTCCAGGAATGAAGCAACCACAGTGCAAAAAGGGAACTGATGAGGGTTGAGTCATTCAGAGACGTGCTGCCTGCTCCATAGAGCAGAGATAGCCATTCCTTTTGAGAACCTTTCTGGTGTGAAACCAGGGTGCTTGGGCCCGTAAAAGGTCTCATAAACTCATGTAGCCTACCCACCTTTTCTTATAGCCACTGCCACCTCTGTGTGTGGTCCTAGTAGCAGCATGAGCACAGAAAACAGCAGAGTGAGGGCAGGAAGCAATCTTCCTTCTCCTAACATGTGATGTCATCATGAAGTCAAAACGGAGTGAGGGCTGAAGTAGGAATGGACAGATCAGTTAGCTGCTGGTCCGGGTCAGATTCAGATGTTTTCTTTCATAAGACTGTTCTGTCCTGTTTCTGCATTAATCCGCAAATGTTTCTAATCTGTAGTTAAATATGTATTTCTGAATGTATTTTCTCTCAAAGCATGCATTTCTAAATGTCTTTTATCCTAAAATATTAATTTTCTATCATTCACTTTTTGAGCTGAGAATTGCATTGTAACATTCAGAGAAGCGGAAAATCCAGAGGATAACCACACCAAACAGCTAAATCACAGCAGTAGGGCAATCCAAGAAAGTAGATTACAATCAAATTCACTGGTGAGTTCCTGGAGTCACCAGTACAGTGAAAGACATTCAGGGCTTTGGGACTGGGGGGGATGGGGAAAAGAACCTCTATGGGACTTACTTGGATCACACACTCAGAGTCTGGGCAGAGGTGGGGGTAGTGACTCAGAAGAACACCTTCCCTCAATGCCAAAAAGGTCTGGCAAGGTAGGGCATAAAGAAGCTGTTGACTGTGTAGGCCTGCCCTTAATTAGCCAAACTGAGCTGATAAATTTTGTTATCAAAGTTCTCCTTTGTTAAGGAAGTTGTAGACCTAGTACTTAACCAAATGAACTTCAGCTGGATCGCAAATTTTTTTGGAATGGAAGCTGTATACCCCAACACAAATAATAATATACACATGCTATATGAAAAATTAGTTTTAGATCAGTTTTGATCACAATTTACCACATTTGCACCTACTGTTCTGAACATGGACTAGAACACAATCTGTGGTTGAAGTCTGTACATTTCTGAGCTTGATTTGAGGAACCAAAAAAATGCATTTGACAGCTTGCTTGCATGCATGTGCACAAAGAAGCTTTAACCAATGGGAGAAGAATGTGGACATTTCAAAGATGGGCACAATTGATGTGTACAATTTGAAAAATAAGCATGAAAATATATTTTTGCATGAAAAATTTTCATGTGAAAAGAAAGAAACAAAGATCGTAATCTCATATGGACATGAGGCAGAATACACTTCGAGTCGAGGTGGAATTTGGAGAACTTCAATGAGCTCGAGTTCTGCTTGTACACGCATCCCTGCTAGGGAGGTACCAAAACAGGGAAATCCGGCTCATTTGAGTTTCACCGGATTTCCTGCCTGCTTCTGATCCAATGATAGGAAGCGGGCTGAGTCAAGGTTTTTTCACGGACTTCCATCAGTAAGACAGACCACAACTTGAGTAATCTTTTTCAAACCGCCAACATGATTTTTGCAAACTGGCACCGGGAAGGCACATGGTTTTAACACGACTGGCACAATTTGTGCAAATAGCACTAAGTTACACATTTTTTGGGTGCCAGTTTTGCACAAAAATTGCCATCTTTGCACAAAACAGCAACCAAAAACATGCGGCTTAGCGCTAATTGCACAAATCTTGCCAAGACACATTTTTTGGGGGTGCCATCTTGTGCAAAAATGACACCCGAAAAACACGTGGCATAGCACTATTTGTGCAGACACCGCTAATCACATTAAAGCCACATGCTTTCCTGGCAACAGTTTGCGAAAATTCTATTGGCGGTTCGGAAAAAATATGCAAATCGTGGCCCATTTTATAGATGGAAATCCGCGAGCTGGCTCAGCTCTCACTGCAGCGAGTCAGCACCAGCTCATGGGTGGCAAACCAGAATCCGGGGGGCCAAACTGAGGAAATCCAATAGATTTCCACCCCCCAAACAGATTCCACACACATCCCTAAGTCCTACACATGATCAATATTTCATATCCCCCCTGCCCAGAGACATACTAATGCAAAGAAATCAGCAAGATCCCATACATTCTTCAAAACCAAGGATGAGCAGAAGGTAGATGTGGATCTACTGGTAGATCCCTGGGAGACCTGCAGAAGATTGAGAAGATTGGAAAGGTTTTGACTCCCAGTTGTCTAATGGCAGCAGCAAGAAAATAACACACAAACCTCTAATTTATGGCACTGAAATGAAGAAAATGTGGCTTAACCAGGAGGGGATTATTGTGGGGAAAGGCAGCAAGCTTCGTTCAGGTCTTGAACGTGAAAAAAATAAATAATCCTGGCTCAGAAGCCTTTAATTCTGAATGTAGATTTATTTATTTATTTATTTATTTATTTATTTCCCCGCCAGTGACTAGATATTTTGCACCAGGCTCCAGTTGGTGGAACCTGGGGTTCTAGCAAAATCGAAGTAGATCCCCAAATCCTGAAGTCTGCCCACCCCTGCTCTATCATCATCAGGCGATCACTCGTGACCGAGTAAGATTGTCTTCCGGGATAAAAGGAGGAAATTCTAAAGAAGATTGTGTAGACTCTAGCGATGGGTCCGTAAGTGACTGTGGAGGCCAATTCTAGATCCACACAGCTTCCCACAGTGAGGACACAGGTTACCAGATAGAAGATGGTCCTGTAAAGGATTCATTTGACGTGCTTTTCGCTTAGCACGTTTCTCCCTTTCACCTTGCACTCGGGCTTCTTCAAAGTCCATGGAACCTTTGTGAAAGGCCAACCTCCATTTAGATCGTTCATGGGCCAGAGCTTCCCAGTTTTCGATGTTTATATTGCATTTTTTTTAGATAGCCTTATGAACATCTTTAAACCTCTTATATTGACCACCGATATTCCGCTTTCCATCCTTGAGTTGGGAGTAAAGTAACTGCTTTGGGAGACGGCAGTCAGCATTCGAACACATACGTCCAAAGTGGCGTTGAAGGTCTTTTTCAATGCATAGTCTTGCTCTTCCAGTAACTGAATTGTCGCCTATCTCCCGTAATTGCGGATGGAGCAACGTGAGAACCTTTCAAGAGGTGGATGACTAGATGTCCTGCAAAGAAGATATAAAGTGGTGGTCTTTTTAATGGATGTAAAAGGGCCATATAAAGTTCGGCGGGCAACTTTAGCTATCTCTTTTTGTCAGTCCAGCACGTGACACAGAGGACATACATTCTCCCTCTTCTGTGCATTTGCATCTTTGGTTTCTGTAACATATTGGCTACTGCAGTCATCTGACCACTCTTTTTATATATCTTGCAATAATAGGCTTTCCTACTGTAATACTTCCAGAGATCTTTTTAGAAGACGTTAATACACTGCAGTCAGTGTGTACCGTAAGAGCACTGTAAATAGATAGCAGCTACCTATTACCTTTAAATCGTTCCTTTTAGACTCCTTAAATTGGCTTGTATGTCTCTTTTTGTTGAACATGCTCCTCTGATCCACCTTCTATGTCACTGGTGTGTGTGTGTGTGTGTGTGTTTGATTGTTTTGCTTCCTAGCGATTTAACAAAGAAGATACTTCACCCTTATCTTTAAGTCATCAAAGTACACTCTCACACTAAGTAAACAGCACTAAGTAAACAGCACAAGCAGCCAACAATGGCCAACATTTGTAGCAAAACAAAGGAGAATTACAAAAAAAAAAAAAAAACAGTTGTAAAAGATGCAGAAACACACATAAAAGGAACCCCTGCGAGGGAAATGACACAGATCCCTCCCTCATTAATCTGCTCAACAAAGCTGCAGGTTGGAGTAACCTCATGCAGAAGTTGTGTGTGTTTACCTTAAGGTAGAATTGTAAAAAGTGCAATGATAATCATGTAAGAACCAATCTCCAAGAAGGTGAGGGAAGCATAAATAAGAATGTGAAGGATCAGCAACAGGATCCTTTGCGTGAGTTCAGCAATTATAGGGTTAACCGGCAATGAGATACAGCCTGTATAAACGCCGGCAATCCCCTCCAAGGCTTTCGCGTACAAGAGGAAAAACCACAGCCCTTTAAATGACCAAATAAGGCTTTTATTTGTTTATACAATAATACAGGTCGGAACTAGCAGCACTTCAGGAATACGTTACTGTCAACACAACCTTAGCTGACCCCCGTCTTACCCAATGAGCAGGCTCCCAGGCTAGCAGAGTGAACCTCGTCTCTGTCCTCAGATCAAAGACAAGTTTTCTACCCCGGATTTTCCCACTCTCCCCGCCCTCTAGGTCAGGTGGGGGCTTATGCCTGCCCCTTCGTTTCAGGTGGGCTTATTCCTGCCCGGGAAGAAGGTGACGTAGTGGTACTTTGCAGCTCCTTGAGACTGCCCTGCTCGTTGATGGTCCTTGATGGTCCTTCCTGGGCTTTTGTGGATCTCCACCGAGGCCCTCCTTTGTTGGGGCTGATGACTTGTCTGGTTGCTGCCCCGGTTCCCCAGGTGATCTCATCCCTCCTCCCTCGCCCCCTCCCTTAGGGGAAATGTGTGTGTGTGTGTGTGTGTGTGTGTGTGTGCAAACTTGTGTTTGGGCTTTCTCCACAAAGAGCATAAGAAGAGTTATCCTGGATCAGACCAAAGGCTTATCTAGTTCAGCAATTTGTTCCCACGGTGGTCAAGATGCCCATGGGAAGCCCACAAGCAGGACATGAGTTCAATAGCACCCTCTCACTCTTTCCCCCCCACTAGGGATGTATGAGAAATTTGTTTCAGTTACGTAAGTTTACAAAGAACTGGGCTTTATTTCGGCACTGGCGGGAAGCAAGGTGTAGAGAAGCCTTTTGTGTTATTTGCTTCATTGTAAAGGATCATTTTAAAATTAAAAGGAAAAATGCAAATGAATCTTAGAAAATGTAGTATGTACAATGTAATGCACAAAAGAAATGTTCTAATTATGCCGAGGAACTTTAATCTAAGCATATGTGCTGGAAAAGGATCACAGGAAATAATGTTAAGCATTAAGATTCAAAGGATTGCTTCACTATTGTAATTTTTTGAAACAAACATTGTCATTACATTATGTTCCTTTTCTGGATTTCTTTTCAGAACTGTACATTGTGAGATGCTGTACATTTCAGAAACAATGCACCAAGCATTAGGACTGAAAAGGCCACATTTTAATGAATGTAGTGGGTGATTGGTTTATCGGAGAAATATTCAATACAATATATTCCTTCTGATATTTATATAGCTTTGTAGTTTTCACATTTATGTTCATCAGCTCCCAAACCTGTTGATAAAGGAGAAAATGATGAGTTTTATAATAGTTCCAAATGTTCTCATTAAAACACGACATCTCACTGCTCATTTACATGATGGAACTGGGTTACATTAAATTTTGACTGCTAATTAGCATCCTTGAACATGTCAAAAACAAAAATAAAGAGATCTGCAGAAGGCAACGTGGTAGTAAAGTATAATTCAGTATTTTAGGCCTAGTTTT
Organism: Shinisaurus crocodilurus; assembly: GCA_021292165.1. NCBI lineage: Eukaryota > Metazoa > Chordata > Lepidosauria > Squamata > Shinisauridae > Shinisaurus > Shinisaurus crocodilurus. The sequence continues at coordinate 293,417,362 of CM037876.1, forward strand.
TCTCTCTCACACACTGAGGTAACAAATATTTATCAGAGAATTTATGTTGACAATACCACGTAAAGGAATACTCTCCCATGAACAAGAGGTTCCCAGGGATGGGGACTCGGACTCGAGGGCTCGACTCGTGAGTCGGACTGAGTCCCCCCTCTGACTCGACTCGGACTCAAGTCCCAATATCTTTAATGGGACTCGAGACTCGACTCGGGACTCGAGACCAAGGACTCGTCAACATCCCTGGGCTGTGCCAGAAGGAGTGGAGAGGAGCGTGATTGCCGGCAAAGAGCGCATGGAAGCGAGGTGTGCCGCTGCTCGGCCACTATGGACGGCTACCAGGAGTGCAGCCCCAACAGTGTGTCAAGATTTATTTTGATTGATGTGTTGCGTACTTGGGAGAGGCAGAAGGAGGACCTGAGATTACTCTGTGCGGCTGCTCTGAGTGTGTTTCTGGTTCCAGCAAGTTCATCACCAGTGGAGCGGGTGTTCAGTGAGGGTGGAATTGTGATGAGATCTCACCGTTCCAGAATGGGGGCCAAACATTTAGAAAAAATCATGTTCCTCAAATGCACATGGATAAGTTTTAGGAAGTACAGCAACTTTATTTTTTTAAATCATTTTTCTAAAATGCAACCTTTCAGATATTTTGGGTTTGGCTGCCTCTGCCTGCCTGTCTGGGGTTCCCAGCCTCCTCTGCCTGCCTGGTCTCTTCTTGACCAGTTCAACAGTTGAATTGTCCAAGACAAAGGCCTCTGCCTGCCTGCTTTGGGGTTCCCTGCCTCCTCTGCCTGCCTGGTTATTTTGGGTTTTTCTGCCTGGTCTGTTCTTGCCAAAATCAGTTGCAGAGTTTTGAAATAAAAAGGCACACTTGTGCCTAGAATTTATTTAAACCACACATCTGAAGTAGCCTTATTTTGTTGGGGAAAAAACCCATTGATTTTAAATAGGGACTCATGGAGTCAGCTTTGGGAGTGACTCGTGACTCGTGAGTCACCATTTTGGACCAAGGACTCGGACTCGGACTCGAGACTCGGGTCCAAAGACTCGTGACTCGACTCGTGACTCGAGACCAAGGACTATTAAACATCCCTGGAGGTTCCTAGAGACAGGCCTGGCATCTGCCTGTGGCCTGGGTCACAGTGCCTTGACAGGGCCCACTGCTGGTCTCTGCTGTACCCCCAGCCTGTTTTTTTTTTTTTAAATAAAACCTTTTCCTGGTGCTCCAATCAGCACCAGGTGGCTGGGTTTTGGAACCACCTTTTGAATTTCCCACAATGCCCCAAAGTGATGCTACACAGAGGGCAGTGTGGGTAATTAAAATGGTGGCTTCCAGCCACTCAGTGCTGATCAGAGCAGTGCTGCTGGTGCTCCCGGCCCTGCCACCGTCACCAGAGTAAGCCCTGGACTCATCCACATAGGAGGTGGGCCACTCACCAGAGGGCATGTTGCTATGGGTCACTTCAAGCCTGGAGCTGACTGTGCCTACACATAAAAACTAACAAGTTAGGGAGTCCTTGACATCTAGTTTCCTTTCCTATATTGAGGGAATTGTGCGTGATGGCAGAGCATAATAGCAGCAGCAGAGTCCAACACACACACACACACACACACACACACACACACGGCTTGTTTCTATTGTTAAAGAAATTCCTCCTCTGCCAAATGCTCTGAGGTGGGGGGTTTTCAATCACTGAGACTGAGTCTTTAAAAAGGTAAAGAGAGTAAAGAAACCATGCACATGGGAGAGAAAGCCCTCAGCACTTGGCTTCGGACCAACTGTGCCCACTTTCTCTAAAAACCGCTTTTTATACGCTTTCAGGATTAGCTATGCTGTGCAACACTACACATGCTCTAAAGAAAAACGCTATGTACACATTCTGATTCACACATGTTTCTTTCTTCCCCACACCACCAATGTAAGTGAACACCACTTGCTTTGTTCTCTTTATACATGTTCTCAGCCTTGGCATTATCGGTGGAATAGACACTAAAAGTTCTTCAAGGAGGAGGAAGAGGCAAAGGAGTGAGAAGCAATGAAACTAGGCCATTGAGGCCATTGGGGTCCGTTTAGGGTCAGGCCTGTTCTCAGGCCTTGTTTTGCTTTGGCTCATAGGGAGAACATTCAGGCCTGTTTTCAGGCCTCGTTCTGCTTTGGTTCAGGTGAGCTTGCACCTTCCCATAGACAGGCACATCATTCATTATCACTATGCAGATGCTTTTTAACATAAATAACAATAACATGTGATTTCTTAGGTACTATAAGCTTGATGGTAACAGACTTTGTAAGTTCAGTTTCTTAAAATGTTACTTATATTGTGGGGAAAGGAAAACCATGGGTCAAGTCCCTCGCTTAAACCAAGCAAGCATCAGTTGAAACTGTTGACTGGCCGAGCTGTCAGAGGGGGGGGGGGGACTAGAATTCTAACCTGTTGCTAGGCAAGCTCCAGAACTCCCTCTCCTGATACAATCAAGTGGTTTGTTCCACTGAACAGTAGTCAGGTAGTCCCCCATGATTACCCAGAGTAGCTTGGTTTCTCCCTTTGCCCTTTAACCGGACTATACAAGTCTGCCTTAACCCTGTAATGGGCAATCAGTCTAAAAACCTTCCCTGCAGAGTTGACATCTTCTTGTCACCTGTTCCAACAGTGTGTGTGTGAGAGGGAGAGAGGGAGAGAGAGCATTCGTAGAGGAGTATTCAGTTATGTGAGCCCCCACCTGTAGTCTAAAGTGATACAGCCTAGACCAGGGGTGCAACACCTCAGACCTGTTGGCCAATTTTGGGCCAACTGGGGTCCCAATCTGGTCTTCTGGGTTTCCCCCGATGGTCACACCCCTTCCCCTGCCCTTACCCCCTTTTCCCTGACTGGCAATTTTTTGGTGGTTTCCTTACTTTCATGCAGTTTTCCCCCCATTCTAAAAGGTTGGCATGCCTCCCCTGAGGCTCAGTAAGAGCTTTACGCTAAAATATGCTGGGGTTGGGTTCCCCCCCCCATATTTTGGGCCCTCTCCCTTTGCCTTCAGCTCCACCCCATTTTGCCTTCAGCCCCACCCACCCCTGGAATGTGGCCCCTGAGAGCTTCTCCGGAATTGAATTTGGCCCTTGGGCTGAAAAAGGTTCAACACCACTGGCCTAGAACCTGGATGATCTATTCGGGAGAACTTGGCCTTCAAGCTGTTCTCCCTCAGATATTTTCATGAGACTAAATGCCAATGAACCAACAGGCAGGGCCAGCCCTACCATTAGGCAGAGTGAAGCGGCCACCTCAAGAAGCTAATTCTGTGTGTCATGGAAGGGCAGCAAATGTATATATTAATAAAGCTGAACCTAAAGTCTTTCCTACACACCTTCATGAGAACTTTGTCCCATGCAAAGGTTGGAGGGGAGAGAACATAAGAAGAGCCATGCTGGATCAGACCAAGGGTCCATCTAGGCCAGTATTCTGTGTCCCACAGTGGTCATGGGAAAACCAGAGGCAGGGCATGAGTGCAATACTGCCTCTCCCTCTATATACTCAGCTGCTCATTAATATCTTCTGAGGAGGCCTTGCTGGTCATTCTGTGACCAACAGAATGTCGCCATGTAATATCTCAAAGGCGGGCCTTCTCAGTGGTGGCGCCTGTCCTCTGGACACCCTCCCCCGTGCAGTTCAAGAGGCAGAAAATGTGGAATGTTCCAAACACCTCCTGAAAACGCACATGCTCACCTAGGTCTTCTCTGGCCTATAAATAACTCCAATTGATCATAGGCTGCTCCATCTTACCGCTTTTTGCATTGTTTTGAAATGTTATTGTTGTTTTTGAATTGCTTTTAATGGTGTTACTTTATATATATTTGTTTTGTTGTTTTAGTTGAAATTGCTTTTAATAGTGTTTTAATATTGTATTTAAATGTGAATATTAATATTGTGTGTGAACCACTAGGGGATTTTAAATATTAAGCAGTATATAGATAGTATTTATAAATAATAATATGAAATAAATACCATCCTCCCCCTTGTGTTGCACAGCAACTGGCACACAGAGCCACACCACCTCTGATACTAGAGGTAGCACATAGCCATCATGACTAGTAGCCATTGACAGCCTTATCACTGGCCACTTCTGTGACTTTCAGGGTGGCCTGCGAAAGCTGCAGCAATTTCAGGCAGGGTTTTATTTTTATTTTTTATTTTATTTTACTTTTTAACTTATGTTCCCTACAAGGTAGAAAAGCTAGGTGGGTGACTGCAAGAGGGAGGGACTTCTCAGTGGTGGCATTCCACTTATGGAATGAACTCCCCAGGCAAGGACCCTTCTTTTCTCCCAGGCAGGCATTTTAGAGATGTGGTTCTAGATTTTCATAGCTGTTTTATCAATTCCTGTGCTGTTTATTGTTTTGCATTATATTGTATTTTATTCTTTATACCTTGTTTGTCTTGTATTTTATATATATATTTAACTGTTTTAGTTTAACTGTTTGTAATCCACCCAGGGAACATTAGTTATTGGGCGGATTAGAAATGTAATAAATAAATAATGAATATTGAATAGTAATAGTAGTAGCAGTAGCAGTAGCAGTAGCAATAATAATAATAATAATAATAATAATAATAATAAGAAGAAGAAGAAGAAGAAGAAGAAGAAGAAGAAGAAGAAGAAGAAGAAGAAGAAGACTAAATACACAAGGTGGAAATGGTCCCTGCCTCCCATCCCGCCCGCTCCAAGCCCAGCCATCGCTGCAGGCTTGGTGCAGAGCTCTATAGACATGCTGCTGCTGCTGCTGCTGCTGCTGCTATGCAAATAGAGGTCATGCCCCATGGGAACGCCACTGTGTGATGACATCACGGAGTTCCCATGCGGCCTCCCGGCTCCTATTTGCCAAGGAATGGCAGTGCAGCTGCTGAGCCTTGCGCCAAGCCGCTGCTGGAAGCAACAGCTCAGGCTTGCTTTCTTTAAGTGGGAGGAGGAGAAGCAAAGGAATCCTCACACACACACCCTCATACAAAATGGAAGCAAAAGAAGTAAACCCCGGCCCTCCTGATCTTCAGGACCTTTGCCTCCTCCTGAAACTGCAGGAATTTCAAAGGGCCAAATGTTCAGTTCAGCTCTAGTTATTTAATGTTGAGTTAGGGAACGGTGCTTGAAGGATTTTCTGTCTGAAGTGCCAAAGGAGCTTGGCCAGCCTCCGATACTATGCACCTTGACTTTGGAAGGGCGGTGCTGGTGCCATTTGCTGTTCCGCTTCAGGCAGCAAAGGCATCTTGGCCCAGCCCTGGCTCTCTGCTCTCTACTGTTTTCCAGTACTCTGGGTTACTGAGTGATGCAGCTGCACTTCGTAAGTTGAGAGCATATTAGGATCCACCACGATGTCACAAGTTTTCCAGCCAGATTCTTCTGGGCTTTCACTGGCATCCAGTTGATCATGCCATACTGGAACTCAGTAGGATGCCTCCCGGGTCTACTTCCAAATCCAGACTTCATTAATTTTGCCCACAGCTGCATGGTCTTGGTCTGTTCGCTTCTCCAGGATTTTGAGGGTATAATGGGCCATATAGCAGATAAGGCTGTTTTTTTATTTGTTTTCTTTTTTTCTATGCAGGGTCTGTGCAATGTACTAATTTGGACCCTATTACACTTCTGATGATGTCATCTGAGAGAGACAGGCCCTGAACTTGGGAAAAAACCACAATCTATTTTCTGATGTTGGTGCAGTGTGCACTAGCTTGGTTTTCTTTTATCCAAAACCTAAAGTCAAAGCAACTCACAAGATAAGATCAATAAAACTTTCTAGAATATGAACAGCTCACAAAATACAAAGCCATTGATTGCACAGCTGCCCTGGGCATTGCGACGGCAACAAAAGGGTGGGGGTATACATTTTCTCAGTGAATGCAAAACGAAAGCAGCTCAAAAGATAAGATCAATAAAACATTATAAGATATAAACAACTACTCACAAAATACAAAGTCAGCCATCATCACAGCCATCCTGTGCGTTCTGGCTGTGATAGAAGGATGGGGCATACATTTTCTCAAGAAATTCACTTCTAAATAAAAATCATAGCAGGCATAAAAATCATCATCAGGCGATCACTCTTGACCGAGTAAGATTGTCTTTCAGGATAAAAAAATTTACAAAAAGGGAATTTTAAAAGGAGAGAATTCTAAAGAAAAATTGTGTAGACTCTAGCGATCACTGTCAACAAACAGCAATGTCAGAATCCATCAGTTGTCCTTGGTGATGGTGACGGCTTGGAGGCTCAGTCTGGTCCAGATGGCCGGGTCCTGTCTGGAGCTTAGGTCAGGTTCAGGACCTTGGTCAGTGATCCTGGAGCCACAGAACTGGCAAGTTGCTCCAGCGGAGCCTGAGAGGTACTGGCAGGCTTTTATGGTCAGGCCAGGAGAGTCTCTGAAAACTCCAGCCCTTCAGGTATTGCCTCTGGCTTTCCCTGCAGGCATTGCCTTCTCCTAGGGACGGAATGTTGGAGAAGTGGGGAGCCACCCGCGGACTGCTCCCCAGAGTCTCCCTGTTCACTAAAGGAGTCCAAAGTCCACTCCTCAGAGTCAGAAGGTAATGGAACCTCCAGGGGGTTGCATGGACAAGATATGTGGTCTGAAGCAGTGAGCCCCACTTCAGAAGGACCAGGAACTGGTTCTGATGCCTCCTCAGGGTCACTGTAACTGGGGTCTTCAGTTTCTGAGAGGTGCCAGTTCTGAGCCATGACAACTAGTAGGTGGGTTAAAACTGAACAGCAAGGCCCAGTCACCCAAAAGCCTTCCGGAAAAACAAAGTTTTAGCCAGGTATCTAAAAGAATACAGCACTGGAGCCTGACACATCTTAGGAAGGATGTTCCATCACGATTGAAAAGGCTAGTGAATTCCGTAGGGATGTATGAGGAATTAGTTTCAGCACATTTTTGACCAGACTTTACCCAGTTTGCACCTGCCAGAACTGAACATGGACCCAAACACAATCTGTGGTCAAACTCAAAGCCCATACTCTTCTGAGTTTGCGAACAAAAATAAATGCATTTGGAAAATGCATGCATTTGATAAATGTGCGCCACAAACACACTTTAAATGATCAGAGAAATGCACATAATTGATGCACACATCTGGAAAAATGTGCACAAAAATACACATACATTTTCATGCAAAATGGAAAAAAAGCAACAAAGCTTGAAATCTGATATGGACATGAGTTGGAATAAGAGTTGAGGTGGAATCCAGAGAACCTCAATGAACCTGAGTTTTGTTGATTTACATAGTCCTAATTCATAGTGAATGCCCACTGAGTTTCATTTGGCTTCTGGAGCAAGGTCTCAGATATCCTTATTTAAGTAAGGCTGCAATCCTATACACACATATCTGAGAGTAAGTCCCATTGAACTCCATGAGACTCGCTTCCCAGTAGATGTGCATAGGATTGTGATGTTACATCACAGTTTATTTCTATGCCACCTCTCAGTCAAAAAGGTCCTCAAGGTGGCTCACAAACATACAAAATTCAAATGATACAATAAAATCCAACATACTGTACAACAAATTGAAAGGGACGATTTGATGAGAACTCTAAAAATGGCTTCTTCGGAGAATTTTTTTTTAAAAATGCATATTAGAACTGGAGAGCTCATTTCTAATTTGTGCAGATGATGAAATGAGCGTCGATAATCCTTGCTTAGGGCATAGTTCATCCTCACGCATCAAGAAACCACACTTGCTGCAGGGGAGACTGGTGGTGACTCCTGTGTCAGTGTGGGGCTCCTCATCCATTACTGCTTTTATTCTGAGCTTTATAGGACAGATATGCTATGGTGCTGTACCCCATCCCCAAAATAGGTTCACCACCATGGATAGCTCCTATAAAGCTCAGAATACAAACTGTAATGGATGAGGAGCCCCACTGAAATAGGAGCTGCCAGCCCCCCCCAGCCCTCCCTGTTGCTTAGGATGCTTCTGTCTGTGAGAGAAGGTTCTATTCAGTGTTTGACCTCAAGAAAGCACAAGTAGAAGGACTCAAAAACTTTGGGTGCCTGGAGGCCCGAGCACTCATCATTGTATATTTGAAGTCTATGAATCAGAAATCAGCTGCCTTGAGTACCATTTTTCTTGGTAGAAAGACAGGGTACTAATCTAATCAAATCAAATCAAATCAAATCGATCAATAAATACTCCTCCAGGCCTTCATTGGGCTAGCAACTAAGGATGTAATGTTTGTGTTTAACAGTTTGATTCTCACACTTAAGAGACTTGAATTAATTTTTGGAGGCTTTGGAACATGGTGAGATGGAGACCCAAGAGGGGATACCTTACCTGAACCGACCTGTCCTATTCCATTTATTGAGGCCAGCTCCATGTTTGAGGAGGCCCTCAGAGAAATGCCTGCCGGTGTGCCCCTCCTATCTTGGGGAGCGCCTCTGGCTGGCAGTGGCAGAGGCAGCAGGAGCAGCCACACTTTGAATCAACTAAGAAGCACCATTTAAATTTCCCAGCATGCTCCCTGGGATTTTCCATAACAGCATTATGGGAAATTAAAATGCAGGGAGAGCCCCATTTTAATTTCCCACAATGCCATGGAATGATGCTATCTTGGGAGCATTGTGGGAAATTAAAAGGGCTTCTCCCTAGTCCTGGAGGGCCCAGAGCAGGCATCAACAGTGGTTTGAGGATGCTCTGGGACCTTGGCAGTTGTCCGAGGATGCCTCATGTTACCTCCAGAGACTCTTTTTCATAATGGGGAACAGAAAAGAGTTGGCAGTGCTGTCTGTGCAATATCCCTGAACATAAAGGTTGCGACTTGAGTTTAAAGTCTGCAGCTAAAAGAAAGAGAGTAGCATGCCACTGAGAGAGGAGAGAGGGAAGGATAATTGAAGAAGCCTTCCCACCAGGAGTAAATAATTAAAATGCTAATAGACCTAACTAGACTCGTGGATGTTTGTTCAAACATCTCCCCAGGGTAGGTGGACATGATAATGGAAGTGTATCTTGCTGTTATTTCTCCACAACAAAATATCTGTAAGAAATATTTAGCATCATGTCAAGAGGAAAGGATGTATCCATGTGATACAAATGCCAGAGATGTACATATACTGAAAATGTGCCACGATGATTGTGAGATCCTGCTTTTTCTTTTCTTTTTTTAACCATGCTGTGATGGGGGTTGGAGGTTCAGGATAGCAGTGCATCAAAGCCTCCTGCTTCCATTGGTTCCATAACAAAAAAGAGACTCTCTTTTTTGAGGATGTGCATACAAGCAAAACTCGAGCTTGTTGAAATTCTCCACATCCCACCTTCCATTCTGTCTTGTGTCCATATCAGATTGCAATCTTAGTTTTCGTGCATATTTTTCCAAATGTACACATCAGTTGCGCACATCTTTGAAATGTACACGTTCTTCTCAATTAAAGTGTGACCATTTGCATTTTTCAAAACAACACATTTTTTTTCATTCCTCTCGATCCGCCAGATCACATTGCAAGCTCATTCTCGTGTTATACAGAGATTAATAGAGTTAGATCTGCAGTATTTGAAAAGTGCAGCTGATAAATCTAAAAATCTTGTTCCCCCTTGTTTTATTTATTTATTTATTTATTTACATTTATTAATTGCCCATCTGGCCGGCAACCGGCCACCCTTTAGATTATTCTTAAGTAATCTAAAATATGGAATTGTTAGAGCTTCATATCTACATAGACTAACTGTTCCCAAATATAGGAGAGTGTTTATGCTTGCTTGCTTCAAAGTGTTGCCCTCTGCACTGTTAAGCGGACAATTTAACAAGAGCCCAATTAACAAACGTCTGTGTCTGTGCGAAACTGGAGTCATAGAGTCCGTTGATAGGTGTCCTTCTGCACTGTAATTTGTACAGGGACTGCAGAGAGAAGCTGATTCTCCCTCCACTAAGAACTCTCCTGGATGATCTTCTGAAGATATGGACCTGTTCTGCTTAAGAGATGATTTATTCCTACATCACTGAGAAGGTTGCAAATTTCTTTTTTGTGTAGGGAGGGGATTTGGACCCCTTTTAAAACTTACCTGTTTCATCTAATTGTTTCCATTGCTGGATTTGTTTTTTGGTATTAAAACTTTGATTGGTCTGTGCCCATAATAATAAAAAAGCTTCAAGTGGTCATTGCAAGCTCAGAAATGTATGGACTTCAACTGAAGATTGCATTCGAGACTGTGTTCAGAAGGTGCGAACTGGGTAAATCCCGATAAAATGATCGAACAAACAAACTGAAACAAATTTCTCATACATCCCTACGTGCAGAAGAGAAACCAAATGCTAAGTAAGTGTTACAAGTCTCTCCCTCCTGTTATGGTAAGGATGGGCATCTATCTTGAAGGTAAGTCAGGCACATACTAGAGTCACTTAGGATGCAAACCTTATCATGTTTAGACCGGAAAAAGTCCTACAGCTCCCAGCATGCCCCAGCTGGCATGGCTGGCTGGGGCATGCTGGGAGCTGTAGGACTTTTTCCTGTCTAAACATGCATAGGATTGTACCCTTAATAATCCAGAGGGTGTAATGCCTCCCAGTTCCCTTTCTGCTGACTGTCTGGGCCAGTTCATACGACCCAGGCAGCGAGCGGGGGAGGCACCACGGGTCCCTCGGCGGGGTCCGGCGGGGCGCTGCATATGACCTGCGCCCCGCATGCGTGGGCAGACCGTGGTGGAGCCGGCAGTCTCCGCACCGCAGCGCCGGGTCTCCTGGTGCTAGGGGGCGGCAGCTCGGGATGCCCAGCGGGGCTCGGGGCTGCCGCCTCTGTGTGGCCACGGGAGGGCCCCGTGGGATGGCCACCCACTGTTCGCACAGCAGGGTGGCCCCATGCGGTAGGGGCTTACCCCTCTACCGCCCATGGTGACTTTCTGTGCTTCCCGCATGGGGCCATCCTGCGGGGGCAGCCCCCGGCCGGCGTTCACATGACACGGGGAACCCTGTGGGGCTTTTGCTCCCCCGTGGTTCCCATGTCATGCCAACCGGCCCTCTGTGAGACTCCCCCCTCAGAGAGCTTGTGCCCACTTCTCCAGGGAAATCCAGCTTTTGTAATTTGAGGCGAGCACGTTCCCCACAGCCAGGTCCTCTTAGGTGGGGCGATTTGCTCCATGCCTCCTTCTCTGCTTTGTTCACAGGGCTTAGCAAGAGGCACAGCTGATGGTAGCTTGTGCCCTGCCTCCCTACTGGTTTCTCTCTCCCCCCCCTCCCCCCTCCAGCTGGTGCCTCTGCCCCTGATTCCTTGCTAGGACTTTGAGTACGGATGTCAGAGAAATCCACAAAAGATTCAAGTGAGTTTGGATTTCTGTGAATCTGATCCATGGATTCTGCAGAGGACCAGCTTTTTTGAACTGCGTGGATTCCACAGACTTGAACACCAGTTTTGTTTTGTTTTTACTTTCTGGAATGGTATACAAATTTAGTCGTACAAAAATATGAAAAATACAAAAAAAATTTAAAAAAAATACCAACCAAAAATGCTCATTCCCCCCCCCAACTAAACTAAAGCATGAAAATGCACACTTGCACATTTGGGAAGTGCACATTTGCACAAGTATGCACTTTCTAGCATGAACGCAAATTTGGAAAACTGAGAAAAATCCAATCCATCAATGAGCAGATGAAGGACTGCTGGGGATTATTTTAGGATTCAGGCAGGTAAATATGGGTTCCCGCTCACATTAACCCTGACATGCAGGGAGGGCCAACCCCTGGTCCTTAGACCACATGTGGACCTCAACCCATTTTTATGAGTCTGTTGACCTAATTTTGAAAGCCCTCTGCATGTAATCCAGGTCAGACTTGAGGCAAGAGTGAGTTGCCTCTTCCCTGGCTGCCTGCTGGGAGGGAGAGAAAAGAGGGGTGGCAGAGAGGGGGGACGACAGAAAAAGGGGAAAAAAATGGGAGACACATCCACTATTGACTCTGGTCCTGCCCAATGCTGACATTCTACCCCGGACAGATCACCCATGAGACCCTCAACAGAAAAAAGGTTGCCCACCTATGTCTTACAGATTATCCCACATCAGTCGCTCTGAGCATTCTGCTTATCTGCTTTTATTGCCATGTGCCAGAAATGTGTTTTATTTGGGAGAAGCAGAACTATCTTTAGTCTATGCCAGCGAACATGAATAATAAATGATACGTATGGGGATCTCTGAGCAGTTTCTGCTGCTGCTCTGTTAGTTTAGCTGGCAAGGTATCAAATTTAAGTATCCACCCAATTTCTCTCTGGGAGAAAAAAAAATGGACTTATTATTCATAATTAATTATAGCTGCTCTTATACGTGGTTCACGAAGTGTGTAGCGGCCTCTGCTGGTGCAAATCAGAAGTGAAGAAAAAGCTTGCAAATCGTAAATGGGAGCACTTTAAGTGCTATTGGTCTTTTGACATTCTCTCTCTCATTCTCTCCCTCTCTGAGTCCAATTGATAAAAAAAATAGTGGGAGAATGGTTTATTCATCCCCCCCATATATATAGATAGATAGATAGACATACACATACACATACACATACACATACACATACACATACACATACACATACACATACACATATACACACACACACACTGGTCTGTCATAATCAAACTGAGATAAGAGGTATTTCTTATACTTTTTAGTGCACATGGCATTTTACAAAGTTCCACAAGAAAAAAGAAGAAAACATAACAAACAAACAAACAAACACCCCCAGGTCCTTGCCCCTACAGACCTTACCAATTACATTTTGACAGCGGCAGTAAAGTCATATTGAGATAACATAAGATATACTTTGGATGCTGTACAGCAATGTTGGATAATTTAAGAGAGAACGTATCTTTCTGGTGCTTAATGTATGTTCTTGTGTTAAATGCCTGTTTCTTGATGGTTAATATGTACTGTTGTACTTTTCAGTGGGCTGGATCCAGACTGGATTAGTCTTAGTCATGCCTTCGGCCCATTGAGATCATTCCAGATCCAACCCTATTATAATAAATATAAGAAACACAAACATGGGAAAGAGAAAGAGAGCATGGCCGATGAGGGTTGGACTCCCAACAACATCTGCAGGGCCACAGGTTCCGTGAGATCCCTGTTCAGGGGGCTGGCACTATACATGAGGCCAACATTAAGTGGAGAAAGCAGCACAACCAGGATTCTCCATTGGCCTAGCTGGGACCAATGTACGGATGTTGTTAAATCCATTCCGTCTGCGTTTCGCAGATTGTCGGGCATCTTTCATTCCATCGTTCGCTCATTGATGGAATCGAATATTTTTCTGTACCAGAATCTCATTTTACTTGTGCTAAGTCACATTAGTGTTAATTCACATTAGTGCTAATTCACAGTAATGCCACCCCCCCCCCCAAATTAGAAAACCAGTCTGCCAGTCTGAGGAATCCATATAACTCCCCCACCACCAAAAAAAGCCAGTTCACTGCAGAATCTGCAGGTTGGGTTCATAGAAATCCAAATGTATTTCAATCTGTTGCGGATTTCTCCAACATTCTCCAACATTGGCTCCAAAGTCTCCCAGAACAGATTTCATTGGGGGCCACTCCACTTAGTAGCTGCCAGAAACAGAGTAGGGGGCAGTATCCATTTCGACTCAACTGCTAATGTAAACTACGCTGCACTAGCATAAGTGACCTCTAGTGCAATCCCAATAGTGTTTGCTGGTGCAGCGGGTTTTCCAGAGAAACACACAGTGCCGGCAAATGGTAACGGTGTTGCACTGGAGGTCGCTTACACTAGCACAACGTAACTTACGTTAGGAGGAGTGTCGAACTGATACTGCCCTGTGGCTACAATCCTACACTGACTTTCCTGAGAGTAAACCCCATTGAGTTCAATGGGGCTTATTCTGGAGTTGACATGTATAGGATTGTGCTGTAACTCTTTGAATAGTAAAAAAAAAGCCACTAGAGGAAAATACTGAATAACCACTATAATTTCACAGTAGATTGGTTTTATTCCTACAAAGAGGTTCTTTGTGCATGCTTTTGTTAAGTGTGTTTCCCTTCCGAACATTGTATTTGAGGTATAACACTATGTTTATATTTGCAGAAGCCATGGTTTAAATGTAAATTTCCTGATTTATTTTTCCCGGTGGAAGATGGATTATAACTTCTGCACAATAGTGTAGCTTCATAGGAAAGAGATGAAACATGCAAGCAGTCAACCATTCCAGAGAAGAGTAGTTGCACTTAAGGGTAGGAGGGCTGTGTGCTTTACTTTATAGATGACAGTCCTCTATTTGAACGACTATCAGAGGACAGTCCTCTAGTTCAAGGGCTGACCAGTCCATAAGATAGGGTGGCCACTTATGAATCAACAAAAAAAAGAGGAAATGCATACCAAAAAGAGGACAGTGATTTGCATATGCTACCTCCAGTATCAGAGGCAGTATGCCTATGTACACCAGTTGCTGGGGAACATGGGCGCTGAGGGTGCAGTCACACTCATGTCCTGCTTGTGGGATCTTGTGGGCAGCTGGGCAGCCACTGTGTGAATAGAATGATGGACTAGATGGACCCTTGGTCTGATCCAGCAGGTCTCTTCTTATGTTCTTGTATGCTAGTTTATATGTATGGATGCAAAGTTTAAAATGATTATAATTCCTGTTTACTAGGACCTATAAAGAGACTGCACTATATTGAGGGCCATTGCTTAGTAGAACCAACTTTAAAGATCTTTGCAGCCAAGATTGTGTCCCATCTCTTATATGGTGCACCAATCTGGGGCAGTTACTGTAGAGATGAACTTGAGATAATACAAAACAAGTTCCTACGCATGCTCTTGGCAGTGCCACACAGTACACCTGGTGCACTATTAAGGACTGAACTAGGTCTCCCTTCCCTGAATGCACGTATACACAAATCCATAATATTATACTGGAAAAAATTAACATCATTGCCAGAAAACCATTTAGCAAAACTATGCTTTTTGGAGTTGCAGAATAGAGAAGGCTGGGCAAACTCTTGCAGATGCTTGATGCTGAGTTACTCGATTCCCTTAGCAACAACAATGCAGGATGTGTCCGATTATAAGATCCGAGATATTGTGTTTGGCGAAGATGCCAAAAGAGATCTTGAATATACAAAAAACTGCAAATCTGCCACTTGGTACGCCAAGATTAAAACAGATCACAAAAGGGCAAGCTATCTGCAAGAGCTAACCTTCTTCCCTGTTAGGCATGCTTTTACCCAGCTCAGATTTGAAACAATGCCCACTGAGTATTTGGCTGGAAGATTTTCTAACAGACCTGCACAAGAGCGTTTTTGCATATGTGAAACAGGGCACATTGAAGATCTGGTACATTATATTCTATATTGTCCACTATATAATTCACCCAGGGCCAGATTTATTCTTCCTTTTCAGACTACTTTAGAAGGTCAATCAGACGATTTTAAAATTAGATGGTTGTTGGCTGATGTGGACAAATTTATTAGCTACAGGATAGCTTTATTTGCGTTAGCTGCAAGGAAAATTAAATAAGGGCAGCCTTTATAAACCAAACTACTGCCAAACCATAAGGGGGCCATACAGAAAGAATGTTTCTAAACCTTGATTATTTTATAGCATTTTGTTTCATTATATTTAATGTTCAACCTGTTTTTATTTTATTTTATACTTCATGTATATATGTATTGTGATGGCCATTGGCTATAAACAATACAATTCTGAGACTGAAATGATTACATTTAAATAGAAATACAGTATCTCCCCAAACTGTGGAGGACTGACCAGGTGACCCATGTGCCTGCCTGTTCAGCCTGCCGTCCAGGTGCTAAGGTTTGATGAGCAACAGTTCTTGTGGTTCATCATCTTTAAACTGGAATTGGACAGGACAACCCTTCAAACAGAGGACAACTTCAAGTAGAGGATGTTCTGCTGGTAGCCCTTCAAATAGAAGACTGGCCTCTGTAAAAGAGGACATGTGGCCACCCTACCATAAGAAGACAGTGCAGAGGCCTTGAAGTTGCCCATCAACAGCTAACACTTAGACAGCGGACGGAGCAGGCACACGGGTCACCTGGTTGCAGTCTTCCCCACTAGCGGGAGATGTATTTCTGTTTAAATGATACTCATTACTTCTAAATCTGCATCTATTAAATCTGCATATATTAGCACATGCAAATTCTATGCAAAACTGGTGTGATCCTTTGTCCCCTTTTTTGCTGATGCATAAGCGGCCACCCAAATTAAGGGCCAGCCAACGCATTACACATGCATGTCATTTCTGTGTGAGAAAACCCACTTTGAGAGGGGGCTGATTGGGAATAGAAAGGGGGAGACAGTCTTAACTCCCACACACACACACACACACACTAACCATATATCTCCCCCAATTCATCATCCCAAGCCTCCCCCAACAAGGCTAACACTTGTTTGGAACTCCACAGATCCAGAGGAAGGCATTTGGGGACTGCGTTGGGAAGACTGTGACCAGGTGACCTGTGTCCCTGCTCATTCTGCTGCTCAGCTGCTAACTGTTGATGGGCAACTTCAAGGCAACTTCTATGAACTTCAAGGCCCCTTCAAGCTCTCCCTTCTAATGGTGCTTTAGCTTTAAACAGAAGATGCCTTCCAAAAGAGGGTTGTCCTCCAACAATCCTTCAGAGGACTGTCCTGTGACGACCCTTCAAAAAGAGGACTGTCCAATGCAAAGTAGGACATGTGGCCACCCTTAGTGACTTGGTTCTTTCAGCTACAAAACACAAAACGCAGTCATGGTTTTGATGAATCCACCCCTAGGTAATCCTGACTGACACAAACAGCCACAACATATAGTGTTAGATGCTATCTGCATCTAATCATCCCAATTATATGGGTATTCCTTGAATAAATTGGATAATAGGGTTGTTCTTTAGTTTGTACCAAATCATAGTATTTTAAGCCAGGCCAGTATTGCTGTTAAGTAACTGTGCACTTTCAAGTATCTTCTAAGTACTATACTTAGAATAAAAAGAGTGGTGTTTTTTTTCTCTCTTGAAAGAAACACCTTCTCCCATAGTTTCTGTTTCACGGGCACAAGGAGAAAAGAATGTTTCCATAGAAACAACTGGAGAAATATAATTTTAAAATGATGATGACTCTACAAAGCTCTGAACAATAATTTTTATATTAGGAACTCCAGGGGTGAGGAAAATAAAATGAACTGAGCATGCAAGCATGGAGTTGTACACATTATTAAGGGTCTCAGACTTATTGATCTTCATTAATTGTAAGCTCCCACTGCTCCTGTGGCCAAATGAACCCGTAGTGAGCTGCATAAGAAAGGTCAAGTTAAAATGGCTGCCTCTTACTCAGAACTGCCTTTGGAGACAAAGTCAAAAGGCTTTTTAAAATGTACAAACACACACTTGGGTCGTGTTTTGATTTAATTTTATTCCTCACCCCTTTTTCTTTGCTGCCTTTCTGCTCCCACACAATGTTGTTGTTCATGCATGCTAGGAATGGGAGAAGAATGCATACAGTTCAAAGATGTGCACTACTGATTTATGCAGTTGGAAAAAAATATGCACAAATTTTCATGCAAAAGGGGGACACACACACACAAAGATTGCAATATGATGCAAACACAAGATGGAACGAGCTTTGAAGAGGAACTTTGAAAACTTTGACGAACTCAAGTTTTGCTTGTATACGCACATCCTAACCCTACCTGCATGTTGGCAGAAAACACCACATTGGGAATCCTGAGTTTGCCACCAAACATGTAACTATGCCCTATGGCCACCTCATGAGTTTGCGGCAGATGTGATACTGATAACACAGAGGCTAGAAATAGGCTGCCCCCCCCCTTCAAGCATCTAATGTCACACCAGGAAAATAACTTGCATTCCATTTGCATTTTATCTATAATCAGGATGCACTTCGAGACACATGACATTTTTATGTATGCATTTTGCTCAGCTCTCCAGCTTTCTCACCTGTCTGGATAGAGAATTAATCTGACATCAATACTGAAGAGATTTGTTCGTGAAAATAAATTAACAGCCCCGAAGACCTAATTTATTTATTAGAAGTCTGCAATTGCTCATCAGGTTCAGTGACGGAGCCAATTAATTCCACTGACTTCTTCCAAAGCCGCCTTTTCATAATGAGGGATCACACCACTCGCTGCCAGTGGACTAATGGGCGGGGGGAACTGATAAATATGCAGAAAGGAAAGTTGCATTGCACACAGCCATGTGGATCTTGTAATTGTGCAGGAACGACTCTTCTTGTTTGCTTGACATCATCTATTTATTGCAGCTATTTAAAAAAAAAATGCTATCCCCTAATTTGTCTTGTTCCGAAAGGCCAGAGAGATAATCATGGATTCATGCGATTGTCGATTCAGTTTACAAGTTGCACCTCGGTGTGCACAGGCACAAACCTCTGTCCACAAACTAGTCATGGCTGCATGTGCATGGACCCAAAAACAACGAAGGCTGCAGTTGGCTGGAAGGAAAGTCTTTGCTGCCTGCAAACACAGGCTTTTTTAGTCCAGATAGAATCTCCTGCTACGGATTCAGTTGAAATATAAGATTTATATGTGGAACCAATGTTATTCTTTACCCCCACGGTAATTGCCCTGTAAGCAGCGACTTTAAGAAGATTTTTTCTGATGAAGTCATGATTGACGAAACAGGCTTTACAATCCAGATTCCTGTAACTACATCATACTCAGTCTGTTTATAGCAGTTTTTTCAACTGCTACATACTGGCCTACACTGTTTGTTATTGTTTTCATTATTGCTATCTTTGCCTCGACTTCTGTTACTTGTTATACATTCTATTCTGTTGTGCTTCTTTTGTTCCACATTCTGTAGTACTCTGTTACTGTCATTATAGCAAGCTATATTACATTATACTCTGTCTGTTATTGGCAGTTTTCTTTTCTTCACTGCCCAGTACTTGTTTGTACTTTGTTTGTTATTGACTATGATGTTAATTGGCTCTGTTACTTTTTATATCTTTATCACATTATATAATCTGGTATTTGCTGTTGGTATTCCAGTGTCATCATTATAACTTGTTACCTGTTACTCATCACCTTACATGCTGGTTGCCTGGATTTCACCCTCCTACCTAGCAACCTAAATTTGGCTTCCAACAGCTCACAGCTACATTTCTCCACATCATTGGTACTCACACAGCCACTGACTCCACCCCAGCACTCTTTACAAAGCTATCTAGATGGCATGTGATATCCACAATCTTTGTAGCATGCAGTCTACACTCCCATCACAAACCCAACAAAAACACGTTTCAGGCAGAGGAACCACTAGGGCGGCAAGGACACAGTGTCCAGAGCTGGTGAAGAAGAGACATTGACCGGGTTCATGCAACACGATAAGCCTCGGTGGCTTATAAGTCATGTTTGTTTCAGAGAGGCTTGTCATGTTGTCTGAACCCAGAAGCATGGTTTGTTAACCACGCACATGCCACCCTGGCCAGGTTCAGACAACACAGCAAGCCACCCTGAAACAAACATGGCTTATAAGCCACCATGGCTTATCGTGTGCTGTGAACCCAGTCATTGTTTCAGCAGCTCTCCCAGCCTGGAACTGAGGCTTTTAATCAGGAGTTGCCAGAACCCCACTGAAGATTCAGCTGTGCTCATTAGAAGCTACTGAAAGAAGTCCTCCTTGTGAGAATTACCCCTACACATGAGGAGCCCTTTATTCATTAGAAGTCCTTTGCTGTAATCATGTACTTCTTCTGAGCATAAGGACTTGAGCCTGCCTCTTCAGGCATCACTGCTCCTGGGGGCTTGGTGGTTGTTCTGCCTCAGCCTCTGAAACAGAGGTCCCAATATCCTGAGGTGGAGGGAGTGAACCCTTGGTAGACTCCCCCAAGGACCCAGGCTCCTCCTGCAATGCTGATGTGGACAGTTCTTCGGCACTGTCAGTCACTGAGGTCTCTGGGTCCTCATCTGAGGGAGAATCTTCTAGGTGGGGCATGAGAAAGAACAACTGTGTTGGCATCCTAGACAACATTTTGCATCTTCCATAATGCCTTGGACCTAGTGTCAATCTCAGGCATTTTGCAGGGAAGGGGATAAATGGAGACTGCCACAAAAAATGGTGGAGAATATTGGGAGAAAATTCTTCAAAATGGCCTACTTTTCTAGGGGATGGGGTGTGTGAGAAGAAGAAAATGTTCATAAATTTTCTCGGGGAAATGTTATATGAGAAGTTTCAGCTCAGCACTAGAAAGAATGGCTTGGGAAGAAAGATGAGTCTGACCTTGAATGTCCTGTGCTCGAGACAATAATGATAATAATAATAAGTATCCAAGAGAGGCATTTGATTTGAAGATATAGAATTGGATGGAAGGACGACGTTTGGGGTAGAGAAATAGAGTTGGGTGTCATCAGCATAGAAGTGGTACCAAAACCATGGGATGCAATGAATGAGGTGATCAAGGGTCAGTGTGTAGAGAGAGAATAGCAAAGGTCAAGATAAAATTTTAAAAAATAAATTCGTTTTCTACATTATCTTCAGATATTTTCCTCCTTGGTCCCCCCCCCCACTCGGAACGGGGGGAGGGGTCTGTCATATTCCCTAGTCTTGATTCCCTCTCTGGATCAGTGGAGGATGCAAAGGTGGAAGAGAGCCATCATCCAGTGAGCCACTGTCTGTTACCCCAGGACCTTCCAGGCCAGAGGACCTAGCGCTACCAGACAATTCAGCTCAGAGGGCACCCACCCAATGCAGCCTTCACCATCATCCCTATGTCAGAGGAGCCAGTAGCTGCAGAATCAGGCCAGCCTTCAGAAAGCTGCAGAAGACCAGCCTGTTGCTGAGACAACAGCTCTTTCTGAGTGGGTTCCAGCCAGAAAAGATCTGTCCAGGGTCCTAAAAGTGCCTAGCCTCTTGCCCCTTGCCTTGCCTTGCTGCATAGCTGGACTTGACTTTGCCTTACCTTAACTTGGCTTTGCTGCATTGACTTTGCCTTGCCATGCCATATATCTGGACTTGGCTCTACCTTGCCTTGCTGCATAGCTAGACTTGACTCTGCCTTGCCCTTCTAGTAAGTGTAACTGCTTCAGATCAGGCTGTCCTGGGAACCTTGAGCCAAGCTAGATAGGACCGAGTCCTCTTTTTTTTTTTCTGGATCTAGGTCATGATACATTACTGGTGCCTTATGTTGAATCCCATGTTGTCCAGACCTGTAAGAAATTACAAACACAATTTGTTAACCTCACCCATCAGAGGCAAACAATCTAGATCCTCAAACTAGTTAGAACAGATACCTTCTGCTCTCTCTCCATTTGCTCCTTTATAGGCTATAAACTGTTGCCGTAATCTAGCAAGGGGAAATATGCAGGCAGATTTGCTATTAAAAAAAATGCTGGGGGGGGGGAGGAGAAGAAATTCCCCACACCCACTCTTGTGGTTGCACTGTGGTTTTTGCCCCACTGGCTGAACTACAAGTATAACAGTAGCCTACATACTCACTCACTGCTGTGGTTGTGGAGGCCCTCTCCAACAGGGCTGGCACCAGTTTTTTGAAGGCCCTTGGACAATGTGGCCTAGGAGGGCCATAAATTGCCCCAGGAGGGAAGGTGGATCAGCTTGGGCCACATGAACCAAACCACAAGGAATTCTGGCATGTGTTGTCAGTAGGAAGTCTGGAAGACTCAGCACTGAGGACAAAGATGGTGGTGCCGGACCTCAACAGGAGAGCTCCCTGGTGAGTCTGACCTAAGCAACAGTCTGACCTCATCATCCTCTGGTGGTAGCCATGCCCTCCCCTCAAGTCCAAGTATTTATTTATTTATTTTTATATTTAATTTATTTAAAACTATTTTTAGGCCACCTTTAAGGGTAAAACACTCGCAAGATGGCTGCTAACTGCCTGTTTGGCAGGGGAAGGAAGGCTCCTTGAGCATGTGGACTGGAGCGTCTGATCATATAATCCACACAAATATTTTTGCCCATTTTTATGTCTTCCAGGTACGGTGACATGGACATTTATTGATCAAAGCAAAGTCAATGGCGCATTTGAGAGGCTCAGCAGATGTTTCCAGGAGCCAACAGAACAGACGCGCTAATCAACAAAGGAAAAAAGAGAGGAGAGAAATGTCAGGGGGGAGATTGAAGTGCCACAATTTGTTTTGTCATTCGTTTTTCGAGCCCTGCAAGAACAGGAAAGGGAAGGTGCCAAGATTGAAATGGATAAAAGTGGAGACTTTAAAGCAAATCTGTCGCACTTAGATAACTGTGACTTTAAAATTCAGTGAGTTCCTGGCAAGAATGCAAAGGGCATATGCTTATTTGTTTCAGCCATTAACCATAACAAAATATAAAACAGAATACCCAAAATAATATAATAGAACTGAACAGGAAGTCAATGAAGAAATACAAAGGAAACCTACAAAGTCACAAGAGCCCAATGCCGTCCAGTGCAATGACTGGAATCTGCAAGATACATGAACAGCAATAGGTAATTGTGTTGACCCATTAGAAAAATAAATCCAAAGTTCACAGTAGGGAAATATCTTTATTAGGATCAACCAAATAATCACAAGATAGTGAGCAAGCTTTCAAGTTCTCCAGAACTCTACATTAGGTGAGATGTTAAGCACAATTGGATGGGGGGGGGGCAGGGTGGAGAGATGGGCATGATGTTTCTGCCCCAAGCAGAACCAGTCGTAAGGTGGAATGTAGGAGGCATTTTGCAGACTTAATTAGCCACTGCTAGGTGCTGCCCAGCAGTCCTAGGTGCAACTGGGTATCTGGTTAGCACCTAGCAGAGGCTAACCTAGTGAAGCCTCTATGCCAGGGCTCTCCAAGCTTGGGTCCCCAGATGTTGCTGGCCTACAGCTCCCAGCATACCCAGCCAGCATGGCTAATGGCAAGGGATTCTGGGAGCTGTAGTCCAGCAACATCTGGGGACCCACGGTTGGAGAGCCCTGCTCTATGCTACTCCCTTTACACTTTATTTTAATGCCTGCAGCAAGGTTTTTCTTAGTGGAAGGGAAGAGGGAGGAGGAAGACTGGACTTTAGACTGTCCTTAAGGGGGCAGAACACAGCTAATCCACTGGGCCTGAATACAATGTGGTGGATGCAACCAGCTTCACCCCTTCGACCTGTCTGATGTGGAATGACCTCCTAGTAGCCTAAGCTACTGTCAGCCTGTGGGTGAGATCATAGAGACTCACTACAACAGGGTTTACATTCCTGATGGTGTTTAACAACAGTCACAGCCGCAACAACAATGTAATCATTGTTCAGGGCTAATATAGTCAGAAGAATAAAATCTGATGGCCTTTCTTTCCTTATCTTTTTTATTTTATTTTATTACACCCTAAAATAACGACGGCAATGAAATTATGCAAGTGCTGCCTATCAAAGTGAAACATCGACATACGTAGGGATGCTAATCACCAAAGGATACATTTTTGTCTTGGTATTATTTATTATTTATATTCCAGCTGTGCCTTACCTGTAGAGCAGAACTTCAAATTTAACACACTTCTTAGGAGGAATGGAGCTTGGTTGGAATAACACTGGAAGGAATATCCATTATTCCTTGTTATGCATCCACACACCTCTTGTTCATTTTATTATTTTTTTAAAGCAGGGGTGGGCAAGAAATAGGCCATGCCTTTTATGCAGCCCCTAGCACATACACTGTGCATCTCCCGTACTTTTCCATCTCTTTCTTCTACTCCATGGTGTCACCAGACAGGTCTACTGGCTTTACTTTGCTCTTTACTTTTCCTTCCCCTTTCTTTCCTGGATTATGTCCTCCCCTGAGCTCTCTCTCTCCACCCTCAGCATTAAAACACCTGCTTTGCAAGCGGAAGGCTCCAAGTTCAATCCTTGGCAACTTCAGCTAAAAGGAAAGACCTCAGCCTGAGATCCAACAGAGTTGCTGCTAGTCTGATCTGGCCTCAACACACATGGGGCGGTGTGTCTATCCAGGCAGTTAAACTCACACGCAATCCACTTCTATATAACGCAAAACCTCTTCTTTACTGAAACCCAACACAAACAATAAACAACTACGGTAATAAATACAGGATCAACACTTAATGATAGAAGATTGAGGAATAGATGAGGGGGGTGAGACGAGATGAAATGGATTGATGAGCTGAAAGGAAGTGAATTGATGAGGTGAAAAAGCAATGCAGGGCCAGGCCTTCAGGCTGCAACCCAGAGCAGTAGCAGAGCACCCAAGCCTGAGGGAGGCTTTTTCCAACCTGAGGAAGAACTGGTATAAACTGATTGGAAATCTTGCTAGGGATAACTAATCAATCCTTGGCATCGAGGCCTGATCAATTGCTAACAGATACATAAAGAATAAACTAGAACAATTATAAATGCAAGACCTAGGGGGCAACATAACAAAATAATAATGAGAGCCAGTGTGGCGTAGTGCTGAGAGTGTTGGACTGGGACTCAGGAGATCCGGGTTCTAGTACCCGTTCAGCCATGAAGCTCACTGGGTGACTTTGGGCCAGTCACTGACTCTCAGCCTAACCTACCTCACAGGGTTGTTGTGAGGATAAAAGGGAGAGGAGGATTATGTAAACTGCCTTGGGTTCCTTGCAGGAAAAAAGGCAGGGTATAAATATAATAAATAAATAACATAATGCCCAATTGGGGCAAAACAGAGAGTTAGGGATGAATGAGTCAGTCTGTCCATTTTGGTTCATCTCAGTTCCTGATTTTTTTCCCAATCTTAAATTGAGATCATCCTAAACTTCAGGATTTTTTTTTAAAAAACTGAGTCTCGGTTCACATATTGGTTCAAAAGTGTGAAATTAAGTAAATTTGCATTAAAATTAGTGATGCTGCCGAATTTCATAATTAGCCAGCTCATTGCTCAAAACCCATCCATTTGTAATGTTCATCTTTGTAGTGAGTGTGGATCGATGTATTATGAATTCACTATTAAAAAGAACTCTTGTGCAAGCTCACATGTACTGATTAGTACTTACTCTCTGAGTAAATAACAAATTCACTCAGGGGTTTGCCCATCACTAAAAAAATGTGAACCCAATTTCTCCCCCATCCCTACTCGAGAGTAGACTATACTCTGTGAGATCGACATATATGGCAGCTTCTTTCAATATTGTGTGAGATGGATCTGATATATGGCAGCTTCTTATCCCATCTTTAAGCCTGCCCCACACATAGTCAAATATAGTCCTTCCTAAATCACATTCTCATTCTCATTCTCATTCTCATTCTCTCTCTCTCTCTCTCTCTCTCACACACACACACACACACACACACACTCTTCAGGCTGGTTTGTAGCCTGCTGATAAAACTCCCTTGTATGCTTTGAATATCTGTTGGAACCAGTTGAGTATACCATTAAAGATTCCACATGTTACCACTACAAATCTCTTATGACTGAAAGCCAATAACAAAATCACAGCAATCCATGCAAAACAAATGGGAGTTAAGAGCTTTAATTCATTAGGAAAACAAAACAAATCTGTGTTTTTATAAAAAGACTAAAATCTTTACTGTACACCTGGCAGACGTATTCATTTGAAATTGTGCTAGGGAATACCGGTAGTTGTTGTTGCTGTGTGTGTGTTTTTTTTTTCCTTTTTAGAAGTGAGGATCCCTGAGAGCCTATGAATATAAAATATATCCTATCATAACTCAGATAAAGTAGAAAGAAGAATATAAAGCAGAATAGTTTGAGTAAGTAGAGATGTAATCATTCTAAGTCTCTCTGCATTTTCTATGCATTTTCTTCTAACAATCACTTTTTCTGAAAATTCTTCACTTGTGGGTTAAATTATTTTCTGCATCCTTAAAATAAATCTTTTTTATCTATTATATTAGAATATCTTCTCTGTCCTGCACCTAAATAAAATCAGCATTTCACTTACTTTGGATACAGATTATTTTGCTCATTTCTATTCATTGAGTGCCAGTTTGAATGAAAGCAGAAAGAGAACATGGACTGGGTTCAGACAACACGATAACCCGCAGTCAAGGGTTGAGTATAAACTGTGGGTTGTTGTTGAACCATGGGTTATCATGTTGTCTGAATCCAGACGAAATAACAAACCATGGTGAACAACCCACAGTTCATAACCCAACAACAAACCATGGGTTCTCTTCATGGGTTGTTCATGGTTAACGAACCATGGTTTGGGTTCAGACAACATGATAACCCACAGTTCAACAAAAACCCACGGTTCAGTGACAAGCCACACTCAACCCATACTCAACCCTTGAGTGTGCGTTCTCGTGTTCTCTGAACCCAGCCATTGGCTTAAGGCATTGCAGAGTCCCTCTGAAACATAGGTTCTACGGTAAGACGGACCATCAGACTGAGTCAGTAAGCCTGCTGGTATCCCTGCATCCAACCAGCACGAAACAATTTTACAAGCTCCTCACATGAACCAACAGGTACCATTCCCCAACCCTGAGACACAGCGCTGGCCCGAGATGTTTTGCTGCCTGAGGCCAAACTGCACCCCCAACACCCCAACACACAATTCCATGAATAGAAGGCAACCAGAGTGTCAGCTGAATCTTTGTTCAGCAGCGCTGGCTGCCTCTACCGCACCTGAGGGCAGCAAGGTAGCTTAGGGGATGCAGGGCAGACTGTGTGGTACACGTGTACAACTTGCTGCCCTTCCCCATGACTCAGGATCTGCCTCCTGAGTCAGCTGCCTCACTCTACCTAATGGTAAGGCTGGCCCTGCTGAGACAATGCTCAGCAATGAGACAATGGGGGGAAATTGCATTCCCATTTGCAGCCACCATCTCCCCCCCCCCCGGACAAATGGGCATTCTTGGGGAGGGGGAATGGCAGTGCCCTCTGCAACATCCCTCCCCCTTACCACAAGCAGTAGCAAATATAATTAAGAGAAAAGAAGAGAAAAAGGGGAACTACCACAGCTGCTGCTGGCTACAGTATCACCGCCCCGCTCAAAAACAAGCAAGCAAGCAAGCACCTTTAAAAGAATCCCCCCCTCCTGACAAAATGATTCTCCATTTTCAACAACTGAGAATGGGATGGTGTATTTTTGGGGCGGGCAACATTTAATCAAAACCCTAGAAGAATTCTTAATGTAGGTCTATAGCATTATTTCTCCTAGTAAAGAAGATGGAGCAGTCTGGAACTTGGGAAGACTGAAGTGAGATGCACCATTAATTCGCTGTGCCAGAACATCTGTCTCTATCTTAATCTATATATATATATATATATATATATATATATATATTATCTTCACCATCCATGTATCTGACAAAATAGGCTTTAGTCCATGAAAGCTAATGGCTCAATACACTTATTAATTGTTGAGGTACCGGAGGCCTCTCTGTTGTTTAGCTTACTAATAAAGCACAGCAGGCAGCTTTAATACTTCTTGCAACAGTTTCTGAGAAAATTTCCCATCATGCATGGCTACCATCCCATTAAAAAAAAAGTGCCCGTGTGTGTGTGTGTGTCTTTGTTGTATGGAACAGTATTCCCTCAAAGTCCGCATGGCATCAGGAATGGCTGCTGCAAAAGAAGAACTCAAGATATATTTTCATTTCATTTATTTCATTTCTATACTGCCCAATAGCCAAAGCTCTCGGGAGGTGTTAGGGTGCCAGAAAAGTCAAGTTGACTATGATGCTGCCAATTGTATGAAATATCTCTCTCTCTCTCTCTCTCTCTCTCTCTTTGCTTTCCTAACTTGGTGGGAGATAATTGCTTAGCACTTCATGTGAGGAAAATCTGAGTCATTCAGTAAATTTACTTTCCTGTAATCATGCAGGAAATTTTTAACAGAAGAACCCTGTCAGATTCTAATTCTCCAAAGAGGCAGCAAGCTTCTTGAGACAGTTTTTGACTGTATAATAAGTTTTCCGGCACTTCTGTAACATTTATTCTAATTCCAGCGAAGAAATAAGTGTTGTACATACTGGGTGTCTGTGGCTTGTTCTTTACCTGATTCTTGACACCTGATTGATATACAGGCCTGTGGCTTACGCTGGCTCAGCATGTCTGAGTGTGGAAAGCTAAGCAGGGTCAGGCCTGGTTATTACTTGGATGGGAGGCCCCTCCTCTAGTTTCCTGCATTCAGCAGGGGGTGGACAGGGCCGGTGCTACCATTAGGCCAACTAGGCGGCTGCCTAGGGCGCTGGCTAAAGGGGGTGCCAGGAGCATAGAGCTGGAGGGAGGGAGGGCTCAAGTGGGAAGGGGGCGCGCTAAATATCTGAATTTGCCTAGGGCACCAAACTGCCTTCACTGGCCCTGGGGGTGGGACTCGATGGCCTTGTAGACTCCTTCCAACTCTATGATCTATGAAATCTATGACACTTAGGATGGCCATGTGTGCTCTTTTACAGAGGACAGCCCTCTATTTGAAGGGCTGTCCTGTCCAAGCTCAGTTTAAAGATGAAGAACCATCAGAAGAAAGAGTGGGCCTTGAAGTTGCCCATCACCAGAACCTGGACAGCAGGCTGAGCAAGGCACACACAGGTCACCTGGCCACATTCTTCCACACTATGGTGAGATGTGTACTCTATTTCTATTTAAAATATAATAATAAAAAATAAATTTGCATTTTCTCATATACATTGTCATATGCCAATTTTATGTAAATCAGTGTCCTCTTTTTTGGGGGGTGGGGTGATGCATGTCTTCCTTTTTGGCAATTCACAAGTGGCCACCCTATTGACACAGGTTTGGATTGAAAGGGAAGGTGATGGCCTAACTTTCAAAATAACTTTTATACAAGTCCAAGTCCAGTTTAAAGATAAAGAACTGTAAGAAGGAAGAGCAGCGGGCCTTGAAGTTACCCATCGACAGTTAGCACCTGGACAGTAGACTGAGCAGGCATGCAGGTCACTTGGTCATGGTCTTCCCTAATATGGTGTGATGTACTATTTAAATCAGTGTTCTCCAACCTTGGGTCCCCAGATGTTTTTGGCCTACAACTCCCAGCATGCCCCAGCCAGCTGATTTAAATTATAGTAATCTTTTAAAATTTGCATCTATACCTATCAATCAGCATGTGCAAATTTTATGCAAATTTGTGTCCTCTCCTTTTTGTTGATGTGTGTTCCTCTGTTTTGGTGATGCATAAGTGGCCACCCTAGTACACCTGGGAATCCCAGATGCTTGGGGGACACAAACGATGTGGGACAGCTGTTGTCTTCATAACTTGCTCGTTGGTTTTGCAGGAGCAGCTGGTTAGCCATGGTTGAAAAAAAGGATGTGGGGCGAGTTGGGCCTTTGGCCTGATCTAGCAGGGTTGTTCTCGGTGATCCTGAAAATATCCCATGCTGCACATAACAATAGGGAGAAAAGGCTCCCTTTGGGCACCAATGGGAGTTTTTATTCTACAGGGAAAGACTTTTTCAGGGTCATAGCAGGGAAGGGAAAGGTTCGATCTCCCTGTACATTGGGCCCCAATCTGTATTGGGCTTTCCTGCATTTTGTTTAATTCAAAAACAAACAAATGCTGCCATCACTGTGGGCCACTCATTTAAAGTCACATACTGTTAGGTTTTTACATTCTTAGATATTCACGTTTACTGTTCAGTTTAAGCATAACAATATAGCAGAGCAGATGCAGAAAGGGACAGGGAGGAAGCAGGAGAAGGGTGGGGGGTTGGGTTTTTGTTTTGTTTTTTAAGCATTATAATGTAACCAGTTCATTACTGATCCCAGGCTATTGTGGGGTTTTTTTAATAGCCACAAGAGTTGTCTTCTACATTTTTTACATTGTACTGGCAGGTTGTCATGGTGACACAACTGTTTCCCCTTTGGGAGATTGTGGAAACTATAGTGTTGCTCTCATCTAAAGTGATGCAAGAACCAGCCCTGTATATTACTTTCCATAACGTCCATAAATCAGTTTAAATATTAATCTAAGTTTACATTGTGTGCCCGTGCAGCTGACTAAACACAGGCCGAAAATGCTTAAGATGCCCAATCTCAGTTCATAATCTTGCAGCAGCTCTGTTCTGGCCCAACTGTTGTTTCCAAACTGGTTTTAAAGGCCGCCCCATCATATACTACTAAGGTGGCCACTTACACAGTGTCAAAAAAGAGGGGGGCAGGGAAGATGATGCAAATTTGCATAATATTTGCATATGCAAATATATATATGTACAGGTGCAAATTTAGAAATAATAACTATAATTTATTTAAATAGAAATACTTTCTCAGCATAGTAGAGAAGACTGACCAGGTGACCTGTGTGTCTGCTCAGTCTGCTATCCAGGTACTAACTGTGGATGGGCAACTTCAAGGCTCCTGCTCTCCCTTCCGTATGGTTCTTTGGTTCTATGGTTCTTTGGCTTCAAACCAGGCTTAGACTGGCCAGCCCATCAAGCAGAGGATCCCTTCAAACAGAGGACTGTCCTTTGTCAGCTCTCCAAAATAGAGGACTCTTCTCTGTTAAGTAGGGCACCTGGCCTCCTTACACACAGCACATTGGAATATGAGAACAGTTATGAGAATGATCTGAGAACAGAACAGTTATAAATATGCCTGTCCTTGTTTTACGCTGTGAAATATTGGATGCCATGCTTATGTTCCCTTATCCTTGAGGTCAAGACAGATGGCAGTGAGTTTGATTCCATAATAAAGAAGGCAACATAAGTGAATTGACTCCTGTTTTCCAGAGAAGCAATTCATTGGGTTAGAGACTTTATTAAGAACTTGATCCTCCTAGCTCTGTGTTCGAACCATCAGATAATTCCTTTCTCTTGTTTATTACAAACCTATTTTAGCTGGGTGTATTCACAGGAGGACAGGTGGCCAGAGGTAGAAGTCCCATGATGCGATGTAATGCCTCATCTCTTTTCTTCATTCCACAATTCAAGTGCCTTTATTACATGGGCCAAGATGATTACTGTATCTTGCAGAGTGGATATTTTTTCCCCCTCCACTGCTTCTTTACTGCTTTCCAGATGTTATTTAATTATTTTTTACTGCTGATCTGTAGTGCTTCTCTGTAAACCTGTTATGCTTTGTGATGTTAAAATTAATAAAGCCAGTCCCAGAGCCTTAATGTTCCCGGTATGCATAAGGGACTTGAATATATCAGGCGCGCACGCACGCACACACACACCAGTGCAGTGCCTCATGGTGTACTTGGTGTAATTACTTTCATGCTAGGTTTATAGAGTCCAATTTATTTTCATTGAGTCAGAGCAAGATGGCCAAAGTAATAGTTCCCATTGTCCAACATCTGCTGCATATTAACCAACTTATAACAATAAATCCAAGGGAAGGATTTGCTGTACAGTTGGAGACCTTGATCTCAAAGGAGTTCAAATGTTCTTGAGATTGAAAGAAAAGTGTTTTTTTTTAATTGATAAAATTATAAAAAAGAAAAAGTGGCTCAAAATCATTTATTTCTCCTCTCCCATGACAATGGAAGTTGGGGTCTCGCCAAAGTGAAACTGATGGATACGGCACAGACTAAATCTTCACACGGCCTATCATTAAGGGCACAACCCTGTGCATGTTTAGACAGAACAAAGCCCTACAACTCCCAGCATGCCCCAGTCAGCATGGCTGGCAGGGGCATGCTGGGAGTTGTAGGACTTTGTTCTGTCTAAACATGATATAGGATTGCATCCTAAGTTATGGACTGTGTTGCGGTGATGGCCACTGTCTTAGATGGCTCTAAAAGGGGACTGGACAACTTCATGGAGGACTGGTCGATCACCAGCAGAGGCTGCTGGCTCCAATGTCAGTGGGGTGGTGTATCCACCCAGGGTCTCAGCCTCAACTTTAAGGAGCTATTCATGGTACTTAAGCTATTATAGCTCCTTAAAAGTTCAGGCTGAGACCCAGAGTGGATACACCGCCCCACTGACACTGGAGACACTAGACTCCACCGCCTATCACAGGGGTAGGCGACTTGCACCATCAGCCCTAGCCAGCATAGCCAATGGTGAGCGATTCTGGGAGTTGTAGGCCAAAACATTTGGAGGGCCACAAGTTGCCCGGCCCTGGTCTGTCAGAAGCTGTTTTCCAGGAAGTTATGTGGAACCTCCATGTTTCAGTACAGTGCACCACTGAGACACAGTTGCTGCAGGACAACAGGAGGGGAGAAGTATTGCCACATGCCCTGCTGGTGGGCTTCCCAGAAGCACCTGGCTGACTGCCATTGGAAAGAGTGCTCAAAGGATGGGAGAAAAGGAATGGAGAAGCTGAAGCACCCAGAGAGCTTTGGCTACTGGTGAATAGAAATGTAATGAGGGGATCGGACACCCAGATGAGCTCTTCGAGTCTGACTCGAGTCCAAATTTTTAATGGGACTCGAGACTCGACTCGGGACTCGAGACCAAGGACTTGTCAACATCCCTGAGCTGTGCCAGAAGGAGTGGAGAGGAGCGCGATCGCCGGCATAGATCAAGTTCAACAGGCCTCTGCCTGCCTGCTTTGGGTTTCCCTGCCTCCTCTGCCTGCCTGGTTATTTTGGGTTTGTCTGCCTGGTCTGTTCATGCCAAAATCAGTTGCAGAGTTTTGAAATAAAAAGGCACACTTGTTTAAGCCACACATCTGAAGTAGCCTTATTTTGTTGAGAAAACCCCCCATTGATTTTAATAGGGACTCGTGGAGTCAGTTTTGGGAGTGACTCGGTACTCGGTACTCGTGAGTCACCATTTTGGACCAAGGACTCGGACTCGGACTCGAGACTCGGGTCCAAAGACTCGTGACTCGACTCGTGACTCGAGACCAAGGACTCTTCAACATCCCTGGTAATCAATAATTAAAAAAATAAAAAAATAAATAGCTAAGGGGGTAATCATGAAAGATAAGGGCCCTCAGCCCTCTCTGCCTCCCCACCCTCCAGTAATTCAAGCACAGGTTGGGTAACAGATGCTGGACTAGATAGATCCCCGGTCTTATCTATCAGGGCTCTTCTTACATTGTTAGCCTTCAAAATATCCATATAGCAGGGGTGGGCAACTTGTAGCCCACCAGATGTTTTGGTCTACAACTCCCAGTCCCATCAGCGTGAGCCAGCATAGCCAATGGTGAGGCATGATGGCTAAAACACCCAGAGGGCCAAAATTTGCCTGTCCCTGCCATATAGGAAAGCTGCAACAGAGATTAATTACTGCAGCCACCCCCTCCCAAAACACACAGTCTCAAGAGATTGTTCAAGGAAAATATAGCCACACTGGCTCTAATCATACAGCCAGTGTGGCGTAGTGGTGAGAGTGTTGGACTGGGACTCAGGAGATCCGGCTTCTCTAGTCCCCACTCAGCCATGAAGCTCACTGGGTGACTTTGGACCAGTCACTGACTCTCAGCCTAACCTACCTCACAGGGTTGTTGTGAGGATAACATGAGGAGGATAAAATGTAAGCTGCCTTGCTGGGAAAAAGGCAGGATATAAATATAATACATACATACATACATACATTATTCAAGGATTAGGGACTTGGCTAAGGGGCTGACTGTCTCCTTATGGACCTGTCCAGTTATTAAGCTCTGCAGGAGCGGCCTTCCTGAGGACACCATTCACCATATAGAATACCTTTTGTTGGGCATGCAGGAAAGGGCTCTCTCCCCTGTTGCTCCCAAACTGTGCAATGCCCTCCCTCCAGAATAACAGGTTGGCCCCTACTTCCCTGGCTTTTAGAAATGGTGTGAAGATGCATCTCTTTAACATAACCTTTAAAGATATTTTAGTGTGCTATTGTTTTCATTTTGGGTGGGGATTATTGTTTTATTTTAGATTTGTTGCCCACCAACTTGGTGGCTTTTTGGCAACAAGGGTGGCATAGAATTATATCATCATCATCATCATCATCATCATCATCATCATCATCATCATCATCATCACAGGCCTGTAATAATAATTACAGGCCTGTGGCTCACGCTGGCTCAGCTTGTCTGAGCGTGGAAAGCTAAGCAGGGTTAGGCCTGGTTATTACTTGGATGGGAGACCCCTCCTCTGGTTTCCTGCATTGAGCAGGGGGTTGGACTCGATGGCCTTGCCAAGGCCCCTTCTAACTCTATGATCAATGAAATCTATGAAATAACAGCAACAACAATAACAACAACAACAACCTAAACACTGGTCTGTTGCTGCGAATCTCCTTGGGTTCTTCTTCGTTGTTTCGGAATGATATTTTCTCTTAGCAGGTGCTGAAATTGTCAGAATCAGAAAATAGATTGTTTCCAGCTAGGAAATGTCTCTCCTGCTGATGAAGAAAAATGAAATTCTCCAGAGGGCAATGCAATTTTCAGCAAGTCCTGTTGCTAAATGTAAAGTCAGCAGTTTTGCACTCAACAGCTACCAACAAAACCCGGGCATTCTTAATATAAAGGTGCAGATGTGAAGTGCATGGATGTGTATGTTTGTGGACCTAACTTTCAACCCAGGGTTTTAGTTTCCTTTCAATGAGGTCACTGGAAGCTTAAGGTACTTTGTAATATTTATTTACAAATATACAGGTTGAGCCTAAGTGGAGATTCACAGCTTAACACCCCAACAGAGACTGCACCCTAAAGATGCTTCCATTTAACTCCCTTACCTGTTGCCTGAGACTCAGCACAGTCTGACCCTTGCTGCAACTAACCAATCTGCTTTCTTTGTTCTCTTCCTACACTCACTCTGAAATTTTAGTGATGGATGTGAATCCCGTTTTCATTTGCAAATCATCTGAACTTGCCCCGTCTGCATCTGCAACCCTGCAACCCTGCAACGAACAGGAGTGCGTTTTTTTCAAAAAAAATGTCCGCACAATCCTGAACTTGGTTATTACGTTCAAAAAATGCATGTTTTTTTAAAAAATGCACTTTAAAGACTATATATATGCATGTTCATGCTTTAGTCAATGGGGGGGAAGTGTGCACTTTTGAAAAATGCACACAGAGGCCTGTGGAATGTACAGGCCTGTGGCTCATGCTGGTTCAGCTTGTCTGAGCATGGAAAGCTAAGCAGGGTCAGGCCTGGTTATTACTTGGATGGGAGACCCCTCCTCTAGTTTCCTGCATTGAGCAGGGGGTTGGACTCAATAGCCTTGTAGGCTCCTTCCAACTCTATGATCTATGAAATCTGCACTTTTCCCATTCAAAATGTGCTCTTTTTCTGTTCAACCAAATGGAAATACAGGTCACAAACAAAACTGGAAGCAAGTTGAACTGTGCTTACAAGTGAGGTTTGGAGAATTTTGATGAGCTTGAACATCCCTGGTTATCCCACCATACTCTGAAATTAGTACATTCCTCAGCTGGGGGGGGTACGTGTTTGGTGGGGGGAAATAAAACCACCTTTCTGAAACTCTCTAGCAAAAGCCAGCCATTCTGGGGCCATCAGTGCAGCTCTCGCTACAAAAGGGGATCTGTTTGGGCCTCTTTGGAACAACATGCCCTGCTCTTCTGCCAGGTATTTGTGTAAACAGGATCATATCTCACTATCCGTTACAGCAGCCAGGATTATTAATACAAAATGCGGTGGGGGCTAAGAGTCGGTGATAATTTCTCTAAGAGCACCCAGTGAGACCACTGCTTATGATGAGGTTTAACTCGGGGATCTCTTGACTCACAGCACACGTATGTAACCATGATGACAGCAGATTTGGGGCAAATGTAAGGAGGGCTGAGGGGGAGCGGTATTTGCCCCACATACATCATTAATTGACTTGAAAGATTTCTGATGACCATTAAATTTAGGGACACCAAACTTGATGCTCAGACTCCAAGATCACTGTGGGAATATATATCACTAAGGAGGCGGAAAAGCAGGATATATAGGTATAAGAAAGAACACAAGAACATAAGGAGAGTCCTGTTGGATCAGACCAAGGGTCCATCCAGTCCAGCATTCTGTTCACACAGTGGCCAGCCAGCTGCCCACGGGATCCCACAAGCAGGACAGGAGTGCAACAGCACCCTCCCGCCCATGTTCCCCAGCAACTGGTGTACATAGGCATACTGCCTTTGGTACTGGAGGTGGCATATAACCAATCAGGAATCAGATATAGACATAGATATAATATAGATGTAGAAAAGCAGGATATATAGATATAGATATAAGGAGAGTGATGTTTATGGGCAAGTGATCTATCACAAATAAATACTCTCCCCAGGGAGTGAATGGTGTCACGGAGAGAAAGGGGAAACAAGGGCAGCAAATAAGCAGACCATGATAAAAGGTGCTCCTTGTCAACAGTGGCAATTCATGTTGGGCACAAAAGCCAAAGAGGAAATCTCTTATTTGTTGGCCTCTTTTCACTGCAGTCTGCCAGAATAATTGAAAAGGGCCAGAATGGCAGGGCTGCCTTTAGTTCTCTTCTCGGCATGCAGCCGCAGCTAAAGGCTGGCAACCGAGCAGCCCCCTGGGGTTTGTTTTAGGGTTGCCGTCACGGACTCAACAGCTGCCAAGTTCTCCTGCCCAGTTCCTTGGCATGACATGTTATTGATAGTATAATATTAACTGCAGGCAATCAAGCCCTGTATAACGTGCTGTTGGGGAAATAAGACCACGGTCAGCAAGACGCATCAGAGATGTTCCCACCATTTAATATGCTGTGCTCTTCCCTCGTTACTGGAACGGTAAGTATCTGGGACATCATACAGGATCGCTGGGCTTTGTTGTGTAAGCCGTGGCCCTCATTCATCAATGTCCCGCACAATCACTAGCTTTAATTCAGCCACATAGGACAATCACCTGCCTATACTCAGTTTCACTGCTCCTCAAAGGAAGCACAGTCTCTGTGTATCTAGTTTAGCCTGATACCAAGGCCTTCATGCTCAGGTTAAAGATGTGCATTACCTAGGACTAAACTGTTTGTATGAGCCCTGAGGTCATACAGCAAGGCCGGTCCTACCATTAGGCAGAGCGAGATGGCTGCCTTAGGGCTGCTGATTTTTAGTGAAAGGGCAACAAATGGTTAGTTATTTAGGGTTGGATTGACAATCTGCTGTCTATGAGAGGCAGCGACCTTCTGTGAAAGGGAAGGGCTCCACTCACAGAAGGTCCCCCAGTCTAATTTTAGGGGGATACCCCACTCCCTCAACACCACAGTGTTGGAATAAACGATGAGAAGATGTCAACTCTGAAGGGAGGATTTTAAGTCAACTGTCCATTAAAGGGTTAAGGCAGACTGTGTATAGTCTGGTTGAAGAGCAGTGGACTGAACCACTTGATTGAATCAGGGGAGGGAATGCTGGATGTTGCCTAGCAACAGTTTTGAACTCCATTCTAACTCTCCTCTGATGGTTAGACTGGTCTAGTGTTAACTGACTTAACTGACACTTGCTAAGTTTTAGCAATGAAAGAGGATTGACCTGTGTGTGTTTTCCTTACCTCAAATAATTGAATGAGTAACGTTTAAGAAACTACACTTCTGTAACCATCAAGCTTTAGTACCCGAGTAACCTTATGTTACTGTTATTTATCTTTTAAAAGCATCTACTTACAAACAAGTCCTGCGTATGCGTGTGTTTCTCTGAGAGCAGTCTGCTGCAGTGCTGCTGCTTTTGCACTCTGCCATCACACAGCTCATCCCATTCATCAAGGTCTCCCAGCCCTCTGTGTAGGATTTTCAAAGGACTGGAGGGGCTGCTATGGGCAGAAAGG
Source organism: Shinisaurus crocodilurus (assembly GCA_021292165.1). NCBI lineage: Eukaryota > Metazoa > Chordata > Lepidosauria > Squamata > Shinisauridae > Shinisaurus > Shinisaurus crocodilurus. The sequence goes on from CM037876.1 coordinate 293,454,846, forward strand.
GGCAGGGGAGTCCACTTCCTTCAGCACAGTTGATCTAGCATAAATCTGCATCCACCCCTGAATGTATTATTCTTGTATTTTTACTGTTTGGGAGGGAGAGAGGTGCTGGTGGAGTTTCCTGTATCAGGTGCCAAAATAACTTGGCTGAGCTTTGGTAGATTAAACCTCTTGACTTGGATGGTGGGCACTATTCCCTGCTCCACCTCAGGCAACAAAATGTCTTGGGGCCAGCCCCAGAGAGAGTGACCTCACATGTTCCTGGAGAAGGACCAAAGAGAAAAGTCCTGCATCTCTCCTGCAATGAAAGAGATGTGCTTTTAACTCCATCACCAGTCAATTGCTCGTCCTTTGTTGGATCTTCTGCAGTCACATCTGGAGAAGGCCAATCCATCTATTGTTATTCGTGCCTTAGACCAGTGATGGAGAATGTGTGGCCCTGCAGATGTCATTGGACTTCAACTCCCATCATCCCTCACCATTGGCTATGCTGGCTAGGCCTGCTGGGAGTTGCAGTCCAACAACATCTGGAGGGCCACAAATCATCCACTCCTGTGATGGGCCAATTCTCCATGCAGTTGTCCAATCCCCTTTTAGAGCCATCTAAGCCAGTGTGTGGCCATCACTGCAGCTTGTGGCAGCGAAAGCCATGAAGTAATTATGTTCTCCATCCCTGCCCTAGACACATCCATCCTGGATAATTGAGACATGTTCTACAAGTTACTGTATTTCCAAAATGTGTTGAGAAACTATCCCCTGGCATCTCCAGGTAGGACTATCTGCAAAGTTGTTGCCCGTCAGTGTAGAAAATATAGTCTTCCAGGCCTGTGGCTCATGCTGGCTCAGCTTGTCTGAGTGAGCGAGGAAAGCTAAGCAGGGTCAGGCCTGGTTATTACTTGGATGGGAGACCCCTCCTCTAGTTTCCTGCCTTGAGCAGGGGGTTGGACTCGATGGCCTTGTAGGCCCCTTCTAACTCTAGAATCTATGAATCTATGAATGGACCAATGGTCTGTGTAGGTATAGGGCAGCAGCTTCCTATGTTCCTATGTTTACCAGTGGTGTAGTGGTAACGTTTGAAGTGCAGGTGCTCATCATGACCATCCCCATGGCCAAGGCCCCCCAGGAAAGTCCAAAAATGCAGGCACCTGTGTTGATCCATATCAACAAACCAATTCCAGCAGTTTCCCTCTGCTCCAGGAGCAGGTCTTTTGTAAAGGTAATGGGGTTCATATCCAAGCCACCCCAACATACTTGGCATTACTACAGGGAACAATATCTGTTTGCTGGGAAAATCAATTTCTCCCCTGGCTACTGAGAGGACTGCAACTAAGTTCAGTTGACTGTAATTTGATTTTTTTTTTAAATGTAATATATTTGTTTTGCTAGTTGAAAAAGTTGTAAAATTTTCTCTGTACTCGTTGATTATATTGAAAACATGTGATCAGAACATAAGAAGAACCATGCTGGATCAGACCACGGTTCCATCTAGTCCAGCATTCTGTTCACACAGTGGCCAACCAGCTTCCCAAGGGAAACCCACAAGCAGGACGTGAGTGCAACAGCACCCTCCCGCCCATGTTCCCCAGCAACTGGTTAGAGGAGGTATACTTACTGCCTCCGATACTGGAGGAAGCACAGTGGGACTAGTAGTGGTGAGAGAGTAGAGAGCCAGTGTGGCATAGTGGTGAGAGTGTTGGACTGGGACTCGGGAGATCCGGGTTCTAGTCCCCACTCGGCATGAAACTCATTGGGTGACTTTGGGCCAGTCACTGACTCTCAGCCTAACCTACCTCACAGGGTTCTTGTGAGGATAAAATGGAGAGGAGGAGGATTATGTAAGCCGCCTTGGGTTCCTTGCAGGAAAAAAGGCGGGGTACAAATATAATAAATAAATAAATAAATAGTAGCCACCAATGGCCTTCTCCATGAATTTGTCCAATCCTCTTGTAAAGCTGTCCAAATTGGTGGCCATCACTACATCTCGTGGAAGTGAATTCCATAGTTCAACTATGCGCTGTGTGAAGAAGTCATTTTATTTGTCCTGAATCTCCCACCCATCAGCTTCATGGGATGACCCCTTTGGGTTCTACTATTATGAGAGAGAGAGAGAGAAATGTCTCCCTATCCACTTTCTCCATGCATAATTTTGTACACCTTTTTTTGTAAGCTAAACAATCCCAGCTGCTGTAACCTTTCCTCATAGGGGAGTTGCTCCAGCCCCTTCATCATTTTAGTTGCCCTTTTCTGCACCTTTTTCAGGTGTGGTGACCAGAACTGTACACAGAATTTTAAGTGCGGTCGCACCATAGATTTCTATAAGGGCTGTATGATTTAAAACTCAATAAAATAATATTAAAACAAAACAAAACATGGATGTCTGAGGGCGATGGCAGGTGTGACATCAGCATCCCTGCTAATAAAAAAGGATGCCACCACTGCATTCCTGCTGCAAGCCCTGCTGGCACCACTGCACCACTGGTGGGAACTAGGGGTGTATAGTCTCCTTGGAACGAAATGATAAATTGAACGGAATGGGGCCCATTCACTTCAATTTCCATTTTGTTCCAAAACTAATACACAAATGGGATGAAAATGGGAATTTTTGATGACTCGCATTTCATTTCATTTATTTATTTATTTGTACTATCCATATTCCACTAGATATCTTTTTTTAAAAAATCTCTAAGTAGTTTCCATATTAATATTAAAATCACATTTAAAATACAATTTGAAAAAAACAATATAATTACAATAATAATAATAATAATGAATAATACACGACAGTACAGGAGCAGTAAAAATGACGAGCCAGGGAAAGCCTGGGTGAACAGGTGCATTTTCAGGAGTCGTTTAAGAGGTGCCAAATTTTCTGCCTCCCGAATTGCAGGAGGGAGTTATTTTCACAGGGTGGGGGCCACTACCAAGAAGACCCGCCGTTGAGATAATGCACGGTCGGCGACATTCCGATAATTTTGGAATGATCAGTAAGGCCTCTGATGATCTTTATGGTTGGTTGTGCAATGGGCATATATAAGGGAAGGCGCTCTGCTAGGTATCCTGGTCCTAAGTTGCACTCAGTTTGTACTCATTCCCAGGGAAGGCTGGTGACTCCTGTGCCAGTGGGGCTCCTCATCCATTGCAGCTTTTATTCTGAGCTTTGTGGGAGCTCTCCATGGTGCTGTACTCCATCCCCAAAATAGGTTCACCACCATGTAGAGCTCCAATAAAGCTCAGAATAAAAGTTGCAATGGATAAGGAGCCCCACTGACACAGGAGTCACCAGCATCCTCTAGCAGTAAGGGGTGGTGGAGCTTACTTTCATCTAGCAGTGGAAAGCAGAAGCAGAGCTGACTTCAGTAGCCTTTCTGGCAGCTGCTCCCCCCACCCGCGTGGCCTGGACGTTGCAGCATTCTGGAACATTCCAGGGTGAGGGGTGTTATAGAATCATAGAATCATAGAAAAGTAGAGTTGGAAGGGGCCTACAAGGCCATCGAGTCCAACCCCCTGCTCAATGCAGGAATCCAGGTCAAAGCATCTCTGACAGATGGCTGTCCAGCTGCACCTTGAATGCCTCCAGAGTGGGAGAGCCCACCACCTCCCTAGGTAGTTGATTCCATTGTCTTATTGCTCTGACAGTCAGGAAATTTTTCCTGATGTTTAGGTGTAATCTAGGTTCCTGTAACTTGAGCCCATTATTCCGTGTCCTGCAAACTGGGATGATTGAGGAGAGATCCTGGCCCTCCTCTGTGTGACATCCCTTCAAATACTGGAAGAGTGCGATCATATCTCCCCTCAGTCTCCTCTTCTGAAGGCTAAACATGCCCAGTTCTTTCAGTCTCTCCTCATAGGGCCTTGTTTCTAGTCCCTTTATCATCCTTGTTGCCCTCCTCTGAACCCTCTCCAGTTTGTCTATGTCCTTCTTAAAGTGAGGTGCCCAGAACTGGACGCAGTACTCAAGATGAGGCCTAACCAGTGCCGAGTAAAGGGGAATTATCACTTCCCGCGATTTGGAAGCTATACTTCTATTAATACAGCCCAAAATTGCATTTGCCTTCTTTGCAGCCACATCGCATTGCTGGCTCATATTCAGTTTGAGATCTACCACAATTCCAAGATCCTTCTCACTTGTAGTACTGTTGAGCCAAGTGTCCCCCATTCTGTAACTCTGCATTTGGTTTCCTCTCCCTAGGTGCAGCACTAGGCATTTATCCCTATTAAATTTCATTCTGTTGTTTTCGGCCCAGCGCTCCAGCCTATCGAGGTCACTTTGAAGTTTGAATTTTGTTTCTGTCTTCCAGAGTATTAGCTGTTCCACCCAACTTTGTGCCATCTGCAAATTTGATAAGCATTCCCTGTACCTCCTGATCCAAGTCATTAATAAAAATGTTGAAGAGCACCGGGCCCAGGACCGAGCCCTGTGGTACCCCGCTTGTTACCTCTCCCCAGTTTGAGAAGGAACCATTGATAAGCACTCTTTGAGTCCGATTCTGTAGCCAATTGTGGATCCACCTGATAGTTGTTCCATCTAGCCCACTTTTAGCTAGCTTACTAATCAGGATATCATGAGGTACTTTGTCGAAAGCTTTGCTGAAGTCCAGATATATAATGTCCACAGCATTCCCACAGTCCACAAGGGAGGTTACCCGATCAAAAAATGAGATCAGATTAGTCTGACAGGATTTGTTCTTGACAAATCCATGCTGGCTTCTAGTAATCACTGCATTGTTTTCAAGGTGCTTGCAGACTGACTTCTTTATAATCTGCTCCAAAATCTTCCCGGGGATTGATGTCAGACTGACTGGCCTATAGTTCCCAGGTTCCTCCTTCTTGCCCTTTTTGAAGATGGGAACAACATTTGCCCTCCTCCAGTCGTCTGGCACTTCACCTGTCCTCCATGATTTCTCAAAGATAGTAGACAGTGGTTCTGAGAGTTCTTCTGCAAGTTCCTTTATTACTCTAGGATGCAGCTCATCAGGCCCTGGAGATTTCAACTCGTTCAGAGCAATCAGGTGCTCCTTGACCATTTGCCTATCAATCTCAAGCTGCAATCCTGCCCCTTCAGTCTGCACTTCAGGTTTGCCAGGGGGGGTCATAGACCCTCTTTTGGGAGAAGACCGAGCCGAAGTAGGAATTGAACACTTCTGCCTTTTCTTTGTCTTCTGTTATCAATTTGCCATCCTCATTGCGTAGTTGAACCACCAGTTCTTTCTTCTGTCTTTTACTGTGCATGTATCTGAAGAAAGCTTTTTTGTTGCTTTTAGCATCCCTCGCTAACCTTAGCTCATTCTCAGCTTTAGCCTTCCTGACACTATTCCTGCAGTTCTGTGCTACCTGCCTGTACTCTTCCCTTGTAGCCTGTCCTTCCTTCCACTTCCTATACGTGTCCTTTTTTGTTTTCAGGTCATCTTTGAGTTTATTGTGAAGCCATATCTATCTATCTATCTATCTATCTATCTATCTATTAATACATGTCTGGATCACCCAATAGCCAAAGATTACTAGGTGGTTCATAAAAAAGTTAAACCCTAAAATACAACAGGATACAACATAATATAAAACCTCTGAAAGTTTAGAACAGAATAAAGCCAGAGTAAAAACCAGCAGCAAGGTAAAGATCTAAAAACACAATAAAGGCGCAATCCTATGCAACTTTAGACAGAAAAAAGGCCTACAACTCCCAGCATGCTGGCTGGGACATACTGGGGGTTGTAGGCCTTTTTTCCTGTCTAAACTTGCATAGGATTGTGCCCTAACACGTTTAAAAACAAAACTGAAGCATTAAAAAGCCTGGACAGCGAGGAAAGGTCTTCACCTGGTGCCAAAAAAGACCACCACATAGGCTCCTCCACAGCTGGGGTGCCACCACTGAAAAGGCCCTCCCCTTAGATCACCCATCTGATCTCATTTGGTGGGGCCACCTGGCTGGAGGAGGGCCTCCGCAGATGATCTTAGGGTCCAGGCAGGTATATATATGGGAGGCAGCTGCCAGTGAAGGAAAAAGTGGCAGTTGCTAGTGAGGGAAACCATTTCTGTGTCGTGTGTGGTATTTACCATTTTAAATCCCAGAATGCCCAGGATAGACCTACAGAACTTGACATCCCCTGTATTAATTTTCTACATTTATGCTCTAAAATTGCCAGTTTCCTCCTCCTCTTCACTGCATGCTGCGAAAACTCGGATGAAATATGGTACCTAACAAGTCCGAAACTCCTCAGTAAGGTTCCTCCCTCCCTCCCTCCCTCCCTTCCTCCGCCCCCCACCCCCAGCCACATATCATTTCCAGGTTCCGTGTGGAGAGAGCAAATGAAAGATTCGTTTAACAAGTCTCTGAATATTTCTGACAGCTCTTGTGAAATGTAAGTTGCCTGAGGTTACACATTGTGAGGGAAAAGATAATTGAGACATAAGAAGTCTCTTCAAGAAATGGAATCAGAGCTTCTCACTGTAATGAATCTGAATTGATGTCTAAGAGCTATTTTTGTCCAGAGAGTGTCTTTTCTTCTTTTTTAAAAAAGAAGAACTATAACATGAGCTCAAGCTCTCAACACAGCATAGAACAGCCTTCTCCAACCCAGTACCCTTCACACGCGCTGGAATACAACTTCCAACAGCCCCAGTATTTATTTATTTATTTATTTATTATATTTATACCCCGCCTTTTTTCCTGCAAGGAACCCAAGGCGGCTTACATAATCCTCCTCCTCCTCTCCATTTTATCCTCACAACAACCCTGTGAGGTAGGTTAGGCTGAGAGTCTGTGACTGGCCCAAAGTCACCCAGTGAGCTTCATGGCTGAGCGGGGACTAGAACCCAGATCTCCCGAGTCCCCAGTCCAACACTCTCACCACTACGCCACACTGGCACACACACACACACACACACACACACACAGTAACATGCGAGAAGCCAGCCGAACAACTGCTAGCCTTGAATCCGTCCTGAAGGGCTTCTCCTGTCTCCTTAGGGGATAGAATAAAGCCTGTTCCTCTTTATGGGTATGAATTAGAACCCTACGCCCTGGAGTCTAGGACAAGCGTAGGCAATGCGCCCCCGAACACCGTTCTGGGTGCCCACTGAGGTGACTGTGTGTGAGTGTGTGTGAGATAGAGTGTTTCTATGGGTGATGAGCCAGGGTGTGAGAGGGGAAAAAAAGATGTGGCGGGGAATGTATTTGGCGGCAGATGGGGGTGTTGGAGAGAAAGAGTTTGGCTTCTGTAAAGTAGGTTTCTCTTGGTGCTGAAAACTGTGGGTTCAGAGGAGCTGTTTAGTGTGTTGGAGCTCAGATTATGCCTTGTAATCAAGTCTTTTGGGCAGGTCCTTTGTCCTTTGTAACTAGCCACGCCTCCCATGGTGGCCATTTTGTGGTGGTGTCCAGGATAGTTTCCCAAATTGCCAGACATGCCCACACGGGCCCAAAGAGGTTGCCTATACCTTCCCTTGGGCCTAGATGCTACTACACTAATAGACATGCCCATTCCAGAGCTAAGCTACACAGCACATTAAATATTTTTTAATATTTAAAAAATATAACTTTTTTTTTTTTAAACCTCCAAATAAGTGTGCAGGGCCCTGATCTGGATCAGGACCACCATGCATGGATAAGGAAGGTTTAAACCTTCCCACTCTGCCACTTTCCCCCGAAAATCTCCCCCCCCCACACACACTTTTTTAAAGGAAATAAAACTCCATTGGCATCAATTGTGTTTTCTTTTATTGCATAGGGGAGAGTGGGAAATAGAGAAGTAGGAAGAGCCACATAATAGACAGGAACAAGTCTAGGCATGTGTGTGCATGTGTAAATGGCCACTTTAAGAGGCAATCTGGATTGGGAAAGTGGGCACGGGGTAAAGTGCTAATCCCTCCTTTCAAAATCCCTCCAATCAAAAACTGTCAGGAGAGTTGATCAACTATCCCATGTTATGTCTATTGTGATCATGAGCCCACTATAGTACAATACCTCCACTAGGGATGCTTGAGCATTTTGCTTGACCCCCATGTTTAAGCCAACTGGCTTGGCTGGTACTTCTCGGATTAATACATGAATTGGAACACATTTATCCTTCAGTTTTTGCAAGTCTCCAAATTATGTGATAACAGTTCTTGGCTCAGAAAAACACACACACCCTGTACCAAATTGCATATTATTTGATTTGTTTTATTTATTAGTCATTATGTATTATTATTTTATTAGTATTAAATACTAATAAAATAAAAAGCTATTAATGTATTAGTATAAAATACATCCTCTACCTTTAAAATACATACAAAAATGCATGTTTTAGGCCAGGGTAAGCTGCATGCATGTTGTTCGAATGCCTGACTGCCGTCTCCCAAAGCAGTTACTTTATTCCCAACTCAAGGATGGAAAGTGGAATATCGGTGGTCAGTATAAGAGGTTTAAAGATGTTCTTCAGACTAATCTAAAAAAATGCAATATAAACATTGAAAACTGGGAAGCCCTGGCCCATGAATGATCTAAATGGAGGATGGCCTTTCACAAAGGTTCCATGGACTTTGAAGAAGCCTGAGTGCAAGGTGAAAGAGAGAAATGTGCTAAGCGAAAAGCACATCAAATGAATCCTTTACAGGACCATCTTCCATCTGGTAATCTGTGTCCTCACTGTGGGAAGCTGTGTGGATCTAGAATTGGCCTCCACAGTCACTTACGGACCCATCGCTAGAGTCTACACAATTTTTTTAGAATTTCCTCCTTTTATAATTTTCTTTTTGTAATTTTTATCCTGGAAGACAATCTTACTCGGTCACGAGTGATCGCCTACATTTCTCTCCATGCAAAAATACATATTTTAGAGTAAAAATCAAAATCTGCCCCCCCCCAGGGGTTCCTCAGATGGCTATGTCCCTTTCCCCTGGCCCAACCCTCTTTCCATCAACCACCAGTCATCTGGTGGTTTCCTCACTTTTATGAGTTACCGTAATTTGCCATTCTGAAGGGTTCAAATGCCGCTCCAAGGACTTAGTTACTGGCAGTAAGCAAATTAAGCTAAAATATTTATTTATTTATTTAAAATATTTCATGGCCACCTTTCAGGACAGATGCCCTACCAGCTTCTCCGAAATGGAATTTAGCCTTTGGGCTGAATGAGGTTCAACTCCCCTGTGCTAAACCAAGCTAAGTATTTTAGAAGTCCAGTAGCTAGGAAAACAGATCTTTAAGCATTGCTCTTCTCGATTTTCTACAGTGGAGATCAAGCTGTGAAGAAGCCTACTCACATACCCTAAAATATTGTTGGTGTGCATTACCTGATTTCCACTGGGTCGGGTTCTCTCTCTATATACCAAAAAATATATAATCTTGCAGTGGAACATGTAAACAAGCTTTCCATTTCTCCTCTGCCCATTATTAGCTGTTAAATCCTCCCAAACAAAAGTATTAATGTTAAGATTTTGTTTTTCTTTTCCAAATACTGCGGTCCAACTCTTATTTCACCCGCCAAGAATGTTTTGTCAATAAGCCTGGTTAGATTTTATCTAGTGTCTTGTTAAATGTACGAACATTTTACATTTCCTTTAGCAATTCAATATACTGTTCCTGTCTTCTGTCCTGGCAGCCTTTCTTTGCTATGGCTCTTAAATCTCTCTCTCTCTCTCTCTCTCTCTCTCTCTCTCTTTGTCTGTATGTGTGTGTGTGTGTGTGTATATATATATATATACACACACACACACACACACAATGCAGCGTATGGAGCACAGTCTCTCAAATTTTTATATCCTGCTGGCTGTGACAACTGATTGATACTCCATAATAAGCCTATTAAGTTTAATCATGTAGTAAATGATTTAAATGAAGAATATAGAGAATTATGGAGGATTTCCCCCCCCCCTGGCTTAGTCAAGCAGCTTTACAGAGTGGAAGGCAAAAGTGTTTGTGCCCACACTGGGGAATGTTTCAATAGTCAGGCAATAAAACAGTATCATGCCTCAATGTGTAATGTCAAAGTTTTGATTCATACAGGCTTTTAACTACAGATTTCCTGAATACCTTTCTCTTTCACAGCTGCAGCATCTTCTGATTTATGTCCTCATCTTTCTGATACATAATAACATGCTATTTAATTTAATTGCCCTGGATTGGATTCTTATAGTACCACTACCTGTTCTCATTAAAGTCAATGACAAACCTCCTATTGATTTCCTTGCACTTTGGAGTGGAGTTGGCACTAAATTTGCTGCAAAATGACAATAAAACAGGTGATACAATGCCTTCCCCCTACGTAACATTTGGCGAGAAATGGAAGGCAACCCATAATAAAAAATACCTCCCCCCCTAGATCTGTAACCTAACCTTCAATTATATGGAAAGCACGTATTATGAACATGGAACATTGGGTTCAGTGTCTGAACAGATGAGAGGGGGAAATCTACCCAAAGGCATAGCTCTGGCTGGAAAACATCAGCAGTATTGTGCCTGTTGCCATTTCTCCACTGGATGATACAAGCTAACAGCAGGTGGTTATATGAGTCTAAGTTGCTCTGTTTGAAAGTAGTACAGAATCGGCGTATGGACTGCTAGTTAATTTTTTTTTAAAAGTGGGTTATGGATGGAGGCAAAGAAAACCACGGGTGCTACAATTGGCACTAAGAACTCTACTAACAGAGCATTCAGAATTAATTTGGGCAGTGCCATTGATCACTCATGCAACAGGGAGGGACCACAGCTCAGTGTGAGAGAGCACCTGCTTTGCATGCAAAATGTCCCAGGTTTGATCCCCGGCTTCTCCAGGCAGAGCAATGAAAGAATCCTGCCTGAATCCTTGGATAGCTGCTGCCAGTCAGTGTTGACAATACTGGGCTACATGGACCGTTGGTCCGACTCCGTATAAGGCAGCTGTCATAAATCAGTCTGGTCCACAGATATGCCATCATCGTTAACAGAGTCCAATGTAGAGGTGGGCGAACTGCCCACCACCCGACTCACCGGGCACTTGCCGAGCACCCCTGCCATGCGATCTGTCCCGCGGTGCTTGGCGAGGCACTTGGCGGACTTCCGGGTCCCCGTCACATCACTTCCGGGTCCCCGGCACTGCGTTTTTTTACATAAAAACCAAGGTAAACTGCCTTAAAACGGCTGCGAATAGCAAATCGCAGCCGTTTTAAGGTGGGTTACCTAGGTTTTTATGTAAAAAAATGCAGCGCCAGGGACCTGGACATCAAGCACCAGGGACCTGGAAGTTGCTTTCCCCAGCTCCTCTCCGGGGAGTTGTGCCAAGCCGGGGAAAGGTAGGTCGTGCAGAGCTTGGGGGGGGGGAAGTGTGGCGAGTTTGCCCCGCTTCCTTCCACCCCCCATCGAGTTCCGCGCACATCCCTAGCAAGGTTGAAAGCCAAGAGATATCTCCGAAACCAAGATAAGATGAAGCAGTGTCGGAGCAGGCTGAAGCGTGGTCAGGGTTGTTCCGGAGTCAAGAAAGCACGAGTCTCGGTCCGGGGGCTGGCAGGAGTGTCTGGCTACGGTCGAGTTGCAACGACAATTGCTTCCAGCGCCCGGAGTGTGTTTGGGGCCTGTCTTTTAAACAGGCGCTGATTGGCAAGGCAGCACAGCTGGGCCAGGCTGCAGATGACATGTGCCTGGCCCCTCCCCAAACACGGTTGCCCTGTGTCCTCCTCCTTCTCTATCACAAACAAAGGCCCAACAGCAGCTTCCTATGTTCCAAACCCCAAAAGGTAGGCTGTGGATAGGATTTTTGTAGTTATGTTCATGTTGTTTCATTAGGAATATCTAGGGACAATGAAGATCTTCATTGTTTTTTTCCCATATTGGTGTCTAGTATACATCTTAATAGGCAACTGAAAAATGGAGAAATGCAAGTCAAATGATGGAGTGATCCTGACTGGAATGTAGGGGTTATCGACTAGACATGTTGCTACAGGCTGGGAACATCCCATCAGACAGGCCTGTGGCTTACGCTGGTTCAGCTTGTCTGAGCGTGGAAAGCTAAGCAGGGTCAGGCCTGGTTGTTACTTGGATGGGAGACCCCTCCTCTAGTTTCCTGCATTGTGCAGGGGGTTGGACTCGATGGCCTTGTAGGCCCCTTCCAACTCTATGATCTATGAAATCACTAGACTTGCCACTGAATCTTGCCTAAAGATTGAGGTGGATTTGGAGGTTCCTGCTTGGGCAAAACTTCTGAGGAATGTTGAGAGAAGCTTAAAAGAGTGAAGTTTCTCAGGAGGCTTTCACACAATCCCTAGGCAGGCATCACAGCTGTAAATGGGCCCCAAGACAGCATCGGGGGGGGGGGGGCATAGGATTCTTTGGATTCCCAGATCTGAGATCGGAAAAAGCTCTAACCATGGAGCTGGGGATCTGCACTCGGATTCCCGCCCCCCCCCCCTGCCCAGCCGGAGCAGAATGTACTGCACTGGCTGCTTTTCCAAGGCTGAAAGCGCGACCTCAGAGAAGGGGTAAAGGGGGCATTACAGGCAGTGGGGAGTGGAGGAGACTGGGGCCACCAGGATATGATGTCTCCTGATGGTGCTCCGGCCTCCGTCCCTCCCCGCCTAAAGTGCCACAGCTAGACAGCTGAAATCTGAGAGGTTTCCCCTGCCCTGCATTTTGTATTCTCCATAATGCCCTGGACCAAGTGTTGTTCCAGGTCATTGGGGGGGGGAGGGAAATGGTGGCACACACACACACACACACACATGGAGAATATTGGAGGAAAATGTGCATTTTCTAGGGATGTGAGAAAAAACAAAACAAAATTTTCTCAAAAAAAAAAAAGTCTGAGAAATTTTGGCTCAGCTCTAATGGAGGGGGGCTCCCCATGAAGTACGCTTGTCTCCACACAGCTCCTTGGAAGCCCACCAGAGAAGGAGGCAATGGCTTCAGAAACAGTTCTTCACTTGATACTTTGTAAAAATAATGTATGTCCATCCGTGCCACCATTCCAGCCACCTCCTGCCATTTGTTTATGGTCTCACTGGGCATTTTGCTAGCACTCAGTCATTCAGTTAATTTTATTCCATAGAACCATTCCATTGGCCCTTACAATTTTACCAGAAAAGTCACAGTAGTTAAATAAATGTCTCTGGCTGGAGCCACTGAAAAACTGGAGACAGAATAGGCTACTCACACTGAATAAAAATGTAGTGCCAGATCTGTTAGGAAAGTTTGGCTGGCTCCAGTAACGGGAATAGTTTTAATTGTGACTGGACTGTGACGCACAGGAAATTATACGGGGCACCAGTTGGCTGGGAACATGGACAACAATACCACTATTCTTCCAATTAAAAACAAATCCCCCAGCCAAGAACACACGATTGGTTCAGTGCAGCCCACTACTGGGAGTCGCACTGTTATCCTCTTTCTTCCCTGGCCCAGCTGTAATTTCAGTCTCTGTATTTCAGTCCCTGTTTGCTTTTCTCAGTCAACAACAGAGTTTCAAAAGAATCTGGGCTGATGTAGGAAAAATAGACTGGACCGGTGGGTGGGTGGGAAATCTGATTAGTACCAAATATGAGTAGCACTGCGACAGGAAAATGAATGTGTATTTTGTTCATATGTCCATTGCAAGATTATAACCCTCTCTAAGAATACTAACTATATCCATCAATAAGCTGCTTGGCAAAAGTCTGTGTTCCTTTCCAAAAGGGAGAGATACATTTATAAAGAACAAAGGAGTACAATTTAGACACATGGTGGCTGAAATGTAGGGTGTGTGTGTCTGTGTTTGCACAGGAATATCAGACATGGCCTCTGGAAGATCAGTGATGCTGATCCTTCCCCGACCACCCCAGCTGCTCTCTGGCTATTAATATATTGTTGCACGTGAATGGTTTTGTAATGTTATCATTTGTGAGTTTTGTTCACTGAGTTCACGTATATTGTATGGTCTTGAATCTTGATTTTCATTCATTCATTCAGGATTGCTTTCAATGCTGTTTTGCTTTCCACCTTTGACTTCACCTTTGGGCATGTACATCTGCTTCGGTCCATGGTTCTGAAAGAGTGCCAGTGTTCCCAGGGCCTGTTGAACAGATGACCTCTGTGCTAACTTATGAACTTTTGGTCATAGCATGACTGGCTCAGAACAACTCAGAGTTTGAAGAGAGAGGTCAACTAAAAAGCTGTGCTTATATATCTAACCCTGACGTCCTGTGGCAAAACCATGTAAACTGCAACAAAAGCACGGAAGGCCCAACACTAAACCCATATTTCTGGGTTCTGTTCATCAGCTTCAGTTACCTTCTCTGCCCAGGGCCGGATTAAGCTAGGGGCTGTTGGAGCGACAGCTCCAGGCCCTTAACAGAAAACAGGCCCGCAATTATAGGGACACGTGGCGATTTTTCCCCCTTCGGAGTTAGCTCTGATCATTATCATTCAGCATAATTAATGATTTTTTCAAGATTAGAAAGGTGTTCTAAGCACATCTGCATTACAGGCTTGAGGCAAGACCTAGCAAGAACTGTTGTTCTCAAATTAGCATTTCAGTATCTTTGCATTTCAATCACTGTTACTACATTTCTTTGTGAGAACTTCTAGCACATGGGGGGCTTGCTAGGGTCTGTAATATTCAGATTTAGAAGGGACCTCTCTCTCCAGCCTCGAGCAAAAGATCTTTCTGATTCGCAGCTCAATTGTTCAAATGCTAGTTTAACAAAAAAAAAAAAAAAGCAACAAGAACAACACAATTATTCTTGGTCAAGCAAAGCTTCCTGGCTTTTTGTTGTGGCTGCTTTTTTTTTTTTAATAAATAATTTGGGGGAAATTGGGAAGACCCTTACTGATGAGCTGCAGGATTTTTTGAGTTTTTGCTCCGTCAAGCGACCCCTCTCTGCCCACCCGCCTCCAAAATCTCCACCATGACTTCTGCTTGCTATGGGACAAACCTCTGGGATGGTCTTTACCTGCCGCTGGTCCTGATGGCCCTCCTCTGCACAGGTAAGGTTCAAAAGTTTGACTCTTTTGATCTGCAAGTTCTCCTTCTCCTTCTCCTTTTTTTCTGTAAAAGGGCTTTCCCTCTTTTGTGAGCCAAACTGAACGTAAGGGCTGTGTGTTTGTGGGTGTGGGTGTCTGCCTTTTGGGGGTGTTGATCCTCCTGCCGCCTGCAAAATGTCACCTGCTTGGCTAATACTGTGTGTGTGTGTGTGTGTGTGCACGTGCGCTTTCATGGGGAATTGTGTGGCATTTTAAGTTTTATTTTGAAAAACCCCAGAGAACAGAGTTCACCAAATATCCCTCTTGGATATTTTGGACTACAGTTCTCATTTGCCTCAGGCAGCATGGCCAGTGGCTGGGGAAGATGGTTTATGTTTATTTAAAAATGGTTGTTGTGAATGTTCTATTTATGTGAATGTGTCTGCCTTTTGGGGGTGTTGATCCTCCTGCCGCCTGCAAAATGTCACCTGCTTGGCTAATACTGTGTGTGTGTGTGCACGTGCGCTTTCATGGGGAATTGTGTGGCATTTTAAGTTTTATTTTGAAAAACCCCAGAGAACAGAGTTCTCTGTGTGTGTGTGTGTGTGTGTGTGTGCACGTGTGTGTGTGTGTGTGCTTGGCTAATACTGTGTGTGTGTGTGTGTGTGTGTGTGTGCACGTGCGCTTTCATGGGGAATTGTGTGGCATTTTAAGTTTTATTTTGAAAAACCCCAGAGAACAGAGTACACCAAATATCCCTCTTGGATATTTTGGACTACAGTTCTCATTTGCCTCAGGCAGCATGGCCAGTGGTTGGGGAAGATGGGAGCTGGGGCCCCAAACATTTGGAAGGGCCCCGGTTGGGGAAGACTGCCCTAGAGGTTAAAAAACGTGGAGGTACTTATCATCAACGATATGTGATGAACGGTTTTATTGAGTTAACAAGCTTATTGTTTACAAAAAAAGAAATATTTTCAATATGTTTCTGTTTTGGCACTTTAATGGTAATTAAAATATTTAATTTGTTTTAATATAAAATTGCGTCTTCATTTTATTTATTTCCATAAAAAGGCCCACCAAAATCCTCAGCACCAGGCCCATAATGCTCTTAATCCGGCCCTGTCTCTGCCAGTACGAAACAACCACACAGGGAAAGCCATGCTGGCTGACTCACATAGAGGCAGTCATGTCTCGCTCTCCCAAGAATATAGCACATAAACCCTGCCACATTTCTGAAGGTGTGGTGGTATTGTGCTTCCGATGCAAGATAGATCACATCGTCGCATCACAACACACATGCTCCATCAGGCTGCAGCTTTTAGTGTACTTGACTTGGTGGTTAATCTAGCCATTCACTGGACAATGGGCAAAGGATACCAATTCTTTGGCTTCAGTTCACATGGTAAATGAAAGCAAAATAAGGATTTCTTGTTCCATATATATCCAGTTCTCCAGTCACCAATAAATAAAATATTCCCACATGGGCCAAGAGGAAGGAAAGCAGGCTCCAGAAGGAAGAGAGGAGATGGAAGGGCAGGATGAGAGGTTATTCCAACTTCTCTCCCACCCGATTTGTGTCACTGTGGTGTAGTGCTTGGAGTGTTGGACTAGGACTGGGGAGGAACAGGTTGCTTACCTGCAACTATGGTTCTTCGAATGGTCATAGGTTCATAGATGTCATAGATCACAGAGTTGGAAGGAGCCTGCAAGGCTATCGAGTCCAACCCCCTGCTCAATGCAGAAAACTAGAGGAGGGGTCTCCCATCCAAATAACAACCAGACTTGACCCTGCTTAGCTTTCCACACTCAGACAAGCTGAGCCAGCGTAAGCCACTCATAGAGTTGGAAGGGGCCTACAAGGCCATCGAGTCCAACCCCCTGCTCAATGCATTCACACATATGGGCTCTGCACCGGCCCAGAGCCTCGCTTCAGTCCGAAACGAGGCTCTGCACAGGCACAAAGCCCATATGTGTGATGTGCAGAGACCACAAAGAAGAAACCTGGGTTCAAGTCCCTCCTCAGCCAGGAAGCTCACAGCCTAACTGACCTCACAGGGTTGTTATGAGGATAAAACAGAGAGGAAGAGGATCATGTATGCTGCCTTGCGCACCTTGGAAGCAAAGGCAGGATATAAATGTAATAAATCAGCATTACCATCATCCAATAACAAACAAACAAACATAACAAATAATCTTTTTCTGTGGCTATTCTGCTGCCTGCCTGGGCTGTTTGGATTAAAAGAGGGAGCCAGTGTGGTGTAGTGGTTCAAGTTTTGGACTGGGACTCAGGAGGTCAGGGTTCTAGTTCCCACTTGGCCATGAAGCTCAGTGGGTGATTGCAATAAATAAAGACCGCATTCTCTTTATGAGCTTGCCCAGGTTTTAGGTTCCTCAGGAGAGGCCCCGCCACACCTGGAGGTGCATTTGGTGGGAATGCAAGAGAGGGCCTTCTCAGTGCCTGCTGCCAGGCTCTGGAATTCCCTGCCAAGGGAGACAAGGCTAGCTCCACCTTTATTGCCCTTCCAAAAGCAGGCAAAGGCATTTTTAAATTTCCTTGCTAAATTTGCCCTTTTTAATCCTCCGCAGTGGTTTGCCACCAAACTCCCAATTATTATTTTTTTTGCCTCCGCTGCTGAATTCAGTGCAACGGTGGCAGCAGGAGTGTGTTGTTGGTGGGATGTGGGTGGTTGAAACTGGCCCCCAGACCCTCTGATGTTGCCCACCCCTGGTTTAAACCAAACCAACAAATAAAATGTCAACCTGCTCTTGTGCCAGTCATCACGTAGTATTAGCTCTGTTGTAGTGGTTCTTACCCACTGTGATGATAGCACAACGTCACTGAACATGGTACTTAAAGTGGGGGGGGGGGCTGATGTGGACAGGAGGACCATACGTGGCGCACCTTCAGGCTCTGCTAGCAGTCAAGTCACTGTCTTGGCAATTCAGTGTGACCCTGTGCTTGCCTTGCCATGTAGGAAAGGCTCTGGAGTTTCTCTAGCGAGGAACATTACTGGCCACGTGGCCAGTTGTGTCATCCTTGCCAATGGGCCAGTTCAACCATAGCGGTGGACCCGGCATCTAGCAGTGTCATTTCAATGCAACACGCACCTGTGTCATAGGGTAAATCCAAAACAGAATGTGGCAGTCTAAGGCTGGCTGTGAAATGAGGGGGATGGGGGAATCAAATACATGCTCCCTTTCACACTCAGCTATGTGAATACAAATCATCAACCTTGGCTATTAGATAATATTTGAGTCACGTAACTCTCCCTGCAGGCAAGGATCTAAGGCCCTGCAGGTTGATGTCGCCTAAGGGAAAAGCATTTCACAAGACAATGCTGACAACCTGTATTCCTCTCATGTTTACAAAATCTAAGCACATCACGCTACATGGTGGCTCAGAAAGTTATGCAGCATATCACACACAACACAGTTTGATGGGGTGTGTGTGTCCCTTCCCTCGTCAACTTGATCCATGGAGATATATATATATTTAAGTCATTCATATCTTCAAAAAGCCTTCAGTGTATGATAAAATTATCTTCACAACTTAAAATATTGAAAAGCAGAAGACAAACCAATGCAAGGGATAAGATGAACACCCCAAATGGCCCTGTAATAAAGCAGACAGCCCCAGTGTTGCAGCAGAATAATTTATTTAAAAAAGAAAAAAGAAGAAGAAAACCTTTGAACTGCAATATTTGTGTCACGTTGCATGTACATTTATGAAAGATCCATAGCTCACTGGCAGGGCAGCAGCCTGAAAACTCAATTTTAAACGTATGTACGGCACATATCCTTTAGGCAATTTTATAATTAAAACATGATGGTAATGATGATAATAACGAGCCTGAAGAGCCACTGTCCATTGGAGTAGACAGTAGTGATGGGCAAACTCCCCTCAGCTCAATTCAGAATTGGCTCAGTATTTCTTTCTTAGAGAAAGAAAAATCTTGCCATATCCCAAGAGGTCTGTTCTGGCTCATAATGTTGGCTCATGTGTACAAATGGATGTTTCTCACGCATGTATTGCCTCTCCTTGGGAACAGAATACTTACCTGCCCACTTGTAGCCTTAGTTTTGCTGAATCTATCTATCGATCGATCAGTTCCCAAAACTGTCCCTTTCACACTCAGCTATGTGAATACAAATCATCAACCTTGGCTATTAGATAATATTTGAGTCAGAGCCAGTGTGGCCAAGGAACACCCGCAGCATTGGGGCAAAATGACATGCCCCATTTCATGGCCCATTCAAATTCCAGTGATTTTGAGGAGCAGGGTTCTAGTGAATCTCCACCTCCTGCTCTTCGACTAGCAACCACCATGTCATTCCCCCAGAATACCCCTTGGATGGACACTACATCATGACACACACAGTGCCATTCTGAGGGCCATTCCAGGGGAAACAAGATGGCTGCCACCCACCAAGGGGCAGGAGGAAAGCTGGTGAATTTTGTCCCCATCCCACTTGCCCCTGAAAGAGATATGGTAGTTTCACTCCCCCCCCCCCCAATACTGGTTGAAGGAGTTTTTGAACTTTCACTGCCAGCTTTAAATAGAATACAGGACAGAGCTGTGCAAATATGGATTGGCTTGGTTCTCATGGCTAATGAGTTCTAACTTGAAAACTGCAAACTTGAATAGTGTAAATAAAACTTAAATTGTTTCTCAAGTAATCAATTTACTCACTCAGCATGTCATAAAATGGAGTGGGAATAATGATTAATGGACTGTTTCTTTGTTTAGATTACTTTTAGCTAGGGATAGGTGAACATGCAATGTTGGAGTTTGTTGAGGTTCTCCGAATTCTTACTCAAAGCTTTTTTCACCTTGTTTGCATCCCTGAATGCGAGCATCTTTCTGTTGTTTTTGGATTGGGGGGAAATGTGCACATTTCAAAATGCCAAAGTGTCAAAATGCACATTTTTCCTGATGGAAAAATGTGCATTTCCCAATTGTCAAAATGCACATTTTTCCTGATGGAAAATGTGCATTTCCCACAATAGGCTATGCAAAAATGTGGATGGGGGGGGGGGGAGATTTGTTCAAATATGCATTTGCAAGTGTGCTTATGTGCAAATGCATATTTTCAGATGTGCGCATGCACGTTCAGGAAATTGTGAAAAGTTTCCGAGAATTGCATTCTTGCTCGCATTTGTGTTTGGAGTTCGCATGATTTGCAAACAGGAACTAAATATTCATACATCCCTTTAGCCCACTTTTATGCTTGTCAGATAGCAAAAGTGGGGTACCATTAGAAGATGTTAATAATGCACATAAAATTAGAACAAATATGACTCACACAGGGCTTGGGGGTTGGGAGGGATTCACTCTGGCCACTCTCTTCCCTCCATCGCCAGCTTTTATTTATTTATTTATTTCCTGCAAGGAACCTGAGGCGGCTTACATAGTTCTCCTCCTCCTCTCCATTTTATCCTCACAACAACCCTGTGAGGCAGGTTAGTCTTAGAGTCAATGATTGCCCCAAAGCCACCCAATGAGCTTCATGGCCGAGTGGGGACAAGAACCCGGATCTCCCGAGTCCCAGTCCAGCACTCTAGCCACTATGCCACACTGGCTCTCAAAGGTCTTCCCAAAGGCCTTTGCATTGGGCATTTCACTATTTTACAAGGGCATTTAAAATTCAATTTTCCAGCTCCATTTTGTGTATTCAGGAATAATTGCATTCATTTATTTATTACATTTCTATATGGCCCAATAGCAAAAGCTCTCTGTGTGGTTCCCAACAATGCACAACACTTCAAAATCATGAAAGATTCGAATCAGGCAGACAGTGCAAAATCTGTAATAACCTGGAACAAAATGGCCACACCCTCTTGCCACATACTTTCCATTTGATTACTCCAAAATACATGGCAAAAATGTGCAGTCAATAAACTTGGGTCAATTTTGAACATACAAATAGTACACAGGCAGTTTGATCCACAAACCTGTTCACAGCCAGAGCAGAGGTGGGCAGAAGGTAGATCTGGATCTCCTGACAGGGAATACTTTTTGATTCCCAGTTGTTGAGCAATGGCAAGCAACAACAAATGACTTTGCCCACAAACTGTACTGGTGAATTGAAGAAAGCTTGCGGTAATCTAGAGTAGATGTTCGTGTGGAAGGACTGTGAGCTTTGTTCAGCTCTGGTACTCAGAACAAATTCCTGAGCTCAGATTTTTTTAAAAAATAGGCAGAATCTAATGGGGCGCTTACATCCCTGCCGATTCCTTTCCACCCTGCTGATTCCCTTCTGCAAGTGGTGGGTCCTGCCAATTCCTTTGCACAAGCAGGAACCACCACTTATGCAAGGGAGATGTAATGCTTCCTACTAGGGGCAGCCCTAAAATGAGCAGAAATGCTCGTTTCCGGAAGGAGGCCGGTCGGTGGAGCTCCCTTATGTGAATTCTGCTGACCGGCCCCTTCCAGAAATGAGCATTCCCATTCGTTTTGGGTTGCCCTGGGATTGCTAAATTGTCATTGGTGGGAGTGGCTTGCTCAATGCAGCTGGTGGGGCGTAAGAGAATCAGCAGAGGCGTAAGCACTCCATTGGATTCTGCCCCCCACCTTTTGCACCTGGCTCTGGTTGGTGGATCTCAGGGTTCTAGTAACCCCACCCACCCACCCACCCACCCAAGAAAGTAGATCCTGCAAATCTGCCCACCCCTGAAATAAGACCACATGGATTTAAGGCAGCATGGATGTAAAAGGCACTCCCTAATGTCTCTGAGGCTTCTAATGTTTCTGAGGCTGGTTATTTTCTGTCATCTTGATTACTCTTACAAGGATAACCATGGATTAAATCCAAGTGCTTTGGTCGAAATGATTCATGAATAATAGCCAGGAAATGAATGAGTCATCCTAATTTTTGTAATCAGAAATGTTATTGGACTAAATAATACCTTTCAGAATCAGATGGCAAGTCTCTTGGCACTTACCTGACTGCTCTAGAACACAAAATGAGATTGTACTGTTCAAAATAATCATTTGACATTTCATGTCATTTTTTCTCGAATCCTGAATTACTCAGCGCCGCTCAGATACGAAGTAACTGCGTCCTTTTTCAACTGACAACATGATTTGCCCCTTCATAACAACTCTGGTCGACTTCTTCTAATGGCTAAGTGGGACATTCTGCAATGAACGGATCAAAGAAGAACTACACATTGCGCCGCTGATGTGCGCGGTGCTTTAAAGAGTACAAGTGGGCCGATTCTGCCCTGCAAAGCTTGAAATCACTGAAGAGTGGGGGAGGCTGGCGACTCCCGGGTCAGTGGGGCTCCTTATCCATTGCATCTTTTTGTTTGAGCTTCATAGGAACTATCCATGGTTGCTCCATGGTGGTGAACCTATGTTTGGGATGGAGTTCAGCACCATGGATAGCTCCTATGGAGCTCAAACAAAAAAAGTTATGAGGGATAAGGAGCCCCACCGACACAAGAGTCACCAGGCTCCCTTGGAAGAGTCAGGGGAAGAAGAAGGAATGAAGGAGGCAAGAGCAGGCAAAGGGAACACCAGGGCCTGCTCCAGTTGGACTGTCTCCACCACCACCACCACCCTGGGAGATGAGAGGGGAAGGAGGGCCACAGGGAAGCCAGTGTTGTTTGTGAATTGTTGTGAACTGCCCAGAGAGCTTCGGCTACTGGGCAGTATATAAATGAAATGAAATGAAATGAATGAATGAATGAATGAATAAAAAAGAACCATCAGAAGGGAGAGCTTGAACGGGCCTTGAAGGTGCCCATCGACAGTTTGCACCTGGACAGCGGACTAAGCAGGCACACAGGTCACCTGGGCACAATCTTCCCCACTATGGTGACGTGTATTATATTTCTATTTAAATTATAGGAATTATTTCTAAACTTGTGCCCTAGACATATCTTGTCCTCTTTTATCCTGCCCTTCTGGCAATGCATTTCCCCTTCTTTTGGTGATGCTTCAGTGGCCGCCCTAGTGCCGTCGGGGCTGCATTAATAGAAGTATAGCTTCCAAATCGCGTGAAGTGATCATTCCCCTCTACTCGGCACTGTTTAGGCCTCATCTTGAGTACTGCGTCCAGTTCTGGGCACCACACTTTAAGGAGGACATAGACAAACTGGAGAGGGTTCAGAAGGAGGGCAACAAGGATGATAAAGGGACTGGAAACAAGGCCCTATGAGGAGAGACTGAATGAACTGGGCATGTTTAGCCTTCAGAAGAGGAGACTGAGGGGAGATATGATCGCATTCTTCCAGTACTTGAAGGGTTGTCCACAGAGGAGGGCCAGGATCTCTTCTCGATCATCCCAGGTTGCAAGACCCTGGAATAATGGGCTCAAGTTACAGGAACCCAGATTCCACCTAAACATCAGGAAAAATTTCCTGACTGTCAGAGCAATACGTCAATGGACCAACTAGCCTAGGGAGGTGGTGAGCTCTCCCACTCTGGAGGCATTCAAGGTGCAGCTGGACAATCATCTGTCAGGGATGCTTTGACCTGGATTCCTGCATTGGGCAAGGGGTTGGACTCGATGGCCTTGTAGGCCCCTTCCAACTCTACTTTTCTGTGATTCTATGCTCATCCCACTCCCCACTCTGCAAATTCAGTGAATGTATGGGAGGGAAATATTTGTACAGGGCTTGAATTTCTTCTGCATGAAAAGAGGGATTTAGCAGCGGGCAATTTCGGTTTCAAAGTCTCACTCTCCCCCCCCTTCCCCCCCCACACGTTCTCTTTCTTTCTCTCTGATCAAAGCTGCTAAGATTTCCGAACAGAGATGTAGTTGCTGGTTGAAATGGAAAGAGGCTTCAATAAGATGAAGATGGGCAGTGTGCTAGTACACAGAGTCCCCATTTCAAAAGGCTCCTTGGTCGAGGTTTCAGAAAACCTGCCTTTAATTCCTTATTGAATTGGCAGTGTTCAGAGAAGAGAACCACAAGACAAAGGCAAATCTCAGATACACTCACCTAGTTTGGGATGAAAGGGGGGGTGGGGTGAAAAACTAGGAAAGGGGGGGACACAAAGTATGAATCTTCATGCAGCTCCTATTTATAAATTGTCATTCAGCCAACTCTGTTAACAAATGGTGAACATTGAGCTTGTCCCCCTGGCTCTTTGCAGAATTGGAGCAGAATTGCTTTGCTGAATGGAGAGCTCCATGGCCCTTTCTTGGTCTCCCTCCCATTAATGACTACTTTAGATTTCAATTAGGCCCCCAGCATCCCAGTCAAGGATGAGGCATGCAGGCACCCGGACAGCTCAGCTGATAGGGTGGGATATGATGGCAGAGCACAATAGCAGCATCAGACTTCACTCAACAAAAACAAGCGCACACACAGGGCTTGTTTCTAAGTAGATGTCTTTAAAGTAAATAACAATAACATAAGATTTTTCAGGTACTATAAGCTTGATGGTTACAGACTTTGTAAGTGCAGTTCCTTAAATGTTACTTTTTCTGTGAGGAAAGGAAAACAAACAGGTCAATCCCTTTGCTAAACCCTAGCAAGTGTCAGTCAAGTCAGTTAACTGTAGGACCAGCCTGACTGTCAGAGTGAGAGAGAATGGAATTTCTAACTTGCTGCTAGGCAATGTCCAGCATTCCCTCACCCAACTCCAGTGTAATTGCACCATGGCGATATGTTCTGCGATCCCTGGGGGGTGGAGAGTTGGGGGTGTGGTTGTGATGTTGGCAGTGACAATGTGCCCGGGGGGGAGTGCTGCTTGGGCCTGCCTCACATCTCCCTTTTGGCCCCGTGCCATTCTGCTTCTGCTGCTCCGTGTGCTCACAACAGATCGCAATCGCTTTTTGCTTTTTCTCTTCTCCCTGTTCCTTTTTTCTTTCTGCATGGCTGATTCCACTCGTGCGCCAAATGTCCGCCACGGTCGGGGGGGGGGTTCTCGGTGGCACCAGGAAGTCCTCGACCTGCTGGACATTTGGGGCAAAAGCAAGATTCAGGTGCAGTTGGGGAGTACCCACCACAATAGATTACTTGGGGAATATTTCTCGTGAGATGTTCCTTGCAGGAAAAAAGGTGGGGTATAAATAAAATAAATAAATAAAATGTCCTTGCACATCAGGCATCTTGGCCCTTGGAATGCTGATCCAAGACCAAGGTCATGTATTTGGGCTACAAACGTGTGTGGCACTGGGAACTGGCCGCTCCAAATTCCCCCCCCCCAATCAAGGTGTTCTTGGATAGGAAGTGGCAGGTGAGCAATGGCACAGCATCGAAATACCGCCATAGTGATCGTCCACCCCCACCCCCAAAGAACAGGGAACACACCTACGGAAGGATGTCAGCAGTAAGAGATGCCAGCCAGGAGTTGTGGACTGTTCCCCTTCGACGGGGGAAAGACGAGGAGAACCGTCATGTGTGTCTAGTGGAAGAACTGGCAGCTTGGTTCCAACGGTGCGCCGCGCCGCCTTTTCAAATGCAACAAGCACAAATCCCCAGAAGCAGCCACCTACGAAAAGCTCTTTAACAAGCAGCCACGGCTGCGTTCGAGAGATGGCATTGCTCATGGTGGGGTGGGGCGGGGAAAGGGGGTGGGGCACCGCATGCAGGGAATAGCGATATACCTGCCAGTCATGCTTCCATGGCGATGCACATGGGAGGCTCTGCCCACATGTGGAAGGTTTTAAAGCGGTACGTGATGATATGTAGGAGAGAGAATAAACACCCATATAAAGAGGCAGATGGTCCAATGGTCTGACTCAGTGTAAGGTCATGTGCTTCTTATGTTCCCATGTCAGGTTCCCACATCAGGTTCCCAAAGACAGAAGCTGCACCCTCAAGGTGCCTTCAGTCTCTCATCTCTCCCCACCTTCTTCCAAATCAAGACTGCTGTTTCTACACACACACCTCCCCTTCATCATCGTCTTCTCCATGTGGCTATCTTATTCAAGGTCTCTCAAGAGAGCTCTAGCTATCTGGAGAACATCTCCTAGCCATTAGCTCCCATCAGCTGAGCCTTCTGGGATTCTATCAACCAGCAATCCAGCTAACAAAAGGAACTCTTCTCAGCCAGCACCCCTATAGCAACATTATACAATTTTGTCTCACAAGCAGAGAGTATGCAGATAAAACAGCTGAAGATGACTCATGGAAATAAGCCAAGCCACCAACTACACAAGGAAATATTTGTTTGTGGCTTGTCGTAGTCTGAGAATTCTATACTGCTGTGCTCTTCTCGATGGCAACCCTTCCAAGTCCTGTCCCCCCCCCCCAAATCTTCGTCCTCCTGGGGAAATGTCATCCTTAAAAACCAAGCTTAGAGGGGAAACATCTCCTTTGAAGGCTGTACTCATTCAACTGGGGGCGGGGGGGAGGAATCCAAGTCATTACGCCTACTTACTGCACCAATTAAATATTGCTAGACAATGTCATCTTGATCCACATCAAAGCATTGGCACTGGCACATTTCTTTGTAGATGTGGGTGCTGTCACTGAATATAATGGCAGGGAAAGGAGGTTTCAAATAGGCAAGAGTTTAAGGACATGCCGACATCAATCTCCCACTCGAGAGATTGATTGATTACAAAAATGTTTGAGAGATGACAGTGCAGTGCAGTAGGCCTGCCGTTGGGAGAAACTGCTGCAACGGAGAACCCTGTAATGAAGGTGCAATTATGTTCTACTTATGCATAGGCTGAATGGTGCTAAGACAAGCATAATTACGGTATATAATGTGCATTAACCCCAGTTTTGAAAAAATGCTTGAAGTGTATTCCACAAAGGCAGGAGCCGATAGAAAAAGCTTTTGTCACAGCTGGGCCCATGTTCTTCCTGTTGGTGCAACACAGAGCTACAACTTCCTCCTATCTCCAAATACTGTCAATTTCAGAGAGAAGTAATAAAGGGGCAATTCAAGGAACATTAATTAGCCTACCAGGAAGAAGTACTGGATGAGCTACGACTATGTTGAATTTAATATCAAGACCCCCAAGCCCTGGGAGTAAGATGACCTCAACCTCCTAGATCAGTGTTCTCTAACCTTGGGTCCCCAGATGTTTTTGGCCTACAACTCACACCTCTAGCTTCTCTCTTCACACCTGTAACACCTCTGTGGAAATGGGAAAAAGAACCGTTGTTGTAAAATCTGCTATACAATAAGAACAAACATGGTCCATTAGACAGAATATTGTATCCGGATGAGAGAGACCCAGGCCTGGACATTAACCTGAGAAAATGCTGGCAAGGGCTGATGGGAGTTGAGATTCAAAATGTCTGGAGGGCACCAGGGTTGGGGAAGGCTGAAATAAAGGATGCCTTCAAAAATAGAGGACTGTCCTCTCACAGCCCTTCGGTAGAGTTAATGACGAAAGGAAGAGAGCAATGGCTGCAGCATAGCACCAATCTCTACCCAGAGGGGAAATGAAATGTAAATGATCAGATCTCTCCTCTTTGCCGCAGAATAAGAAGCAGCAACTTAAGCAGCTAATTCATTATCACTTATTTCAGCATGCAAATGAATCCTTCATTCCCTATGCAGAAGACATCTGTTCATCACAGGGAAAGGATGCAATGAATGAAAAATGGGGTAGCGGCTAGGGGAGAAAGATGCTTCTTGGTTTTCCCATGGTCATTTGAAAAAGAATACAAGTTTTTCTGTACTCCGTTTCAGGCAGGCATTTCTTCCCCAACTGCCCTTGAATTGGCCTATGTAGAAGACTCTTTCCAAACACACCTCTGGTCACATGAGACCGCCTGTCCCATGGAAGCTGGTCCAATCCTCCAGCTGCCTACATACACCCACAGTAGTATTTATTTATTTATTTATTATTATATTTATGAATCGCCCATCTGGCCAGACATCCGGCCACTCTGAGCGGTGTACAGTCCAATAAAATACAAGGGGAGGGGAACACACACACACAGTATAAAACACAATTAAAAACAGTACAAAACTTAAAAATCCTAACCCACCCCATATTCCTGCCTGAAAAGCCATGTTTTTAATGCACAGCGGAAGCTAATCAAAGAAGGGGCATGGTGGAGGTCACTGAAGAGAGTTCCATAAATTGGGGGCTGCCACAGAAAAGGCCCTCCTCCTAGTCCCCACCAGCCTGGTTTCTCTGGCTGATGGGACAGGGAGAAGGCCGTCCGTGGCAGATCTTGTTGAGCGACCTATTTGATGTTGCTGGAGGCGCTCCTTGAGATAAGCTGGACCAGAGCCATACAGGGTATGTAGTAGAATGTAGTATGTAGTATGTAGAATCAGAGCATTGGAAGGGAACTCGAAGGTCGTCCAGTCCCACACCCTGCCAAGGCTGGAAATTCACTGCTACAGCATCCCTGATAGGTGGCCATCTAGCCTCTGCTTAAAGGCCTCCAACAAAAGAGAGTCCACCATCATCCAAGACAGTCCGTCTCACTTTTGAACTTCTTATACTGTCAGGATGATGTTCTTCCTAATGTATGTGTGTACTACAACATGGGCAGGACTGATCACATAGTTTTGTTTTTACCCCCTCACTTATTACCTCCCCACCAAGGGTGATGATTGGCTGGAAAGGCCCATGCAATTGGCCCCACCCATATGGGCAGTGCTGGCTCCTGGTTTTGGAGGGCCCTTGGGCAAGACACCCTCAATGGTCCCTCTCCTTCATCACCATGGTCACCTGCTCCTCATCCTCTCTTCGCATTGTGGCTTCCACTTGCTTGCCTGCCGGGCCGAGAACCAGTGGGCAAGTCAGCAGTGTGGCAGCATCTACTGCTCCTCCTTTTCACCATCACGGTTGCCCAGGCCAGAGCGAGAGGCAGGTGAACGAGCAGGCTGCTGCAACGCTGAAGGGGAGCAACTCCAGGGGCTCTTGTCAGTGGGCCCCTGCTGGGGTGTGAGCCCTTGGCAGGTGCCTGGACGCCGGCCCTGCATATGGGCGTGGTAATCCCACACAGACTGCAGCTGTTGGAGGATATGGGAAGGAGTCGGTCCTATACTGGTTAAGCCGAAGCAGAGTTTTTCCCCTTATGCAGCACAGCCTGGTTATTGAGACTGGTTATCACCACGTGGGTTGCTAAACCCTTGCTAAAAGGCTCTTAAAAGGAAACGGATTGTCCAAACAAGGTTTAAAACTAATAAAGACATTTATTAGTTTTACTCACAGTCCGTTTATTCATATGGGTGTGTCCATCATGTTGGAAAAGAAAGAGAGAGAGAGAGAGAGCGTGGGCCACAGAGAGGCCGGAAGTAGGGAGGAGGGGTTACAAAACATGCACCCTGGGGATTGTTCAATCAACCCTTTCCTCCCACTCGAACTAGTGCTTACATTACCTCGTTGATTTAAGCAGGCAACATTACAATTTCCAGCAGCAGCCTCATTGGAAGGCACACGGGGAACCGCTTCCCCACCATGGCAAAGGGGTCTAAAGACAAGCAGGAAGTGTAATAAAGATGAAAAGGCCGGTGCAAAAACAATACAAAAAGTGAGTTTGTGCTGCCATACAAAACCAGACCAGCACGCGACAAGAGGGTCTTCAGTGCCCAGTTAACTGAAGCTAGCTAGCTGCTTGAGGGGGAGAGGAGTTTGTATCCAATAATGCACACATAACCCCATAGAGATCCTGAGGGCAACCCAGGCAACTGGCTATCCCCAAGTGTTCCTTCCTGCTGCCTTCTGTTCTCCCACTGTTACTGGGATAGTCTGCATGTGTGGAAAAGTCACCATGACCGTGTGCCAAACCATTCCTACTAGCCCACTGAGATTTACATGCTCCGTGTGAAGATTTTTCTGCATTCCTAATGACCTGATGAGCAGAGCATCACCAAATAGCGGCTGGGTTGCTACATTAAAAAGTGTGAAACTAATCTGTCAGTAATTAGTCTGCAAGGGCAGTTGCATATATTACCTTCCATCTTGGGAATATTGAAAAAATTCAGCCCAGGTCTGAATTAATGAATGAATTCTTCCTTTCCCTAACATTATTTCAAGGCAAATTATGCACTGAAAGAGTCACTACTAAGGCTGCAATCCTAGGCACACTTACCTGGGAGGATGCCCCATTGAACTCAATGGGCTTTCCTTCTGAGGAGACGCAAATAGGATCACACTCTTTTTCAGCTTTCTTCTGTCAGCATCATGGGATCATCTCACACTTCACTGGATTCCAGCCCACCCACCCCATCCATGTGATCGGCTATGGAAACAACAGCAAACACCATCCAGGAATTTTGTCTGCCTCTTGTTTTGCTTTCAATCGCATTATCGGTACAAAACCAACATGCCATCTTTCCCCCCAAAAAAACTACAAAGACATTATCCATTGGACTAAGAAGAGCCTTGAATTATGCATGTCCTCTGTATAAATAAACAATTTTTATCATGCTGAGAGTTAAAATTCATTCCAGGATTGACTGGATATATAACTATTCTAATAATAAAATACCCTGAAGGCAAACATCTTTTTAAAAGAATGCTTTTTCTTTTCTTTTAATTATGTTTAAGCTTTAATTGTATTTAGACTTGGGGGACAAGGAAGCATAAAAATACACATTTTATACATGTACACAGTTACATTATGAAGTCAATAAAATAAAATAAATTTAACCATTGATTAAATACATTTTAAAACAAATAAAACATCAATAAGGAACCCAGAGCCAGCTATCCTCATTACTTTTTGTTCTGCTGAATGAAATAATCCAAATTAGACTTCCCCAATCTGGTGTCCTCCAGATGTGTTGGACTTAGATGTTGGAGAAATGGGCAATGGGCTCAAATAAGATTGGATTTCTATGAATCCAACAGACCGGGTTTTCCTGAGTTGCATGGATTGCACAGACTTGTGGACCGTGGTGTTCTTTTTAAACTTTCCATAATTTTACACAAATTTAGTCAGAAAAATACGAAAAATTAAAAAAATACTGACTGAAAATGCGGTATTCCCCACCAGAGACTGAAGTGTGAAAATGCTCAGTTTAGGGGGATTTGTGCATTTTTGGAAGTGCAAATTTGTGCAAATGTGTACAAATGCATTTGCGCAAAATCCGATTCTGTCAGTGGAACGAAAGGCGCCTCAAAATCTGCTAAATGCAGATGGAATGGATTTAACAATGTCCATACATCCTGTTTTGGACTACAATTCCCAGCATGCCCCAGCCAAACACATCCAACACATCTGGAGGTCCAACCCATCTTCAGGGCACTAAATTGGGGAAGGCTGGTCTAAAGGAACATGACGCAGCAATCTTGCTGAAGCTAAGCATTTTGGGGTCTGGTCAATGCCTGGATGGGAGATCACCCCATGTATGCTACCTTCCCTGATGGAAGAAAGGTGGAATATAAATGAAACAAAATAGAATAAAGCTCCATTCATTAAACATGATGTGCCAGAACTCTGTGCAACAGATCTTCTTGATCTGTTCCTGTCTCTCTCATTGCTCCCTTTTTTCTTTTTGTTCTTAAATGAAATCTGACAGCTAGCATTTTAAAACATAGAAACAGAGGATAAGCCGAAAATGTCCTTGCCTACTGTTTCCTTACTCTAGCACAGCCTTCCCCAAACTGGTGTCCTCCAGATATTGTGGACTTCAACTCCCATTAGCCCCAGCCAGAATGGCCAATAGTCAGGAATGCTGGGAGGTATAGTCTGTTGGAATATGGCGTCTCATATTCAGGTTTGCCTTCGGGCAAGAAGCTAACACCACAGTTTCAACAGACATGTCCAAGGTCTTGGGTTGAGATCATTGTCACCTTTGGCCCAGTGTAGTTGGGTGTACAGTTTTTTCTTTACTGGCTTCAGGTTATTGGAGCCAGGAACTGATAGATTGGATTCAACTGGCGATTACCTCATTCTTTAGGTGCAGCTGGCATTACATCATCTATGGGTGTGACTGTACAGAATTGTATATAAGGTGGGCAATGTCTCTATGTTCTTGTTGGGGGGGGAAAGGAGTTTATTGTAAGAAGGATTTATTGAGTAAAGCATTGTGTAAGTATAGAGATAGTTTATATATGTCCAGACTGTACGTTGTTTTTGTCTGACATACTGTTCTCTTGCACTTTTGTAATTAGCACTCTGTATATGTTCTGTTCCTGTTTTCCAAGTCTTAGTTTAGTAAACCTTTTGCTAAAGAAACAGACTTGTGTTTTTTGCTTTTACCTGCTGGACTAGCACTAGCTACCCACGCCACAATCTCTCCGCTGCGACATCTGCAGCTGCTGGGTACAAGGTTGTTTAACTTTGTTCCCCCCCCCCCCCGGCGGCTCAGATTTCCATCATAGTCCAAAACATCTGGAAGGCAGCAGGGTGCAGAAGGCTACCCAAACTGATTGAATTTCTCAAGTTAATGTCACGGCCTCCAGAGACACCAGAAAATACTCAACAACTTAACAGTGGCCTTCCCCCACCTGGTGCCCTTCAGATCTTTTGGACTTCAACTCCCATCAGCCCCAGCCAGAATAGCCAATGGTCAGAAATGCTGGGAGTTCTAGTTCAAGGGACGAGGAGGGGCCCGGGCTGGGAAAGGCTGACTTTGAGGAAAGATATTTGGCCTGATCTGTTCGCTACCTGCAATTCTAAATGAAAGGCTAGGCAAACTGTTTTACAATGTATTAATGGAGAGCACATGGAGATGTATATTAATGTACGCTGCTGTGTATTCATCTCCTGATTTTAAGTGACCATTTGGTGTGTCAAAACTGAGTATAGGGACAAAAGGACTTTCATAAGGACCCCCCCCCCCCATTAGTGCAATACATATCTACTCAGAAGTAAGGTCCATCGTGTTCAGTGGGGCTTACTCCCAGGTAAATGGGCATAGGATTGTAGCCTTAGTTATTAAAGGCTCAGATATGGGAATTTCTCCAGAACCAAAGCTCTATATTTTTTTTCTAGAAAAGTCAACATATATTAACCTTAATCAGGCATTAATGGATCAGTATTTGATTTAGAGGATAATCTGCTCTCTGCTACCTAATTAATTAATTGACCCTTTGTATCCGAAATGAGTTTTTGTTCTTTTCCCTGTACCTCCCCACAAGAAGAATGAAGACTTGGTGTAATTAGGCAGGAACAGTGAGCAAATGACTCCTTTGATTCCAGGCAAAATAGGAAAGAGGTTGCTTTTAAATCATCCCTATGACAAAACCAGGATTCCCAGCTGTAGGAGAGGTAGGGATCAGGCAAGCACAAACTGTCAGAGAGGTACTAATTTCATTGATCACGTACACAGGATGCAATGAATGTGTGCGTAATATTAAAGTACAGTCATGCCTTGGATTGAGAGCATAATTCGTTCCGGAAACGTGCTTGTAATCCAAAACACTCTTTTATATCAAAACGAAATCCCCCCCAAAAAATGTGTACAGAGATTTTTAATTTAAGCCGTACTACAGTACTTGTATTGCAAGACGTCACTTGTATATCAAGTCAAAAAAATTTAAATAAATATTTAAAAATTGCTTGTCTTGCAAAACACTCTCAAACCAAGTTACTTGCAATCCAAGGTATTACTGTATACTGAAATTATTCTGATACCAACAGGATACCTGACAACTTGCCTGACAGTATACCCAAGAATGTGAGTTGACTGCAGCAACATTAAGGTCAATGTATCCCACACAGCACCACTGCTAATGTAAATTACCTTGCACTAGTGCAAGCTACCTCTAGTGCAATGGCAACAGCATTTGCTGGCACAACAGGCTGTTGCGCCAGAAAACCTGTTGTGTCAGCAAACACTATTGGCATGGTGCTGGAGGTACCTTATGCCTGTTCCACACAATATATATGACTGTGAGCATGCTAGTGCTGAACAGGATACCGCTCTAAGAATGGAGATGTATGCTGGCACATGTGTGGGTGTGTGCGCAAGTTGCGCATACGTGGAAGGATCTTACATTGCGAATGTTCATGTAGATATCTGCTTATCTCAGTGCTGCAATTTTTAATTCTTAATTTAACAATGTGAATTTTAATATATGGTACTTGAAATGAAAATGGAGTGAATAATATTCAGTTTGGGGAAGTGGGGGCAAAGTTCAACTTTGGGTAAGGGTGTTGTGCCTGTTCAATTGTTGATTATAAGACCAAAGTCTCAAAACTATGGAATGAAGGAAGATGGGGGAAAGGCTTCCTGGTTGAAGTACCAGTAACTATGTGCAGCAAGCTTCATAGAATCCCACAACATGTGGGATGCAAAGGCAGATAGAATCCAAGATCTGTCTTCTGCACATGCAAGGTAAAAACAGGGGAAGGGATGTACGAGAATTTAATTTCAGTTCTGTTCATTTCTGCAAATCATCAGAACTTGCCCTGTTCGCAACCACTAACATCAGCACATTTTCCCAAAAAAGCTTACACATTTCTTTTCTGAACTTGTGATTGTGTTCAAAAAATGCATTGGGGGGGGGTGTGCACTTTGAAATGTGCACCTTTTTGAAACAAACACATTTTCACTCTTTAGTCCATGCAGGGGGAAGTGTGCACATTTGAAAAATGCACAGAGTAAGTGTGAATCCACAAACCAAGGTAGATGTGCAAGGCAATGCAAGCACACATGTGGTCCATTTAATCCAATCTCTCTTGGTCCTGGCGGATGTGGGTATGCACACTTGTCTTTAACATGATGTGGATGGGAACGGATATCTTTACATGCTATCTGGGGGCACTGCACATAATTCTCTGCTCCTGTCCCCGTGTGAATTAATAGTAATTCACGATTTTTTGTTTTTGTTTTTGTTTTTGCAAACAGCTATCTCTGAATAGGGGCTACAGGAGAGAAAGCTGAGCAGGGATCAGGCCACAGATTTTGAAATGAGTATCTGTATGTTTTGCCCCACAATGAGCTGCTTCAGGGGAAATTCATTGGGGAAAATGATACAGGTGTGTGTATGGGGGGAGGGAGACTAGTACCTCTCCCAGTGGCATGGTCCTGGCTGAATTTGGTGGTTCCCGTGGCTTCTGTTAAACTTTTTCAAACAGCAGGAGAGCAGATCATGGGATCTCCTGCTGTCACATCTCTTTGTGCCCTTAGCAACCGATTGTTCTCTGTGGGCCAGAGGAAATGGATTTAGGCTGAAAAGGAAAGACTTCCCTTAAACACCAGGAAGACTTTTTTTCTCCCAAGAACAATAGCTAGGAAATGAAGTCAGGCCACTGGAAGAATTTCAAAGTTGGAAGGGGAAGGTGCAATCAGGTTTTCTCTTCTTATGGGGGTAGGGAAGGGAATGTCCCCACAAAGTTGGAGAAGGTGCTTAAACTCCATCTCCAGTAACGATGAAATGAAACCCATTTTCAACTGAGGCTGTGCCTCCATGAACAGAAGGACATTACCCAGTCGGCCCATGTCTCACACAATGACATTCTTGGTTGTATGAACTGTGATTTCTTTGAATTTGCTTTTAATAATTTCTTCACACACACACACACACACACACACACAGTGCCAACTAACTTTCACACCCAGTATAAGATAACTGAAGCAGCATTGGTTCTGCTGCAAAGACAGCAAGGGAGACCATGTTATATTGCCTCTATTTTTAAAATACTGAAAGCTGTTCAGAATGATTCTAAGCCATTTAATTAAGGGTCATCTAATTGTTCTAGAATAAAAGGAGGTGGATTGCTTCAATAGCAGAAATGTTAAGGAGCCACACTGCCATGTGGAGCTGCAGAATTGTTTTGCCTGGCACTCACACATTTTGATAGACCTTGGCAATCATGTACATGCATAAACGTATTCAGATTTCTAGGGGACAACTGCCTCCTATTTTGGGTCCCATGCCTGTGGGCAAAGTGATCCCATAACATTCCGTTCTGTTTATTACATTTATA
Organism: Shinisaurus crocodilurus; assembly: GCA_021292165.1. Taxonomy (NCBI): domain Eukaryota; kingdom Metazoa; phylum Chordata; class Lepidosauria; order Squamata; family Shinisauridae; genus Shinisaurus; species Shinisaurus crocodilurus. The sequence goes on from CM037876.1 coordinate 293,490,482, forward strand.
GCCCACTTTTCCGCCAAGGACTTCAAGGCTGTGCATGTGGTTCTCCACCCGCTCCCCCTATTTTATCCCCACAAGAACCCAGTGAGGTAGGTTTGACTGGGAAGTTGTGACCGGCTCAGGGTTATCCAGTGAGCTTTATAGCTGAGCGGGGATTTGAACCCAGGTCTCCCTAGTTCTAGTCTAATCAATACACCAGTCCATCATCTATCTCTCTGATGCTCTGCTCAGCATCTTTGGTGCACACTAGTTGCCCAGGCCCCAGAGGTCCTGAGGGGAATAAGGGAGGCAAGTGTAGGAAGGCCAGTTGCGTGATTAACATCACATCTAGTTTGGCTGTTCAGATGAAAGTAGTGTCTTCCAATGGCTATTCAGTGCCAGTTTATTTTAATGCATCCCATATTCCAAAATTCTTATCTTTGGTCCCCTCCAAACAGCAAACCTTGCTAACCTGGCTTTATCTCAATAAATGCTGAATATGTGCACTTTGCACCCATACAAGTTTGCTGTGTGTGTGTGTGTGTGTGTGAGAGAGAGAGAGAGAGGGGGGGGGATGAATTCTCGCAGTAGTCAGTTTCTCACAGTGTGAAATTGCCAGGTTTAGCTTCTGTTAAAAGAAATTGCTGAGTAGACTCACCGGTGAAAATGGCAGATGGGCCCACACAGGTGCAGTGGTACAAATTCCCCATCATATTCTTTTTTGTTGTTGTTGCAAGCTTTCAATAACATGGGGCGACTCGAAGGACAATGGCCAGGAAGGGAAATTTTCTGTCCAGGCCAATCATGGGGAAGCACTGTGACCCATTCATGAATTACGAGCTTCCCCATGAGAAAACCTGCGATCGCTTGTGCGGCTGTGGAACCGAGATTCCCAAACTGAATGGGTTGGACTGCTGCAACTTCTGTAATTCCCATGCATTTAGGGGAGTTGAGGTCCAACATACCAGGACGGCAGCAAGTTGGAGGAGAGGTTGCTTGCTGTATGCTGTTAAGAGACACTGAAAACATGACTTGAGGAATAAAGCTCCTTCTGGTCTAGAACGGCTGTTTCAGATTTGGCAAACTGCAGAAATGGCCAAAATAATAATAATAATAATCAATGGTTCAGTCATGGTAGACGATGCATGGAGTGTTTGGAAAAGATATGAACACCTTCTAATTAATTTTTTTTTAGAACAGACCTAAGACATTTTATTTATTTGTTTATTTATTATATTTATACCCCGCCTTTTTTCCTGCAAGGAACCCAAGGCGGTTTACATAATCCTCCTCCTCCTCCTCCTCTCCATTTTATCCTCACAACAACCCTGTGAGGTAGGTTAGGCTGAGAGGCAGTGACTGGCCCAAAGTCACCCCGTGAGTTTCATGGCCGAGCGGGGACTAGAACCCGGATCTCCCGAGTCCCAGTCCAGCACTCTCACCACTACGCCACACTTGCGTAGTGCTTACAGAGCCCTATACAGATCTTTGTGCTCAATGTGCGAAGGTCTAACTGGAAGCCAAGAGCATGGGGACGCTGGGGGCTTACATGAGCACCCAACATCCCCCTACACACTTTTGCCAGACACGCAAGCAGGCAAATGCCTAAGTAGGGCTCCAAACAATCCTGAAAGGGGTTGAGCACACTGGGATTCCCTGATGCAGCCCACACAGCGGTGCCCCCAGGGTAGGACTTTCAGGCAGATGTCTTGGGCCCTGCTCAGCAGAATGAGCAAGAGACCATCTAGCTGCAAGTCCTGCAATACCTGGTCCCTGCTTCCCTGGCTAATTACACCTGGCCAGGAGGCTGGGGCGGGGCCTGACTGACTCCTGCTACAAAAGCTGCTACTGTTTTTGTTTATTCTTTCTTTTTTTTTACCTTAGTATAATTATTATTGAATTGTTTATGGTTATCTGTAGTTATTTCTATTGTATTTTTTGAATATTACATTTAGTGTTTTTTGATATTTTGTAAATTATATTTAGTGTTATTTGTCATGTTGTGAGCCGCTTTGGGCACAATTTTTGTGGAAAAGCAGCATACAAATAAAAGGTGATGATGAGGGCTCGCAAATACAGCAGGACTGACTTACCACATTTTGAAGTAAGTCAAGTAATACACTTTCCCATCTAAAGAAGGGGATCCCTGTAAGTCCAGAGTCTAAAATTACCTAATGGCACCATTGAGCCCACGCTACAGCTGATAGTCATCATGGGGGACTTTTCAAAAGAATCAGCATAATCTCATCCTTGAGCCCTGATTGACTTGCCAAAGGGAAAAGGAAATGCCCAGGAGGCAATATTCATTCATCCAGCCATTGAAAACATTTATACACAGACTTTCCATTAAAATGCTCAAGGCGGCTTCAAACAATTATCAACATTAAAATAATAATAATAATAATAATAATAATAAAATAATAATAATAATAATAATAATAATACACAGTATGCTTTATAAAGCCATGGGATTAAAAAACAAACAAACCACCAAAGAGGGATCAGAAGACAGCAGAGAAAAGCTCAAAACCCAGGGGGTTAAAGGACTCAGCAATTTGGCAGTCCAAATGCCTGCTGAAAAAGAAAGAAAAATCTATTAACTGGAGCTTGCCAGTGAACGGAGAATGCCAAGCTGTTGCTCTGGGAGCTGATTAAGAAAATTAATGTGTCTCTTTTTAGAGTTGACACTGACACCCAATTAAAGAAATCTTAGGCTGCAGTCCTATACACACTTACCTGGGAGTAAGCCCCACTGAACTCAGTTGGGCTTATTTCTGAGTAGACATATAGTAATCTTCTGAGTAGACATGATATGGTGCATGCATGCACATGCACACACATACACATACAGATGCATATATCCAATGGTGGCAGAAAACACTTCTACTCACATAAGATGGGGCACCCAATTTTTACTGATATACTAAAGTGATTGATTAATTGCTTAAAAGTACATACTAATGGCATCCCCCCCCTTCTGTGCCGGTCCTGTCTGCTTTTGCATCTGATCACCCTATAATCAGGGCACCTTATTAGTTAGATCCAATTTTTTTTAAAAAAAAGTTTATCTAGTTGGCCACTTAAACAATGCAGCCACAGTCTTTCTGAGTGTAAGTATGAAGTGTCTTCAGTTTCAGTGGAGGTGTTGTGGGGAGAGAAACTGTGCTCATGGAATCAATTACTTCTTGACAAACTCCGCATGTGCTTTTCTATAGATCTTGTGAAAAACTGCCAGACTGGCTGCAACCCTGGAGGAACCAAGGATGAGTCTCACCGCTTGAGTCATGTGTAGAATTATATCCACAGATTCCATTGTTCCAAACTGCTTCTGAAGTACATCTTTTACCCACTCCTACTGCCGCTGCCACTGGTTAACCAATTTTCCCCCCCCGTGTCTTTTTTTATATAATGAACAGAAATCTTATTTCTAGATTTCCTTCCTGCATTGTCTACATAGTTTGCCTGCGGTGTTCTGGTTGACATAAGAATAAATTTATATCTTCATCTGAAGCCATGCCAACCCCTGCTCAGTAAATTGAAGGCACATTTGGAGCACGGCTAGGAAGGGTGTCGGACACCTCCACTGCCGTGGGAAGTGACAGCTTAGCTCCACTTACAATGACAATGCTTCACTTGTTGTTTTATTTGAGATATGCCCAATGCATGACAGCCAAGCTGCTCCAAACCAGCATTGACTCCCCTCTTGGCAATGCATTGTCATAGTAACCAAACAATTGGGTCAGCCCCAACCTCAGCCTCTTCTGTTGTCACTAAATCAGTTGGGGGACGGGGAAGGGACACACCACCAGTGAAAGAATGTGCATTTGATTTACTGTTTTGTGGAGTAGCCGCTTTAGCCGCCTGGTCCAGTTCTTCTCTCAGCACCAGGCACTTAAAAGAAGAAATAAAATGCTCTGGGCATGATCATCCCCCCAACCCCAGGCCTGGTAGGTGCGCCGGGGGGGGGGGGCATTTTGAAGAGGTGGCAACACTGGCATGTTTTCTTTTAAGGTCCTGGCCCTGAAAGGAGAAGCACTGAGTCAGGTGGCTACAGCAGCCACCATCTTCTTCCCAGGGCCAGCCCTACCATGAGGCAGAGTGAGGCGGCCACCTCAAGTGGCAGATACTGGCAGGATGAGGAGCAGCAGCAAAGTGTTGGGAGGACAAAGTGTTGAGTCTGCCATATAGGGTGGCCACTTACGAATCTCCAAAGAGGAAATGCATCATTAAAAGGGAGAAAAAGAGGACACTGATTTGCATAAAGTATGATGTTCTCGTGTGTGTGTGTGTGTGTGTGTGTGTGTGTGTAAATTTAGAAATAATTTGTTATAAACAGGAATGGAGTACATCCCACCATAATGTGGAAAACTGTGACCAGGTGACCTGCGCAATCTGCAGTCCAGGTGCAAACTGTGGCTGGGCAATTTCAAGGCTCTTCCTTCTCATGTTTCTTATATCTGGACCAGGTTTGGACTGGACAGCCCTTCAAGCAGAGGAGGACAACTTCAAAATGGAGGACAGTCCTCTGGCAGCCCTTTTGTCGCCAGCCTTGATGTAATATTCAACTGCCAGTTCTTTTTTTTTTTTTAATATTATTTATTAAATTTAAACTACAAAGAAAAAACACACCATTAACTTATGGTCTCCCATCACTGGGCAAATACTTCTATAGATTTTCAAAATAGACATCTGACAGGAAACCTACACATTTCCAAAATACCCCAAATCCTGAATATTTTCTTATGACCCTTTGATTTTCACAGTCAACATAAAAGCCTTCCCTACTCTTATACCTAGTAATATGAAACTGCTGATTTTCCATTCTTCATCTAGTTACCTGCCTAAAAATTAATTATTTACATTTGAGAACCATCCCTTTCGATGATAGCAAAGCTAGTTTAGGCTTACCTCTACACTCCAACAATTTCTGATATTCCTCAAATCATTTCAAAAATCCATTTTTTACACTCCCACTAGAGCATATGTACCCAATGAACTAACACATTGGAAACTTATATTTCTTTAATTCCAACCATCTCCAGCCAGTTTGGCTGCTCTTTGGGAACTGGGGTGTGTATGGCTTTGTTTGGGTGCCAATATCTCGGGCTTCATCCTCATCTTTTCCCCACCATACAATGCTGAGGGCAGGACCCAGAAGTGAAGAAGAGGGGGAAGCTGCTGCCGCAGCCATATTTCCAGGTGTTTGCTGGGCCATGCGGCTACGGCGGCTGCCATCTTTCTTCCCCCAATGCCAGAGTCTTCACAACAATGGCTGCAGCAGTTTCTCCTGGCACTTCCCCTTTCAGAGCCAGGCTCTTAAAATGTGCAAGTAAATAAATAAACCAATGCCAGCAATCAGCCACAGCGAGCCCTCCAGGGCCACACAACCTTTAAGAACATAAGAAGAGCCCTGCTGGATCAGAGCAAGGGTCCATGTAGTCCAGCATTCTGTTCACATAGTGGCCAACCAGTTACCCAAGGGAAACCCACAAGCAGGACATGAGTGCAACAGCACCCTCCCGCCCATGTTCCCCAGCAACTGGTTAGAGGAGGTATACTTACTGCCTCCGATACTGGAGGTAGCATACAGCCAATCAGGACTAGTAGCGATTTGATAGCCTTCTCTCCTCCATGGATTTGTCCAACCCCCCTTTAAAGTGGTCCAAATTGGTGGCCATCTTGTGGAAGTGAATTCCATAGTTTAACTATGTGCTGTGTGAAGAAGTCCTTCCCTTTTATCTATCCTCAACTGCCCACCAATCAGCTTCATGGGATGACCCCACTGGGTTCTACAATTACCAGAGAGGGAGAAAAATGTCCCCCTATCTATTTTACCCACACCCTGCATCATTCTGTGCACCTCTATCATGTCTTCCCTTTCCCACCTTTTTTCTTTCTAAGCGAAACAATCCCAGCTGCTGCTGAGGCCAGGCCTGAGAGGCGACAGGCTGCAGATCAGACTGGCCAGGTCAGGCACCATCCAGATGTTTTGGTTCATCTCCAGTCAGTCCCAACCAGCATGGCCAAGGAAGGTCAGGAATGCTGGGAGTTGTAGTCCAAAACATCTGGAGGGCACAGGATGGGGACATTTATTTATTTATTTATTTATTATAAATAAATAAGGAACCCTGCAAGGAACCCAAGGTGACTTACATAATCCTCCTCCTCCTCCTCCTCCTCTCCATCTTATCCTCACAACAACCCTGTGAGGTAGGTTAGGCTGAGAGTCAGTGACTGGCCCAAAGTCACCCAGTGAGTTTCATGGCCAAGCGGGGACTAGAACCTGGATCTCCCAAGTCCCAGTCCAACACTCTCACCACTACGCCACACTGGCTTACCCAAGGTAAGATAGATCCCCCCCCCCCGCGCCTCCACACCCACCACCACCACCACCGATGGGATGCCTTGATCATTCACACACGCATGCTGACTGCACTTTCTCTTTTTGTGTAGATAGGATTATAATGCCCGCTTAAATAGAAATCAGCGAATTAAGCCGTCGCGATGGGGAGGTCAGTTCGGTGTCGGGCGGCACGCCCAACTCCGGAGGCAGATCGGCCAGCGCAGAGGCCGCGAAGCAAAGCGACTGTCCGGACGCGGAGAGGAGGCTGCAGGCTTGGAGCCAAGCGTCGCTTAACCAGCCGCAGCGGCGGTGGCGGCCCCGAGGTCTCTCCCACCACCCCGGCCCCCTTCGGCTTGCGCAGGCGCTGCGGGCCGGAATCTCGCCGACGCTGGGATAGCGCTGGAGCTCAGGGCGGCAGCGGCAGGCGGCGGCGTGCGGCCTGCGCCGCGTTCTCTTTCCGACGCGCCGCTCTCTACTGCCACCTCCTGGTCGGGGCAAGCCAGCGCGCCCTTTTCTCGCCCTCCTGCGTCTATAGACCGCTGGTCGCGCTGCGCGCAGCCGGGATCCAAAGCGGAGCCTATTTATGGGAGGCATCCAAGTTTAACCCTTCGCGCCCCGAGGCTTTCTTCCCCCACCCTCGACCGTGGGGGATGTACTTTGGCGATATGAAACTAATATCATATGATATTATATGATCTATGGACTTTGAAGAAGCTCGAGTGCAAGGTGAAAGGGAGAAACGTGCTAAGCGAAAAGCACGTCAAATGAATCCTTTACAAGACCATCTTCCATCTGGTAACCTGTGTCCTCACTGTGGGAAGCTGTGTGGATCTAGAATTGGCCTCCACAGTCACTTACGGACCCATCGCTGGAGTCTACACAATTTTCTTTAGAATTTTCCTCCTTTTAAAATCTCCTTTTTGTAAATTTTCTTTCTTTCTTTTTTTAATAATCCTGGAAGACAATCGTACTCGGTCACGAGTGATCGCCTGACTGACTGACTTTGGCGAGGGTTGTATCCTGCAACAAGTGGATCCCGGGAAGGGGGGCGCGCGCCCGTCTGTGTGGCAGGAGGAGTAAAAACTAGAGAAAGCACAACAACCCGCACCGCCTGGTTTCTCGGGGATTCCTATTCCTCTCCTCGAATTCCCTTGCCCTCCTTTTCTCACGTGCAGAGGGCAGAATTCCAGCAAGGGGGCGGCGAGCACGTGAGAACGCACCCAGTCCCTTCTCCTCCCTCCCTCCTCATCAGAATGTAAGAGGTTCCTGCAAGGTGAGGAGGGGCTTCGATTGTCCCTTCTCTCTGCAGGAAGACTCATCCCTCCTCCTCTTGCTGCTGCTGCTGCGGAAAAAGTGAGGGCGGACCCCCCTCCCTTTTCCTTCCTGGGGAAAACACACACACATACACACGCACACACGCAATACAGTGTCTCGCTGGCAGAGTCCGGGCACATCCTATTTTGGCTGATGGGACAGCACAGCAGCCTAGTCCGCTAAGGCACGCGCCTTCTTTCCCCCGCGTTGGCATGTGAAGTGGGGCATGACCTCCCAGGCGCGCTTTTGGGGATGGATTTCCAGACCTTCAAATTCATGTGCTGCTGCTGCTGCTGCTTCTGGCTGCTCGTCGTCGGTCTGCCTCTTACCCAAGGTAAGATAGATCCCCCCCCCCCGCCTCCACACCCACACCACCACCGATGGGATGCCCTGATCATTCACACACGCGTCCCAGGGGCTGCTCCGTCTGCGAATCTTGGCCAGAGCTTTTTGGGCAAGCTTTTTGGGACGGCCGCAGACATCCAGCGCGAGCTGCCGAAGCGTGCCTCCTCGGAAGTAAGTCCCACTGATTTCTACCAGACGCTCCCAAGTAAGGCTGCGATCCTGGAACCACTTTCCTGGGAGTAAGTCCCATCGAACTCAATGGCACTTGCTTCTGAGTAGACATGTATGGGATTGCACTCTCAGCTCCGTTAAACTCAGTGGGACTGACTTCTGACTCTGAGCGGGTATTTATAGGACTGCACTGCCAGTAGGCATGAACTGGGTTTTCTATCTGGGTAGAGAATGGGATCCTTTTGATTCTTTGCTCTTTTAGAGCAAGTGCTGTTTTTTAAGAGTTTTGTTCCGTTCTGTTCCCATTGAATTTGAGAAAGTGGGGGGTGGGGGGTGGGGGAGAAAAGGAGTAGCTTGTGCATTCACCCCATATGGATTCAAGTATTGTTAACAGTGTAATGTACACACACAGAGAGGAGAGAGAGCAAACTGAATTAATCCCATTTTCAGTATTTAGTAAAACAGCTGTTACTTATAGCCTCCATTAGAAAATGAAGACCTTATTTTTCATGCATATTGTCATTATCTTTGCTTTTAAGGAAGGTTGGGAATTGTGAATTAATTTATTAACTTGCAATTCCCAAAGAGAATTCCCAACCTGTGTATTATTTTTAGCAGAACAAAACAGCCACGAATATCCTTGGGAAGCTTTTCTAGTGGAAGTTTCTTCCAACTACAAATAAACAATAAATCACAATGCACTGAGTCTTACCTGTGTGTCCTCTCTCCAATACCCACCACCACCTTTTCTGCATCTGCTGTGATTTGTTTCTGGTTAAGGTCACTACCAGTGGCTAAATATATGTTGAAATTAAAGCTTTCACCAAGTTTGTAAAGTGCTGACTCAGAAAATTTACCTTATGTAAGACTATGAATCATGGGTTAGATATAATTGTTTCTCTTTGAATTATGTTGTGCAGAAATATTATATATTATATTTAAATATTATATAATATATATTATATTTATTTTTGGGACATGATCCATTCAGAGTTCAGCACTCTTAAGCCCCGTTTATTTCAGTGGGACCGAAGTAAGTACACATTCTTACCTCTGTAATTGAAATCAATGGGGCTTAAAAATGCTGAACTTGTTACTGGATCACAGCTTGCAACTCCTGTACACAAGGATTTGGGAGTACACCCCATTTAATAATTTTATGAGTAGACACAAATAGGATAGTACTGTCAATATTCTGATTTTTGAAAGTGTGTGTGTGTGCACGCATGCAAAAGCACACACACAGAAAAATCTGAAGTTATAATGTCTGGTTCTGTTAGATGTATATAATTTTAAACCTGAATTCATTGTGTTTGTGATCAGCTATGAACATTGGTCTGCAGTAACTGAACTCCTAAGCAGGAAAAAAAAAATAGCCCAGAAATATCCATGTTCTTTAAATAAATCGTATATTTTATGAACAAACTTTGATTGCTGGTCCAGTCTGTGGGTGGTTTTACTATTGTACTATTTTGAGATAGTCAAGATCTGGTATGGCATTTTCCCTCTGTGCAGAATCCCATGCATGTTTACTTAGAAGTATGTCCCAGTGAGTTCAATGGGGCTGAATGCCAAGTAAGTGTGCAATCCTGAGCATGCTTACTCAGATGTAAGCCCCACTGTGTTCAGTGAGGCCTACTCCAAGCTATGTGCACATAGGATTGCAGGCTTCGTGTCTGAGTAAACTTACACAGGATCTGCACACCATGATTTTATTTAGTTCCACATAGGAGTCATATTCCACAAAATTAGCAATGCAGTAAGCGTCTAATAACTTTGGCTTGTCTCTCAAAATGTTGCAGTGTGGAGTACTGCTCAGGGGCGGTGCTAGGTACCAAAAAGATCCCGGGGCTCGAGCCCACAGGACAAAGAAAATGGACAAATTTGCATATGCTAATTTATAAATGTTCTTAAGTCTCTCTCTCTTTAAAGGACCCTGTCTCCTAAGTACACGCCTATTTGTAAAAAGGGATGTATGGATAGGGAAGAGGAGGGCATTTGATTTCAGAAAAAAACCTCAGGCAGAAAGATTCAAAGGGGGGGGGGAAGCAGGAGATGAAGCACATGTGGACAAAAAGCCAGCTCATCCAGGGGGATCAGATGCAACAGAGATCATCAGGGCCCCTGTAGCTTTATTTCAGCAAGTGCCCATGGACATCGGGGTGGTGGGGCAGAGGGCCTCCCAGAGATTCGGGGTTCCAAATGAAAGATTCAGGGCTCCAGCACTAGTGGGCCGCCCCCTAACACCGCCTCTGGTGCTGTTGTTGAGGATCTCAGTTCCACTTCTACTTCCTGCCCATTCAATCGATCCCCCCCCCCAACAATTAGCATTCTGTGGCCACTGAACACACACACTCAGCCTTTATTGGAACGTTTTGGATGTTTTAAGGGTTTTTCTAAATATTTTTTGTACTTTTGCAGCCTTGGGGGTTCATCCAAGCCTTCTGATGCAATCTTCTTGTGCCTGGGTGTGCTGTTTTGCCTACATATGCAATGCCACTCACAGCCTGGATATCAGACATAGAAAGAATTTGTTTTAAAAGTATAAATTAGATACATGTAGTAAAGTTATGCACATGTTTTCCATAAAGTATTGGGCTGGGAATGAAATGTTTGCATTGGTAATATTACCATTTTGAGCTAGGTTCCTCATTTTAAAACGTAATAAGGATGTTCTGTTTTGTAAGAACGTTTGACATATATTATGTTGTAAATCTTATTATTTTAGGAATTGATTGCAAACCTGGTTGTCATCCAGTAAATGGATTTTGTGAAGTTTCAAGTGAATGCAGGTAAATTAACCAACAGCATTTTTTGCTGGAGAGAGACGCATCTTGCTTCAATTAAGCATGCTTTCATTTTCATTTAGTTTTCAACAAACAGGAGCCTAAGAATAATTTGTCTGAAAAATATGATTCAGTAACAAATGCTTTAATTAGAACTGCATGATCATTTTATTCACACTTGATTTAGAATAATTTTAGCAATGAACATTTAAAAAACAACAATATGATAGCAATTAGTATAATATACGACATAAAAGATTACCCAGCACAATAAAACAATATAATTACAGTCATAAAAGTTGCTATAGAGAAAGAAATACATGATATATATATCTTTTTAAATTGATCACTCAGTGTTATATAAGACGATTTTGAAATTCCACTGAAACATTTGGGGCTTTCCCTCCCAACTATGAATCTGACCTGCGGGTTCTTCAGCTTTTGCCAAGTCATGTAGATTCCGTGGATTTGTGGACTGGTTTTTCACTTGTGCAGGGGATTTGTGCTAATGCACACGAGTGCATCTGCACTATTGTAAATTAGTACAAGTTGTAGAACTAAATTCTGGTAAAATAAATAAATAAATCTGATTCCGTCAATGAGCAGATGACGGAACGAAAGATGCCCAACAATCCACAAAACACAGATGGAGCAGATTTAACAAAAACTGTACATCCCCAGACCCTGAGTATATGTGCTTAGAAGCTTGACCCTTGATCAAGATTCACTGCATGCAGCTCGGGCTACCAGGTGGAATCTCATTTATTTATTTATTTAGTTGAAATCTTTTTATGCCGCTCCTCAGCCAAAAAGGCATCCCAGAGTGGCCTACATATAATCAATTAACAAGACAGGCCCTGCGTGTAGGCTTACAATCTAAAAAGACACAACACACAAGTTAAAAGGAATGGGGAGGGAAGAAGGGGGGGAATAATCAGTTCTTCTGGCAGGGCTGGCAAAATGGGCCTGCTCTCCCTCTCCTCTCCCTCTGTGCAGCCCGCTGGAATGGCCGCTGGTGGTGGCAAATGAAGGAAGAGGAGCCTTCATGAGGGAGGCCTTTCAGCAGGGCTGGTGGATTTAACCCTGAGTCTCGGGGGGGCCTGAAAGCGGGCCGAAAGCGGCCTGCTTGCCCCCCCCCGAGACTCTCGCGACTTACCTTCCCGCCGCTCGCTCCAAGACGCGCCAGGGAAAGGAGCTTCTGGTCCCCGGCGCGTCTATTTCCTGTTCCCTGGCGCTGCGTTTTTAGCATAAAAACCAGGGCAACCCAGCTTAAAACGGCCGTGAATAGCAAATCGCGGCCGTTTTAAGCTGGGTTGCCCTGGTTTTTACACTAAAAACGCAGCGCGGGGTCCCGTCGCGTCAGTTTCTGGCAGCCGGAAGTGATGCGACGGGTTCCTCGCTGCCGCCGCAAGGAATCGAGCATCCAGGGTGGGATGCGAGCGGCGGTGGGAGGGTGCTCGCCGAGAACAAGGTGAGCACCCCCCAAGGTAAGTGTGCAAACCTACTCTGCGCACCCTCTCATCTTCCTCTGCACAGCCCCCTGGAATTAGAGCTGCAGCAGTTGTGCTCATCAGCTGTCTGGAGGGAGGAGTGCAAAGAACTAACCCAGGCCCTCCCTCTTAAGCAGCTGAACAGCACTGTTACCAATTTTCATAAAGGACTCCACATAGTAGCTGGATCAGGGGACAAACCATGCGCGCATGTGGTTCTTTATACAGCTAGGCATCTGCGCATAGAAGCAGGCTTCCATCCATGTATGGCAGAGATGTGGAACTTCCAGCCTGTGGGCCGGACCCAGCTCACGGGGGTTCCACATTCACCTTGCCAATTTCTCTCCCAGGCCCTGCCCAGTGCTCAGCGCTGGTGGGCATTGGGGCTGCATATCCGCTCCGGATTTTATTCTGAACTTTAAAGGTGCCGAACCATGGTGCCGAACGCTAGCCCCAAATAGGTTCAGTTCCATGGATAGGTCCTTAAACGTTCAGAGTAAAATCTGGAGCGGATATGCAGCCCCACTGGCAGGACTGGTGCAGGGCAGTTTGGCGCCCTAGGCTAAATTATATTTAGCGCCCCCCCCTCTCGTGCCGTGGGGGGGCTCCGGAAAGCAGCCCTGCTCTGCAACCTCCCGCCGCCGCCACCGGACCCCCCCCCCGCACGCTGCTGCTGCTGCCCCCCACCTACCTTCCCACGCCTCCTCCGAAAAGGGACCCCCGCGCTCTGTTTTTGGCCGGGGGAAACCAGAGCAACAGGGCTGTTTAAGTCCTGTTGCCCTGGTTCCTCCTGCCAAAACAGAGCGCGGGCGGGGCTCCGGAAAAAGCGCGGAGAAGGTAGGTGTCGGGGGGGAGGCGACGCGGAGGCTGAAGCAAGGTGAGGCGAGGTGGGGGGGAGGCGGTGGGGGAGGAGGCGGCGCAGAGGCGAGGCGAGGTGGGGGGGAGGTGGCGTGGAGGCGAGGCAAGGTGGGGGGGGAGGCGCCCAGGCTCGGCCCCACCACTACTCTGGGCACAATCCCCCGCACTGACCTGGCTTTCTCGGTGAGGCGGGCGGGCGGGCAGGGCAGGAGCGCGCCGGCAGCGAAGAGGAGCGCAGCGTTCTGCGTCCTCTTCTGCTACGCGCCCTAGGCAACAGCCTAGTTGGCCTAGTGGTAGCGCCGGCCCTGCCCACTGGCATTGGAACCATCAGCCTCCAGTGGCACTAGCCAAAGGTAGCTTTTCTCTAGTGCTGAACAGAGAGGCACAGACAGGACCGCTCTCTGCCTCTCTCGACATGGAGAAAGGGGTCTGATGACATCAGAGTTTGGGGCCTTCAAGAGGGAGGGGTCTGCCCCCTGATGTCATCTGGCCCCCAGGGGGTCCATGAGGCCAGAACAGTTCCCTAACCCTGACATATGGCCACCATGGGTGCTTCCAGTTCAGTATAGCCCTGCCTCATTTTTAGAGAGTTCTATAGGTGCTCCAGATAATATCACCTTCAATTTGTAACCCTCCTGTGTTTTCCCATCTTACCAGAAAAAAATGTGTCAAGGAGGAAATGACAGAATAGCTGCACAGTGCCATTTGACTGGTAGCACTGGATTTTTGTGCAGTTTTATCTATTCACCACACTGTTCTTCACTGCTTCGTTGTACAATGTTATGAAAGTCAACAATAAAGAGGCTAGCTTTCCCAGTCCATCAACTATATAAATTATTTTATTACATTTTATTAGGGAGTACCCTTTGTGTGGAAGCACCCCATGTGGTATTTAGCATCTTGCAGCAAAACTATCTGCATGCCAATCCAACAATACTCTGCAAAGGAGGGGACAGCTCCAAGCATGGAGCTGTAGAAATGAACTGGTTGACTTGGCATGAACTTGGTAGGCAAAAGCCAACTGTGCCGGTATTAGATATGTGAAGAACCTAAAATGCCGTGAAATATTTCTGCAATATCTCTATATTGAGATATTTAATAATATCCCTGGAATAATTAATTAATTAAAATTAAAAAGGAATGCTAGTTAATTAATTAACCCACTCCAGAATATCTCTGTTTAATTAACTGGCATTCCTTTTTATTATTATTTCTACCAAATTTTGATCATGGGATTTTTTGGGGAGGGGGGGGGCCTGTTTCAATATCCTTTATTTATTTATTTATTATGATTCTATACCACCCAATAGCTGAAGCTCTCTCTTTAGTCATAGAAGCTGCCTTATACCGAGTCAGACCATTGGTCCATCTAGCCCAGTATTATTTACACTGACTGGCAGCGGCTCTCTGGAATTTTAGGCAGGATTCTTTCCTACCTAGCCCAACCTGGAGATGCCGGGGAGCGAACCTGGTACCTTCTGCATGCGAAGCAGGTGCTCTACCACTGAGCCAGGGCCCTTTCCTGCCCAATCAAGCAGTTAAATTAAGCAGTCTTATGTTTGGAAGCTCATCTATTATGGTTTCCAAATTTTGCAAAAAGAGATCTTAGTCTGGCTTGTTATCTTTAATCTTTCTATCTTTTTTAGATGTCAGTCTGGCTGGCAAGGCCCTCTCTGTGATCAGTGCATACCTTTCCCTGGTTGTGTGCATGGGACCTGTGCCAAACCGTGGCAGTGCATGTGTGAAGAAGGATGGATCGGCAGCCTCTGCGACACAGGTTTGCAAACAGTTCCTTTTCTGGGTGGAAGAGAAGATGATCCAGCTGCATCCGACCAAACAGTTACAGCTCCACCTGGTGTTGAAAATCTGCCATTATTTTAATAGCGCTTCCTCTTATTCTTTTTTGCAAGGAAGATGGCTTAATCATAGAATAGTAGAGTTGGAAGGGGGCCCATAAGGCAATCTAGTCCAACTCCATGCGCAGTTATTGCTATTCAGATTATCAGATGTCTGGATAAACAGACGGTCTGACCTCCTGGTGTGTGTTTTTTTAAACTTAAAAGCAGCTGTGCCCACCCCCGCCCTGCAAAATTGGTTCAAGGCAGTGTTGCTGGGGGATTTAAACAGGGGATCTGTGTTCAGATCTCTCCATTAAAAAACGAAATGGGAAAGCAGCCGTGCCAGGGTGGTGGATGAGTTAGGCTGGGACGGCAGAGTCAGGAGAGCAGGTGTTTTAAGCTGCCTCCCCCCCCCCCGCCCCGCTATGCTGTTTCACTGATCAAAATCATGCCCCATCCCCAAAGCTGCTATCGGCATGGTGTGGAAGGGAAATGGAATCCATATCTTGTTTCCCGGGGACAGGGGGAGATCATCAAAAGTTGATCGGCGGCCAGGATATCTGAAATCCTGCCTCATTCTGTATGGACTTGCCCATAATCTGCAATCTTCATCTGAGTCCTGTGCTAGGTCCCATGAATAAGAGATGCTAGGTTAGTGGGCACATGTGACAGGGACCTTTTCTGTCCTTTCCTCCCACAACAGAGGCAACCATGCCACAGAATCAATGTATAAACTGGTTCCAATGAACAGCAAATAGAATTAATCAGTGGCGTGGTGGAGCCACGGGGTCAAAGCACCAGGACATTTTGATAACCAGGGATGATGACATCATCTGCCCCCCATCCCCTCCCCGCAGGCTTCCTGGTTCCCCTCTGAGCTAAGCTGCAATCCTCATGGTTGGAGGGAAATGGATTTTCCCATCAGCAGCATACTGTTGTGAGTTATTCCTGTTGTAATGCAAAGTATTTTGGGTTGGCTTGGACTTGAATTGGTAATTAAGACCCATTAGCTGTACAAACTGAATATGAGCCAGCAATGCGATGTGGCTGCAAAAAAAGGCAAATGCTATTTTGGGCTGCATTAATAGAAGTATAGCTTCCAAATCGCGGGAAGTGATAATTCCCCTTTACTCAGCACTGGTTAGGCCTCATCTTGAGTACTGCGTCCAGTTCTGGGCACCTCACTTTAACAAGGACATAGACAAACTGGAGAGGGTTCAGAGGAGGGCAACAAGGATGATAAAGGGACTGGAAACAAAGCCCTGTGAGGAGAGACTGAAGGAACTGGGCATGTTTAGCCTTTAGAAGAGAAGACTGAGGGGAGATATGATAGCACTCTTCAAGTCCTTGAAAGGTTGTCACACAGAGGAGGGCCAGGATCTCTTCTCGTTCTCAACCATCCCAGAGTGCAGGACACGGAATGATGGGCTCAAGTTACAGGAAGCCAGATTCCTCCTGGACATCAGGAAAAGTTTCCTGACTGTTAGAGCAATACGACAATGGAACCAATGACCGAGGGAGGTCATGGGCTCTCCCACTCTGGAGGCTTTCAAGGTGCAGCTGGACAGCCATCTGTCAGGGATGCTTTAACTTGGATTCCTGATTTGAGCAGGAGGTTGGACTTGATGGCCTTACAGGCCCCTTCCAATTCTAATATTCTATGATTCTACAAAAGTCAGTATAATAATAATAATAATAATAATAATAATAATAATAATAGCCACCACCACCACCACCACCACCACCACTACTACTACTACTAATTTGATTTATATCCCACCCTTGCTCACAAGGAGCCCTGGGTGATGGATCAACACAGCTGCCTGCATTTTTGGACTCTTTTGGAGGCATGACTATGGGGACTGTCATGATTAATGCCTGTATTTCAAAAATTTGCCACTACACCACTAGAATTAATGTTCAGCTCCTACTCAACCCTGTTGAAGTAAAGTGGGTGATCCCAGGCAAATAGTCATCTCTCATCCTAACTTCAGAGTTGTTGTCATGAGATCAGGGTATATTATATGGAGATGCCCTGAGCCCTTGGGGTTGGGTGGAAAGTAAGTCTTGAAACTCAGCCTAGTGTAGGAAGGGGAGGACCCATTGTACAGTGATAGAACACAAGCTTTGGATGTTGGCAACCCTTGGCACTACTAGGGTGTAGTTTACACCCATTGGGGAGGGACCTTAGCTCAGTGGTAGAGCAGGGCTTTGCATGAAGAAGGTCCCAGGTTCCATTCCTGCTGCTGTCTCCAGTTTAGAAAGGGGCAGGTGACATAAAAGACATCTACCTCAGACCCTGGAGAGCCATTACCACACAATGCAGGGCTAGGTGGACAAGGGGACCATCTATGATTCAGCTCCCCTTCTTCCTTGGCCTCTCCAGTCAAATGACATGGGTAGAAGTGTTAGAAAAGAGTGTTAGTTGAGACCTTAAAGAGCTGCTGTCAGTCAGAGAAGGCAATCTTTGGCCAGATGGACAAATGGTCTAACTTGGTATAAGGGAAAAACCTACCAAGTAGTCATCAGAAGAATATGTGTTGTTGTTTTTCTTACCGTTGCTGCAGATGTCCATCCCTGCTCTTCAAAACCTTGTACAAATAACTCAACCACTTGCATAGAGACGGGCAACGGTGGATACATTTGTTTGTGTGCTCAAGGATATACCGGAAAAAGCTGCCATGCGAAAAGGGGCCCCTGTATAGTTAACGGGTAAATACGGATAAAGCTTGTTAATTTCTGCTCTTGGATATAATACCTGGAAAAGGTGCCATGTGAAAGGGGGATGCTGTATAGTTAACAGATAAAGCTTGTTCATTTTTGTTCTTGGATTAACAGGAAAAAGCAGCCCTGTGAAAAAGGGGCCCTGGATAGTGAACGGGAAAGCATGGATAAAGCTTGTTGTTTTTTGCTCTTGTTCTTGTTGCCGTTGCCATCTTTTGTTAGGCTAACACAGAGGTGCCGAACCTCAGACCTGGCATCTCAATCGGACCCTTTGGGGTTCTCCAGAAGGCAAGGCCCCTTCCCCTTTTCCCCAACCACCAATTGGTGGGTCCCCGACTTCTTTTGCCGCCCCCCTCACTCAGAAATATGGAAATGCCTCTCCCATGGCTCCGTTACTGAGGGTAAGAACTTTAAACTGAAATATGCTGGTATTTTTGGGGCCCGCCCCCTTTTGCCTCTGGCCCCGCCCACCACTGGAATGTGGCCCCCGAGAGCTCCTCTGAAATGAGATACAGCCTCAGATTGAGAGAGGTTGTGCACCTGCAAGCATTGGCATAGAGCCAAAGTAGACACCATGGGAGCATCCATATTTATTTATTCACATGCCTGCCCTATCTGTTCAAATGGTAGGTGGGTCTAATTTTTTTTTTTTGCAACAAAAGGAGTGGGGGGGGTGAAGGGGGGTCAAACCCACCTTATCTCCCCACATTCTGTCACTTCACTTCATGCACTTTTCTTCCCAGGCCAGTTTCAGGGCTGAGCTGGGAGAAAAGAACCGGAAGCCGCAGAGCCTGGGGAAATAAGGGGGAGGTGGGACAAGGTTTATTTATTTATTTTATTATATTTATATCCTGCCTTTTTCCCTGCAAGGAACCCAAGGTGGCTTACATAATTCTCCTCCTCCTCTCCATTTGATCCTCACAACAACCCTGTGAGGTAGGTTAGGCTGAGAGTCAGTGATTGGCCCAGAGTCACCCAGTGAGCTTCATGTCCGAGTGGGGACTAGATCTCCCGAGTCCCAGTCCAACACTCTAGCCACTGCGCCACGCTGGCTCATCTTCCCCAACCCTTTAGATGAAAAAGTAGACACTGGTTCCCTTCTTTTTGTGTGAATGTGGGATGAGGTGGTCTGCTTAACGCCTTTTTGCTCACACCAGTCCGACACTCTAACCAGCACACTATACTGCACTAGCTGACAACATGATGAGGCCCTCAACGGGTTAATGAGAGCCAGTGTGGTATAGTGGTTAGAGTGTTGGACTGTGACTGGCTCACGTTGGCTCAGCTTGTCTGAGCGTGGAAAGCTAAGCAGGGTCAGGCCTGGTTATTACTTGGATGGGAGACCCCTCTAGTTCCCTGCATTGAGCCTTGTAGGCTCCTTCCGACTCTATGATCTATAAATCTATAGATCCGGGTTCAAGTCCCCACTTGGCCATGAAGCTCACTGGGTGACTTTGGGCCAGTCACACGGGTTCTCAGCCTAACCTACCTCACAGGGTTCTTGAGAGGATAAAATGGAGAGGAGGAGGACTATGTAAGCCACTTTGGATTCTTTCCGAGAGGGAAAAAGGTGGGATATAAATGTAATAATCATTAAAATGTTGGGTTAAAAATGGGTTGGAGGTCACTGTGAACCACAACGAAGGCTCAGGATTGGGCAGGGACTCAGTCTAAAGGCGGGGGAAGTCACTTCCACTTTATCAATGGACTTCTTTTTCCTCTTCTGTTGACCTGCAGTTCTCCCTGCCAGAATGGAGGCACCTGTGTGGACAACGACGGTTTTGCCCCTCATGCCTCCTGTCTGTGCCTTCCTGGATTTACTGGACACTTTTGCGAAATCGATCTCGACGACTGCGAGCCAAACCCATGCGAAAATGGAGGCACGTGTGTGGATATCGGCAGGGGCTTCCACTGCCGTTGCCCCACCGGCTACAGAGGTGCGTTGTGCGGCAGCCGCGCAGTGCCATGCGCTAGCAGCCCGTGTGAAAATGGCGGGACATGTCGCGAGCACCCTGGCAGACGTTTTAAGTGCATTTGCAAACCACACTTTCTCGGGGTCACCTGTGCTTCTTCCAGCAGAAACACGAGTGCAAATGCGGAAGCTCGACACAGGCAGAATCACCATCTACGCCCGAAAGCTCACCACAACAACCCTGTCCGCATGCAAGAACGGGAAATCTTGACCATCAAGGAGACAATCGAAAACAGGCACCCTTTTCTCAGTAAGAGCCAGGTGATCTGCTTCATGGTTCTTGGCTTGCTTACATGTCTTGTTGTGCTGGCGACCACCGGGATTATATTTTTCTCCAAATTTGAAATGTGGCTTGCAAACACCCGATACAGCCAACTGGTGCGCAAGGAGAGGGATTGCTTTTTGAAGGCGAACGATGGCGAGAATCTGCCAGTTAATATCATCTTTCCGGAGAAGATCTAACTGACTTAAGAAATAAGAACTTATTCAGCCATCTAGTCTCCTGTCCAGAACGTTATATTTAGCAATGACACATCGAGCTTGTGTCACTCGCTCTTGTTGTGCAGGTGGTTGGCTTTTCATTTTTGCTCATGAAAACATTTGTTGCCATTTGGGACCAGTTGCTGAAGAACAATCTACCCTTTTTGTGCTGCCCAGAGAAATGTTCATTCTCTATCTTCGAATCGTATTGTGTAAAGTCATGAAACTTAATTTAGGCTACAATCCTATGTTCACTTAACCTGGGAGTAAACTCTGTTGAACTCAGTGGGGATTCCGTCTGAGTAGGCACATGTATGATTGTACTGTTGATTTATTATTATTATTTTTAAGTTAGACGAACCTTTGTTAAATAAGAGAATTGTTGTTGTACTCAGAACCATGCTTGGCAATGATAATACTTTCAAATCCCTTTCCAATGCTTATTTTTAATAAACAGCAACCAAGGGCTATATTATTTATTTATTATATTTATACCCCGGCTTTTTCCCTGCAAGGAACCCAAACTGGCTTATATAATAATCCTCCTCCTCTCCATTTTATCCTGTGGGGTAGGTTAGGCTGAGCGTCAGTGACTGGCCCAAAGTCACCCAGTGAGCTTCATGGCTGAGTGGGGACCTGAACCTGGCTCTCCCAAGTCCCAGTCCAACACTTTGACCACTATGCCACACTGGTTATCACTCAGATCGGAGCACTAGCCTGATAACCATCTGAATCAGAACAGAGGGTTTCTCCCCTGTGTAGTAATCTACACCTAAGCTACACATGCCACAATCTATCCATCTATGGCAGTGTTCTCCAACCTTGGGTCCCCAGATGTTTTTGGCCTACAACTCCCAGCATGCCCCAGCCAGCTATGCTGGCTGGGGCATGCTGGGAGTTGTAGGCCAAAAACATCTGGGGATCCAAGGTTGGAGAACACTGATCTATGGGCAGTCCCATCCAATGTGGGTGCCCGTAACTCTCCGAACTCAAAGAATTACGGGCATCCAATGGTACGCAGAAGGAGCACGGCAGCTGGGATTGCCTCCGCGCTCCCCTCGCCCTCCCAAACATTTTTTGCCATCCAGTTTGGCGAGGAGGATGGGCTGGGGCACTGCCTGGATTCGTCAGACAATGACAGTGCCTTGTTCCTCCCCTTTCCGCCCCTGGGAAGGGAACACACACACACACCCATGCCAATGCTGAAGACAGTCTTCTGTTCCCAGCCAGCGCAGAAAGGACCGCGCTGGCTGTGAGGTGGGGGAGGAGGGTGATCTGCGGGCGGAGAAGGGATTTACGAGGTTGCAGGGGGGACTCCAACCTATCCTATGCCCCAGCCCCAGGCATGGGGCCATAGGATTGAGCCCTTAGTTTTTTTTGGTGAGACTTGAAGTACTTGGCACGAAGTTCAATTAAACTATTGTGTAGTAACTAGTGGGTGGTTTGGCCTTGCCATCCAAAATTAATATTTCTCTTAAGGTGGGGATGATGGGAGTTCTAGTCCAACACATCAGGAAGGCCCCAGGTTAGGGAAGGCTGGGAAGGTTAGGGAAGATTAAGGGAGAAATCTGTTCAGTTTGCATTTTAATGCAAACTTACCTAATTCTGCACTTTTGAACCAATACACAAATCAAAGCCCAGTTATCATTCAAAATCCACACTTCTCGAAATCCTGCAATGGAATTCTCCAATTAAAAGTGTATACGGAAATGTGCGTATTGGGGGAACCTGCATACACAAATGAGTATATTAGTGAAATATTCAATAATGCATCAGACTAGGAAAATTGATTACAATGAGGCAAAATTGTAGGTGTTAGGAGAAATGCATACCAATCTTCATGCAAACTTTTTTTTAAAAAAAATCTCCAAGTTCAGGACAAACAAAACTTTAAAACTGGGAATTTTTCAATGTCTGGGACAAAATGAATGAAAAATGAGAAACAGATTCATCCATTCCTAGTTGCAGTAACCGTTCCCTACTATTCCCTAGTTATAATGAAATTTTAAAGCTTGTAGCTTTAGCTGAAACAGTGCAAACTACTAATAGCATGAAGCTGACCTAATATCTGAGCTGCATTTAGGTTGGCGTATTTCATAGAATCATAGAATCATAGAAAAGTAGAGTTGGAAGGGGCCTACAAGGCCATCGAGTCCAACCCCCTGCTCAATGCAGGAATCTAGGTCAAAGCATCTCTGACAGATGTCTGTCCAGCTGCACCTTGAATGCCTCCAGAGTGGGAGAGCCCACGACCTCCCTAGGTAGTTGATTCCATTGTCTTATTGCTCTGACAGTCAGGAAATTTTTCCTGATGTTTATTTATTATTATTTATTACATTTATCAATCGCCCATCTGGCCGGTCACCCGGCCACCCTGGGCGATGTACAATTAAAATACAATAAAACACAATAAAATATAATAATTAAAACAATATAAAAAATTCTCATTAAAAACCTAACCCACCCCATATTCCCGCCTGAACAGCCATGTTTTTAATGCACGGCGGAAGCTCATCACGGAGGGGGCATGGCGAAGGTCACTAGGGAGGGAGTTCCATAATGTGGGGGCCGCCACAGAGAAGGCCCTCTTCCTAGTCCCCACCAGCCTGGCTGCTCTGGCTGATGGGATAAGGAGAAGGCCGTCCGTGGCAGACCTTGTTGAGCGGCCTACTTGATGTTGCTGGAGGCGCTCCTTGAGATAAGCTGGGCCGGAGCCGTGTAGGGTTTTAAAGGTCAAAACCAACACCTTGAATTCGGCTCGGCAAGCAACTGGTAGCCAGTGCAACTCTTTAAGCACTGGCGTGATGTGATCACGCCGGCGGCTGCCCTTAATCAGGCGAGCCGCCGCGTTCTGTACCAGCTGAAGCTTCCGGACCGTCTTCAAGGGTAACCCCACGTAGAGCGCATTACAGTAGTCTAGGCGAGAGGAGACCAAGGCATGAACCACTGATGGGAGCAGGTGATTAGGAAGGTAGGGGCGCAGCTGCCGTATCAGATGGAGTTGATACAGCGCCGCCCGGCTCACAGCTGCCACCTGAGCCTCCATGGACAGCTGGGAGTCTAGAATGACCCCCAAGCTGCGGACCTGGTCCTTCAGGGGTAGATGTACCCCATTCAGCACCAGGTCAACATCCCCTAACCTTCCCTTGTCCCCCACCAGAAGTACCTCGGTCTTGTCGGGGTTCAGTTTCAGCATATTCCTTCCCATCCAGCCAGCCACTGACTCCAGGCACTTGGACAGGGTTTCAACGGCCAACCTCGGTGAGGACTTAAAACAGAGGTAGAGCTGCGTGTCATCCGCATACTGATGACACTGCACCCCAAACCTCCTGATGATAGCTCCCAGCGGCTTGAGGTAGATGTTGAATAACATCGGGGAGAGGATGGAACCCTGCGGCACTCCACAAGTGAGCAGCCGAGGGTTCGAAGCCTCCTCCCCGAGAACTACCCTCTGATACCTTCCAGAGAGGAAGGACCGGAACCACTGCAATACAGTGCCTCCTAAGCACAACCCCTCCAGACGGTCCAGGAGGATACCGTGGTCAACGGTATCAAAAGCCGCTGAGAGATCGAGGAGGACTAGAAAGGAGCATTCGCCCCTATCCAAATGTTTAGGTGGAATCTAGGTTCCTGTAACTTGAGCCCATTATTCCGTGTCCTGCAAACTGGGATGATCGAGAAGAGATCTTTGCCCTCCTCCATGAGCTCTGAAGTCATACAGGCCTGTGGCTCATGCTGGCTCAGCTTGTCTGAGTGTGGAAAGCTAAGCAGGGTTAGGCCTGGTTATTACTTGGATGGGAGACCCCTCCTCTAGTTTCCTGCATTGAGCAGGGGGTTGGACTCGATGGCCTTGTAGGCCCCTTCCAACTCTATGAACTATGATATGTTCTCCAGCTCTATTGGAGTCCATCACGCTGTACCCTTGAAGCAAAGAAAAGTTCATACATAGCTCCTTTCTGTGGGCTTTTACTCTCCCGCATACTCTGCAGTGGTTCAGTTGAGGTTGGACCTCAGGACCTAAGTCCAGCTGTCCCCCTGCCAAATGACCAGGGCCAGGTTGGGCATACCAGGGCTGACTTTAAATATACAGGCAGTCCCCGGGTTAAGAGCGTCCAGCTTACAGACAACTTGTACTTACGAACGGACTTCCGGCTTCCCCGACTACGTCGTTTACATAGAGTGTAGCGTAGTATATGTAATTTACGCAATTTACATAAATGCCTTATACTACGCTATACTGTTCCGACGTATGTACAAATGATACTTAAAGACTTTCTTAAGAACAGAACTCGTTCGTAACCTGGGGACTGCCTGTATATATATAGTTGGGGTGGCTGGCCAGGCATGGTCATAGTTACAAATGATCATTTTATTATCTCTGCTTTAAGAATGTATTATCCCTTTCTGCAACAACTGGTACTTATTCCCAAGTAAATGTGTTTAGCATCAGGGCAGCAGAAGCAAACTCTTTTTTATTCTTGTACCCATGATGATGATGATGATGATGATGATTATATTACTATTATATTTATTTATATCCCACCTTTTCCCCAGTACTGGGACTCAAGGCAGCTTTAAAACATTAAAGCTTGTACAATTAAAACATAGAAATATGCAAAAGTCTAAAATATAATTTAATCAGCTATAATATTAAAATTATATAAAATATCAAAGTTAAAACAACAATAACAATATAAACAGTACAATCCATCACATTCTCACAGGTCCAGACTATTCCCAAAGGCCTGCCGGAACAAAAAAAGTTTTTGCCTGCCTTTGGAAACATACCAAGGAGGGCACCATTCTACCTCCCTGGGAAGGGAATTCCAGAGCATTGGGGCAGCCACCGAGAAGGCCCTCTGCCAAGTTCCTCCCAGGCATGCCTGAGATGGTAGCGAAACTAAGAGAGAGAAGGGCCTTTTCCTATCTTTGGAAGTCATCATGCAATTCATGCTAAAAGGCATCTTAAATCAGCCCCCAAACAGAAGTTGCCCTTGGCACATCTTTTAATAGCTCCTTTAAGTGCTATTAATTGAGAGCGCAATCCAGCACATGTTAAATGTTCAGCGTTTCTGTTGACTGTGGTGGGAGACTCAAGTGCCTGCAAATTGCTCCGGGATCTATAAAAAGCCTGGGACACCTTTAAGATTTAACACGTTTAGGGTGCAGTCCTATGTAAGTTTAGACAGAAAGAAAGGCCTACAACTCCCAGTATGCCCCAGCCAGCTATGCTGGCTGGGGCATGCTGGGAGTTGTAGGCCTTTCTCTCTGTCTAAACTTGCATAGGATTGCTCCTCCATCGTGGCACATCCTTTTGAGGGCAAAAGCCGACTTCATCAAATGCATCAAATGAAGAAGGCTCTTGTCACGGAGCAATGTTGTTTTTGTTGGAACCGACTTAGGGCCAAACTAGATGAGACGTCTTTCATGCAATTTAGCAATGCTGGCTTTTTAAAGTACAGGCAGTCCCCAAGTTACGAACAAGTTCCATTCGTAAGAATGTCTTTAAGTCGAATTTGTACGTAAGTCGGAACAGCATAGCGTTCTATATACGTTAAAATTGGCATTTACGCAAATTGTGTCAATTACGCAAATTGCGTAGTATACCGCGCTATGTACTCTACGTAAACGACGCAGCGCCGGGGGACCCAGAAGCCCATTCTTAAGTATGGGTTGCCTGTAAGTCGGACGTTCTTAACTCGGGGACTGCCTGTAAATAGCAGCGCATGCACACACCCGCTCTGAATTGGGACCCTGGCATAGGGATAGGGCAGGCTTTACTTTTTTTTTTACCCTACTGCAATTTTGGGCCGCACTTGCTATTTCCATTGGAAGAAAAGCGCCAAAGGAAGCATTTATTCCCGCACAATTAGCAGGCTCAGCGGCCCCAATCCAGAATATGTATGCAGCGGTGACAAAGTATTAAAGCACCCCCACTCCCACTGCTGCCATGTCAGGGTCCTGTTCCAGATTAGGGTCCCCTCACCTGTTATTTACTTTTTAAAATCCACTCGTCGTGCTCATTGTGTGAATGGCATCTCAACTGGTTTATTATGATTATAGATTCATAGATCATAGAGTTGGAAGGGGCCTACAAGGCCATCATCGAGTCCAACCCCCTGCTCAATGCAGGAAACTAGAGGGGGGGGGTCCCCCATCCAAGTAACAACCAGGCCTGACCCTGCTTAGCTTTCCACGCTCAGACAAGCTGAGCCAGCGTGAGCCACAGTCTGGTTACTTCTTATTTATTTCATTTATATACCATCCAATAGCCGAAGCTCTCTGGGCAGTTAACAACGTGCTGTAAAGGGCACAATCCTATGTATGTTTAGACAGGAAAACATCCTACAACTCCCAACATTCCCCAGCAGCCATGAAAGACTCCCCCCCCCCCCATCTAAACATGCCTAAAAGAGCCAGAGTGGCATAGTGGTTCTAGTCCAGTGGTGGCGAACCTATGGCACGGGTGCCACCGCTGGCATGCAGGGACCTCTCTGTGGGCACTTGAGCCATTGGTCACCAGATTGCGAAAAGACCGTCCCCTTCTGCAAAACACTAATGATCTTGTTCTTTCTCACAATGTGGAACAGAATGATTTTATTCTAGAATTCCTGTTACAGAATTCTTTTCTACATTTTTATCACATTTAAAAGATTTTGAAGAATGATGCACAGAGCATTGCTTGGATGTAAAGCCCTAACAGTTGACCTGAGTGCTGCATGTGTTGCTCTCAAACTAACGGAGTATGAGCCAAGGTTTGACAAATTATCAGCCTGCATGCAATAGCAAAAATCACATTAATTGTGCAAAAGCATGCCCAATGCAAACTTTTACCTAATGCAGTGTTTGCAGTCCAAGACATAAAGTGTTTAAAATGTGTTAAGCACGTTTAGTTTTCTTGTTTATCTTGCTCATCCTAGTACAGGTTGACTTTTACTTTTACTAATCCGACACCTGTAGAAGCAGGGAAAGGACCCGGGTTAAAGCTTGCCCCATACAATTTCAGTCTGTATTGACTCTGGCATATAATCATATTACAAGTTGAGAATCCCTTATCCAAAAATACATGTGCCTAATTATTTAAAAAGTTTGTATAAATTCCCTTCAGGCTATGTGTACAATGTAGCACTATAATAATTTTTCGAGTTGATTTTTTTTCCAACAAAAAAACTGTTTGTATCATTGAAAGCTCTGTTATTGTGTTTTTCTTTAAAGACAAAAGATGTTAATTAGTTCGGACAACTGTATGAGTTGTTTTTCTAAAACTAAAACCTCGGTATTCAGGTTTAATTGCAGTGTTGGCACTTTGAAATAAATAAGTTGGTTTTGTGTCGCAGTTTGGGCACTCGGGCTCAAAAAGGTTCACCATCACTGTTCTAGTCTCTGGCCATGAAACTCACTGGGTGATTTCGGGCCAGTCACTGACTCTCAGCCTAACCTACCTCACAGGGCTGTTGTGAGGATAAAATGGAGAGAAGGAAGAGGATTATGTTAGCCACCTTGGGTTCCTTGCAAGAAAAAAGGCAGCATAAATAAATAGAATAAATGAATGAATGAATGAATAATAAGATTGTGCCCTAAATCTGTGATCTACATAGAGCAGAGCCATCACAAATAGAGAAGAGTATGTCTTTATTTTCAAGACCCTACATAAATGATCTCTTACCCTGAAAAGCCAAGTTTCAAATCCCTTCCATAATCTCAGTCCAACATAATAAAGACATTGGGAATATATTGGCTTGAAAAATGGTGTGTGTGAGAGAGAGGGGGGCGGGAGGGAGGGAGAATTAAGATACAAGAAATAAATCAGCAACAAAGATTCTTCAGGCTTTTGTCTTTGGCAACATATACATCTGGGGCTATGGCCAAAATGTACATCCTTGAAGAAAAGGAAAACTAGTTCCCTTCATTTTTCTTTCCTGTATATTTAATAATAATAAAAGACGATTGGTAAGAATTGTCCATGGGTTGTTTATTTTTCTCATTCCTACGCTGATCATCTTCCCTCCAAAGGGATCTTCTTAAGAAACCATCATTTCATGGGATTGGAAAGCCGCCAGTAAGTCAACTTTATTCCATGCATCCAGTCTGTTTAACACAAACATGATGTTATTTCAACCCTGCCCCTGGATTTAAGCCTGGAATCCCACTGCAAACCACATGCTCCACAAGGAATACTACAGCCAATACATCGTACAGTGTACAGAAAAACTGTGAAAAACTTCTTCACAGTTCAATGCATTCTTGGACTTCCCTTTTCATTTTTATTGTCATGCAAAAAAATTGTATTTGTCTTACTACATTTATTAAAAACACTTATTAGGCACAATAAAGTGAATGAACACTTCCAAGTTGGGAGGTACATGTTTGGTTAAATCCGTTCCATCTGGATCTCACGGATTGTCAGGCGTCTTTCGTTCGTTCCATCATCTGCTCATTGATGGAATCAGATTTATTTATTTTTTAGGGATGTACAAGAATTTTAATTCCACTTGCACAAGCACGCACTTGTGTAAATGCCCATTAGAGCAAGTGGGAATTTGCACAGTTCCCACCAAGGGCCTTCTCGGTGGCCACTCCCAGGCTCTGGAACTGTGCCCAAGAGAATCCAGGTGGGCTTCCTCTTTGTTGTCCCCTTTGTTAGCCTGCCTTGAGCACCATTTGGGTGGAAACGTGGGATCTGCATTAAATAAATCAGGGATGGGGACTCAGACTCGAGGACTCGACTCGTGAGTCGGACTGAGTCCCCCCTCTGACTCGACTCGGACTCGAGTCCCAATATTTTTAATGGGACTCGAGACTCGACTCGGGACTCGAGACCAAGGACTCTTCAACATCCCTGGGCTGTGCCAGAAGGAGTGGAGAGGAGCACGATCACTGGCGAAGAGCGCATGGAAGCGAGGTGTGCCGCTGCTCGGCCACTATGGACGGCTACCAGGAGTGCAGCCCCAACAGTGTGACAAGATTTATTTTGATTGATGTGTTGTGTACTTGGGAGTGGCAGAAGAAGGACCTGAGATTACTCTGTGTGGCTGCTCTGAGTGTGTTTCTGGTTCCAGCAAGTTCATCACCAGTGGAGCGGGTGTTCAGTGAGGGTGGAATTGTGATGAGATCTCACCGTTCCAGAATGGGGGCCAAACATTTAGAAAAAATCATGTTCCTCAAATGCAGCATGGATAAGTTTTAGGAAGTACAGCAAGTTTATTTTTTAAAATCATTTTCCTAAAATGCAACCTTTCAGACATTTTGGGTTTGGCTGCCTCTGCCTGCCTGTCTGGGGTTCCCAGCCTCCTCTGCCTGCCTGGTCTCTTCTTGACCAGTTCAACAGTTGAATTGTCCAAGACAAAGGCCTTTGCCTGCCTGCTTTGGGGTTCCAGTTCCCTGCCTCCTCTGCCTGCCTGGTTATTTTGGGTTTTTCTGCCTGGTCTGCTCTTGCCAAAATCAGTTGCAGAGTTTTGAAATAAAAAGGCACACTTGTGCCTATAATTTATTTAAACCACACATCTGAAGTAGCCTTATTTTGTTGGGAAAACACCCCATTGATTTTAATAGGGACTCATGGAGTCAGCTTTGGGAGTGACTCGTGACTCGTGACTCAAGATTTTGGACCAAGGACTCGGACTCAAGACTTGGGTCCAAAGACTTGTGACTCGAGACTAAGGACTCTTCAACATCCCTGAAATAAATACATAAGAAGAATAGGTATGTCCTTGGTCTGAGTCAGTAAAACTCTCCTCATGTCCTTATGCATGTATTTAATGGTACAAACCTATCAGGTTGCCACCTGCGAGGCGGAAGCTTCTGATCTTGGAGGCCTCCAAGTATCCTGTGCTGGTAGGGATGTGTGCGGATGTCATTCGGAGGGCGTGGAAGTCCGGCGAACTCACTGGCGGCTCAACCCTGTGAGCTCCGCTCGGCCTACTACCTGCTTCCCCAGCTCGACTCGCGTTCTCCCGAGTTGAGCTGGGGAAGTGACTTCCGGGTTGCCGGCGGAGTGCTTTTGATCTAGAAAATGGGACAAGATACGTTAAAAATGACCGCAATTTGCATAACTTGTGCAAATTGCAGCTGTTTTTTTAATGTATCTTACGCTATTTTCTATGTAAAAAGTGCTCCACTGGGAACCCAGATGTCCAGCAAGCACTAGCAGCTTGGCCGGCGTTCGCTTTCAGCTCGGCTTGGCGGGCACAGCAGCAGTGCTCGCCGTCGCCGTGCACCCAGCGAGTCGAGTGGTGGGAGGATCGCCCACCACTCCTGTGCCCTGCTGAGTTGCTGCCAGGAGGACGAGAGAAGCGATGGAGCTGATCTTTGTGCCTTCCATCCATGGAGAACATTTTTCCTCCACAAGGATCAGGGGACCTCTCTTAATCCATGTTGCATTACCCATACTGTAGTAGTCGAATGGCTGGGACATAAACAAGTATTCAGTTTTTATAGCATTTTTACCTCGCTTTTCATTAAAAAAAAAAAAAAAAAAAAAGGCTCCCAGAGCAACTTACAAAGATTAATATTGACACAGGCTCTGCCCTTAGGTGTACAATCTAAAAAACATGACACAAAAGGAAAAGGGATTGGGAAGGGGGGGGGAGCAAAACTCTGACACCAGTTCTTAGTTTCAAAGTTCTTAGAGAAATCCAGTGTGGTATAGTGGTTAGAGTAGATTCATAGATCATAGAGTTGGAAGGAGCCTACAAGGCCATCGAGTCCAACCCCCTGCTCAATGCAGGAAACTAGAGGAGGGGTCTCTCATCCAAGTAATAACTAGGCCTGACCCTGCTTAGCTTTCCACGCTCAGACAAGCTGAGCCAGCGTGAGCCAGTGTTGGACTGGGGCTCAGGAGATCCGGGTTCTAGTCCCCGCTCAGCCATGAAGCTCACTGGGTGACTTTGGGCCAGTCACTGACTCTCAGCCTAACCTCCCTCACAAGGTTGTTGTGAGAATAAAATGGAGCGGAGGAGGAGGATTATGTAAGCCGCCTTGAATTCCTTGCAGGAAAAAAGGCAGGATAGAAATATAGGTTATAGGGAAGGATGAAAGAAGCTCCCTGCAGCTGTTCTTTCTCTGGCTGATGTATGGGGCTAGGTTAGTCTCCTCCTTACCATGCGGTTTATCCTGGGGGGCAGGGGAGGCAGCCTCCCAGTGCCCTCAGTCCTCTGGCCAATGGATGACCAAGAGCACAATCCTATGCATGTTTTGACAGGAAAAAAAAAAAAAGTCCTACAACTTGCTGGCTGGGGAATGCTGGGAGTTGTAGGACATTTTCTGTCGAAACATGGACAGGCTTGCACCCTTACATGACTGAAATATTACAGCTGCTTTGGTCCAAAAAGGGTATAGGACCATAGACACCTTTACAGTGTCAAATCACATAAACTAGATGAGAATACGAGTCCGTACAGAACTAGTCCTCAGATGCCCTAAAGGACTCGTATCCTAAGCCTAAAACTAGGAATGTGTGAGGATTTCGTCCGGGTGTGCGTGTGTCAAAGTCCAGCAAACTTGCCAGTCAACCTCCCCCCCCCCCTCCGAACTCCATCCCATTTTCTACGTAACTTATGCCATGTTCTACATATAAAGCATTCCACCAGGAACCCGGAAGTTTGGCGGGCGGCTTGGCTGGTGTCCACTTTTGGCCCAGTGCAGCGTGCACAGCGGCAGCACTAGCCGAGGGTCCAGCAAGTTGGGTTGTGGGCGGATCGCCCGCCACTACCTAAAATATTGTATGGACTGCGAGATGCCAGCGAACGTATTTCCCCACAGATAGATAGTTATACCGCTTTTTTTGGCAACACGGTTTTCTGATCTCTCTCCAGTCATCCGAGCATGCTCTCCAAAGCCAATTTGACAGCAGAGGTTGTAGAAAGCCTGCAATTCATCTACGAGCTGGAGCGCTGGCTATAACTCTCGCCATGAGGATGCTGCCAAATATGGGCTCTCCTGCCGACGGCCAGTCCGTATTCCTGCTGGCAAAGGAGACTCACAGTGAGGTTGTAGCAATGATGCACACGGGAAGTGGTTCCAGATGTTATGACGGGGATGTCAATAGCACAGACTTCTCCAATCTGGTGAGCTCCAGATGTGTTGGACTACAGTCCGGGCAATGCTGTTATAGTGAATGATCCATGTTGAGGTGTCATGAGAGCCAGCGTGGCGTAGTGGTGAGAGTTGGACTGGGATTCGGGAGATCTGGGTTCTAGTCCCTGCTCAGGCATGAAGCTCCCTGGGTGACTTTGGGCCAGTCACGGTCTCCCAGCCTAACCTACCTCACAGGGTTGTTTTGAGGATAAAATGGAGAGGAGGAGGAAGAGGATTATGTAAGCCGCCTTGGGTTCCTTGCAGGAAAAAAGGTGGGGTATAAATATAATAAATAAATAAATAAATAAATGTGTGCTTTAACTTAAGACTGGAGCAGTTGGTGGACTGGAGCTGCTAGTGTGCAACAAGCAAACCTGTTACACACCAAAACTCCTGCTGTTGTACTTATACAGCTCCAGATGTCCTGCCCTGCTTCCACCTCTGTGATGCCTCCCACCCCAAACACACACCCCATAGTAAATGCATCAGCTAACACGCAGCATAAAATAAATTGTAATGAGAATTAGCAGATAGGAAATGAGTTTTTTCGTGTATATCCACAAATGTCCACTGGATGGCAGTATTTGAACAGGAAACCCTCTATCAGCTTCCTAGGAAAGCCTGTTCTATCATTTCATTTTGCTTTTGCTTAGACCAGTGTTTCTCAACCTTGGGTCCCCAGATGTTTTTGGCCTACAACTCCCAGCATGCCCCAGCCAGCTATGCTGGCTGGGGCATGCTGGGAGTTGTAGGCCAAAAACATCTGGGGACCCAAGGTTGAGAAACACTGGCTTAGACACAACCATCGTCAAAAACAGCTGTTTCTGTTATCATATCACCAGATTCTTAGAATTTTCAAAATCACGAAAAGTAAAATTTTACATTTGGATGAATTTATGTGTTACCTATTTAATAAATAAATAAATGGAGAAAATGTAAACATTACAGATGAATAAAATAAACAACAGGCAGAACAATCTAATGTGGATGCCCGTAACCCTCCAAACCTGGAGGGTTATGAGCCTCCTATGAGGGCGGGAGAAGCACGGAGGCGAAGGTCACCTCTGCACTTCTCCCACCCTGCAAAAGACTTGGACAGCTGGTTGCGGCAGTCTAAGTCTTTCCCCCCGGAGAGCAAAGAGGGGAGGCTGCAGCGACGCCAGGAGACTTCGTATTCTGGTGGAGCCTCTCCCCTCCCTGCCCCCTGGAATGCCCACAAACCTCCAGCTCTGAGGCTGGTCCTCCAACCTTGGAGCTGCTGCTGGCGCGGTTCTTTCTGCACCAGCTGCAAGGGCGGAGGGAAGGCGCTCCGAATTCGGAGGCCCACCTCTGAACCTCGGAGCGCATTTCCGAGGTCGGAGCTGGGACTCCGGCTTCTCTGATGGCCGTCTAGACTCTGTCTACTGGCCATAGGATTGCACCCTTAGTAAGTACAATAAATTTGGATGAATTAACAGAGCAATAGACTGCAACGGGAGAGCAATAGCGACGCCAACCCGACATGCTCCCGGAATGCCCCCGTTCATCCCGCCTGCCCCCGCCTCTTGCTCACCTCCGGTGGAGCTTTCCGTGGGCACACCGTGGAGCCTCCTGCAGCATCGGTGTCGTCTCGCCCACATATCTCTGTGTCAGCAGAGCAGAGCTCACACCACTTCCTAAGGCCTACGGCATAAGTAATTTTTTACAATGCACAATGAAAGGAGTTTGATTAATGTCAATGTTGTTCCATTTCTCTCTTCTCCCTTTTGCCCTTATAAAGTGCGTTAATTTGACCATAATGGCCAAATCCCACATTTCATCATGCCAG
Organism: Shinisaurus crocodilurus; assembly: GCA_021292165.1. NCBI lineage: Eukaryota > Metazoa > Chordata > Lepidosauria > Squamata > Shinisauridae > Shinisaurus > Shinisaurus crocodilurus. Next base: position 293,524,661 of record CM037876.1, read on the forward strand.
TCTTTCAATGAATGTAAGTTCTGAGATCTCTCCAAGTCTTTGCAAAAAGTAACGCTGCAGCGGCGACCATATAAGGTACTCCTTCCTTTTGTCCTTCCTAATGTCCCTTTTGATGTAATTCAAAACAAAATGACAGCAAGCCTGTTGATGGGCAGCTGTCAGAGGGATCTCCATTATGATGTTATGACCCCAACCCTGCTCATTTTGCTGAGAGAGGCATGGGATTCTGTGCCTCTCTCAGCATGGAAAAAGGGACCCAGCCGGTGCTGGGAGGAGCAGCTCCACCCTGCTGCTATCTCCAGTCCCCCTCCCCCAATTGGGCAGGGGACCAGTATGCAGGAAAATCTCCTCCTGTTATCTCCAAGCACAGATTGGAGATAACAGTGGGACTTTCTCCAAGGGGCAGGGCTTGCCCGCTGGAAGAATCTATGGAGTTTCTGCAGAAACTCCCATGGTCTGGATCCTGCAGAAAGTCCATGGCGTGTTTCCCCATCCCTGGAGTAACAGATGGTGTTGGGCTTCCTCCCAGATAGGAGACACCCCAGGGGAGGCTTGTGACTCCTGTGTCAGTGGGGCTCCTTATCCATTGCAGCTTTTATTCTGAGCTTTATAGGAGCTATCCATGGTGCTGTACTCCATCCCCAAAATCCTGGATGTTATTCGAACCTAACCTGGGCTGGAGGCTCTCCGCGGCTTGTCCTTCCGCGGCGGCCTGATTTCGCTCTTCTGAGCAGCGCGGAGCATTCTCCGCGCTGCTCGAGCCACCGTCGCCGCTGCTGGAGCTGCCACCGCCACTGCTGGAGCCGCCGCTGCCACCACTGCAGCCGCCGCCACTGGAGCTGCCGCTGGAGCCGCCGCAGCCTCCTGTCACGTCACATCCAGCTGCTCCGGCACGTTGGACCCCCGCGCTATGTTTTTGGCGGGGGGAACCAGGGCAACAGGGCTTAAACAGCCCTGTTGCCCTGGTTTCCCCTGCCAAAAACATAGCACGGGGGTCCAGCGCGCCGGAGTAGGGTCCTGTCGCGGCACTTCCACCATGCCGGAAGTGACGCGACGGGACCAGCGCGGGAAGCACGGCCAGCTCGCCGCGGAGAGCACGAGCTGGCGAGGAGGCAGGTAGGCCCGCGTGAGCCACGGAGAGCCGTGCGCGGGCACGAGCGGGCCGAGTTCCGGCCCCACTCATGCTTGCGCGGACAAAAGTAACATCCCTACCCAAAATAGGTTCACCAACATGAAGCACCATGGCATGGATAGCTCATACAGCTCAGAATAAAAGCTGCAATGGATAAGGAGCCACACTGACATAGGAGTCACCAGCCTCCTCTGAGAGGCCCCACTATAGAAGTAGGAGCGATAGCTAACTCGGGCTTTTTAAAGTGTCAAAGGCTTAGGGGGCAGGATATCTGAAAGACCACCTCCTCCTTTATGAACCTGTCTGTAGACTGTGATTATTGCCTGTTTTATGTCCCACCACCAAAAGAGGTTCAGGGATGCAGGACAAGGCCTTTTCTGTGGCCTTTTCTGTGGCAGCACCCCAAGGGACCGTAGACAAGCCCCATCTTTGATTACTTTTGGGTGGAGAGCAAAAAACATCTTTACTCTGCCTGACTTTTAATGGTTTTTCATTTGAGTTCAAAGGTTAAACCCTGCTCATCCCAGTCTTAATACTCTGCTTTAATTATGTTATTATTTACATTGGTTTTGTGGTTTTGTGGCCATACACACACACACACACACACACACACACACGGTTGCAACATATTATCATGTATATCAGGGGTGCTGAACCTCTTTCAGCCCGAGGACTAAATTCAATTTCAGAGAATCTCTCGGGGGCCGCATTCCAGTGGTGGGCGAGGCCGAAAGGAAAGGGGGTGTGGCCAAAAATACCAGCATATTTTAGCCTAACTAATTAGTTAGCCTAACCAGTTACTAATCCTTAGGAGAGGCAGTTCAGCCTTTTAGAATGGGGGGGGGGGGAGGCAGAAAAGCCAGGAAACCACCCAACAGTCAGTGATGTCATGGCCTAGGACTGGCACCCCTCAGAAACGGAAGCCTCCAGTGACAGTGCCTCTGGGGAGGCATCCGAACCAGTTCCTGGTCCTTCTGAAGTTGGGCCCACTGCTTTGGACCCCGTATCTTGTCCATGTAACCCCAGGAGATGCCATTACCTTCAGCTTCTGTGGAGTGGACTTTGGACTCCTCTAGCAAACAGGGAGATCCTGGGCCCGGGGAGCAGTCCCCAACTGACTCCCCCATTCTCCAACTTTCATTCCTTAGGAGAAGCCAATGCCTGCAGGGGAAGGCTGCTGCCCCTTTAACATCCAGAGGCAGCAGCTGAAGGGGTGGAGTTTCCAGACAAATTCTCCTAGTCTGACTATAAAAGCCTGCCAGTTGTTCTCAGACTCTGTTGGAGTAACTTGTCAGTTCTCTGGCTCCAGGATAACTGGCCAAGGTCCTGAGCCTGACCTAAGCTCCAGATGTGACCTAGCCATCTGGACCATACCCAGCCTCCTTGCTTGAGCTGTCACCTAGGACAACTGATGGTTTCCTGATGGATCTTGACAGGTGGTTGGGGGAAAGGGATGTTGTGGCCTTCTGGGGAAGGGACCCGAGGCCTGAGGTTCTGTACCCTTGATATGTATGATGGTTACAATCTATGGGCAGGTTCATATGGCTGGAGATGGTCTTGCAGATGTCTTGGCCCCTAAGCCTTTGTGTATATCTGCTCACACACCGTGGGGGCCTTTGTTAGGGCTCAAAGGCCGTGCTGAAATGTTCTCAGAAATGAAATAAAACAACAAACAGCCCCTTGAGATTTTTTGAGTTAGATTGGAGTGTGTAAAAAAAAAGAAAGCCAGATTTATTTTTGTATTGAACCGGCTGTGGCTTCCATATCTCTAATCATCTGAAGTTCATCTGAAGCAACCTGGTCCAAGCCCTTTTTCCAGGGTGGGACCTCCCTATGCAACTCCCTTCCAGATGAAGCTAAGAAAGAAAGCCATTTAGAAGACACCAAGGATTTGTGGTTAGTTGTTGCATCGGCCAATATTTCACATTGATATTGTTGTTGCTATTTGTAAGTTTGTGTGCATGCACACATGTTTTCAATGTATTTGTTGTTTTCTACTTCATATCTCTTGTTAGAGTATCACACTTCAAATTTATTTAAGCTAAGAATAAACAGTGGACTAAAGCAGATTTAACAGCCCTGGAAAAGTAAAAAAAATAAATTTTAAAAAATGGATAATTTGAATTGTAAAATTTTGTGAATTTAATTTTAACGCAACTTTGCAAAACGGTGCAGCATTTGAAAAAATAAATAAATAATTGGGTCAGGGTTATGCAGTGTGCTGTGCCAAAATCTGTCCTCCAGTTTCTTGAAAAAAATATTTTCTTCTGCCATTCCGAGGGCACCTTAGTATTTCTTTTGAATTTCTTTTGGTGGCGTTTTGAGCTTACCTTGTCACTGAGAGGTGGCCAAAGGCGCTATGTTTTTCTTTCTATTATACAGCTCTCCATCTCTCTGTAGCCACCCCAGCTGCCCACACTTCCTGATCTGAAAAAGGCCCAGGTGGGGAGTTACCTCGTGACATCTACTCCTGGCCCTTTATTGCAGCACGGGGGAAACCAGGGAGGCTGCAGACCACTGGAGAGATTCCTGTAGAATGGAAGACAGGAAACGGACACACACTCTTCAGGCACTCATAACTAAGATAAGTACAAGAACCCTGCAACCCACCCACAAGAATTTCACTGACATTTTCTTCTCCTTTTAAAAAATATTCTCAGTCTTTTCCATCAAGAATGTTTAGGGAGGCTGTGAGGGGAGTGCAGAAGAAATATTCAGTACAGTGCTAGTTGCATATGTATGCAATCATGGCTCCTGAGTCTGACTTTTCAGCCCCAGAAAACACGCATGCAGCACTGGTTTGCATGCCCATTTCCCCTGCTGGACTGGGGGCTTTGGGTATTGTAACCATCGTAGCAAAAAGTGTTCTCGGCAACAAGGTTTCCAAACAAAATTTGTATGAACTTTCTCCCGTTTCATTTAGCATAAAATCTCATTGGGTTTGGCTGCCTTCCCACCGAGTGAGTACTCTCATTTTCTAATGAAACAAAACAGTGCCTTGGCACAATCCTTCTCTGGATAAGGCTACCTTCATCTTTTGGATGAAGTTAAGCATGTTCAACAGGAAAGGTATCACAGTAAAAATGATCTATGTTCATGATGACTAGAATATTGCAGTGCAAGAATCTTAAAAAAAAAAAAAATAGAATCTGTAATTTATTTTTGTTTTTAAAAAGAACCATGGCAACATGCTTCCCCAGTGGTTCCCCTAATAATAGTAGTAGTAGTAGTAGTAGTAGTAGTAATGACCACAATAAACAGATCCTCATTGCATTCATTTTACCTATGATTTTAAAAACAGTTCAAGGTATTCATGTTCTAGTTGGCCTCCACACACTCTTGCCACTCTAATACATGTTTATCTTTGTCATACACTGTCAGTTTGACAGAGAATAGCCTTCCTAGAGTTCTTAAAGAACTCAAATGTGAAATTGCAGATCTTCTAACAAAAATACGTAACATGTCCCTAAGATCATCAGCCTCTGTACCAGTGGACTGGAGAATGGCCAATGTAATGGCAATTTTTAAAAGGGGATCCGGAGGGATTCAGAAAATTTCTGGCTAGTAACATCTGGTAACATCTGTTCTGGGTAAATTGGTTGAAAGCATTATTAAAGATAAAATTAGTAAGCATATAGGAGGGCAAGCCCTGCTAAGAAAGAATCAACATGGCTTCCACAAAGGTAAGTCCTGTCTCACTAAACTTTTAGAGTCCTTTGAGAAACTCAATAAGTGTGTGGACAGGGGTGATCCTGTAGACATCGTTTACTTGGACTTCCAAAAGGCCTGCAACTCACCAAAGACTCCTGAGCAAGCTTAGCAGTCATGGAATAAGTTGAGGAGATGTCCTTTTATGTATCAGTAACTGGTTAAAGAACAGAGAGCAGAGAGTAGGAAGAAATGTTAAATTATCACAGTGGAGGGATGTAAACAGTGGGGTCCCACAGGGATTTGTATTGGGACCAACACTTTTCAACTTTTCAACTTGTTCATAACTGATCTGGAATTAGGAGTGAGCAGTGAGGTGGCCAAGTTTGCTGATAGCACCAAATTATTTAGGATGGTTAAAGGAAAAAAGGGACAGCAAAGAGCTCCAGAAGGATCTCTCCAAACCAGGAGAATGGGCATCAAAATGGCAAATGAGGTTCAATGTAAGCAAGTGTGAAGTGATGCACGTTGAGGCAAAAAATCTCAACTTTACATAGATGATTACAGGAACTGAGCTAGTGGCTGACCAAGAAAGAGATCTTGGGGTTGTGGTAGACAGCTCAATGAAAATGTTGACCCACTGTGCGGCTGCTGTGAAAAAAGACAAAGTCCATGTTAGGTATAATTAGAAAAGATCTAAAAATCAAACGGCCAATATTGTACTGTTCTTATACACATCTATGATGTTACCACACTTAGAATACTGTGTACAGTTCTGATCACAGCACCTAACCAACTCTACAATATCCTTGGGAAAAGTCCAGAAAAGAGCAACTAACATGATCAAGGGGCTGGAGCAACTCCCCTATGAGGAAGGGTTCCAGCAGCTGGGATTGTTTAGCTTAGAAAAAAGGTGAGTGAGGGGAGACATGACAGAGGTATACAGAATTATGTGTGGAGAAAGTAGATAGGGAGACATTTTTGTCCCTCTTTCATAAAACTATAACCCGGGGTCATCCCATGAAGTTAATTGGTGGGAGATCCAGGACAGATAAAAGGAAGGACTTCTTCACACAGCTCATAGTTAAACTATGGAATTCACTTCCACAAGATGTAGTGATGGCCACCAATTTGGAGGGCTTTAACAGGGAATTAGATAAATTAATGGAAGATTAGGCTATCAATGGCTACTAGTCATGATGGCAATAGATTACCTCCAGTATCAGAGGCAATATGGCTCTGTATACCAATTGCTGGGAAACACGAGTGGAAAGGTGTTAGTTACTGCACGCATGTCCTACTTGTGGGCTTCCTACAGGCAGCTGGCTGGCCACTGTGTGAACAGAATGCTGGACTAGATAGACTGTCAGTCTGATCCAGCATGGCTCTTATGTTCTTACGTAGTGCAAGATCTGCTGTTTGCATGCCACACCTGTGTAAAAGATTCCTATAGTTCCAGGTTCATTGGACACACATGTACACATACAAGTCTGTGCATGTGTGAGCAAGGACATGTGGTGACACATTTTTGGGGCAGAAAATGAAAGATCTATGTGCCTTTTGATAAATACAAATATTGGCTACATCATTTCCTCAGTCTGGGCAGCTTGTTGGTGAGGGAAACCACAAGGCTAGTCCTCTGAACTAGCAGACTGGCAAGTGGTGGTGAAATGATTATTCAGCTGAAGGCAAATGTTTCTCAGGTTTGATCAGTTCAGTTATTGTTTGCTAATTGGCATGAATGGTTGCCAGGTCCACCTTCAACCTCACAGAGAAGGTGACTTTCCCAGGCCTAACTGCTTCAAACAAACCAGCAAAATGTTAGCTGTGTGGAACAGCCATCCGATGTCGCAGAGAAGCAGGTGCATAAGATGCTGCCTTATAAGACACCAAGCTGTGAGGAGGAGTGGACACCAGATGTTTAAGGTTTCTTTCAGCTAAGATGATCTTGATCAAAAACCTCTCTCACCCTTGTTATGGCAAGGCTGAGAATTCCTGCAGAAAAAAGGCTATTAAGGAAAAGAATCATGATTCTACAGGATGTCTCTTTTAAAAACAACCACATATCATTCCACATTCCAGAGTCAAATCCATGTTGAGATTTATGCCCATAAATAATATCCAATACTCCCCATTTCCTCTATTTCAGTCAGAGAGCCCAGGTACCATTACCAAAGACTCCACTTTTCTGTAGATTGCATCTCCTCTGTCATAAATATAGCAAGCCTACAAATGTGTTTGAGATTTTTTTAAACTTTATTTTTTAGCTCTTTGTGCCATCTGGCATCTGTCACCTTTCTCTGTTCCATTTCTCCCCCCTCCCCCCCGGGGTAATGGAAAACATTGAGCTTGGACCTTGTATCTTTTGCTACACAACACGGCAGGAGCTTCTTTGCCCAGAGTTTCTTCTTTTGTATCAGCACAACACCTCTGCACTTCTCAAAAACACTCTCCACATTGACGTGACTAGTGAAATGTCACTTGTTTTCATTTTTAAATGCTTTCTCATCCTCCCTTGTTACAAAAACAAAAAAAAGGGGGGGGGGAGCCCTTAGGGATGAAAAAAAAGAAAGCTCTGATGAATCGCTGTTGTACTCTTTTGCAAATGGATACATATTTCTCAACCACACTCCCAACTTCGTCTGAGGGACCTTTGTACAATAAGAGCTAGGGATGTGCATCGGATTCAGATGAAGCCCAAAGCCTGAGCAGAATTGGGTCCCTTTGGACCATTTCCGGTGCTTCCTGAGGCGAAGTGGGCTTCTCTCCAAAGCCAATAAGAACTGAGGCTGGGCCAGAATGGGGCTTCATTGCCGATTCATGGACAGAGATGCAGACATTCTGCCCCCTTTCCAAACAGCGTCTTTTGTTTTCATTTCTCTGAAACACTGGTGAGCACGGGCAGGAGGGTGGGAGTGCAGCTGAGTGACTGACAGGTCCATGTTCTAATTCTAGGGCATGTTTTACCAAGGACTCCAAGCGCTCTTCTTTGGGGCAAGGATGGGGACCATGAGATGGCCATTCTTCCAATGCTACCCGGCTTCAATATGGAAAAAAAAAAAAGTTTTAAACTGGTTTTCAGTCATCATAACTTCCTAGCCCCTGCATATATCCTTCTGAAGCTCTGCAGGTTTCTTACCTGGGAACGCCTCTATGATGTGTGCCATTTTCAAACAAACTTCCCCCTCCCCCCCAAAAAAAAACAGGGGGAGGGAAATGGAAGTGAATTACTTTCACCACCACCCCAAAAAACAAGAACAAAACAATTGGAGAAGTCCCCTTTCACATGAACTGCTGCACCTATCCTTCTGAAACTTTGTAGGTTTCTTACATAAGCACACGTCTAGGCTGCCATTTTCAGAACAAATGAACATAAGGGGATAAGCATGTCCTCTTTGGGATACCCTCAAAATGTCAAGGCTGCTCTTGCATGAAAACCTTTGGGCCTATTTGACCGAAACTTGGCAGGCTGGCTGGGGCATGCTGGGAGTTGTAGGCCAAAAACATCTGGGGACCCAAGGTTGGAGAACACTGTTCTAGCCTTACTCTTGCTCTTCCCTCTACCTTGCTCTACCCCTTTGCCTTGCTATTTCCCGTTCCCAGCCTCCAGCCTCACTATTTCTCTTTCCCCCCCCCACTACTTTAGCTCACTTTTGACTAGCCAGGCCCCCCACGGCAGCCATGATGTGACTAGCCACATCCTCTGTGGGAGCCATTTTGTGGTGGTGCCCACAGCAGTTTCACAAATTCCCAAGTGTGTCTACAGGTCCAAAACGGTTGGGGACCCCTGATCTAGAGGCCATCCGGAGAAATGAAAGTCCTTGGGAATGACTGCAGCTTCCTCTGAAGCATGCCCAACATGTTTTAAAAGTTAAAAAGGAAAAAAAAATAGGAGTGGGGTGGAGAAGCAAAAATAATACCAGTGTAGGGGGGAGAGTGAGTGGAGCGCCCGGTGGTGGGGAGAGGCTACATTTGCTGCAGCACCTCAGACCTCCGCCAGGTGGCGCAGCCTTTTCAGCACCACCGCCCCCCCCCCCCGACGCCCAGATTCCAATCGTTGTGAATACTTGCAACAATTCCGGTTAGCAACAGCAAAAAACAGCAACCCTGAATTGGGTTTCAAAGTTCAGACTGCTTGCTATTTCTGCTAAGACTGCAATCCTGTGCGCTCATATCTGAAAGTAAGTCTCCATCAACACCTTGAACCTTCCCTCCAAATGGGGTACACGCAGGGGTTTGCATGCTGTTCAATGTAGAGGGAAGGACAAGAAAGCAGAGCTGTTTTCTCTCCCGCAATCGTGTAACTGCCAATGGGGGTTGAACAGTCATGTTTTCCCCTGCTACAGTATTATTATTCAAACACTTAATAGATTATGTAAGCCCTTGTTCCCTGATACTTACTTTGCTTGCATTTCCTCTGAGGATTTCTGACTTGCACTGGAAATGTAGAGTGCCTTGCAACACTTTCTTCTGTTTCAGAACCCACAGGAGATAACACAATTCCTCTGTCCCCTGTGATGGAGTTTGGTATTTTAATGGATTTTTATTTTTTTTGCTACAGACTGCTGTAGTCAAAGTAAACATTGACATAGCTGAGAATGATGAAGGATCATCATTTGCTATTATGTAAACGTGGATCTCTTACAAGAAATATTCCTAGGATAGTCTGAAGCTCCATTAGACATTTGTCACCTTATCATGTCTTTCAATCAGGGATCCTGATTGAAAGAATAGCTAAGATTTAAAAAGAAATAATCACACATGTGGTAAGATTCAAGGGTGTGTTGAGCACGAATATTTATGACTTCTGGGACATCCCTCAAGCCATGGTTCATCTGGATTCTATAATTACCTACTTCCCCAAAATTGTTCAGCCTCAGGTCTACCTCTCCTGCACTGTTTATGGCTGTTGCTGCATTACGGATTTGTTTTGGCAAGGTTTCTTACAACCTAGCCTGTGCATTCTTGGGGATTATTTATAGAAATGCATATGGGCATGATGATTTCTTGCCTGGCAATTCGCTCGCTGCGGGCTTTCCCAGGAGTTTGAACATTGCCCAGATATAGAGGTCAGCTACACCACCACCTTCAGTGTAAGGAGTCCAGACTGTGTGGCATGATCCCAAGCATGTTTATTCAGCAGTAGGTCCACTTGAATGCGGTGGGACAGACAAACTGGTATGCTGAAGATTGGAGCCACTGACTTTTCAGAATGTACCCAGAGCCAGAGCAGTGCCACAAGGGCATGTTTATAAGAATTTCCATCAACGTTGGCTTGGATCCAGAGATCCTGTGAGTGAAGTTCTACTCATGGGGAAGCTCCTTCTGGTGCAAGGGGAGAGATGATTCCCCATTCTCACTGCAGCCCACAGCACCCCTCCCCGCAAGTCTGCTCCAGAGGGTCGAGGAAGAACCTTCTCAAACAATGTGTGAAGGGGGATTGGCAAGTGTGTGAGGGGGTACTGGGAAGGAGCGGATTGGCAAACATCACCTTCCTTCCTTACCTTTTGACTGTGGTCACTTCTTCTGGATGAAAGGGCCTTCTTCAAATGAAAGGAAGACTTTTGTTTGTGGAGAAGCAATTTGGGACGGGAGAACCAGTGATTTTCAAGCTCACCAAAATTCCCCAAAATTCACTCTGAAGTTTGTTTCATCTCGCACCCATTTTTGTTTTCGATCTGTTTTTGTTGTTGTTGTTGTTGTTTTGCTTTAATTGAACGTGAAAAGTGCGCATTTTGAATGGGGAAAGTGCACATTTCTGTGCATATTGCTCAAGAGTGTGCACCTTCCTCACATTGACTAAAGCATGAAAATACGTTTTTGTGTGTCTGTGTGGGGAAATGTGCATTTCAAAGTAAGCATTTTCAGGGGAGAAATGCATTTGAAGGTGATTGCAAATTCAGGAATCTGTGAATATTTCTCGGGGGGGGGGGAGGGGATAGTTCCTGCTCATGTTTGAGGTTGCAAATGGGACATGTTCACATGATTTGCAAACAAAAACGAAATTCTCATACGTCCCTACCGACGATGAGCATAAGCCCCCAAACTCAGAAGCTCATCCTCATGCTATGCAGGACAGGAGGAGCAGCTGAGGTGATCTTTACCTCCTGGTCCTCCCACCCTACATTTTTGCTAGGTGGGGTTTTTTGCCCATGTCTAGCCAGGCATGTCAGAGGGGGAGGGAAGGAGGCTAGAGAGGCCTCAGGATAACTAATATCCTGGCCTCTCCGGTCTCCTCTCCTCCCTGCCCACTGAAATGCCCCCTTTCCCCCCTCTCCGAGGTTGCATTCCCGACCTCGGACAGGCAGCCAGCGTGGTTCTTTCCATACCAGCTGCGAGGGGAGCAGTGTTCCAATCCCAACTCTTGAGGTCAGGGCACTATCTCCAACCTCGGTGCTGGGAATCCAAAATATACTATGGCCCTTCAGACACTGTCTAGGGGCCATAGGATAACTCCTTAAGTAATATTGACTTTACTGATTTCATTTGGAATTTCATATTGTGATTGTTGCCTTCCTTGCTCTTCCCACCCCCCTCTCTCTCTATATATATGTATTGTTTAAAGAGGGAATTTCTCACTAAAACAATCTGCGCATGCAAGACCATATGGTTGCCAAAACTTATGCTCATCTGTTCTCAGGATAGTTCACAAAGTTTTGCTACATTCTGTGCCTTTCTCCTGGGCTTTGGGCAGGAAAATCTGAAGTGCCTTCCCTTTCATTTTATTTTTTTTCTAGTGCTGGGCTAAAGGGAGAGGCCCTTGGCAATAGGGCACAGAATCCCCCGAAGCAGCTGGCCAGTCTAGTGTGCTCAGGCAAGGATCAGTCAGTAAAACATAATTTTGGAGGAACTCTTGTAAAGAAGAGCATCCCCTCCTAGATCCATAGCACTGGAGGATACCAAGAATTGGACCCAGGACCCAGGACTGAGGCCTCTCTAGCCTCCTTCCCTCCCCCTCTGACATGCCTGGCTAGACATGGGCAAAAAACCCCACCTAGCAAAAATGTAGGGTGGGAGGACCAGGAGGTAAAGATCACCTCAGCTGCTCCTCCTGTCCTGCATAGCATGAGGATGAGCTTCTGAGTTCGGGGGCTTATGCTCATCGTCGGTAGGGACGTATGAGAATTTCGTTTGTGTTTGCAAATCATGTGAACATGTCCCATTTGCATGCGAAGCAGGTGCTCTAACACTGAGCTACAATCCTTGCCTAAATGCCAACTGCTGCATCATTGAAACATAGAACTGTTGAATTAGGTGCCAATTCCTGACTAAGCCTCTATGGAAGGGCAACATTCACATGGGCTGAGATGTTCTTGCCCATCTTTGAGTTCTCAAGGAATCCAAAACCAAAACATGACTCCCAGCCCCCACCCCTGCCTCAAAAAGAGGAAACACTCACAGAGATAGTTACTATCACTTAACTGAAGCTTTGATCAAATTCCTAGTTCACAAACTGTCCCAGTTTAATTTTGGAATCTCACTCTATAATCATTTTGAGTTGACCTTTTCTTTGTGCTAGTATAACCTATTTGCTATTTATTTATTTATTATATTTATATCCCGCCTTTTTTTCCTTCAATGAATCCAAGGCGGCTTACATAATCCTCATCCTTCTCTCCATTTTATCCTCACAACAACCTTGTGAGGTAGGTTAGGCTGAGAGTCAGTGACTGACCCAAAGTCACCCAGTGAGCTTCATGGCCAAGTGGGGAATAGAACCTGGATCTCCCGAGTCCCAGTCCAACACTCTCACCACTATGCACAATGTTTAAACAGAGCACAAAAAAAGAGATGCAGACAATCAGAATTCTCATCAATGGCAATTTTAAAGGAGAATCTTAGACAACTTCTTGAAAGCTCTTCACACAGCTCCACCCAGAAGCTAAGGATGCCCAAACACAAGGACAAAGGCCACATGATCTAACAAAGATTATAAGCAATGATTTATCAAAAAATGTTCTTCCATTTAGATGGCCCACTGGGTTATCCCAATGGACCATCTAAATGGGAGACTATTTTTTGAGAAATCATTGCATATCATGACCCTGGTGGACCAGTTTGTCTGGACTGTTATCATGAGATAGCCGTGTAGTCATTGCCATATGGAGGATATGTCTGTTACTGTTAGTCATGGGGCAGTATGGAAAGTCCAGTCTCAGAGGCAGCTGCTAGGAAGCAACAGTGGGAGAGAACTATTCCTCCAAGCCATACTTGTGGGCTTCGTGATGAGCTGAAGATTAAAAAAGACATGCACAAGAAATGGAAGGAACAAGTCACCAGAGTAGCCAGACCTGTCAGGACAGTGTCAGCAAAGCTAAAGCTCAGAATGGACCTGAGGTCGGGGAAGGATGCTAAAACATACAGAACGGGTCTTCTTTTCAGGTATGTTGAAACAAGAGGAAGGGGAAGGAAATGTAAGCTCTGCTGTTCAGCAAGGATGCTGAAATAGCAGGTATCAACGACAAGGCAAAAAAACCCGATTCCTATTTTGCCTCTATCGTCTTCGAAAAGGGGAACTGTGTGTTGCCTCACAGAAGTGATATGAATGGGGTCAGGCTTGCAATTCAAGCTTGATCAGGAGTTGGTGAGGAAATACCTAGCTAATTTATGTCTTCAAGGCCAGATGAATTGCATTCTAGGGTAATAATGGCAGTTGATAATGTTCTCTGTCTCTCATCTTGGAGAAACTCTAGAGAACGGGCACATGTCCCAATTTTCAAAAAGAGGAAAAAGGAAGGCCCAGGAAACTGCAGAGTACACACTGTTCGGTCTGACACAGTGGTGCAGTAGTACACTTTGAAGCGCAGGGGGATCATCATGGCAGCCGCCACAGCCACACCTGGAAGGAGACCAGACATGCAGGCAGCCGTGTTGATCCAGATCAACGAACCAGCTCTAGCGGCTGGTTTTCCTGTCCACCTGGGCCAGGTCTTTTGCAAAGTGAATGGGTCTTAATTGCATATTCAAGATCCAAAAAGAGAGAATTGTGCAATCTGTTCTACTACCTTTTGACACCAGATGCCAGTGGCATCAGGGAGGCAGAGCTCAAAAGCGATGTAGCACTACCCCCCCCCCCCCATCTTGAAATGTCATTCCTGACAGAGTTCTTCTGTGAAGGCCTTTTGAAGAATTCCCCTGATGAAGGCCAGTGTTGGGCCAAAATGTGTGGGGTTTCTTTCAGAAATAAAACTTTTTTCCCTCCAGCATCTCATTTATTTATTTATTTATTTATTTTATTTTATTTACGGTAATACATTTTTATACTGCCCAATAGCCGAAGCTCTCTGGGGCGGTTTACAACAGTTTGAAGCTAGCAACGTGAAACTAGTTCTCTCTTTTTGGAGCAGCCATTCAAGATCAAGCCACCCCAAAGTACAACATATTGTTGCTGAGAAAATTCACACACACACCCCATTGCCGTGAGGAACAAACAGCTCAACTCAGAGGAACAAAGAATTCTGAGGGGGTTGGCAGATGATGTCAGCATCCCTGCTAATAAAAGAAAGAAGTGCCAGCACGATGTCCCTGTGAGCACTGGCCCCACTACTCTACTGGTCAGAGGTCGATACGATGCAAGAGAGTAGAACAGATTACAAAAGAGTCCGTTTGTAAGCATCTTGATAACTGTACAGTGTAATACAGTGATTGAGGGCCAGTGTGGCGTAGTGGTGAGGGTGTTGGACTGGGACTCGGGAGATCCGGGTTCCAATCCCCACTCGGTCATGAAACTCACTGGGTGCCTTGGGGCTAGTCACTGACTCCCAGCCTAACGTACCTCACAGGGTTGTTGTGAGGATAAAATGGAGAGAAGAAGGATCTTGTAAGCTGCCTTGGGTTCCTTGCAAGAGGGGGGAAATGGCAGAATATAAATGTGATGATGATGATGATGATGATGATGATGATGATGATGATGATGTTAATTAGATCCTGTGGACCCCTATTATCTTAAACAGAATATCAGCCTTGAGCAATCAGAATAGAAGAAATACTGACAGTCCAAGTCTATGTATGCTTCCTCAGAAGTAAGCCTCATTGTGTTCAATGAGAATTCCTCCTAGGTGAGTGTGTGCATAGGAGTGTTTTTCTGGGATTCTCTTTAAATAATTACTGATTCTATCCAATAATGTTCAACAAAATGAAACATGTCATTAAGCTGTGCTAATTTTAGAGACAGGGTTTGGAGAGGTACTTTTTTCTGGGGAGCGGGGGGCTCTCTAATGCCCTGTTCATTCAAACCTGCTTCAAGAGCTTCAGAAGAGGCTGGTGAAAGTTCAGTCCGGCTTTGATGCAACTCCTACTGGCCTCATTAACAGGTTTGAACTCATGTTTGGTAGCGGTCCTTTGCTTTCAGCTCCTGAGTACCTATTGAGCTAGTTCATCTCACGACGACCTTGCGCTGATTTGGGAAAGCTTTTCAAGAACCACATTGATGACAACCCAACAAAAAGGAGCCACTCACTGCTTCATTCCGCCTCTCAATAGGAGCTATATTTATTGCTCTCAAGACTTGCAGACAAAATCTGGTTTCTGAGTCTTGTGTCATTAGGAGAATAGCAGAAAGTGCAGAGTCTCCTCCAACGAAGAGCGCTGTGTCCTTTGTCTGAACCCGCACTGGGGGGAAAAAACACACCTCGTGAAGCCACTGCCCAATGCCACCATTATCCATAACCACGGAGCTAGGGATGTTGCTGAACTTCTCATAATTGACCTAAAAATAAATGGAGGTTTTCAAACGCCCAGCATTGTGACCACCCGCTCCCCTCCACTCGATCAGAAGAGCCCCAGTTCAAGGCAGGCTCAGCCCCTCGCCAAAGCAGGCCCATCCTTGTATTGGGGCTTGCACCCCACTTCTGCTGTTCCAGGTCCTGCCTGCTACGCCCTCTCATAACCCCACGAAGGCCAAGCCTGGGAGCAGCACCCCTTTCTTTAATCATCTCATCCATGCCTCAGTTCTCCATCTTTCCCCCTCCTCTCTACCAGAAGCCTCAGTTGCAAGCTTGGAAATGTACGGACTTTGACTGCAGATTGTGTCTGAGGCCGTGTTCAGTCCACAAGGTGCAAACTGGTTAAATCCTGATCCAAAATGAACTGAAACAATTTTCTCATACATCCCTACGAGCCACTGCCAGTCCGTGTGGACGATATTGAGCTAGAGGGGCCAACGGTCTGATTTCGAGGAAGGCAACTTCATATGCAGTGGTGTAGCAGAGCCAGGGGGGGGCTTGAAGGGTGATGGCGCTTTTTGATTAGTAGGGACACTGGCATAATCTGCCATCCCGCTCAGAATTCTCTGTTCCCATTGACTGGGTTCAGACAACATGATAACCCACACTCAAGGGTTGAGTATGGATTGAGTGTGGGTTGTCCTTGAACCATGGGTTGTTGTTGAAATGTGGGTTATCATTTTGTCTGGACCCAGCCATGTTAAAAAACACACACACCATGGTTTGTTAACCACAAACAATCCACAGTTCACAACCCAATGACAAACCATGGGTTTGTTTCATGGGTTGTTTGTGGTTAACAAACCATGGTTTGTTAGCACGGCTAGGTTCAGGAAATTTGATAACCCGCATTTCAACAACAACCCACGGGTCAACAACAACAACCCACAATCAACCCACTCAACCCTTGAGTGTGGGTTATTGTGTTGTCTGAACCTAGCTAGCCTCTGAGTTCATCGCAATCCTCACAGTAGTAGGGGGCAAGGGAGATGAATTTTCTCAAGAACAATATATAGTTGTGAGCTATACCTGTTGTAATGCAGGGTATTTTGGGGTGGCCTGATCTTGAATGGGCAAGTAAAACCCAATAGCTTTATAAAAGACCTGCTCCTTATTAATTTGGGCCTGTTTTACTTCAGGATCTATACCAATTGGGTTCAAGTAGGGATGTAACCGCTTGCCTCGAGCGGGCCGAAATTGGCCCCGCTCACGCCCGCCCTAGGCGAGTGGGCCTTACCGGGTCCCGGTGCCCGCTCGCCTCTCCGCGGCAAGCCACCCACATGGGACGCGACGGGACCAACACAGCTGGCGTGGGCAGCTCGAGCGGCGCGGAGAATTGCTCCGCGCCGTTGAGAATCAAGCAGTGGGGAGGCCCTGCCGTGGAGAGGCGAGGCGGGGCGCCCCCCCCCAAGTACATGAACATCACTAGGTTCAAGACACCCTGGTGGGTAACCAAGTCAGGTTCAAGCAGGCAAGCATCACCATAGACTCTGAAATAAAGTGAAATGCATGAAATGCTTTATTTAAGAAAATTACAAAACAAAATTAGCTTGAGGCAGTTTGAGGTAGTTTGAAGCTGCTTGAGGTAGCCCTGTCAATCTTCCACTGGCAATATAATTTAACCCTTTCAGTGCCAAATTAGCACTCCTGTTAGCGTTGACAAGTGCCTGAACTGGTTTGTTGATATGGATCCACACATCTGCTGGCATCTTTGGTTTCTCCTTGGGGGCGAGATGTGCCAACATTGGGAAGTCCAGCTCGTTTGAGGTCAACGGTCCTCCTGCCTGCTTCCGACCTGATGATCGGAAGCAAGCCCAGTTGGCAGTTCTCTGCAAACTTCTGTCTGGGCCTCAAGTTGTGCATCTTTTTTAGATGCTAAGGAAATTTGCGCAACTTGTGTAAGGTTACACAAATTGTGTAAAGTTGTCCAATTTGTGTAACTTTACGCGATTTGCGTGAATTGGGGTATTTTGTCATCATCAGGCAATCACTCGGGACCGAGTAAGATTGTCTTCCAGGATAAAAATGTACAAAAAGAAAATTTTAAAAGGAGGAAATTCTAAAGAAGATTGTGTAGACTCTAGCGATGGGTCTGTAAGTGACTGTGGAGGCCAATTCTAGATCCACACAGCTTCCCACAGTGAGGACACAGGTTACCAGATAGAAGATGGTCCTGTAAAGGATTCATTTGACGTGCTTTTCGCTTAGCACGTTTCTCCCTTTCACCTTGCACTCGGGCTTCTTCAAAGTCCATGGAACCTTTGTGAAAGGTCAACCTCCATTTAGATCGTTCATGGGCCAGAGCTTCCCAGTTTTCGATGTTTATATTGCATTTTTTTTAGATTAGTCTTAAGAACATCTTTAAACCTCTTATACTGACCACCGATATTCCGCTTTCCATCCTTGAGTTGGGAATAAAGTAACTGCCTTGGGAGACGGCAGTCAGACATTCGAACAACATGACCGGTCCACTGAAGTTGGCATTGAAGGATCATTTTTTCAACGCTAGTAGTCTTTGCTTCTTCCAGTACACTGACATTTGTTCGCCTATCTTCCCAAGTAATTCGCAGGATTTTCCGGAGGCAACGTTGATGAAATCTTTCAAGGAGGTGGAAGTGACGTTTATAGATAGTCCATGTTTCGCAGGCATACAATAAAGCTGGCAATACAATGGCTTCATAAACCAGTGTTTTGGTGTTCTTACAAATATCCCGATCCTTGAACACTCTATGTTTCATTCGAGAAAACGCAGCACTTGCGGTGCTCAAACGATGCTGGATTTCACTGTCGATGTTAGCTGTAACAGAAAGATAGCTGCCAAGATAGAGAAAATGATCGACATTTTCCAGTATTGCCCCACAAAGCTGGATAGATGGCATCACCAAAGGGTTAGCTTGCACTTGCTGATGAAGCACTTTGGTTTTTTTGATGTTAAGTGAGAGACCAAGTTTTTCGTATGCTTTTGCAAAAGCATTTAGGATAGTTTGGAGATCATCCTCTGAATGTGCGGAGACCACATTATCATCAGCATACTGAAGTTCCGCAACGGAGGTTGTAATTACCTTACTTTTTGCTTTCAGCCTGCTGAGATTAAAAAGCTTTCCATCTGTTCGATATATAATTCCCACACCAGTGGGAAGTTTCCCCTTGACAAGATGTAAAATCATGGCGATGAAAATAGCAAATAATTTTGGGGCGATAACACATCCCTGTTGAACACCTGATCCCACTTTAAATGGAGCACCATGAGAGCCGTTGTTGTCCAAAACCGTTGCCGTCATGTCATGGAGAAGTCGCAAGATATTCACAAATTTATTGGGGCATCCAATTTTCATAAGGTATTTTGTATATTTTATACAAATAAGCACCAGAAAAGCACATGGATCTAGTGCAATTTGCGTTAAAGCAGCTGAATTTATGCAAATCACACTAGATCCACGTGCTTTTCCGGTGTTTATTTGCGTAAAACATCCAAAATACCCCGATTTACGCAAATTGTGTAAAGTTACGCAAATTGCGCAAATTTCCTTAGCCTTTAAAAAAAAGATGTGCAAACTGTGGTCCGTCTCAGAGACGGAGGTCCATGAGCTGGCTCAACTTGCTTCATAGTGAGTTGGTGCCAGAGCAGGGCTGGCAAAACGGAACCGGGGGGGGGGAGGGAATCGTGAAAATTCATCGGATTTTCAACCCCCCTATCAGATTCCTCACACATCTCTCGGGACAGTAATGAGGAGTGCCTGCACTTCAGATTTGACCACAAGACCACTGTTCATATGTTCCTAATATGTTCTTCCTAGCTTGGTCGCATTTCGTTTTTCTTTTTATTGCAGGATGGCAGTCCTGACCCCTGGAAGGTGTTTTCCCATGAAATATTCCATGAGATATCATGGGCTCTAACTTGAGGTGAACATTTCACTTACAGACACTCCCGTTTTGCTCTAAGGAGAATGGCAATTAGTATCATGCATTCAAGCTTTGTTGCCTGACCTTGGTTGCTACAGTCCACATACTAGGAAAAGGAAAACATGGGGAAACCTGCCAGTTTTAGTCGAGGTGAGCAGGCTGTTCTTTTCCCAAGGCTTTTCAACCACTTGAGCCATTGGTTGGAAACACAAATGGAGAGGTTATTTCTGACTCTGGCTAATTATCTATCACTGAACTGAAGAGGAACAATTCTGGAAAGAATGTCTAACTCCATCTCGAGTAGCCTGCCTAAAAATAGAAGAACAAGAAGATGGAAAGTGCTTACTTTCCAAAAAAGGGCCTCCTTCAATTGTCTGACACTTCTTTGAAATGGAATCTTAAAATTGTGTGGCCCCATGAAAACAGAAAGTCTCCAGGGATTAGCTTTCTAAACTATGTGAATTTATTAGAAACAAAGGCACAAGAGGGGATTTTTTGTTGTTGTTGCAGACAACTTCTTTGTTCAACAGGTAAGAAGAAGTATTTGACCTCGTGCAACCCTACCATTTCTGTCCACTAGGCATTCTATTTCTAGCAACCTAAATAAGGCATTTTAATCAAAGCAAATCCTTTAAAACCTCTCTCCAGATCTAAAACTTTCAAACATTTGTAGGGTGTGGGAGAGAGAGAAAGGGTTGCTGGCTTAACTATGTGTGTCTTTTTCAAACTAGTAAATATTTTAATCTCTCTGAGATTTCCCCTATGTATTTATAATCCATTATTCATTTAACCCTTTGACAATAACATTGCAACCATGTCTGTGTTTCAAACTTAAATCTGGAAAGAAATGAGGAAGGAAAACTTTATGAGAGAAATATTTTCCTGATCCATGTCACCCTAGGAATGTAAAAATGGATACTTATAGCAAAGACATCCTTATAGTAAAGAGATGTCGACTTTTAGGTTGTGCATTCAATTTATACATTTAGATTGTGCATTCTGTTTACATTTAGGAATATAAAGAGCTGCCTTATACTGTCTGAGTCAGACCATTCGTCCATCTAACTAGGGATGTGCACAGAACTCGATCGGGGGTGGAAGTGGGCCGAACTCGCCGTGCTCGACACCCCCCCCTACTCTTCACAAATGCAGCCAAAGCTTTGTGTCCTAAAGAAGATGTGCTATATTCAGCAACTTTGCTGCATCTCACATCAGAAACATACTCCGCAATCACTCTTTCCACAGTCTAGGATCTTCAGCTCTGAGAGCAAAATATCTCTACTGGGAGGACCAGCCTGCTGTGTGATTTATCTGTCTTCTTTCTTACCTGCCTGACATGAACCTTCCTGGCTTTGTTCCAATCTACTGTCTGCCCTCCAGACCATGCCAGTCTGTTAACACAGGAGTACATAGGTGAACGTCTGGGAAGTTTGCAGTAGGAACGTATGGGAAATTTGTTTCAGATTGGTGCTGACGAGAATTTACCTTTACCTCCTGGCTGGAAGTGAACACGGACATGGACGCAATCTCCTGTCAATGTCCATACTTCTCCGAGCTTGTGAAGTGATTTGTGGAACAAATGAAATGTGCCTGGGAAATGTGCACATTTTGAAAGATGCACACTGGAAATGTGTATCTGTTTGAAAAATGTATGCACTGCACACTTTAATCCAGTGTTCTCCAACCTTGGGTCCCCAGATGTTTTTGGCCTACAACTCCCAGCATGCCCCAGACAGCGTAGCTGGCTGGGGCATGCTGGGAGTTGTAGGCCAAAAACATCTGGGGACCCAAGGTTGGAGAACACTGCAATCTATCGGAGAAACATGTGCGCATGTCAAAAATACGCAGAATTGATACTTATGTTTAGGGAAACGTGTACAAAAATTTCACATGAAAAAAAAAAAAGGCCAAAGCTTGAAATCTGATGCAGACACGAGTCAGGACGGGCTTCGAGGTGGAATTCAGAGAACCTTGAGAAGTATGGGATTTCCTGACTCACACATCCCCGGCCTGCAGTTCATGGAGGGATCCACCTGACAATGTCCCATGTCTGTTGGAGAGTTTTTGTTGGGTTTTTTTTTTTAAATTCAAGCCCTATGCAGTGCACAGGAAGTCTCTGTTTAGCCAGGAGAAGAGACAATTAAGGGGCAACATGAAAACAGCAGTTTTCTAATATATCTGAAAGGCTATCATGAGGTAAATCAGGGTGTGGAACCTCTTTCAAGCCAAGGACTGAATTCTCTTTTGGAGAAGTTCTTGGGGGAGACGACGACACATTCCAGTGGGGGGTGGAGCCAGTGGTGAAAGGAGTGGGGCCAAACCCACCAAAAATGCCAGGTTATTTTTGTGAACTACCTGGAGAACTTTGGCTATTGGGTGGTATAAAATTGCAATGAATGAATGAATGAATATTCTAGCTTAATGTTGGACTTGATAATCTCCATGGACACTTCTAACCCTATGACTGGAGACCCATGCTTTCTAGTGGAATCCAAAAATCTTATAACAGCACTATACTGATTGACCATTTGAATGTGCCTTCAGTGTGGCCAGCTCCATAAAACTGGGCTGGCCATTTTCTTCTGGAATCCTCTGTTTATGTGGAATATTTCCGGTGTGGTCTCCCCCCACCCACAGCGTTGTTGGGTTCTGGCGTACCTGAACTACTCCCTCATTTACAGGCCAATGGGGGAGGTGGAGGGTGAGTTTTAGCTTACTCAGGTAATGCTGCTTTTCATGAAGGCATGCTTTTAAGATTCCACATCCATTTGCCTCTCCTCTCCTCTTCCCAACCCAGCCACATTCAATAGAAGGAGATCCTCAAGAGATGGGAGCGAAATAAAACGCTGTTGGAAAGCAACGAAGTGTGACTTTGCATATGCTGTAACCACACACATTCAGACAGATGGAAAAAATGAGTAGGAGAGAACAGATCGAGGCCAGCCACACTCTCAAACAGGGGAGGCTGTAGAAACCACCATCAGGGGCAGCCAAAGTTTATGGGGGGTGTGTGTGTGCATGTGCATACATGCATGTAGGGAACGTTGATCACTTTCATCAGGATTTCATGCATGTATGTATATGTTTCTGAGTGTCGGCCATACTATGAAGCCATTTTGCTTTTTTTTTTTTTTAATTCTCAGGTACATGGAGACTTATAGGTGACTATGAATCAGAGGCAGTGTTAGGGGGTGGACCCATTTCGAGCCCTGAATCTCTGGGAGGCCATCTGCCCCACCACCCTGCTGTCCAGGGGCACTTGCTGAAATAAAGCTACCTACAGGGGCCCTGATGATCTCTGTTGCATCTGATCCCCTTGGATTAGCTGGCCTTTTGCCCACATGTGCTTCACCTCCTGCTGCCTCCCCCTTGAATCTTTCTCTTCCTGAGGTTTTTTCTGAAATCAAATGCCCTCCTCTTCCCTGTCCATACATCCCTTTTTACAAATATGGGGTGTCCTTAAGAAACAGGGTCCTTTAAAGACACTACTCAGAGAGAGAGAGACTTAAGAACATTTATAAATTAGCATATGCAAATTTGTCCATTTTCCTTTGTCCTAGTGGACCTGAGCCCCTGATCTTTTCAGTACCTAGCACCACCGCCCCTGCTGTGAATGTCCCATGAAGTTATCCTCTCCGTCTGTCCATATAACAGACAATACAAGCTGTGAAGGTGGCATCGTCTGCACAAGGGAAGAAGGCACTGTCAGCGCACAGAGTCATTAAACAACGCCACACTTTCTCCTTCTTTCTCACACTATTGACTGAGAAGCCAAGCATTTGTCAGCACTGGGCCACATAGCCAGCCAAGGCAGAGGCAAGTTCAAGTTCCTGAAGGCAGAGGGGGATACGGCAGGAGGCCCAGGCCCAGGCTCTGAGCTTTTGTTTTTAAAAAAACACCCCCTAAAAGTCTCTAGCCCCTTGCAGAAGGGGCGGTACAAAGCAAAATGTGCAGGCACCTTTCTAACCAATTGCTTTCTGAGGAATGAGTCCACTTCCCACATTTCAGGATTTTTTAGCCAATGAGTGAAGTCATAGCTGTGACTGATGGCATTGAGGGAAGCCATGCTATAGAGCAGTGTTCTCCAACCTTGGGTCCCCAGATGTTTTTGGCCTACAACTCCCAGCATGCCCCAGCCAGCATAGCTGGGGGCATACTGGGAGTTGTAGGCCAAAAACATCTGGGGACCCAAGGTTGGAGAACACTGCTGTAGAGGAAAAAAACAGAGTCATACATGGGCTCAAGAAAGTAGTCTATGATAGCCTTGCATCATAGGCCAGTGTTGTTGTCCAGTCTGTTGGGGAGTGCTGGGTTCTTTCAGGGGAACACAATTGGGGGGGAGGCAGTTAAGTTGATTGTGGCAGCAATGGGAAGGGGGAAGAGGTGATTCAAGGCAAATAGGGGGACTTGTGGATGAGATGTTGCTCCTGGTATCAATACTTCCAGGGGTTCAACATAGATGAATGGGGCAGGACTGGGCATGCTAGCCTGGCCCCAGTGTGTTGGCTCTCTAGGGAAATGCCACAGCGGACTGGCTTTTTCTTCTTTCTTTTTTAAAATTTTTATTTTAAGAAAAATTAAAACACTAACAAACAGTTAGAAAACATATAACAACCCACAAACTAAGCTAAAAACTAAAGTGGATTTCTGAACTTCTCCACAGCAAATTTAGGTAACAATAATATTCTTACACTATAATTACAAAGAAACCTCACTTTTTTCTAATGCCCCTTTCCACCTTTCCTAACCAGAAAAGGAATTTATTACATTTCAGTTATCAGCCAATACTTTGGCCTTGCAGTAGTTCAATATTCTGCATGTTAGCAAGCATGACCTCCAAGCGATGTTATACATTGCCTTCTGGGAGGCATGAAATAGAACAGGGGTAGGGAATCTGTTAGAAAATATCTGCCTGCCTTTGGGGTTAGCTGCTGTGGAACATCCTGGCTTCAGAATGATTCCCTATCTCCAAAGTGGGATTAATCAGCTTTCAAATGACCTATCCTGATTGTTCTAAATACGAGGTTGGTATCAGTCAACCCTGGTGCAAGTAATCCAAGCTTCTCCAGGTTAATCCTGCCTAGTTTGGGGGGTGGGGGCTGTTAACATCCCACATTGCATTAAAATGGTCCCATGACATCATCCGGAACGTCACTAGAATTTAGACATATTCTACATGCGCACAGTTAAGAACCCCCCCACACACACACTCTATTTACAGGTAGCATCTGAGAACATGAAAATAAATCCCTGAGGCAAAACAAAAGATTAGCTTGCATGGTTATTAGCACCTGTAACAGTAGAAGAGTGGTGTTCCTTATAGGCTGCTTTTCGGATGGACAGCATTTGTCTGTTTTTTCTCTCATGGTGTCACCCCAGCTGGCTGCCAAACATCTGAACCTGTCATTTCTTACTGCTGTCACACAGTACAGTCAGGATAAAACTCGATACAAGGTTTTGTGGGTTGAACTGCAGAAAAATCCCTGCTCAAAGGAACCTGCTGCAGTCTCTATACCAGTGTTCTCCAAGCTTGGGTCCCCAGATGTTTTTGGCCTACATGCTGGGAGTTGTAGGCCAAAAATATCTGGGGACCCAAGCTTGGAGAACACTGCTCTAGCAAAACAGTAAGGCTCAGATGCTTCATAAGGCAATATAGGGCAAGGACAACATGGGACATTGATGCTGGTCACAGGCACTCTATCCTCCCCATCTGGATTTGGGCCTGAAAGACCAAGGAAAAGTGTGGGCGCATGGAAGGTGAATAGTAAGCAAGGACAATCTGTGATTTTGCACAACATCATCACTGGTCATGGGGCACATCAGTTAAGGCATCAGGCTTCGCTTCCCATTTCCTGGCTTTGTGGAGCATGAGTGAACACATGAGATAGTCTTAACTGTAGTCTTAAGCTAGCAGGGGGTTAGGGGTTGGGAGGGAGGGATAACTGAATATACATAAAGTCATCCCATTCTATCCTCACAATGGTCTTGAGAGGTTGGTCAGGTCGAAAGATCCTGATTTGACCAGCTTCAGGGCTGGATCTGAACTCAGGGTTTTGGCCCAACGATCAAGTTCATGGCGCATTGGCTCTATTGTGCAAGGTAGATGTTGGTACAGTTATCGCACTGCTGTTGCGGAATTGCCAGTGAAACCCGAAGGGGGATGTTAAGGTGGTTCCATTGCTCCAAAAACAAGCCCTTAACTGTACAATCCCTTAACTGAACAGCATTCAAGAAGAACAAACAGGGCAGCAGCACTATCTTTCTCCCACACGGCTCACTACAGCATGTACTGTACTGAAAGCCCACTCATTCACTGACTGTTTTACCCTCAATAATCTTTTGCAGGATACTGTGTGGCCACTATTGAATTTCAATAGAGTTTCTTGAAGAGAATATTTTATTACCTTACCAGGTAGGCTCACAATTGCATTATTCACCCACTGCTTCCACCACCTATCCTTCATGCTACGTAATTCTACAGTCTGTTCTAGCTGTAAGGTGTCTGTTTCTTTTTTAATTGCCCCAGTGTTTACATCGAATGTAGACCAAATGAGGTTAAATATTAAAAACAGGTTAATGCAACTAGACCTGTTGAAAAGCTGAACATAATCATCCCCATGTTCATTTAGAGCTGTTAAATGCCTCAACATAGAGGGAAGTCTTAACCTGGCACTGAAAGGATAGTAGAGTTGTAACCAGGGGGGGGGCTCAGTATGGAGCTTGTTCCACAATTGAGGGGCTACCACAGAAAAGGCCCTCTTCCTTGTTGCCACCGATCGAGCCTCCCTCAGAGATGGCAATTGGAGGAAGGCCCCAGATGTTAAGCATAGTGTCCAGGTAGATTGTGGTTGGGAGAGGCGTTCCATCAAGTATTGCGGTCCTAAGTCAGGTGAGATTAAGACCAGCACCTTGAATCAGTCTCAGAAGCATATAGGCAGCCAGTGCAGGCATGTCAGAACTGGTGTTATGTGTTCAGACCTTCTGGTCCCAGTTATTAGTCTGGCTGCCACATTCTGCACAAACTGCAGTTTCTGAACACTCTTCAAGGGCAGCCCCACATACAGTGCATTGCTGTAGTCTATCTTAGTGATTACAAGAGCATAGATTACTGAAACCAGGCTATCCCTGTCCTGATAGGGGTGTAGCTGGGCCGCCAGCCAGAGCTGGTAGAAGGCACTATATAATGGAGGCAGGTGTTGTGTTTAGGATTGTACTGGTTTTAATGTTTTTTTTCTCAATGTTTATATAAATGTTTTAGCAATTATATATTTTAGCTGAATTTTAATGTATATTACAATATATATTTAATGTATTTAAATCCTCTTGTAAACCCTTAGAGATATTATTTTAAAAATGTGGTAAATGGTATATACATCTATATAATAAGAATAAAAATAAGAATAAGAATAAATCATCATCATCATCATCATCATCATCATCATCATCATCATCATCATCATATACATGAGCATTTTTGTAGGGACCTGAGCAAGGATTCACCAGGGCTTGGGCCCATATTTTGTTCTTAGGTTTCAGGCCTAAACCCCTGGGACGTAGCACCAAGTAATTTAAGTATGCTTCCTCCACTGTCAGGCAGGCACTCCAGAGCTTCAACCAGACGTTATGGAGATGAGGAAACAGTTCCCTACTCTCTGCACCACTGGAACTGCTGCAACTCCTGAAGCCAGCTAGCAAGGACCTCTGATCAGAGCCTCCTTGGAATTCATGATTCAGGAACCAATCACACCACACTCCCTGTTATGGAACTCCAATAGGAGGCCTTGGTTTCTCATTCTGAGCAAGTCGTCACTGATCAATGCCACTGAGCCACTCACCTGTGTTTGGCTGGATTTTTTCCCTGTCCTCCTGCACCTGCCCACAGACCTGTTCCTCATCGTGTCCTTCCCTGTTCTGCTGTGACTTGCTATACTTTGCTTCTCCCTCTCTCTTATAGAAATCCATAAGTGGGCCACGGCTCAGTGGTAGAGCACCTGCTATGCATGCAGAATAGAAGGTCCCAGGTTCAATCCCCAGCATCTCCAGCTAGGGCTGGAAAGAGTCCTCAGTCCTGCCTGAAACCCTGGAGAGCCACTGCCAATCAGTATTGACAATACTGGGCTAGATGAACCAATGGTCCAACTCAGTTTGAGGCAACTACCTGTGTTCTATAGTTTTATGTTTTCTTTCTCTCTCTTATCTTACAGTCTGCTACCTCAGCCTTAGACTTTTGTATGTCCTACAGACCCTGTGACAGATGTCTCTTCTGCCACAGTTGTGTGAAGCTCTCTGTCACCAATTTCTTAAATCTCAAGTTCTCTTCATTGTAAACATGGAGAACTTTGTGCGAATTTTGGTAAATTCCTATCAACAATGAACTGAAGCAAAATCTCACCCATCTGCACCAGCCAGATGCAATAGGCTCAGCTATTCCCAGCATGGAGAGGACCATGATATGCTGGCCAGATGGTAAAGATGAGGTGCCTGTCCGGAAAAAAGAGGCAGCAACCCTAATTAAGCACTAAGATGGTTGGTAGATTCAAAGCCAGACCTTTACGAGCTAAGCACACAAAGCCCTGGGTCTGGATGGGCAAATCTCTGTTTCAGTTTCTCTCACATTCTTTTTTATTTTTTAACTCAGTTTTTTTTTTTGTCCCGAATATGGAGAACTTTTCAACTTTTGGTAAATTCTTAAATCTTATCAAACCCATACTGAAACAAAATTCTCACCCATCCCTCATCATCACCATTAGAACCTGACCTGGTAAAAGTCTAAACACCAAAGGTCTGACATATATATCAAGGAGGAGGAAAGGTGGGTGGATGTGACTTCCAAACAAGTTTGGGCCCAATACCCCTCTTTTTCTTTTTTTACAAATTAAGCTTGTGACCTTGCTATTGTTGCTGTAGCTGAGCCAGATTCCTTCAAGAGGTAGCCAACTAGAAGAAAAGGGAAAGTATTGGGAAAGACCACCGAGGCTCTTAATATGGATTAGTACCAACTAAAAGGCAAGATTAGAGGGACATTTCTATGTAATGCCAAGGATTTGAAAGCCCATAGGGGCCTTTCTTATGCTTCTAGGAGGAAGTTGAAAGGGGTCAGATGGCATTTGGAGTGAGCATCTGCAGCCAACAGGCAACTGACTCCCCTCATCCCAATTTTTTCTTCTTCTTCTTCTGATGAAGCCTGCAAAAGAAAGACTGGATGCCTTCCTAATGCACATGCTGTAGTTTAGCCAGGACATCTGGGGCTAATGCAGAAACTGCTGGGTGAGATGGACTGCATTACTAGGTAGTAAATTAGGCTAGATGGACATGCGGGGGGCCCATCTGGCCTTAATCTATTGCTCTCGCTCCAAAGTCCCAGGAGCATCGTGCTTTTCTTATATCCCTATTGTGATCTGTGATGAGAAGGCAGGAACTGGCTTCTCATAGATCCAGCCTTTGCGAAAATTAAAGAAGGAGGAGGAGAAGAAAGGACATGAGAGAGCCAATGTTTGCAAACAGAATGGGACACAGCAAGACCGAATAGTCACTTCCCAAGCACCACTGATCGCTTCTTTTGTGCATTTAGTATAGCATGGTAGTAATTTACTATTGAAACCATTAAATTAGGAGAAATTACTTACTACTGCTAGCAGTCACCACCTCACATTTAGGGTAATTCAACAGTTTGCATATTATGGCACAATCCAGAGGAAGTTAAAGGCACTAAAGGCACAATCCTATGCATATTTAGACAGAAAATGGAAAGGGCTACAATCCCCAACATGCCCCAGCCAGCATGGCTTGCTGGAGGGATGCTGGGAGTTGTAGGACTTTCTTCTGCCTAAATATGCATAGGACTGTGCCCTTAAGTGCCAGTGAAATGGATGTCTTCTCAAAGCTCAGCTGAAGGCCTTATGCACGCTTAACATGATATTTCCTTTCAAAGGTGCTGTATTGTCTTTTTGAATAATTAGTTTTATTAGAGCTGAGTTGAAAGGGTTTGTTTGTTTGTTTGTTTTTCTAAACCTTTTCAGTGGTGACAAAAGCTACTTCCCCATTTTGGTGCTTTTTTGGCCTTCACTCTCAGTTGCCCTCACTTGCCCTCCATGACATCATCATTTATTCAGTTCTGATTGGCTACATCCCACTGATATGTCATCCCATTCATTGCAGGATTCCTGATATTCTGGGGTCATCTGATGACACAAAAAAACCTGGAACTCTCCTTTCTCCCTTCCCCCACCCATTGCATGGAGAGTCTCCCTGAACAGAGAAGGTTCTCTCATTCAGACTGTCACCCTCCTCATGTACAAGGTGACAGATGTGATGACAGAGGGGGCGGGGCTACACCAGTCCACTCCTCACGTGTTCTTTCAACATGGTAAGGAGAATGCCTGAAGAGGGCTTGTGGATATGATAGTCACCACAAGCGCAGGAGGACACAAATATTTTTAACATGACAATCATAACACCTATTCCAGCAAGTAAGTCCCATTGAATTCAGCAGGCATTTATGCAGCAGCAACATTCCCAATTACCTTTTACAGCCACCTCCTTTGCCTGCCTCACTGGATTCATAAAATCATAATTGCATGTTCCTTGAAATTATTAGACAAATAAGCAAGCTAATTAAACTATAATGAAGCAGCAGTAACAGATGATTGCAATTAAAATTGGGATCTTAGCAAGGCCATTGTCTAATGTGAACAACATAAGACCCTGCAATGTTCCTGCTTGCATCCTGTAACCAAGGATGACCTACGCAAATTAATATCTATGTCCATGCCAAAGTGCTTGGTTCTTCTTCCACTGAACTCAGTAAGACCTCTGGAATTCATATAAATAGAAGCAGCCATACATTTTAAGTTCTGTGTGTTCACTTATTCCATGCATAGCCAGTGTGGTTTAACAACAGCCAGATCAGTATAATGGTCAAAGTTCAAGGTATGTTGAATATCCCCACCCACAAACCCAGTTTCTGTGGATGATTTGTCCCCCATGAAAAAGTGGGGGAGAGAGATCATTTTATTTATGTATTTATTCATTCAGTTTCCTAGCACCAAAATGTCAAAGTAGATGCCAGGTAGAGATTATGAGAAATTCATTTCAGTTCATTTTTGATCAGGATTTACTGAGTTTGCACCTTCCGGACTAAACACAGACTTGGATGCAATCCGCAGTCGAAGTCTATACATTTCTGAGCTTGCAATATGATTCAAGGGCACAAAAAATGTGTTCGACAAATGCGCATGAAAAATGTGCATGAAAAAATGTGTACTACTTTTGAAAATGTGCACAAATACACTTTAATCAATGGGAGAATAATTCATGCATTTCAAAGGTGCACAAAATGGATGTGTATATGTATATTTGGAAAAGTATGCATGAAAATACACACAGATTTTCATGAGGAACACCACCACCACCCCCGCAAAGCTCACAATCTGATATGGACTCAAGTCAGAACGAGCTTCAAGGTGGAATTTGGAGAACTTCGGCAAGCTCAAGTTGCTGAGTAGGACATACTTAATCCCAGGTGGACCACTCTAGGGAGGCCATTCAAGAAGTTGGGGGCCACCACCGAGATGGCCTGCTCACAAGTAACTACCCACCAGATCTCAGTGTTGGGGGGGGGCACTCGGAGCAGGACTTCAGATGATGATTTCAGGGAAAGTTTTCGGAAGGGCAAATTAGTCAGAGAAATATCAATCTTACCTTAAATACACGGTGGTTGAGAAGTTGTGTATTTACCTCTCTTTTTTTCATTTGCAAGGCATTCTGGTCCAGGAACCTGGCCAGTCTGATCCTTGTTTTCCTGTTCTGTTTTTATTTTTTATTTTTTTAAAGGTTTTATTATTTTAAATGGATGCACACCACCCTGATGACTTGTTAGCAAATAATGTGGTATATAAATGTTAATAATATATATATTATAATATATTGATTTTGTTGTCACTGTTTTATTTGTGAGGCATTTTGGGAACTCCATCTGAGGCTGGAAAGTGCAATATACATATTGATATAAACAAACAAATACATGAGCCAGTGAGAACTAATCTGGTGCAGTCGTTAGAGCAACCTTTCCCAACTTTGTACCCCCTAGATCAGTGTTCTCCAACCTTGGGTCCCCAGATGTTTTTGGCTTACAAAACTACGCTGGCTGGGGCATGTTGGGAGTTGTAGGCCAAAAACATCTGGGGACCCAAGGTTGGAGAACACTGCTCTAGATGTATTGGACTGAAATGCCCATTTATTTTCAGCCAAACAAAGGCTGAGTTAGAGTATCAGAACTGGGCTGGAAAGAGCCAGCTACAAATCCCTGCTCAGCCACGAAGCTCACTGGGATTCCTTGGGCCACTTGTTCTTTCACAACCTGGCCCACCTCACAGGGCTGTTGTGAGAATAAAATGGAAGGGGAACCGTATATACTACCCTGAGCTCCCTGGAGGAAGGATGAGATGAATTAATAGCGGAGCAATAATAATTTTGTGTTTTTCTTCATAAACGGTTATTCCTTCATACAAGTGTTTCTACTTCCAAACAAACAGTGGGGTGCACAAAAAAATGAACTATTTTTTAAGGCAACCCTGTGCATGTAACTCATCTAATATCCAAGCTACGGTATATATTTTTTAAAAATGTTGTTCAGCTGATAAACCACCAGAGAGCAGCACTGTTTAAATTAGTGTTCCAAACTACTGTGGGGAGCTTTAATTATTGCATCACTATATATGATATAACATGTTGCTCAATGCATTAAATGAAACACTTCTCCTTTCTCATTAGTCACCGCTTTCCGATGCCAGCACATTCCATCATCACACACCAAATATGTGACTTACATATTTGATTTCAATTCGTTCTGTGTTTTGGGGCTGTAATATAGGGGAAAACATGTAAAAAAAAAAAATCATAGATATAGCAAGGATTTAAAAAACCCAAACAAACAAAAAACAGGAGAGGCATTCAGCTGCATGTCCATAACAGAGCGATTAGATGTTTCAGTGTTTCCATGCAACTTCCTGAAATGGTTATTGCCTTAAGCAACTGATTAAGAAGGGGTGGGGGAAGAGTCAGCCAACAGAAAAGAAACTGTTTTATGCAAATGAAAAATCCTTCCCATCGGATGGTAAGTCAGGATTTAACGTGATTTGCCTCCTTCCCATTCTGAGGGTGCTTCAGTGTTCAGGATCCAGGGGTTGGACTAGACCTGGCATAGCATCGTGCTAAGAGATTGAGCTACACAAACCAGGAAGTCTTGGGTTTGAATCTCACCTCTGCGGGTTCAAACTTCTCCATTGGCAAGCTATTCACTCTTCACTCTCAGACCTTGTCAGGATCTCCATCCAAGCCAGACCCCGGAGAGACCGCTTCAGAAGAAGATGGTTGGGATTCTGCTGAGAACCCCGTCTCCATGGGGAGACCTGGGGGAACTGGCAGCAAACCAAGGGCAGCTGGAGGATGCCTCACTGCCCCCCTCCCATAACTCCTTCCACGCTATTCCAAGCCCTGTCTCAATTCCAGACTCTCTTCCCTCCCTGCTGGGTCTCCAGAGCACAGACAAGAGTGCACCTGGTGGGAAACCCAGACTCGCCAGAGAGGAGCACCCATCTGGCTCTCTATCACCAGGGGTCTACTCAGGGAGAGAAAGCTATTTAAGAGATGGGGTCTACCCAAGAGGAGGCAACGGGCCCAGGTGTGAGTGGCGAACCAGCAGAGGAGCAGGCGGGCTGTATATAAAGTAGATCTGTGCGTAACTCACTTCTCAAAATTCTCCACCCTATTTGTGGGCAGAGAAATTGGGGAAAGAATTTCACCGAATTTCTCCAGGGGGAGGAGAAATTCTCCAACAGTTTCTCACAGGTAGGGCTCACCACTGGCAAGGGCTGGAGCACAACTTCTTTCTTCTCCCCCCCCCCAAGGGTTTTTTGCACTGCCGCTACAAGTGGCAACAGAATCAGCTGTGTGTTGGCAGCCTGTCCCCCGTTTTGCATCTTCCACGATGCAGGCCCGAGGAGGGTGGGCAGTGTTGGGTCCAGCTCCAAGGAAGAGCTGGAGTTAGCACTGTGCCAAATCTGTCCTCCAATTTCCAGAAAGTTTTCTGCCCTCATTAAAGAGGCTTCCATTTTTCTGCCTCATTCTCAGGGCGTTTTATAGTTTATTTTGAATTTATTTTGGTGGTGTTTTGGAGCTAAATCACTGTGAGGTTACTGACGGTGCTGCGTGTGTCTTGTCTTTCTATTAGGTGCATCTCTTCATTGCTCTGCAGCCTCCCCCAGCCTGCCTGCATTTCCTGATCTGAAAAAGCCCCCATGGGGGGAATCACCTCATGGCGTCTTCCCCTGGGCTTTAATTGAAGTGTGAGAAGCAGAGGAGGCTACAGGCTGCCAGAGAGATGATTGCACAATGAAAGACAGGAGGACACTCAGCCACCTCATAAGTAGGGTCAGCACAAGAACCCCAAACCCAACCTGTGAGAATTTCTCTGAAATTTTCTTCTTCTTTGAATTTCTTTTCAAAAGCAATTTCTTTTCTATCAAATGGAATGAGAATGGTTGAAAAATCTGTGGGATAAATTTTCAGCAGAGCCCTAGTCTAAAGCCCTTAGATAAGGCCTGTGGCTTACGCTGGCTCGGCGGCTTGTCTGAGCGTGGAAAGCTAAGCAGGGTCAGGCCTGGTTATTACTTGGATGGGAGACCCCCCTCCTCTAGTTTCTTGCATTGAGCAGGGGGTTGGACTCGATGGCCTTGTAGACTCCTTCCTTTTTTTCTTTTCTTTTTTTTAAAATTATTTTATTTATTTTTCAAAACAAATTATAACAAATATCTATCTATCTATCTATCTATCTATATATATATATATATATAACAAAATACAAGATTATCACACAAATATAACATAATCAACATACAATAAATCATGAAGTGCTCCCCACCCTCCAAGGGACCAATTAATATACTTCTATCCTAATCAAATAAATTCTAAATTCCAAAAATATAACTTATGACCATGTTACCCTTCCCCTTTATTAATACAAAATCTAGTAATTGATTCCATATCTCCATAAAATTATTCTTCCTTAGCAATCCTTTTTTTGCATTTGATACTACTAGTTAGTTTATCATTTAGGGCTATGTCCCAAACTTCCTTATACCAGTCTGTTATTAGGAAAACATGTTGTACTTTCCAATTTCTCGCTATCATTAGCCTGGCCGCAGTTAACAAGTTTACAATTAACTCCTTCGTATTTTGATCACAAATAAGCTTCTCAGTTATTGATAACAATGCTAATTTTGGACAGACCTCTAAATTAGTACCAATAATTTTTGATATTTCTGTAAAAACCTCTCGCCAAAACACCAATACATTTTTACAACTCCACCACATATGAGCATATGTCCCTTTTTCCTGACATCCTCTCCAACATAATGCAGAAAAATTATTATCTATTCTATTTAATCTTACTGGAGTTAAATACCATCTCCAAATTAGTTTATAAAAATTTTCCTTTATCCTAATTGACATCATTTTCACAATCCGTCTATCCCATATATTGTTCCACCCCACCTTCGAGGTCACCTCTTCAAATTCATTATCCCATACTGCCTTAAGCTGATCCTCTTGTTCTTTTGCTTTTTGGATCAATCTATATAAATCCCTTGTTATACCTCTTGTTGATGCATTACCTGGTAGGCCGTTTCTAGACATGACCATCTTTTCAAAATTAGTTAAATCTCTCTCGTACTCAGTTTTCCTTTTCCATTTCTTCAACCACTGTTCTAACTGTAATAAATTTAACCACGATAATCTTCTTCTTCCAACAATTTCCATTATTTGATCTCTAGTCCCCATCTTTTCCACCCAATCGGACAATCTAATAACCCTTTCTTCTCTTAGTTTACCCTCCAGCTCTGATCTTAAGTTTTCAGGAAAATCCTTAAGAGCTACCACCGGAGTTAATGGAGATATCCCTGGTATAAATATGCTCTTCATAGTACCCCAAATCATTAACAAATTTCTTAGAAAAGGGTTGTCTATATTTTTTATCAATTTATTATTATTTTTTTGAAAAAAAATATTCCCCAAAGTACTACGTAATTCACATGTTTCTAACTCCAACCACATTATTTCTTTAGGGCGTGCTATAATATCCACTATATGTCTTAATTGATTCGCTATATAATACCATTTTAAATTCGGCAAACCCAAACCCCCTACTTTTTGTGCTTTATACCATCTTGTTTTAGTAATCCTAGATTTTTTTTCCCCCATTACAATATGTATTAATAATTGATTGCCAATCTTTAAGTTCCTTATCTGATATCGCACTTGGTATCATCCAAAATAAAAAATTTATCTTTGGCAAAATCTTCATTTTAATCAAAGCAATTCTACCAAACCAGGAAAGTCCAATTTTTTTATACTCCTCTATTTTATTCTTTACCTCATTCTTTAATTTCCTATAATTCTGGTCTCCCAATTTATCTATATCTTTTGGAATTACAATTCCTAAATATTTAATTACATTATTAATCTTATAATTACTTTTTTTACACATTTCAATCTCTTCTCTTTTACTATAGTTAAACAACAAAAATTTAGATTTATCCCAATTAATCTGTAGCCCCGTTACTTCCCCGAACTCCTTTAAATGATTCTCCACTCTATTCATATTTTCCATAGGGTTTTCGATTGTCAAAAGAGTATCATCTGCAAAAAGATTTATTTTTATCTTCTCCCTAATTCCTATCCCACCTATATTTCTATCTTCTCTAAATACATTTGCTAAAATCTCCATTACCAATGCAAACAAAATAGGCGACAGGGGACATCCTTGTCTAGTTCCTCGACCTAGGTAAATTTGCTCTGTTAAACCATCATTTACTACAACTGATGAAACATTTTTTGAATACAATTGATTAACTACTCCTCTAAATCTTTCTCCAAACCCCATAATTTTAATTAAACTTTTTAATGCTGGCCATTCCACGCAATCAAAGGCTTTGAAAATATCTAACGCTATTACCCCTGCTCTCAATTTATTTTTCTTTATTAAATATATTATATTTAAAACTCTTCTTGTTAAATCTGCCATTTGTCTTCCTTGCATAAAACCACATTGGTCTATCCCAACATATTTAGTAATAAACTTGTTCATCCTTCTCGCTAATATTGCTGTCATCAATTTTGCATCTTGATTTATTAAGGTAAGGAAGGATGTTAAGGGAAGATTTATTATAATATTTGGATTATTGGGAGGTGAAGAATATATATTAGTTAATATGTATGCACCAAATGAAAATCAAGAAGAATTTTATCAAAAAGCAATTAAGGAAATGGGGGAGCCAC
Source organism: Shinisaurus crocodilurus (assembly GCA_021292165.1). Lineage (NCBI taxonomy): Eukaryota > Metazoa > Chordata > Lepidosauria > Squamata > Shinisauridae > Shinisaurus > Shinisaurus crocodilurus. Next base: position 293,561,402 of record CM037876.1, read on the forward strand.
AAAAGGGTTTGGTAATTATGGCTGGGGATTTTAATATGGTGATGGACAAAAATATTGATAAATCAAATCCGACAGGGCAAGAGAAGAGAAATAATATAACGGTATTAAATAAAATAATTAATAAGGAAGGACTGGTTGATGTTTGGAGAGGGGTAAAGGGATTGGAAAGAGGGTATACGTATTATTCACCAGCCATGAAGAACTTTTCTAGGATAGATTATATTTTTGTTTCCAAGTCCCTGATGTCAAGAGTGAGGAGTTCAGAAAGGTGTTATAAAAGTTTCGGATCATGCTATAGTTAATATGGATATTTAAATAAAGAAGGATTATAGAGAAGCAAGGAGTTGGAGATTGAATTGTAAGATTTTACAGCATAAATATATTATACTATAGCAAAGATAGAAAAAGAAATGCGAGAGATTTGGTTGCTTAATGATTCGGGAGTTTGTACTGAAGCTGTTGTTTGGGACACAATGAAGGCAGTGATGAGAGGGATAAGTATCAGGGAGGGTGTGATACTAAGGAAAAAACAAGAACAGTTTACTAAAAAGTTAGAAGGGGAGATTAGGGATTTGGAAATGAAGTTTTTGAAGGAAAGGGAGAACAAGGTCTTTGCTGAATTACAAGCTAAAAGGAAAGAGCTGGAAAAGAAAGATTTGGAAAAAGTTCAGAGAAACCTGATTTATTTGAAAAGAGAGTTTTTTGAAAATAGTAATAAGAATTCGAAAATGTTAGCAAGATCCACACAAAAAAAGAAAGAAAAAAGTATAGTTGGGGCAATTAAAGATAAAGAAAGGGAAAGGACATAATTTAATGCAGGATACATTAAAAATATTTCATGAATTTTATTCAGAATTGTACAAGGCTGGAGACTGTACGGAAGAGAGGATTAATGAGTATATAGGAAAGCATTTTAAAATTAGACTAGTGGATGAAGATAGAGAAATTATGGAACAACCTTGTTCAGAATTGGAAATAGAATATGCAATAAATAAACTGAAAGAGGGTAAGACCCCTGGACTAGATGGTTTAGGGGCTGAATACTACAAGGTTTTTAAGAAAATGTTGGTTCCAAGACTAAAAAGGTTATTTAATGATATTTTTTTGGAGGGGGGAGAGATCCCCTCTTCCTGGAAGCAATCTAAGATTATTCTAATCCTGAAGCCAGAGAAGGACTTAACAGAGCCAGGTTCCTATAGACCTTGTAGGCTCCTTCCAACTCTATCAGATCTAAGAAATCTATGATGGCGGTGGATGGCCCGCCAGGGACCAGACCCACCTCCAGCTCGGCGGACGCTACTGCTGTGCCCACCGAGCCAAAAGCGGACGAGCGCTGAGCTGCTCGACAAGCTTCCGGGTTCCCGACGGGCCATTTTTTACATAGGAAATGGTGTAAGATATATAAAAGTGGCCACAATTTGCATAATTGTGCAATTTGCAGCCATTTGGGGCATATCTTATGCCATTTTGTATGTAAAAAGTGGCCCGCCAGGAACCTGGAATTCACTTCCCCGTCTCAGCTCGAGAGAATGCAGGTAGGTGGGACAGAGTTTGGGGGGTCGAGCCCAGTGAGTTCGCCGGACTTCCACCCCGTGAACGAAATCCTCACACATCCCTACCCTCAGATGCCTCTACACCAGGGCTCTCTCTCCAACCTTGGGACTACAGCTCCCAGAATCCCTTGCCAAGTTGCCATTAGCCATGTTGGCTGGCTATGCTGGGAGCTGTAGGCCAGCAACATCTGGGGACCCAAGGTTGGAGAGCACTGCTCTACACCGTTGCTGGGATAACAGGTCCCCTCAGAGGTTGTACCAGCTCTGACACCAGGTGCCAGTAATGGACAGCCAGCCTCAGTTTCTGCCTCCCATCTGCAACATGGGTGGAAATGATTAGTTAGCGCTGTGCTGAATTTTTAAAAATCTTTTAAATAATAATAATAATAATTATTATTATTATTATTATTATTATTATTATTAGATTTCATTTCTATACCGCCCCACAGCCGAAGCTCTCTTTTTGACCATTCATTGAGGGGAGAGGCAAAAAGAAATCACATCTGAAAATTTAAACAAGAGGTGAGAATTTTGGAGCCATTTCTCAGTGTGCAAGGCATCAAGACTTACCTTATTGTAACAAGGTGGCTGAGGAGTGTGTGCTCTTTATGTTTCAGCTCGAGTCCTGTCCTGGCTGCCTATGCTTTCGGAAAAGCCCCCTAAAAGACTACTTAAGCAGGACTTCCTCCTTTGGGGCTTTCTGATAGGAGAATTTTGTTTCACAAAACATGCGAGCATGCCCCATTCAAAGCTCCAAATGCAAGCACAAGCACATGCCCACTGAAAATACTCGCACATTCTCAGTAACGTGCTTGCAACAGCCACGTTCCCGATTCCCAGTTCAATTTCCACAAATTACCTTTGTAGACTGAATGAGCCCCACTTCAGTCCATGGAGGAAAGTTGTGCTATTTATTTATTTATTTATTTATTACATTTGTGAATCGCCCATCTGGCCAGTCACCCGGCCACCCTGGGCGATGTACAATTCAAACAATGCAATAATATACAAACATAACACAATTAAAACAGTATAAGGAAAAAAATTCTTTTAAAATCCTAACCCACCCCATATTCCCGCCTGAAATACCACGTTTTTATTGTGCGGCGGAAGCTCATCACGGAGGGGGCATGGCGAAGGTCACTAGGGAGGGAGTTCCATAACTTGGGGGCCACCACAGAGAAGGCCCTCTTCCTAGTCCCAATGTAAGAGAGTTGTGCAAATATCGAGTTTGATCGCTGCTTGAGTTGATTTGCACAAGTTTCCCATTTGCACAGCGTGAGCAGAGACTGCAGAGGAGAACCAGAATCAGGCACAGGATGAGCAGCAAGATGATGTTCAGAGAATCCTGGTGATCTCAAACATTGCTTGTTCTCCCATCTCTACGGAACTGCAGTCTAATGAGTGCCTGAAAGCTGACTGAGATGGTGGTGGTGAACTCCTTTAAACAACAACAAAACAACATCACTCAGCTTTACCTTACAAGGATTACATATAGATAATGTATGTGAAGTGCGTTGAAAACTTGAAAAGCACCATACAAATGTTAAGTATCAGTAGAGCCAGTATGGTTCTCACACACTGTTACCACCCTGGGAAATGTTTAACAGATAAGAGTTCAATAGGACATGAGTGCAACAGCCTCTCACCCAAGTTCCCCAACAACTGGTGCACATAGGCTTACTGCCTCTGATCCTGGAGGAAGCATATAGCCAATCAGGGCTAGTAGCCATTGATAGCCTTCTCCTCCAGGAATGTGCTAAATCCACTTTTAAAGCCCTCCAAACTGGTGGCTGTCACTAAATTTTGTAGAAGTGAATTCCATAGTTTAACTATGCACTGCGTGAAGAAGTCCTTCCTTTTATGTGTCCTGAGTCTCCCACCAATCAGTTTCATGGGATGACCCCATTGGGTTCTAGTACTGTGAGAGAGGGAGAAAACTGTCTCCTTGCCCACTTTCTCCACACCATGCATAACTTTGTACGCCTCTGTCATGTCTCCCCTCACTCGCCTTTTTTCTAAGCTAAAAACAATCCCAGCTGCTGTCACCTTTCCTCATGGGGGAGTTGCTCCAGCCCCTTGATCACGTTAGTTGCCCTTTTCTGTACTTTTCCCAACTCTACAATGTCCTTTTTTTAAGGTGAGGTGACCAAAACTATTGTATATTGTAGCGCAGTCTACGCTGGCTGGGGCATGCTGGGAGTTGTAGGCCAAAAACATCTGGGGACCCAAGGTTGGAGAACACTGTTGTAGTGTAAAGCTCTTACTGCTAGAACTAAGCCTTAGGAGAGCATTTCAACCTTTTGGAATGGGGGGGGGGACTCCAGAAAAGCACTGAAGCTGCCAAACGATCAACAATTGGGTCAAAGGAGATGGTGACATGCTCATCTGGGGAGCCCAGGAGGGCCGATTTGACTGATGGGCCAGAGGACGCCCGGTCCTGGTCTAGAGGGAAGTAGAAGGAAGAATGCCTTATTCAATTTGCCCTTGTTTCAGTCCTTATGCCTTTCATCCAGTAGGGACTGATCCACACTTTTTTTTTAGTGAGTGTCCTGGATGGAAATCTCCCGAATAGCAAAACTGAAAGGATGTAGAATTTTCACAGTCAGGGATCATGCTGCCAAAACTCAGTTCGTAGGTTGCATCCAGTACACTTCTAATTCATGAATATATATATATATATAATAAAGCTGATGTGCATGTGTTTGAATCTTGGTTGCTCTGTCAAAACGTGGAGCGAACGATACCAGTGTTAATGGATAGAACAGTGTGCACCTCACTTTCCCCAAGAGTTATGGTTCCCCATCCAGCCCGTAGAGGCTTGGGCTCCCTCCTTGGGCCCTGCCCCTTCTCTAGGCTCCACCCTCTGGAGGCTACCGGGGCCTTGGGGAGGAGGCGGAGACAGGAATTGCCATGGTTATCTCCAGGGGAGGCTGGTGACTCCTATGTCAGTGAGGCTCCTAGTCCACTGCAGCTTTTATTATGAACGGTATAGGAGCTGTCCACGGTGCTCCATGGTGGTGAACCTATTTTGAGATGGAGTTCAGCACCATGGATAGCTCCTATACAGCTTAGAATGCAGGCTGCAATGGCTGAGGAGCCCCATTGATATAGGTGTCACCAGCCTCCCCTGGTTATCTCCGATCTGTGACCGTAGGGATTCCCCTGCATGTCACTCCCTCTCCCAATTAGGAGGGGGAGCCGCAGGGAGAGGAACCCCCACTTCGATCCCCACGGATCAGAGACAGCAGCAGGGATGCCCCCTTCGTTAGCATGCTGCTCTCCCTTCCAACTGGATAAGGCGAAAAGCGCCGGGTGGAGCAGCCAGCGATCCCTACCTGGCATATTGGCCAGAGGGGCTTCAGTGCTTTCCCCAGCTGAGGAACTGATTCATTCACTAGGGAAAGACTGGTTGGAGCGAAGCTGAGCTGGCTGGCTCAGTCCGCTCCACTCCGAAGGGCGCTGAGGAGCAAATGGGGCTGAAGCGGCTTGCCTTCACCTGCCCCGCCTCCTCCCCCATGGAAAATGGTGGAGTGCAGCCAAAGCCACCCCAGCCAATGCACCGGGTGGATCATCCACCTGGCACCTCAGCCGGGGACCAAATGACGTCACTGGAGCACAGCTGCTCCCCCTGACGTCTTTCATCCTGTTGAGGGCTGGGCAGGTGTGGGATCATGCGTCCACCTCAAACTTCTTCCCCACCCTGCTGTGCACAAATACAGACCTAGATCCTGTTCATGACTACTGTCTTGTTTTTGAGAGCCAGTGTGGCGTAGTGGTGAGAGTGCTGGACTGGGACTTGGGAGATTCAGGTTCTAGTCCCCACCTGGCCATGAAGCTCACTGGGTGACTTTGGGCCAGTCACTGACTCTCAGTCTAACCAACTTGTAGGGTTGTTGTGAAGATAAAATGGAGAGGAGGAGGATTATGTAAACCCACCTTGGGTTCCTTGCAGGAAAAAAGGTGAGATATAAATATAATAAGTAAGTAAGTAAGCAAGTAAATAAATTAGATCCTATAAGCTGGTATGGGAGGGAGAAAGGTATGCCCTTATTCAGAACTGGTCCAGGAAGTTCCGGGTACCTCCTAGCCATTGAGAGGGCATCTACTGGCTATTTAGCCAGTCGCCTCACCAAGCGGCAGCACCTTGCCTCCTCCGATCTGCTGACTGGGCTCCTTTGCCAGCCCAGGCTAGAGAAGCAAGGCATGGGTCTCTCACGTGCCATTTTCCAAGCTAACTTTGGCCTCTCCCAGTATGTCCAGGAAAAGGATACCCCACAGAAAAAACATTGAGCATCTTCTTATGTACTCCGAGGAACACCTGCCAACAGTGATCTAGTGGAAAATAGTGCAGCCACTCGTCATGACAGTCCCCAGGGAGAGTCCAGAATTACAGTCAGTCAGTCAGTCAGTCATGGCGATCCAAATCAACAAACCAGTTCTAGCTGTTTTCATCTCCACCATGTGTATGCCTTTGTTAAAGGTAATGGGCCTTAATTGCCCATTCGAGTCCAAGCCTCCCCAAAATACTTTGCATCACAACAAGGAACGATATATCGGGAGGCTCAGAGGGTGACAGCGGGGGGGGCATTCTCAGTGGCAGCCCCCCAACTGTGGAATGATCTCCCCACTGAGGCCTGCCTGGAGCCAACTGTGTCATCCTTCCGGTGCCAGGTTAAGACAGACAGCCCTCTACGCCGAGGCATTTAAAAACACCCAAGGATAGTTAATGACTTGAGGGGGGCGCCCAGGTCAGGCATTTTTAACAGGTTTATTTTGTATCAAATACTGTATTGTATTAAGTTAAAAATTGTTAATTTTTTTAACAATTTAAAAAATTGTTAATTTTTAACTGTTACGTTGTTTGTTTTCAATTTTGTATTCTGGAATAATTTTTATGATGCTTTATTATATTATGGTCCTGCTCTAGGAACTGCTATGAACTGCCCAGACAGCTTCTGCTGTTGGGCAGTATAGAAATGAGATGAAATTAAATGAGGAGAAGAAGAAGAAGAAGAAGAAGAAGAAGAAGAAGAAGAAGAAGAAGAAGAAGAAGAAGAAGAAGAAGAAGAAGGGTACAAGGCACTGTGCTACTTCTAACTGAGCAGCTCCCTCTCTTAGCTGAGACGCCCGCCCACACAGGCCTCTGTGATAACAGTCGGTTATTGGGGTCACCCTCTCCTTTGATACTGGGACTGACGCCTGCCAGGTACTTTAGCCCGTAGGCTGGATGTTCCTTGGCCAAGCTACACGGGGGAACATGTGATGACATGATAGCTGGGGGTGGGAGCCTTCATCCCCTAAGCAGCTTGGCCAGGAATGGTTTGCTCCCCTCAGGCTGAAACAATTGGCAATCACTGGTCGATGTAATTATAAAACTATACAGTGGCACCAGGGCTGGTGCTACCATTAGGCCAACTAGGCAGCTGCCTAGAGCGCAGGGCTAAAGGGGGTGCCAGTCAGAAGCAGCGGCAGTGGCAGGAGGAGGAGAAGGAGGTGGAGGAAAGAAGAGGGGAGCATGTGTGTGTGTGTGCGCACGCGCGCACGTGCACGCGTGCGCAAAAGGTGGGAGGGGGAGGCCCTGGAGCTGCCTGGACTCAGCACCACCACCAGTAGCAGCAGCAGCTCCTGAGAATCGAGGGACCCAGCAGCCTGGCGGGGCTAGGGAAGGCTGGGGGGGGCGTTATTTGGGAGGGGGTGCAGAGTGAGGCGGAGATCCCCCTCCCCCAAGCCCTGGCTTGGTAACAATGTTGCCAGAAGAAGAATGTGGCCAGCGCCGCCGCCGCCGCCACCACCACCACCACCTCCCGCCGCGCCGAGCTCCCTACATTGCATTTGCTTTCCCCAACCTTCAGCGCTGCTGCTGCTGCTGGTGCAGCAGGGAGGAAGGAGAAAAAATATGGATCCTTCTCTTCCAGAATTATTCCTTGGGCAGCGACCAAAAACAGGATCTTTCCCCTCGTCCTCCACCACCACCACCACCACCACCACCACCCTTTCTCCCTCCCCTTCTTTCTCTCGTTCTCTTTCCTTCTGTCCTTTTTTTTTTTTTTAATTGCTCGCTGTCGACTTTCCCTTCCTGTTATTTTCTAGGCACACACATGTGGGCGCAGAGAAAAAATGGGTGGGAGACCATTCCTAGAGAGAGAATCCTCCGCTCCGAGGCAAAGCTGCTGCCACCTGCATGTTTCTGGCGTCTGTGCATGTCAGAGGGGGAAGCCACATGGACTCTCATTCCCACGTGCAGACTTTCTGCCCAGCTCAGCTCCAACCTCAGAAGTGAACCAGTGGGGGAGAAAAGCACTTAGGCGCACCGGGAACTGCCTTGCCCTGAGTCAGAGTCCCCCCACCGTCCATCTAGCCCAGCATTGTCGACACGGATGGGCAGCAGCGGCTCTCCAGGCTTTCAGGCAGGATCCCTTCCGAGCCCTGCTGGAGATGCGGGGGGAGGGGCACTGAACCTGGGACCTTCTGCATGCAAAGCGGGGGCTCTACCCATGAGCCCCCCCACCCCCTACATGAAGCGAGGGAGCACAGAGGGTGGAGGGGGTTGAGCTTTCTGTGTATAAATAAATAATAATTGACCCTTTTGGGTGGGCGGGGCAGTCATGTGCATAAATCTGGCTGGGTGACCAGCCAGATGGGCGATTAACGGGGGTGTGTGTGTGCTAAATATCTGATCTTGCCTAGGGCACCAAACCGCCTTGCACCAGCCCTGAGTGGCACATCATTAAGCCGATGGCTGAGTCAGAGTGCAAGAAAGATTTTACAGGGGGGGGGGGCAGGAATATTCCTGGCATTAAAACACAATTTGGTAGTGTTGAAATGTCAGGCTAAAAGCACTAAACATTCAATCTGGAGAGTGCAATAGATAGATAGATAGATAGATTAATGCACAGGATATTTCTAATGAGCCTAGGGATACAAATTATTAATGTAAAACCCTCATGGAATATGCAACGGTGAGTAATATGAACGCAGTCATCCAGATTCAGCATGGGCAATCCATGTGCAGAAACAGACTTTGGCATGTGGACATCACCACCTCCTCCTGCTTATTTCCATTGGCTCTATTGACATCGCCTCTCTTCTGCACTCTAATGGCTGACCTGCTCCCTCCAGATCTAAAGCAGGAGAAGACATCTTGCACAATTACCCAGTCTAGAGAAACAGAGCTTTGGAATAATACAAGAATTTCCTTCCAGTATTTTAGTGATCTGATCAGTAAAACTCACCAGTTCTGGTGGACCCAGGAAACAACAGATTTTGTCAGACTCCAGCTGTGACCTACTAGATGTTCTCAGGCTCGGTCCCAACCTGCTAGATTCCACTTTTGACCTGGATCCACCTGCCCTAACTCCATCCCACGGACCTATTCATATTTATTTATTTATTTGTTTATTTATTTATTTTATAGCCCATCTTTTTTCCTGCAAGGAACCTGAGGTGGCTTACATAATTCTCCTTTGCCTCTCCATTTTATCCTCACAACAGCCCTGTCAGGTACGTTAGGCTCGGAGTCAGTGACTGGCCCAAAGTGACCCAGTGAGTTTCATGGCCAAGTGGGGACTGGAACCCGGGTCTCCCGAGTCCCAGTCCAACACCCTCACCACTATGCCACACTGGCCCTCAATCACTGTATTACACTGTGTACAGTTATCAAGATGCTTACAAACGGACTCTTTTGTAATCTGTTCTACTCTCTTGCATCGTATCGACCTCTGACCAGTAGAGTAGTGGGGCCAGGGCTCACAGGGACATCGTGCTGGCACTTCTTTCTTTTATTAGCAGGGATGCTGACATCATCTGCCAACCCCCTCAGAATTCTTTGTTCCTCTGAGTTGAGCTGTTTGTTCCTCACGGCAATGGGGTGTGTGTGTGAATTTTCTCAGCATCAGCAACAATATATTATTATTATTATTATTATTATTATTATTATTATTATTATTATTATTATTATTATTTACATTTGTTAATCGCCCATCTGGCCGGCAACCGGCCACCCTGGGCGATGTACAGAGGCTAAAAACAAGATAAAATACAATTATAAACACGATAAAATACAATAAAAACAAGATAAAATACAATTTAAAAAAAAAATTCTTAACCCACCCCATATTCCCGCCTGAACAGCCAGGTTTTTAATGAACGGCGGAAGCTCAGCAGAGAGGGGGCATGGCGGAGGTCACTCGGGAGAGAGTTCCACAGTACGGGGGCCGCCACAGAAAAGGCCCTCTTCCTCGTCCCCACCAGTCTAGCTGCTCTGGCTGAAGGGACAAGGAGAAGGCCGTCTGTGGCAGATCTTGTTGAGCGGCCCACTTGGTGTTGCTGGAGACGCTCCTTGAGATAGACTGGACCGGAGCTGTATAGGGTTTTAAAGGTCAAAACCAACACCTTGAATTCAGCTCGGCAAGCAACTGGTAGCCAGTGCAGCTCCTTGAGCACTGGCGTGATGTGGTCCCGCCGGCGGCTGCCTTTAACCAGGCGAGCCGCCGCGTTCTGTACCAGCTGTAGCTTCCAAACCGTCTTCAAGGGTAACCCCACGTAGAGTGCATTACAGTAGTCTAGGCGAGAGGAGACCAAGGCATGAACCACTGAAGCATGTTGTACTTTGGGGTGGCTTGATCTTGAATGGCTGCTCCAAAAAGAGAGAACAGACATATCCTCCATGCGGCAATGATTACACGGCTATCTCATGATAACAGTCCAGACAAACTGGTCCACCAGGGTCATGATATGCAATGATTTATCAAAAAATAGTCTCCCATTTAGATGGTCCATTGGGATAACCCAGTGGGCCATCTAAATGGAAGAGCATTTTTTGATAAATCATTGCTTATAATCTTTGTTAGATCATGTGGCCTTTGTCCTTGTGTTTGGGCATCCTTAGCTTCTGGGTGGAGCTGTGTGAAGAGCTTCCAAGAAGTTGTCTAAGATTCTCCTTTGAAATTGCCATTGATGCGAATTCTGATTGTCTGCTTCTCTTTTGGGCTCTGTTTAAACATTTGGCTCACTAGCAAATAGGTTATACTAGCATGAGGAAAAAGTCAACTCTGAACGATTACAGAGTGAAATTCCAAAATTAAACTGGGACAGTTTGTCAACTAGGAATTTGATCAAAGCTCTAGTTAATTGATAGTAACTATCCCCGTGTGTCCACTCAGTGTATTCTAAAAGTTCAGTACCAAAGACTCATAAAGGACTGCAAACAAATAAAATTCAGTAATAATCTGTTACAAATTACTCTTTCGGCTGTGTCAATAATTCTTTCCTTGGCTGTACATGAAAGTGGAAAGAATGCAAGACAGTTCTTTTTGACACCAGATGTGCTGGTGTGAACTTTGTATAACATAGCAAGAAGTCTGCATAAACACTAGTATCTGAATCATATAGGAGGGCATGCATGGCTCCAGTGGCACAAGGCTGCATTAAATGCTCTGCAAGCGATGCAAGTCAATCTTGCTGTACCACCTGCCAGATAGTTGCACGTGGCATAGCCAATATCTCTTAAACAAATATCTGGCTTAGAAGGTTGAGAGCCTATGTAAACTGTTGGGACATGCCATTCAAATGCTGCATAGGGCAGCCATTCCTCACTCTACTTCGGACATTGACTTGGCTGACAGACCCTGCACATGATTGGGTGTGTTGAAAGCAAGTCTCAGCATCATGCACACTCTCTCCCTCCCACAGGGCCGGTCTTCCCATTAGGCAGGGGCTTCAGGTGGTGGAATGGGAGGTGTGCAAACTGAGCCTACCTCCTCCACTGGGAAAGCCCACCACCGCCCACTGCCTGGCCAGCTCCACTCTCCTGCTACACATCCAACTGACAAATGCCACATCGAGGAAGCAGCCAGCAGGGCTCCCCGCAGCAGTAGCCCACCCAATCTTTCACTCTAAGGGACTTGCACAAGTGGTCTCCAGGTCCACCTCATCCACAATGCCTCACTCTAAGGAAGAGGCTCTCAGAGAAGTCATTGACGGCATTCGGGGCCTAGATGGCTCTCTGGAGAGTTGTGTCAGCCACTCCAGAGCACCCATCCACCTGATCCCTTGCTTCCAGGGAGTCCTCAGAGCAAGGGGTAGGGGGTGGCGAAGGGGGTGGCGGCAGCGCGCAGCCTCCCACCTTGCATGGCGGGACATCTTGCACTGTCACCGTCCTCCCATCACCCACGTAAAATATACTGTGTGATCAGGTGCGCATGCATGCATATCCTCACATGCTTGTGGTATGTCACCCCTGGTTAGTGGTGGGTGGCTCACATGGGAGGGGCATGTGTACCTGATCACAGCCTATGCTGCATGTGGTGGTGGTGGTGGTGGTGGTGTGATGCATTGAGACTTGCTCCTAGAAGAACAAACACCCTCAACAAAGAGTTCCTTGGCTGATCTGACAGTTCATATCAATGACGTCTCTGTCTAGGAAGTTCTGGTGTATTGTGTGCGGTTTGTAAATCTCCATGAAGTAGAACTCCTGCCAAGGTTGAAATCCATGCAAATGTGTCCCTTTATGAATGAGCCATATCCAAGTGTGCATGAGAAACCACACTTCCTATTGCATGCATCAACATTTTTGCAGATTTCCCTTTGTGGATTCTCTGTGAGGGTATGATCTCATGCTGAACGAACAGTTCGGCTTGCCTGCCAGCTGAAGCATAATGGGTTTTCTTTTATGAGTCTGCTCCGGAAGATCATGAAGCATTGACACCACAAGCTCGGTGGCAGAGCATACACTTTGCACACGGAAGGTGTGGAAGTCCATCTGTGGCATTTCTAGCCTAAAAGGCACTGAGGTAGCAAGGCTGGGAAATTTTTTTGCCTAAGACTCCAAAGAGTGGCTACCAGTTGAAATAGAAAGCACCCATTCAGATGGACCAATAGTCTGCCTCAGCACAAGGCAGCATCATATGTTCATAATAGATGTGCACGGAGATGTGCTGGTTTTCCTTGTGAATGTAGAGGAGTTTTGAAGTTTGACAACCTGGTCCAGGGGCTTTCTGTGTGCACTTATTGTACAGATGATGCTGAATTTCTGGGGAGCGTGGAAGCAGTGGAGGCCAGTGTCTCCAATGTCTGCGGGGTATATATCCACTCTGTATTTTACTCCAAACTTTTAAGGAGCTATCCATGGTGCTAAACTCTACCCCCAAATAGGTGGGGCACCACCGATAACTCCTTAAAAGTTCAGAGTGAAATCCGGAGTGGGCACACACACAGTCCCGCTGAGATTGGAGCCACCTGCCTCCACTGCATGGAAGCTATTGCACTTTTCAACCCAAAAGCCTTTAGCCCAGTTCTTGTGATCAGGAGGAAACACTCAATACACACACAGCGCACAAAAGAGTCAGCTCACACGCTGTTGTAGTAATTTATGTATTTAGGGCACTTTAAAAAAAAACAAAAAGCACCCAGCAATGTCATAAACATTCATTCATTCATTTAAAAAATAAACACCCCAACACAATGTAAAATATCATTAAAAGCATCATAAAACAACACAAACAGCAGCAAAACTGTACAAATGCCACACACCAATTCTGTTGCTCAACAACCACCAGGCCCATAGTCAGCTTAAAGGTTTTTTTTGGGGGGGTTGCTAAAAAAAAAAGCAGGTGGGGGAGTTCATCTGTTTAGCAGGCCTTTTAAAGAAAAAAATAGTAAACATTATTATTATTATTATTATTATTATTATTATTATTATTATTATTATTATTATTATTTGTTTATAAGAAAATTGATGGGGCAGAGAAAATTTAGGGGGGGAGACAGGCCCCCCCTAGCCCACCCCTGGCTACAGGCCCAACAACAACAACAACAACAACAACAACAACAACAAGATGGATTTTTAATTAAAGAACAACATCATGTCCTCAAGGTGCTTTCCGTACACCTCCACAATTAAAGCATGAATGAGACAAACATTTGGGGAGGGGCTAAATTGTACCCTACCTCCAAAGAACTAATCACATTGTTCTCCTCCCCTCTTTATCCTCACAGCTGCTCTAGGAGGTAGGTCATGCTGAGGCGCAGTGACTGACTCGTGCTTACCCAGTGTGTACCTTGGAGCAGAGTGGGAATTTGAATCCAGGTCTCCAGGTTCACAGTCTTCGGCCATGGAATTAAACTAGGGTTCAAGTTATGCTTGTACACAATCCCTGTCCCCCAGTGTTCCGGGGAGCACTGGGGAGGCCGGTAACTCCTGTGTCAGTGGGGTTCCTGATTCATTGCATCTTTTTGTTTGAGCTTTACAGGAGCTATCCATGGTGCTGAACTCCATCCCCAAAATAGGTTCACCACCTTGGAGCACCATGGAGAGCTCCCATAAAGCTCAAAAATGCAATGGAGCCCCACTGGCACAGGAGTCACCAGCCTCCAAATTTCTGAACTTCCTGTATTGTGTGTGATGGTCTAAAGCAGGATTCTAAGTGTGTTCGGCCATGCACACTTAGAATGTCCCTTTAGACCGGGGCTCTCCAACCTTGGGTCCCCAGATGTTGCTGGCCTACAGCTTGCAGCATACCCAACCAGCATGGCTAATGGCAAGGGATTCTGGGAGCTGTAGTCCAGTAACATACAGGCCTGTGGCTTACGCTGGCTCAGCTTGTCTGAGTGTGGAAAGCTAAGCAGGGTCAGGCCTGGTTATTACTTGGATGGGAGACCCCTCCTCTAGTTCCCTGCATTGAGCAGGGGGTTGGACTCGATAGCCTTGTAGGCTCCTTCCAACTCTATGATCTATGAAATCTAAATCTGGGGACCCAAGGTTGGAGAGCCCTGGACATTTGTGCTGAACATGCAAAGGTTTGGAGCATCTTCCCAGCGGGGTGGGAACATTGGAGGTGGGGCTAATGTGCACAACCTGTGCCACTCCCCCCCCTGCATCCGCATGTATCCATTTGGAATGCCTGAAAGGTACTCTATTCCTAAGAGCCAGTGTGGCATAGAGCTTAGAGTGTTGGCCTGGGACTCGGGAGATCTGGGTTCTAATCCCCACTTGTCCAGGAAGCTCACTGGGTGACTTTGGGCCAGTCACGGACTCTCAGCCTAACCTACCTCACAGGGTTGTTGTGAGGATAAAATGGAGAGGAGGAGGAGGATAATATAAGCCACCATAGGTTCCTTACAGGAAAAAAGGCAGGATATAAATATAACAAATAAAATAAATAATAAATAATCAGGCACTCTAAGGCAGTAATATAACAACACATTATGCAATTCTGGTTTTCAAGGAGAACACTGTAATTCATGAGATGTACTGAACCAGTTTTTCTCTACGGCAAATAGGCACACATGTGTGTGTGTGTGTGTGTGTGTGTGTGTTTGTGTGATGAAAACCCATTTTTAGTTGATGATTATGAAAGTTACTTGGTGGACCTGCACATGGGGCTGGATTTTGTTACAAATAGCTATTACAGAGCGACAGGTGGGCAGCTAACCCACCCATTCCCTACCTGCTACCTGTAGTCTCACAGGGGTGACCAGTTCCTGCCAGCCAGAGGCAGCAAGATTGATCCTGGTTTTGGGAGGAGAGTCACCCAGACACCAAAATAAAGGCTAAACAGTTTATTGCAATTAGAGCAGTAAAGACAAGTAGTTAGATTTAAAGGAAAACCAGTCGGAGACTTATACACCTAGTAGAAAGCAGACAGCTTACACACTCACACAAAAGACGGAGTTACCTAATGTTAACTTACCTGCTGTGGGAGCAGTAAGACTCCAGTTGGGATCCTTGCCAAGAAGCCTAGCAAGAACCCCGAGACCTGTTACATGGCCTTTTTCTTCCCGCTTCAGCCTAGGGTCTTGGGGGGGGGGGCATTCCAGCAGGGGGGGGGCAAGGACAGAGCAAGCAAAGTGGATGCGGCCAGATGTAATTCTTACCAATTTGGATGTTTTCCCTGCAAGTGTACAAGCCACAGCTGAATTCTAAGCAAACCTACTCAGAAGTAAGCCCCACTGCAACAGCTCTCCTGCCTGCAAAAATGCAGACTTCCATTCTTTGCAGCATATTTAAGGACTGATTGCCTTCAAATGCCCTCTTATCTTCTGATCGGAATATAACTGCAAAAGGAGCTTGTGGGTGGGGAGCACATCCGGCCCGGGGACTGGAGGTTCTCGATCCCGGATCCAAGCACTGCACCAGGTTGGTTGCAATTCCCTGCAGCACCGTGCTGAGTTCATCCACTCAGCGACAGGCAAACCTGGCTGGCTTTGCTTCTGTGTATTGTGTGCAATGGCCCTAAGATTCTATGCTGAGCCTCAGGGAGTTTAGGCTGAAATCCAGCCCCATGTACAGATCAACCAATTAACTTTCATCATCATCATCAGGTAAAAAATGTTTTTCATCACTGTGTCATGCATACACAAGGACACACACACACATCCCACACACACTTGCTGTAGAGAAAAACTGGTGCAGTAAACCTCATGAATTACACAGTGTTCTCCCTGGAAAACAGAATTGCATAATATGTTGTTATACTACTGCACGTAGTAAAAATCATTCTTAAGCCACAGAGCCAGAAAAAACAACACATGAAAGAACAAACTGACTACAAGTTCACCGCTTTGGATAGAGAAGGGTATCTGGCAAGATCCTGTTTCTTTTTAGCCCATGTGTTTTTCATTTGATTTAGTTCATGTAAGGTTCTTTCGAAGGGAGGGAATAAAAAAGCCTTATAAATCTCTGTAGGAATCACAGCTGTGTGAGTTTGAGAAACACACAGGGCAAATCGGCTTGTTTTGTCCACTAAATGTGAGGAACCTACTGAGAACTTAATTAAAAATTTAAAATGAACATTAGGGAGACAAACAACGAAACACTTTGAATAGATAGTTGGCGTTTGAGGATATGGAACTGACATTTACATAGCCTTCTTGCTATCTTTCTTCTCTTTGTCCAAGACAAGCCCATTAAAAAAAAAGAAAAGCATTTGGAGATGTTCCATCAAGCTTTCTGTGGTCTCTTCACTTTCTTACATTTCCCTGATGAGATCATAGAAATATACAGCTGGAAGGAACTTGATGGATCATCATGCGGGTTCATCCTTGCTGGAAGCAGGAATTCTACCTCACAGCTGACATTCACAGAGTGCCATGCATCCTCATGTCAACCTGTGGATATCTATATCAATCTTATGGAAGGACCTCAAGAGATCCTTCTGGAAGCTTTCCTGCCTCAGAGATTGATAACACCACAAACCATTCAAATAAAGGCGGGGCTGGCCCAAGGACAAGATGGTAGCTACCTCCTATTCCATGCACACAGGTTGACCAGAACATAAGAACAGCAATCCTGGATCAGACCAAGGGTCCAGCTAGCCCAGCATTCTGTTCACATAGTGGTCAACCAGCTGCCCATGGGTTCCCACAAGCAGGACATGAGTACAACAGCACCTTGCTGCCCATGTTCCCCAGCAGCTGGAGTACAGAGGCATACTGCCTCTGATACTGGAGCTAGCATATAGCCATCAGGACTAGTAGCCACTGATAGCCTTCTCCTCCATGAATTTGTCCAATCCCCTTTTAAAGCTGTCCAAATTGGTGGCCATCACTTCATCTTCTGGGAGTGAATTCCATAGTTTAACTATGCACTGTGTGAAGAAGTCCTTCCTTTTATCTGTCCTGAATCTCCCACCAATCAGCTTCATGGGATGACTCCAGATTCTAGTATTATGAGAGGGAGAAAAATTTCTCCCTGTCCACTTTCTCAACACCATGCATAATACTCTACACCTCTATCATGTCTTCCCTTACTCACCTTTTTTCTAAGCTAAACAATCCCAGATGTTGTAACCTTTCCTCATAGGGCAGTTGCTCTAGCCCCTTGATCATTTTAGCAAAGTTGCTCTAGCACTTTTCCCAACTCTACAATATCCTTTTTTAGGTGCAGTGACCAGAACTGTGTACACGGTATTCTATGTGAGGTCGTACCATAGATTTGTATAAGGGCAGTTGAATATTACTTCAATACTGGCAATGGAACAGCATCCTCCACTGCACCTATGGACCATCAGGCTAGCTCACAGGATGCAGGGAAGCCTCTCACTGGCATTTGCCACCTGAGGCAGCTATCTCTTGAGGCAGTGCAATCCTATACATGTCTACTCTGAAGTAATCTCCATTGAATTCAATGGGACTTACACCCAGGTAAGTGAGCATACGTTTGAAGCCTTGGGAGTATGATAATAACTTCATAGGAATCAGATATTCTTATTCAGTGCCAGCTCAAGTTGTGTTTTCTCTGGACATGATCCCATGCCCTTCAATTGGATTTCACAAAAAAGACACCCCAAATGTGCAGGGAAAATCTTGCTAATGGTAGAGGTTATGGGTGCTCAGCATCATTTATAGTCTACTGAGCTTCGGGAGATGTGTGTGTTCATGTTCTATCCATTCTTGGCACCTATCATTTGGATTAACATTTACTGTTTCCCGCATTACATGTTTCATTGATCAGGTCAAGAAGCTCAAAAGGACAGGCGACGTAGCGCCGCGGGGGCCAGGAGCATGAGCTAAAACTCACCCCACCCCTGCACTCCGCCTGAGGCAACTCTCCCCCCCGCTCCCCATTGGCAATATGGGGTTAATCATGCAAGCCCTCTTGACAAGTTTTGTTGTCAGGATGACACACATGATTGTGCATGTAAAGTGCTTTGAGACGCCCGGGAAAAGTGTGATTTATTACTTAGCATGGAATCCTTAAGTCAGCCATGTAGGGCAGGTTAGAGAATTATTGTCCCTATACCGCAGAGGGAGGATTGGAGCTGAGAGATAGTGGCTTACCCAACGGAGGCTGGTGACTCCTATTTTGCTCGGGCTCCTTATCCATTGCAGGTTTTGGATAAACTTTTTATTTGGAGTTTTATAGAAGCTATCCATGGCGCTGAACGCCATCCCAAAATAGATTCACCACCATGGAGCACCGTGGGTAGCTCCTATAAAGCTCCAAATAAAAGCTGCAATGGATTAGGAGGAGCCCCACCAAAATAGAAGTGACCAGCCTCCACTGGGCTTACCTAAGACTAAACTCTTCTGTTAGCTTGGTGGTGTGGGAGGAGCTACCACACTGCCACAGTAGTGTGAAAACCCATGGGCCACGTGGGAGGAAGGCATGAACCTGCGGAAATCTGGCATGGGAAGGAGCCACAGTGTGGACATCTCTGTACGGTCCTGGCTCTCTCAGGCTGTCTGGCAGTGAGAGAGGGAACCCAACCTTTGTGAGGTCACAATTTATTAGATTTATTAGTACATTTACATTGAGAGCCAGTGTGGCGCAGTGGCTAGAGTGTTGCTCTGGGTACTTGGGAGATCCGGGTTCTAGTCCCCACTCGGCCATGAAGCTCACCGGGTGACTTTGGGCCAGTCACGGACTCTCAGCCCAACCTACCTCACAGGGTTGTTGTTGTGAGGAGAAAATGGAGAGGAGGACGGCCATGTAAGCTGCCTTGGGTTCCTTGCAAGAGGAAAAAAGGTGGGATATAAATGCAATAATATAAATGGCTACCCCCATAGACTTCCTGGCTCACATTAATGAGCACCTCAGCTCATGAAATATATCTATGCTAAGGGCATGATCTAGTCCACCACCACAGTCACAATGTCAAGTTTGGACTCACTCACCGAGTGGCATCCTTGGGCAGCTGCCATGGTCCCAGTGCCCCAGCAGGAACCACCATGGATATCTGCCCTGGGACCCCCTTAAAGTGTTTTCCAGTGCACTATGCTGGGCAGCCAGGTGGCAGCCATTTTAAGTCCTCACACTCACGATGCCCGTGATGTAGCGTAGCTTCAAGGCATTGTGGAGAAATTACCACAGTAACCGCCCTGGAGCCAATCAAAGTAGTGTCACCACCAGGTCAGCTGGCTAGGGAGTGGGCTTTGGCATGGGAGGACCCCCGCCACAGGGCACTATGTTGAGGGCCTCCTCAAGCACGGAGCTGGCCATGCAAAGTGTCTATGGGTGGATAATTCCAATAGGCTCAATAGAACGTTATTTCCCACCCACCCCTGCCTTTCCTGCATGCATGCTACATGCATGCGCACACATCCAGCCTTCCCTCGTATCCCAAAACATGTTACTTGTGCTGCAGGGCATGCACAACCCTCACTAAGCAGGGGGCTGCCAGGGATAAAGAAGGCTTGCCCAAACCTCCCATTCACGTTAATGCCCCCTCACAAATCCTGTGCAGGCACCCATGACTAAGCATGGGGGTGGTGGGACAGGGCGCTATTGAACCTGTGGGACTCCTCTGCATGAAGGTCCTGCACCTGCACTAGACTGGATCATATTTATCTAAATGTGTTTATTTGTTCCATTTGGCTCCCACCATTCCTCCAAGGCAGCTTACATAATCCTCCTCCTCCTCTCCTCCTCCCCATTTTCTCCTCACAACAACCCTGTGAGGTAGGTTAGGCTGAGGGGCAGTGACTGGCCCAAAGTCACCCAGTGAGCTCCATGGCCGAGTGGGGACTAGAACCCGGATCACCCGAGTCCCGGTCCAACACTCTCACCACTACGCCACACTGGCTTGCCATACTCTAAGTGTTCATATGTGTTTATTATTTGCATTCAAACCAAGGCCAAAGCATATCAATTAAGGCTTAGTAATCTCAAAATGGCCATATACCAAAAAGTAAGGGGGGAGTGATCTAGAGCTAAACACTTCCAGGTCACATTAATTTCAGAGACGAGAGAGAGAGAGAGAGAGAATGAGCGCACATGCTTAACACTCTCCCATTGAATCTGGTGGACCTTACAAGTACTTAAATGCATCTTGATGGTGGTGCCACAACATTCTGAACGTGGGATGAAGAAGGGGACACACGGAACCTTCAGGTCGGTCGGCCACTCATTCAATCAATCCTGACTCCAATGGAAACACACAAAAGAAAACAGAGCTTACTCATCTGTGAGAGTACTAGAGACCGCATGACACAAGCACCTCCATATGGTTTGGGCGGAAGCAATCATCCTCCTTTGTGACTTGTTTCTGAATAGCATCCAATTACACATTTGCATCTGCTACACATTTCTTATTATACAACCAGTTGTAAGTCATGTCCATGCAACAAAAGGCATCCTGTAGGTTTTTGGCTATATTAGAACTTCTTTGAATTCCCGAAAGTCCAGTAGCACACACCCCAGCTGGAGATCTTGTATCAGTGAGGAATCACTAGTCGTTTGGGGGTCTCTGGGTATACTCCAGTTTGCAAGAGTCTTGGATCTAACCTTCCTGTAAATATTATAAACCAACTTGATGGAAATTAATGGTATGATCCCAAAAGGGATATTACTCAGTACCCTAGCAAAGATCCATCATGTGCAGTTAATTCCAAATGTTATTTCATATTTAACCACAGTATTCTGGTCTGGATAGATACATATTTGGGGGTGGGGGTGGGCTGTCAACAAATGATTTGTTATTTTGTTTACATTTTTCATCTTGGAATAGAAGCTAATATGAACAGCCACAAACATGATTTCTTGGTGGGGAGACAAAAAGCCACTTCATGGCTTTATAATAATAATAATAGTCTTGTGATTCCCAGCCTTGCCTTTCATTCAATTATCATTTTATATTGTAAATTAATTAGGAAAAAATGCCAGCTGGATGAAGGAATTTAGTATCTGACATTTGATGTCTTCTTGGTTTGAGACTCAACCAGGAAGGACAGAGCAGAGATTCTAAGCCAGGAAACTTTTGAATAATTAAAAAAAGAAACACTTTGAGTGGGGGGACATGAAAATAAAATATGTGCACTTGGGAGGAAAAGATGAAAATAAATATATGCACTAGTTACTTTGCAGAACTAAGCTTGAGTTGCTACTTTACGATTTAGAAATATTTAATTCAGAATTTACTTAGAATTAAATGTAACATACATTTAAACTGTGCCAACTTTCTGGAATTCCTTAGTTTTGAGTCATATGATACTGGCAAAATATATTGGAAAATGCACTTTAAAAAAATATGGCCATAGCAATAAAACTCTAACATAGATTGGTTGAGTGGAAGTGATGTCAGTAAAAGAATGTCCATAACATTCTTATTTGAGTTGAAGTAAAAGGTCAGTTTGGATGAGAAAAGAAAGATCTTTGCACAGTTTCTAGAAATAGGAGGAACTGCAGGGGCAAGGCAGGAGCTGGAATGCTTACATGAGAAGATATTAAGAATCTGTGCAGAAGATGAAATTCAATTCAAATCCCACTTAAGATAGCAGGTCGCTTCAGCTCAGACCACTTCAGGCATGACCATGTTTTGCTGATTATAATGGCGAAAATCAACAAATGACTATAACTGAGTTTGGGTGTATTTTTTGTTTTGTTTTTACTTTGTGAAAGAATTGGGTTAAATTTGCTCATATAGTCACCTGAGTGCATGATCCCTGCCAAAATTCTGACAAGCAGGTGCAGGGTTTTCTAAGCTAGCTGCTTTTACATTTTGATACTGTTGTTTTTAAAGGGGACACACCTATAACTTTTCTATTTCTTGGCAGAATTCAATGAAATTTAGCAGCCTAATATCCACTTCTGTGACGATAAAGCCTGCCATATTTCAGACAGAAAGGGGGGGAGGGTTGAGTGCAATTTGTCTTGAAATTTGGGGAAGGAATGGAGTAGTTTTTTCTCTATTTTTTTTTCTTTTAAAAAATGTACAATGAACATGGCATACATTGTAGAGGAGACTCTAGCTAAGGAACCTGAAAAAATCCAGAAAGAGCAGCGAGTTGTTGTTGTTTTTAAGGGAATTATGATGAATGAAAATCAGTTTGAGGCTTTGTTTTGTTTTTGTCATCTGCTCAGGTGGCACCAAAGTCACAGGAAGTGCTCCATCCTTGATGGAGTGGATAGACAACACTTCATTGATAAAATATAGCAATATGTGGCACTGTAGAGCTTGCACATACTATCTAATATAGTGCAAGGGGAGCCTTTAAAACAGGGGTGAAGATCCTCAGGCTCATGGGCCTAATCTGCCCCTCAGAGTCCAAATCAAGCCTCCTGGGGACCCAGCCTGGCTCTCTGGCATTCCCTGGACAGCCATGTACCCGGGGGAGGCTGGTGACTCCTATGTCAGTGGGGCTCCTTATCCATTGCAACTTTTTATTGAGCTTTATAGGAGCTATTCATGGTGCTGAACTCCACCCCCCCCCAAAAAAATAAGTTCACCACCATGGAGCACTATGGATAGCTCCTATAAAGCTCTTTAAAAATATGCAATGGATAAGGAGCCCCACTGACCCAGAAGTCACCTAGCCTCCCCTGCACATACCCTTCCCTCAGCCCCACGCCTTTCCGCCCAAGTGCCCTTTGTTTGGTGGTTTCCTGGCATTTACATGGTTTTGTTCTCATTCTAAAAGTTTGAAATGCCTCTCCTAAGGGTTGGTTAACAGCAGTAAGAAGCCTAAGCTAAAATATCCTGGCGTTTTTGGTATCTTGGCCTCATCCCCTTTGCCTTCGACCCTGTGCCATTTCCCCTTCATTCCGCCCACCACCAGAAGGCAGCCCCCCCCCCCAAAGCTTCCCTGAAATTGAATTCAACCCTTGGGCTGAAAAAGGTTCAGCGCCCCTGCTTTAAAATTTGGGTTATTTTTTAAAAGGGGGAAACAAATCTGAAGAAGTAGTAGAAACAGGAGAATCTGAATTTCGCAAATGTATTTGTAGTTAGCCATGCCTATGCAGAACAACCCAGGCAGTACACTTCGATGTATACTCTCTTGGACCAGGACAGAATGCTGGTGTGTGTGTGTGTGTGTGTGTGTGTGTGTTTTAAATCCATGCTTCCAAAATGCTTGAGCAAACCTATGGGCAGTGGGAGGATGTTAACTCAGCCATTGAACACATGTTTTGCATGCAGCAGGTCCTGGTTTCAATCCTTGTCATATATCTAGTTAAAAAGAATTAGGGATATGTGAATCAGCAAACCTCAAGCTTGCCAAAGTTCTCTGAACTCCATCTTGAAGTGCGTTCTGACCCAAGTCCATATCAGATTGTGAGCGTGGGTGTTTTTCTTTTTGCATGAAGATCATGCATATTTTCATGCATATTTTTCCAAATGTATGCATCATTGGTGCACATCTTTGAAATGTAAACATTCTTCTCCCATTGATTAAGCATATTCAGGGCCGGCGCTACCGCTAGGCAGACCCAGGCGGCTGCCTAGGGCGCGTGGCGGAAGAGGGCGCAGAGTTTCTGCGCCCCTTCCTCGCCTCCGGCGCGCTCCTGCCCTGCCTGCCGCCTCCGCCGCGCCTCCCCGCCCGCTTGCCGGCCGCTGTCACCGCCGCCGCACCTCCCCCCCGCGCGCGCGCCCCCGCCCGCCAACCACCTTCCTACCTTCCCGTCGTAAAGCGCGGGGGTCCCATCGCGTCGGAGGAGGAGGAGGAGGCGGAGGCGGCGGCAGCAGCAGCAGCAGCAGCAGCAGCCAGCAGCCAGCAGCGGGGGCGGGGGGAAGGTAGGTGGTGGTGGCGGCGGCAGCGGCGCGGGGGGGTGTGCAGAGCAGGGCTGCTTTGCTCCGGAGCCCCCCCCCCATGGCACGAGGGGGGGCGCTAAATATAGTTTGGCCTAGGGCGCCAAACAGCCCTGCACCGTTCCTGAGCATATTTGTGTGCATTTTTCAAAAGTACACATTTCCATGTGCCTTTTACAAATGTACACATGCAGTGAATGCATTTGGGGGGGGGGGTTCCACACATCACATTGTAAGCTCAGAAATGTATGGACTTGGACCGCAGATTGCATCTGAGTTTGTGTTTGGTCCAGAAGGTGCAAACTGATCAAAAATGAACTGAAATAAATTTCTCATCTATCCCGAAAAGGAATACAGGTAACAAGGCTGGGCAAGGCCTCTACCTGAGATTTCTAGAAGCATTGCCAATAGGATGGTAGGGAGATAACATTTAGCCTTAGAATATATTATATAAAACAGCAAGCTCAAAGCCCACAAAATCTAATCCAGTGCAAAAACTCAAGCTGAACCCTCTGCAGTGGCACAGAATGTAGCAAGGAGGTAAACAGGAGAGCAGGACACCACTTAGTCGAAAGGAAATTCCTGTATTGCAAAATGCATGCATTCCATAGATGTTGGAACAGCCTCAAAGCACCATCAGTTCAAGAAATGTTGAAGAACATGTACTGCCAGCTACAACTTCACCATAATGTTCTTAAAATTGTGCTCTAGAATCCATTATGGTAACAGACTGGCAAAGTTTTGCTTTCTCTTTCAGAAGAGAGGGAAACCACCAACCAAGCATGGTTCCCTCCCCTAAGGATTCTGCCAAACCCACAAGCCATCTCTTCTTTGTTTGCAGAATACCTACCTAATAAATAACAGAGGACAGGAGAAAAAGGAAGAGTTATAGGGAAAGCAGAGTGAGATATGAAAGGGACTGCAATAAACCTGGTGTCAGTTAACTTAAACCGATGTGCAGATCTGTCCAAAAGTTCCAGATGCTGTATCAACTTTCTTTGTAAAGCACTTTAATAAGAAATAAAATAGCACCTGAGTTTAAAGGTGAAGCCTGAAAAAAACAAAGCAATGGAGAAATTGCTCTCCACACCACTAGGGAAATTGCAGGTTGTATACAAGCATACCTCCCTCAAGAGCAGTTCTGGGATTTCTTGCTATGGAGTAGAAATGGCTGAGAAAGTTATTCAGTCCACATTTTAATACGAAAAGCAATTTTTGATACAAAAGTGCAAATTTTAATGTGAAACTGTGAATGTTAATTTAATGTGAGCTTTAATTAAATTTTACTGCAAACTTATGAAAACTGGCACTTCCCGAATCGACACACAAACCCAAACACAGTGATGTTCACACACTTTTTAAAATTTTGCAATTTATGACCAACCAAGCCAAAACTGGCCAACGATCCACAAATTGACATTCCTAATCCCCACACCCCAATTTTGCAATCCCAGGCACATAGCAGAACTGGGGTCATTAAACATTGTTATTATTGATTACACATTTATCCTATTATACGTGTTTATTCCTCTGTCCTCAAGGTGGAATACAGGCTCCCTTTTTATCTTCACAACAACCCAGTAAGGTCAGTTAAACGGAGAGGTTTTGATTGGCCTAGGGGGTGCAGCTGGGCATGGATTTGAACCTGGGTCTCCCCAGTTCAGCACACTCAGCACTACGCCACAGTGTCTGTTCAGGACTGGAGGGCTGCATTCATTCAGCTGAATGGGTCAATGCCTAGCTTGCCTTAGTCATTCTATGACAGCCTCCCAAGGGCACTGGACAAAGCGAAGGGGAAGAAAAGAGACCAAATAATAGCAATTAGCAACAGATTGACCAAATTTACTGACACAAAGGATGGAAAATCTCCATCAAATAGAGCAGACTGTAAAGGCTTTAGAAAATATTCTCCTGGACAGAGAACAAAAGGAATAGCTAATCATGCGTGTTAGCAGACATCCTTCATGAGAACTTGTTCCAATGTCCTGCGATGGCTATTTCTTTCTTCTTTATGGCGCAATAGATGTAGAGAACCAAATGGACTATTAAGCTCTGTGTTACAGCACTAACAGCCCTTTCATGGCACTGGGCGGTACCGAGGGTGGTCAGGTGTCCTCTTTTACAAAGGACCATCCTCTATTTCAAGGCATTCTCTCTTTGAAAGGATGTCCTGTCCTGTTCAACTCCAGTTTAAAGATAAGGAACCCTAAGAATGGTTGCCCATCAACAGCTACCAATTGGACAGCAGACTGAGCAGGCAGGCACACATGTCACCTGGTCACGGTCATCCACACTGTGCTGAGATGGACTGTAGTTCTATTAAAATTCAGAAAAATGAGTATTTCTTAATGTATCATTGGGCAGTACCAATTCCAGTTTGTTGTTGTTGTTGTAATTGTTTTAGTTTTGCTAGATCTGACCTCATGTATGTGAACCGCAGGCAGGTCTATCAGGCAAGATTCCTTCACTGTCACTTTCCCCACCTTGGCTTAGGCAAGGATTTCTTAAAGGAACCACATCCATGGTTGCCAACTCTCTTAGAAGCCCTGGTGCCTGTCCTACCTCTGTGCAGTGTGCTAACAGATCAATGTTCTGAATATAAGGCAGCTTCATATGTGCCATGCAGCCTACCCTACTCTTCATATCTGGTGTCAGCAGAAGGATATTTGTGCTCCCGTATAAACTCCCAGATTATTATACCTTTGCAGGTTTCCCTATTTGGCCAGGGCCTTACCCCGCATCTTATAGATCATCATGGTTTATTTGGCCACGGTCAATAGACCACCAAGTAGTCTTCGGAAAAAGCAAACGGCTTGAAAAGTAAACAGTCTTTCCCTTTTGTGCCTTGCCTCTTTCAACTGTCGGGTGCATAACTCACTTGCATGCAGATGAAAGCCTTGTATGAATCATGCAAACTACAGATGTACTGTATTTGAAATGGTTTTTCATCACATGAAGTTGCACAAACAAGTTAAAGGTCTTGCAGTGCAAGATGAGGAACAAAAATTCCAAATGAATCACATTTTCAGTCTGATGAAGGGGCACCCTTGCCATTAAGAAGCTGTGCTGATGTTCCAGTCTCCTGGCCAGCTTATTTTGCAGAGCTTGCCTTAGGCTTTAGAAAAAGTACCTTGAGGATTGCTTCCTACATTTGCAAACCAGTGGTTTTTTTTAACTGATTTTTTCTAAATAACACTGAGCAGTAACAAATTTAAGTATACCACATGTGAGTCAATTAATTTGCAGTCTTTCTAATCACTCAGGATCTCTATTTGGCACAAGCAAGATTATCTGATAAAGTTATCACACATCATCCTAATACAGCCCCGGATTAACCATTAAGCAATATAAGCACGTGCTTAGGGCACCAAGGGAAGGGGGGGCACCACAGAGTACCAGAGTACCACAATTTTTTGCATTTGCATTTCCCCCCTTATAAGTTTTATTTTAAAAAATGCATGAAACAGTGATGAAAGTTTGTATTTCTTTCTGTTGCCCTGGTTATAAGTAAGTAATTGACTTATATTGCTTGCTGCTTAAATAAATATAATAAAAAAAAACAGTTTATATTTAATATAGTTGTGTGTTCTGGCGTGGGGGGTGGTGGCCTTGAAGAAAACTGAGTTTTTAATGTCTTATTTCACCTTCAGCACTGATTGAGTCTTCATGTCTTGCCAGCTAAGCAATGGAAGGGCCGAGGGGGCAACATTATTGGGCTGTGCTTAGGACATCAGCTGGCCTCAATCCAGCCCTGCCACAGAGTTCCGTGTGTCTTAGGAGGTTGTTGTACCAAAATCTGTCCTCCAACAAAGTTCTGTGCGTCTTAGGAGGTAGTTGTTGTACCAAAATCTGTCCTCCAATTTCCTGAAAATTTTCTTCCCCCATGAAAGAGGCTTCCATTTTTCTGCCTCATTCTCAGGGCATTTTTATAATTCATTTTGAATTTTGGGGGGCAGTGTTTTTGAGCTTACCTAATCACGACGGGGTGGCCAAGGGTGCTGTGTGTATTTTTTCCTTTCTGTGACACACATCTCTCCATTGCTCTGCAGCCCCCCCCCCCCGGCTGCCTGCACTTCCAGATCTGAAAAAAAGCCTTCTGGGAGGAATTACCTCATGATGCCTTCCACACTCCTTGGCAACCTCATTAGTAAGGCAAGCACAAGAACCCCAAAGCCAATCCATGAGAATTTCATTCTCCTACATTTTCTTCTCCTTTGAATTTCTTTTCAGAAGCAATCTCTTTCCTATCAGTTTGAATGAGAATGGGTGAAAAAAATTGTGGGATAAATTTTTGGCACAGCACTATTGTTAATCACATATCAAGGAGCTGAAGCTGACATAGAAGGTAGAGGCTGAGTTGATACTTGGATATCCCAGCTTCTATGCCTAGCATTTTTCACACATCACACAGGATCACTTCCAGGGCTGCTACCAAGTCTAGATTCAACAGGGCACTACAACCGATCCTGACTTCCCAATGGCTGGGTTCACACAACACGCTAAGCCATGGTGGATTAGCATGTTGTGCGAATCCAGTTAGCAGGACCGGTGCAAGGCAGTTTGGTGCCCTAGGCAAGATCAAATATTTAGCGCCTCCCCTTCCCACTTGAGAGCGCTGTATTTTTTTTCCAAGGTGTTTCTGGTGCCCCCTTTAGCCCTGCGCCCTAGGCAGCCGCCTAGTTGGCCTAATGGTAGCACCGGCCCTGCCAGTTAGTGTTTCTTAGCCATGACTTTGAAGCCACCCTTTGAAGCCATGGCTTGTTCTAGGGTTTACTGCAGCCACCCATGGCTTAGTGTGTTGTGCGAACCCAGTCACTGAATGTCTGTATGATACCTACCTTTTCAAATGGGTTCATCAAATTCACATTTTAAATTAGGTGTGCACATAAAATGTTCTTGTGTATACTTAAAAATGTCATGTATGAAGTTGCTGTTAAACAATTCCCTGCTGGTTGCTTGGAAGTAAAAGGATATTGTTAGCTTGCCCAGAGGCTGCTAGAACTGAGGCCTGCTAGTAATCCAAAGATGGTTGACCAAAAAGAAACAAAGTTGCTATATTAATCATTCCGTAAATTGGACTAAATTACTAGGTACTTGTTATTGTTGCCTGAACAGAGTAAATGGAATGGTAATCGTTTCTGAATTTGGTGGATGTTAAGAGTTTTGTTGTTCTAATATTTACTGTTCGCTTTTGCTCTTTGGTTTCTTTCCATTTCATTTCTGAGCTTTCAGATTCTTAGCACTAAGTAAAGTTCTAATAGACTCTTAAATGTTAACCAATACAAGAAACATAACTTCCCTTCACTTATTATATTCAACACACATTTGGTTGCTTACACGTCTGTATTACTTATACCCAGCATGTCTGCAGTGCTGATGTGTACCCTATCTACTAGCCGGCAATGCAATGCTTAAACAGAACAAGTTTAGACTTTATATATATATATATATATATATATAATGCCTAGATCACCCTCTCTCATAACAAATTCAGCTAGTGAGACCTGACAGGGCTGTAGCCAAAATATGGGCTCTGAGAAACAAGACAGCATGTTTTGGTGAACCCGCAAGGTTTGCAGAAGTACAAAAATATAATATCCATCGCCATCTCCCTGCAAAAATAGCCCAGTGAGGACTGCTGAGTATCTGTTGGGAGTGGGGGGATGGAATGGAGTATCCAGGAAGAGGAGACAGCTGGTTGGAACACTGAACAGAAGCTCTCCACACTGCAACATTTTGTTGCACCCAGGTCCCACTTTTTAATCTTCTGTGCCCAAGGCTGCCCCTCTGGGCAATGTATTTCCAAATGTATTTTCCATTAGAACTTCCATAGAAAACCAAATAATTCATTTTCTAAAGCAAGGCCATAGTTATGAAAGTTGGAGTCATGAAAGTCACCAACAATTAAAAAAAAAAAAAGGAAGAAAAGAGCACTTCAAAAGAACTATCTCAGAGGGAGGGTGGCCAGGTGTCCTCTTTTGAAGAGGACGGTTCTCTGTTTGAAGGCAGTCCAGTCCAAGTCTGGTTTACAAGAACCATCAGTACTGTCGTTGCCCACTAACAGTGAGCATGTGAACAGCACTAGGGATGTAAACCTACCAGTTCATCCGTGCGCTGGACTCCTGTCAATCTCCCCCGCTGCTATTGCTCCAGTGTTGCTCGGCGACCGCCAGGTGATGCGGTCGTCGAGCCGCTCGTGGCATTTCCGGGTCCCTAGCGCTATTCTTCCAGGTCCCCGGCATGATGTAATTTACGTAGAAAACAGGGAAAACCACCTTAAGCGCCTCTTACGCAAATCGCAGCCACTTTAAGGTGGTTTCCCCCCCCCCCCACGAGTCGGGTGGAGGGAGGATCGCCCACCACTAGTTTTGCATGGGGTTTTTTGGTGGGTGTGTATGTGTGTGCGCTGTGGTGTTTCTTACCTTGCTTGCTTGCTTTGGTGTGGAGGGTGTTTTGCCTGTGTGTGTGAGTGTGTGTGTGTTTCTCAATCTGAGCTTCATCAGTTTGCCTTCTGTGAAATGGATATTCTTTTGTGCTCTGTGGGGGGATCCAGAAGAGTAGTGCCGGGGACCAGGAACTTCCTTTCCCTGGCTCCTCTCTCAAGGAACATGAGCCGAGCAGGGGAAAGGTGAGTTCCGTGGGGCTCGGGGGGTTGAGAGGGGCGAGCTCACCCCCGCTTGAACCGCCGAGCGCTTTTTCCATACATCCCTACAGCAGACTGAACTGGCAGGCACACAGATCACCTGCCCACCGTCTTCCAGGGGATGCTAGTGACTCCTGTCCTGTGTCAGTGGGGTTCCTTATCCATTGCATCTTTTATAGGAGCCATCCATGGTGCTCCGTGCTGGTGAACCTATTTTGGGGATGGAGTATAGCATCCACATGCTTCCACATAATGGTGAGATCTACCGTATTTCTATTTGAATTATCTCTAAATTTACCTCTATACATACGAATTAGCACACACACACATCTTTATGCTTTAACCATCTGATCACATTCTGCTTGGTTTGCCAATCCCAAAGGAAGTAGGAAGTGTCAGGGCATGATGGGGCAGCCCTTCATATTGGTTGCTCCAAAGTTCTTCTGTTTGGCTTTCGTTCTGGCTGGTCAATCTGTCCAGTTCTTGATCTGGCACTGTATTTATGTTTTTCCCATATGGATGTAAACATCTGTTTTCATTGTTAGCGTAAGCCACCTTGAGCCCTGGAAAAGCGGCTATGGGCACAATCCTATGGCCTCCTGACATTGTCCCAGCTCTGAGGTCCTCTGAGCATCGACCCCCCCCCCCACTCACAGACAGCATGGAAAGAACTGCACCAGTCCAGCTGCCTTTCCGAGGTTGAAATCAGCCTCGGAGAGAGCTAAAGGGTCGTGCTGGGGGGCAAGGAGGGGAGGAGGCTGGGGCCAACAGCTTACACCATATCCGGAGGGCACCCCCATCCTTCTTCCTTCACCCTCTGCGGTGCTTCATCTAGATGGCCAAAAACAGCCATCTAGATCAGTGTTCTCCAATCTTGGGTCCCCAGATGTTTTTGGCCTACAACTCCCAGCATGCCCCAGCCAGCATAGCTGGCTGGGGCATGCTGGGAGTTGTAGACCAAAAACATCTGGGGACCCAAGGTTGGAGAACACTGATCTAGATGAAATGAAGGGTGCAAGGGGTGGGACGGCGGAGATCACCTCTGCCACGCCTCACACCCTGCATGGGATGCACGTAGACCTCTGCGTTCGGAGGCTTATGTGCATCGAGGGGGGGGGGAGGCATTGGCTCGCTCCCTAACAAAAGTTTTTAATAAATAAATAAAGTAAATAAAAGGGAGACTCTAGTGTGACATTGCTGAACTAGAACTGATCAGCAAATTCAATTCTGTTCATTTAGGACTCAGACAAGACCAGAGTTCTCTTTCCCACTACAAGTGCTAAATTTAATGGTGTCACCAGAACTCATAATTACAATGTCTGTAATTAGGCAAATGTGCCTTAGTTGTAAAGTTTGGAATCAAACATTATTTTCCTCAACATTCTTCAATAGTTTGGAACTGAAAACACGATTCTACATATTTCCAGGGTTTCCCCCCCCCTGACTTAAAAGCATTTTTAGTTTAAGTCCTAGACACCAATTAGCAGCTTGCAGGACAAGCAACACCTGCTGAAGTTTCCTCCTCTATACAACAATTAAAGGTGCAGAAACTCTGTCCTCTTTTTTGCATCTGACCATCCTAGTTTTTATTACAAGTTCTGCTAGCTAGCGATTCCCCTGTCCTAACTTTTCATGGCCTTTTTAGGGTATAGAAAGTCAATAGGGATGTGGGAGGGGGGAGACCTCCTCCTAGATGTTTTGGGGTTCAATGCAAATTACATCATTACAAACTTACACCTCAAACACTGATGAAAAATGCAGTTGGTATTCTCTCTGGGCAAAAATTTAAACGGAAACTGTGTGAATAGGTTTCATGTGGGAGGGGCTGTGGCTGAGTGGCAGAGCCCATGCAGAAGGTCCCAGATTCAATACCCAGCTTCTCCAGGTAGGGCTATGAAGGAATCATGAAACCCTGGAGAGCCACTGCCAGTCAGTGTCAGCAATACTAGGCTAGATGGACCGAAGGTCTGACTCAGTATAAGGCAGCTTCCTCTGTTCCACCACCTCGACCATGCCCTTAGGCTTGGCCTTTAGATGCACAAACTTAAAATACCCAAAGACCCCGTTGTATCAAGCTGGCACCATAAAATGTGACCGTTCACTCTCCATCCAGCCTCGGTCACATCTATTAGTGGATGCAGCCTGCCACTTGAAAGGACTTTCAGTCTTTACTTAAAAGATTAACAGCATTGAAGAATGTGCTATGTAAGTGATTCCAGAGGTAGAAGCGAAGTTTAGAATTCAGGCTTTCTGCAGTGAGTCATCATCAACTTTGGAAGATTTCATCCAGAGGGAGGGGAGGGAAGTGTCATGTATGTTTTCCCATCAAGCCAACCAAAAGATACACTTGGTTTCCTCTTCTTCATTCTGTAGAAGACCTGACCTGGCTTTTATCCCTGATAAGGTCCCTGGAGTTGCACACTGTAACTTTTGCCACAATTTCATGGACTGGTTAAGAGGGTTGAGTTGGCTTGTTTGTTTTTCATTGTTGTTGTTGATGGATGAAGCAAACTCGCCTTTTGTACACATGTTATGTTGCTAAGTGACTTTTGGCAAGGTGGACAGCATGTTCCTGTGCCTCTTCCAAGCCAGCAGCCTTTTGTTTGCTACATTCCAGATGTCAGCGTAGATGGATGTCATCCTGTGAGGATGTGCAGACAAACTTGGAGGGAGCAGATGACTGGTGAGGGCACTGACAGATTTATTAACATCACCATTTTGTCGCATAGTTGACTGAGTTATAAAATACATTCTGCTATAGGAGTTTTGATGGATTATCTAAACGGTAGCTCCTGCTGTTGCTTTGACGTGGGAGTAGAGTCTACAAGAGAGCTAAAAGCTAATCTATGCTTCTGACAGCAAACATGCAGCTGGGATCCCCAGGCCCTAGCCATGGCTTCTCCACTGCACAGTGGTAGGGCAAGGGTGACCGGGCGGCGGGCGGCCTAGGGATGTATGCAAATTTCATTTCTGCTCACAAAACATGCAAGCCTACCCTGTTCGTGACCCCAAATGTTAGCACGAGTGGTGGTCGAGCGCAAGAATGTGTCCGCCAAAGAAGTTACCAAAGATGTGCTCACAATTTTGGGTTGTACAACTTTCCCAGTTTGATGTTCTAAATTTCCGAATCAGCCCCACTTTAATCTGTGGGGGAAATTTGCACAACTTTGGACATTTGCACAAATTTGGGGATTTTTGCGCAACTTTCCCATTCGATCACTGTTTGTTTTGCACAATTTTCCCATTCACGCAAGAGGAGCAGCGATCGCAAATGCAAATTTAAATCGGGCGTGAGATGAGTGTTGAGACGATGTTCGGAGAATCTTGGTGAGCTTGAGCATCGCTCGTGCAGCCATCCCTGGCAGGGAAGTATGATTTGCAGGGGAGAAGGGGTAGACCTGGGAGGGCATAATCCTTCACCACAACACCAACTTTTTTTTCCTGCAACCCTTCCCTCCAGGCACTTTTTCCCCAGATGGAGTTCCCAGATGCATGTTTGCTACATCAAATGAGGTCCTTCCATGTTAAAAACATGTATGTGCTTTTTAGG
Organism: Shinisaurus crocodilurus; assembly: GCA_021292165.1. NCBI lineage: Eukaryota > Metazoa > Chordata > Lepidosauria > Squamata > Shinisauridae > Shinisaurus > Shinisaurus crocodilurus. The sequence goes on from CM037876.1 coordinate 293,595,611, forward strand.
TCCGAGTGCTGCTGTTGGTTTTACTGTGGCTATTTTAATCGTTTTAGTTTTATGTTGCGTTTTTATGGTTCATATTGTTGTGTTTTATGGTTCTAATCTCTTGGTTTGTGAACCACCCAATAAGCTTTGGCTATTTGGACTTCAACTCCCATCAGCCCCTGCTGGCATGGCTAATGGACAGGAATCCTATAGTTGTAGCCCAAAATATTTGGAGAGAAACGGGTAAGGGAAACTTGCTCTAAGCATTAGGCTGCAATCCTATACATGCTTAGTTCAGTCTCACTCAACTCAGTAAGTCTCATTCAACTCAGTGGGACTTATCTCTGAGTAGACATGCATAGGATAGCACTGTTAGTTTTATTTGCTAATGTGAGCTGCCGCAGCTTTTGTTTTGTCTTTAAATCAGAGTGTTAAACAAAGGTTATGACATTTTTTACATTGCTGTACAATTACCATACTTGGAATGCAAGCAGTTTCTGCCAGTGAGAATGTGTGTGAGTCCCCCTAGATTTTTTTGGTTCCAATATCCAGAATTCTTACAGAGCAGATGACTTTTCTGTAGAGATGAGATGACACAGTAGTCATTATAGGAGGCAGTATGCCTATGTAGACCAGTTGCTGGGGAACATGGGGTGGGAGGGTGCTATTGCACTCATGTCCTGCTTGTGGGTTTCCCTTGGGCAGCTGTTTGGCCGCACTGTGTGAGGTGAATGCTGGACAAGATGTTTCCTTGATCTGATCCAGCATGGCTCAGCTTATGTTTTTATGTAGTCCTTTTTGATCTTGGATTGTTATACTCTGACTCTATGGAATGGATAATGGTTGGGAACACTACATCTATGAAAAGGCTGTGGTTGATATTCTTAAACAACTCCTTTGCAGGCTCTGTATGTTATTCCACATGTCTAACCACAGTAAGACCCACAGTACAAAATCCATGTCTTCAAGTTTTCCTTTCGAGAAGAGGATATGATCAAAAGATGAATGTCAATGCAATGGAATTTCAATACATAACATAGCTGGACTCTGGTTCTAGCAAAGAGCTACTAATAAATCTCTTTAATGTATTTGGGGTGTGTGAAAAGTGTGCTGTTTGGATGTGATTAATGTAATTTCAATAATCACAAGAAGGGAATGATTATAGCTTGCTATAAATATTGTTTTAACAACCACCTCTTTCTTAAACAAAGACATGAATCACAGAGACACCTCCTGAGCCAAGTCTGTAGAAAACCTTACATGTTCATTTTTGCCTAGCATTTTTCTCTTCCCCCCCCTTACTAAATAATTAAACACTTTGGAACCTGATCTCATTAAACACAGAATGAGAGGGTGCAGCACCAGGTACAAAAAGGCTGGAGGGAAGAGAGAGGAGAGAGGGGGGCATCATAATGGTACTGAAAAACAACAGAGAGGCAGGTGGGTGCTAAGGAGAGGGTCTTTTCAGTGGTGGCACCCCGGTTGCAGAATGCCAATGCCCTCCCCAGACAGGTTTGCCTGATGCTTATGTTGTGGTCTTTTCAGTGCCAGGTAAAGATCTTTTTATATCTCCCAGGAATGTTAGTCCTTCAGTTTTTGTTGTTTTTAAATTTGTTATTGTATTTTTTTAGATCTTTACTCTACTGATGGTTTCGACTTTGGTTTTATACTGTCGTTTTATATTATGTTTTATCCTGTTATTGTATATTATGTTTTTAACTGCTGAGAACTGCCCAGATAATAAAAATGTACTGGGTGGTATAGAAATGTAATAAAAATAAAAAATTGAATAAAAAATGTGATGAAACTGCTGACTGTCCCAATGTGCTTTGGTGGACAACTTCCTCGGGGGCACAACAATTCAGTTTGTTGGGTTATTCCGGTAAGGCAACACTTCTCAAGATATTCACCTAAGCCAGCATGTAAAGAACCATGGCATTAATACCGTGAGGCCAAAGGACCTTTAGATCCCATCCCACCACCAAGTGGCAGCCCCCACCCCATGCCATGCAGTAAACTGTTTTTGAAACTGTGGGGTCCAAGGCAGCAGTGGCCGGTGGCTCCAATGTCAGTGGGGTGGGGTATCCACTCCGGGTTTCAGCCTGAACTTTAAAGGAGCTATCCATGGTGCCAAAGCTAGTTTGGGGATAGGTTCAGCACCATGGATAGCTCCTTAAAAGTTCAGACGACAGCCTGGAATGAATACTCCATGCCACTGACATTGGAGCCACCAGCTTTCACTGGTCGAAGGTATCCAAAGGAAGTGTCCAAAATTCTATTTTGCTAGTGTAAGCCTAACTAGCTCTTCAGAGCCCCTCCCTCATAAAGCAAAGAGATGGACAAGGGCATGGTGGGGAAGCCAAATACATTCCAGGAAGGTACAAAAAATGATGAAAGCAGGTTGAGGGGGCAGCTGGAATCTGTCTAGTCACTGACACTGAATTGAATTTAGGGATGAGTGAATCTGTCAATCTCAATCTCACATAGGTTCTAATTTTTCCGATGCTAACTTCATTCTATCCTGCATCTGTATCAGACTGCAATTTTAGTCTGCACAAAATCTGCATTTTGGGGTAAGCATCCCCCCCCCCAAAATGTATGCATTGTATGCACACTTTTTCAAATGTACAGCCCCCATTTAATGAAGAATTTTTGTGCTCATATTTGCAAATATACCCATTTTTGTGCACACTGCGTGTGTGTGTGTGTGTGTGTGTGCGCGCGTGTGCGTGTGTGTGTGTGTGTGTGTGTGAACCGCATCACAGAGTATCAGAGATGTATGGATTTTGGTGCATTCTGGCTTGTGTTTAGATTCAAGATATGCGAAGTCGGTAAATTCGCATTGAAATGTGAGCCGAACAAATTTCTCACCGATCCCTACGCAAAATCATGCAGTTGTGCTCTGGTTCTCAACTCACAGTTGGAGGTCCTAGAAGCAAGGTTCCGCACGAAACAGGAAGAGCAAGGCAACAGAATTTGTCTCAGTAAAGCAATCGTTAGCATTTGTATAGCACTTTCAAGCATTCAAAGCACTTCACATGCATTATCCTAGTAGTATTCCTTACAACAACCACATAACTGTAATACACTCTATGGGGGGCTGCCCTTGTACCTGATTCAGAAACTGCTGCTCCGTCAGAATGCAACAGCTATGATGCTCAGTGCAGCACATAGATATACACATATTACAAGAACTGTTAAAAGAACTGCACTGGCTGCCTATTAGCTACCGAGTAATATTCAAGGTCTTGTTGTAGACATACAAAGCCCTAATCGACTTGGTAGCAGGATATCTAGCTGTTTTGCCACAGGTTCCCCAAAAGGGATTGGCAAAGGTTCTTTAAAGGATTTTCAGACCATAATTCAGATTTTCAGACTCACAATTTAAGCAAGGTCATGCCCTGCTATTACAGAGCAAAATACAGGGTATAATACCATACAGGGCATAATACAGAGCATAGTATCATACAAAGCATAATACAGGGCATTGAGGCAGGACTGTTGTGCAACACTGCACTCCTCGCCATCTTCCGAACTCCCATTACACTAGCTGACTGTCTTCCTCCATAGATACACAGTCAACCTCTGAGATCTTCTAGGAGGCCTCATTGGTTGTTCTGCCGCCAATGGGATGTCACCAGGTAGCAGCATGTAAGTGGGCCTAGGCAGTGGTGGTACCCACCTGTTTGGAATACTCTCCCACATGAAATTTGAGAGGCAGAAACGGTGTCTAGTTTTAAATGCCTCTTGAAAACACACTTCTTCACACAGGCTTTTCCTGACTGGTAAGGGACTCTGCTACTACCCTGTTTTATTGTTTATGCTGTTGTAAAGATTTTTACCTTGTTTTCATCTTGCTGTATTGTATTTATTGTGAACCACTTAGGGATTTTATTATATTAACAGGACAATCCTGTGGCCACTAGACAGTGTCTAGATAGCCATAGGATTTTTCGGAGACCCAGCTACGAGGTCAGAAAATTGCTCCGACCTTGTAGCTGGCTCTCCAAGCTCATAGCACCCTCCCACCGCATGAAGCCAATGTGGAAAGAACCACGATGCCAGCTGCTTCTCTGAGGTTGCGAATGTGACCTCCGAGAAGGGGTTTTGCGGGTGGTCCAGGTGGCAGGGAGGGGAGGAGACAGGCGACACCCCAATACAAGGTATCCTGGTGCCACCTCAGTCTCCTTCTCCCCCCCCCTTCAAAGTGCCACAGTTAGACAGCTGAAATCAGCCACCTAAGTGATTTGCAGGGCGGAAGGAGCATGGAGGTGAAGGTCACCTCCATGCTCCTTCCGCCCTGCACAGGATTCCCATGATCCTCTGAGATTGGAGGCCTACAGGCATCCTGACTGGATTGCGCCCTAAGCGGTATAAAATTATTACAATAAATAAACAAATTACAAATAACCTTGGTCAGTATTATTACTCCCATTTTGCAGACTGAGGCAACTGCGGTGTGTGTGTGTGTGTGTGTGTGTGTGTGTGTGTGCGTGTGCATGTGCGTGTGCGAGTGTGTGTGCGTGGCATGCAGAGAGCTACCTAGTCAGTTCATAGCAGAGGTGCGAATTCACACAGGAATTTCCCCATTCATAGCTCAGTCACATGAGGCACAATCCTATGCAAACATGGCTGCCTTGGACACGCTGGACATTGTAGGCCTTTTTCTCTCTAAACATGCATAGGATTGTGCCCTTAGCCACTATGTTCTGCCAGCTGGGTATGAAATCAAATGTGAGAAATGTTACATAATCCCGAACTGAAAACCCTTCTCCCCAACCATAATCTTCTCATTAGACATATTACCACATGTGCTACTAAGCAGGTCTTTTCCATGTGGCTGTCTTATGCTACATTTCTTTTTAAATTTCCATGCTTAGTCATTCTGTAAAACTTTAAAATTTCCATACTTAGCCATTCCATAAAACTTCTGCCTCCACAGTTTGGCCCAAAGAGCTTTCGACAAACAGCTCCTCCCACCACCACCACCGCCAACCCCCAAAAGCGACTTCTCATTTCTTATTTGAACTTCTTCACTCATTATAAATCATTGTCATCAAAGCCACGTCTTGTTTTGATTTTCTAAACTGTATTTTACAAAGAACCGTGTAAAGAAACCCCATGTGGTTTCAATAGAGCAGTGTTCTCCAACCTTGGGTCCCCAGATGTTTTTGGCCTACAACTCCCAGCATGCCCCAGCCAGCGTTGCTGGCTGGGGCATGCTGGGAGTTGTAGGCCAAAAACATAACACTGCAATAGAAATCCTACAGCATTAGCCCAGTGAAGAATTAACTGATTCGTGCTGAAAGCTTCTTCCAAAGGTGGGGACAGGGAGGATGCTGAGTCAGGAGTCACCCAAGAAGTCCTGCTGTGTGGCATGTAAAGTAAACATATAAAGCCTTCGGGGAGGGGCAGCAAAGCAAAGCAAAAACATCAGGGGAAGTGTAAATGATGTTTTATTTTGTATAATCACCTCTTAAAATGACTGCAACATTTGTACACCTCTGCTCGCCAAAGATTTCTGCTCTTGGCAGGCCATCTTGAGCTCACACACTGATAATTCCCAGTGCTTTATGGAAAGAAGTCTAAACATGCTTTTAAAAATTGGAAGCCGGATTTGAATGTACTAGAAAGCTGCAATGAACCCAATCTGCAGGGTAGTTCAGATCTCTCTTCAGTCCTCACCTCCTCTCTTATTCCTATTTCCCTGCCCTTTTCCTCATGCATCCTTCTTCACCAATCCTGATGTATGAGAAATTCAGTTCAGTTCGGGAAATACCATAGTCTCCAACTGCCCCGAAAATTCCTGGACTGTCACAAAAACTCTTAAGCCGTCCTGGCTTCTCACTTTGTCATGCAGAGTCCCGAATTTAAACTTTTTAAACTTTCCTTAAAGGGGTCATGCCATGGGGCATGGGCAAAATTGCAGCTAAGCTCAAACGGCAAGCTTAGCTGCAATTTTGCCCATGGGCATGGCCCCTTTAAATGTAGCTCTTTTTAGGCTCAAACAGCTACAAACAGCTCCAAAGAGAGACAGACGCTGGGAGGATATGTGTGCACGTACACACACACTCTACCTGCTGAAAAGGAGGCTGCACCCAGTGGCCTGGACAGAGGAAGGGAGAGGTGAATGAGGGAATTTATCATATGATTCCTATCTTTATATTGCCAAAGATTTTATTTCCTAACAGAGCTGACTCTGTGCCTCTAACAGATGAATTTACAGTGTCAGAAGGAAATGCAAGAAACTTACCCTTCTCTCTGAAGCTCCATGTTTGGGGGTGTGGGGTGGGTGGGTAAGCTTCACCTGTTGAATTTGTGCCAACCCTGACAATTTTAAAACAAAAAGAGATTGCCCTGCAAGCACTGACACCCCACCCCCATGAAAAACACCAGATATCAACAATTAAGGGTTTCAGTAAGGTAATTTTTTTTTTTACAAAAGTCACTTATAAAATATTATAAAATAATATATAATATAATGTCATAATTATAATTATAATTAATGTCATAATTATAATATATAAGATTTTGTGCGTTTCCTCTAATAACTTTTGTACTTGACCATGCACTTTGCTTTTGCCTGGCCATACCCTTGGCCACACCCTCATGTTGCCTGGCCACGCCCTCTTGTTCACATCTTCATGCTGCTTAACCATACCTCTTACAAATTTGCATGTGTGTCCCTATTTTCATCTGTGAAATGTTGGAGGGTATGAAAGACGGATCTGGGCACAGCACTAGCTCCACCTCCTCCCTGGAGCTTGACACTGCACTGCCCCCGCACACCTGCATGATGGTGGATGCAAAACAGGGGCCAGGCTGCCAGCACAGTTGATGCTGTTGCCACTTGCAGTGGCTGTACAACTCCCCCCCCCAAACCCTTACAGAAAGAGAGAGACACAGAGAGAGAGAAGCTGTGTTACAGGCCCTGCCAATGGTGAGCACTACCTGTGAGAAATTTATTTATTTATTATTATTTATATCTATACCCCGCCTTTTTTCCTGCAAGGAACCCAAGGCAGGCTTACATAATCCTCCTCCTGCTCCCCATTTTATCCTCACAACAACAACCCTGTGAGGTAGGTTAGGCTGAGAGTCAGTGACTGGCCCAAAGTCACCCAGTGAGTTTCATGGCCGAGCGGGGACTAGAACCCGGATCTCCCGAGTCCCAGTCCAACACTCTCACCACTACGCCACACTGGCTCTCTTGTTGAGAATTGTTGAGAATTTCTCAATTTAGGGATGGATGAGAGATTAGTTTCAGTTCTTTTTTGATCAGGATTTACCCAGTTTGGACTTTCCGGATTGCACACGGACTTAGACGCAACCTGTATAGGTTCATACATTTGTGAGCTTGCAAAGTGATTTGTGGACCAAAGGAAAAGGCGTTCAACACCATGCGTACATTTAAAAAATGCACATGAAAGAAAAAAATGTGTATTTTGGAAACATTCACACAAATATGCATTAATCGATGAAAGAAGAATACATACATTTCAAAGATGCACACAACTGATGCGTACATTTGGGGAAAAAATACGCACTGGATTTCCTTGCAAGAAGAAAAAAGCAAACCTCACAATCCTATGTGGACTCAAGTCAGAATAAGCTTTGAGATGGAATTGGGAGAACTTCAGCGAGCTCGAGTTTTGCTGATTCACACATCCTTACTTAGAGTTCCTATTTCTCAACCCAAGGCCTGCACTGCTTCCCTGCTTCCTAGGATTTCATGAGAAAGATGCTCTATCATGACATGGGGGAATTCAGTCCCAAATCTTAAAGGGAGCGCTGCCTGGCTGCTGGCAGCGGCAAAGCTCCCCTATGCCCCGCCCCCGCGCGCACGCACGCACACACACACACAAGACCTTTTAAAAAAAACTTTTATTTAAATTTTAACATATAAACTACATAAACATAAACATACAAATTATACAACAAACACATAGAAAAACAAAACAAAACAATAATAATAAGTGCACACACACCCCACCGGGACCAACTAAACTACATAGCTGTTCAGCCTTCCAAAATTGTAATGACTCTTGTGAATGACTCTTGTGAAGGTGTATACCCTTTCCCACTTAATAAAACAAAATCTACAAATGCTCTCCATATATCTTTAAAATCATTTCATTTTGATAATCCCCTTTTAACTTTAATACTACATGTTAATTTATCATTAACAGCAATATCCCATACCTCTTTATACCATTCCTCTATCTGATAATCACATTGCATTTTCCATTTTCTAGGTATCATTAACCTTGCTGCTGTCAATAACTTTGTAATTAAATCTTTAGTATCTTGAGTAGAATAAACCTTATCATAAATTGATAGTAATGCTACGCTAGGACATACCTCTAAGTTTACCCCAGTTATTTCATTTATCTCTTTGAATTTGCCAAAATTTCTGTACATGTTTACAACTCCACCACATATGAACATAAGTGCCAGTTTCCTGACATCCTCTCCAACATAAAGCCGAATATTTCTTATCAATTTGATTTAATTTTACCGGCGTTAAATACCATCTCCAAACCAGCTTATAATAATTTTCCTTTATCCTTACAGACATAGTTTTCAACACTGAAGACTTCTAACAATTGGGCAGTATCCAACAGAGCTGCTCCACCTCCACTGGTTCCATTGTGCTCACGGGACCCACAGCTCGTGCAGTGGGGCTTGGGAGCTTCTATAAACAACCTCAGAATTGGGACCAGTCAGCAGAGTCCGCATCATCAAGGGAAAGCTCCATTTCTGCTCATTTGGGGTTATTTTTTAAAGTGCCAATGCCCCCTTGGGTGAGCAGTGGGTCCCACGAGCTCATGGGCACAATAGGATACTACCCCTTGTCTTTAAAGGTATGCTTACCTGGCACCCAAATGTTCTCCAATTTCTCTCACCCCCTGAAGGTTGCTGATATCCCACCACCACCTCTTTTACAGGGAGACATATGGTCCCATGAAAGTGGGGGGAGGATATTCGGCCCCGCTTGGCAACGTACTCCATTTCTATTATTATTATTATTATTATTATTATTATTATTATTATTAAACATTTCTATACCACCCAATAGTCGAAACTCTCTGGGCGGTTCACAACAATTAAAACCATAAAATTCAACACGATAAAATACAATATAAAAGTTTAAAATTACAGTATAAAATAAAAATAAAAACCAAAATAAAACCTAACAGCAGTGCAAAGATTTAAAAAACGGTAATAGATTTAAAACAACAGAACACCATGCAAAGCAAAACATGCAATCATTTGGACCTAGTTCTGAGGTGGTAAACCTTCATCTGGGCTGTACCACTCCAGACTGCAGGTGGAGGCTCACATGCTCCACAAAAGGATATGAACAAACTCCCATTCAGTCATGTGAACAAAAGTGGCACCTTTTGTGGGGGCTCACACGAACACTCCTCCATACCAAATAAAGTAAGTCCTTGCATGTAGAAAACTATTACATCAGGGGAAAGATGAGGGCAGAACATTTCTCCACAACATTTAGCTCAACCTAAACAACATTAATACAACCTACAGATTAGGGATGTTGTACTGCCTACATCTCTGTAAGGGTACAAAATGACAAGGGAACAAAAATGCCCAGGGAATTAGTGGAATCTCCTTCTCGGAAAATCTGACTTTATGCAAGAGCTGAAAAGAGCATCCTCCAAGAATGGTCAACAGTCATTTAGGTCATCTAAGAATAAGGTGGCCAGCTATGCATTACCAAAAAAGAGGAAATACATTATCGAAAAAGCGGACAGACCTATGCATAAAATGTGCATATGCTAATTTAGATGTACATTTAGAAATGATTACTATCATTTAAATAGGAATACAATATATCTCACCACCATCTTGCAGAAGACCTTGGCCACCAGCTGACCTGTGTACCTGCTCATATCTGCTGTCCAAGTGCTAACATTGATGAGCAACTTCAAGGCCCCCTGCCCTGCTGCTCTCCCTTCTGCAGTTTTTGATCTTTAGACTGGATATGGATTGGATAGCCCTTCAAGCAGAGGACACCTTCAAGCAGAGGACCATCCACTATGGGCTACCTTCTCTAAAGTAGGGCACATGGTCACTCTCTCTAAGAAAATAAATGACATTGGTTTATTGAATCCTACCTAGACAAAATATCTTAGAGTATGTGAGCCCTGAAGTCTCTTTTTCAACTAACTTTAATGTCCTTCCATCATCAGCATCATGAGCATCCATCATCATCATCATCATCATCATCATCATCATCATCATCACCACCACCACCACCACCACCTTTTGTAACCTGCCTTTCCCCAAGAAGCTCAAGACAATGTATGCAGTTCTTTCCCTACCCTTTCCTCTTGGAGGCCAAGATATACAATACATCCATCTATCCTTTCTTTTTTATTACTCCATAAGTGTTCAGCATCCTTTTTTTGCTTGTGACTGTCAGCCTTTGCAAAAGCACAGAAGCAGGCATTAGACTTGCAGTGCAACAATGAAATAAAGAAATGACTATACATTTTACAAAATAAAACCAAACATCTAACTAAGTAATAAAACCATCAGACAATGGGCTAGCATCCACCCTTAGATAAGATGGTTCCCCTAACCATATTTTAAACATCTCCCCAATGTTATTCTCTCTCTGCAGTTCGGTCCTATCTATGCAGGGCATGGATTTGTACTGAACAGATATGTTTTGTGTGTGCGGTGCTCTGCCACCGCAAGCAGTAGTCCCCATGCCAGGAAGGTAGACAGAACGCTAACTCACTTGGCTACTCCTCGGTCCCGCCCCACCATGCATCCCTCTCCATCGACTTCTGGCTTTCTGGCTGCTGTGTAGCTGTGTGGCGTAGATATTTTTAAAGCATCAGTCATTTTCAGTACAGGTTTTCTATAGTTCTTCTTTTATGGGTTTTGGAGAGAGGTTCTGGCGAGAGATGATCAAAAAGGGCGAAAAAAAAGTGTTTGTAGTCTTTGGAGGTTGATAATTCCTGGAAAAAAAAAAAAACTTCTGGCAAATTCCACCTCCCCGAATTTTCGCAGAAAAATGTTTGTTTGAATTTGACCACTTTAAATGAGTTTCTTGTATAAGTGTCTTTACCTAGTGGAAGTTAGAGTCATGAATTGGTTTTTACACACAAAGTCCAACAACGTGGCCAAGACATACAGAACTCTTCTCTCTGAAATATTTTATTTATTTATTCTGGAATTGGAAGACGGCTTGGAGACATGTCTTTTGGCCAGCTGTATTTTACAGTGGTGTTCACTGTGATGATGTCCTCTCATTTCTATACTGCAGGGTTCTGTTCTGTTCCTAGAATTGTATAGTGAAATAGCTTCAACGATCATTTTGAACTAATAGAATTTGGGTGCTATTCTAGGCAAGGCACCTACTTTAATAATAATAATAATAATAATAATAATAATAATAATAATAATAATAATAATAATATATTTCTTACCCGCCTCTCCACTCAGATCGAGGCGGGGAACAACCATAAATATAAAATACATAACTAGTTAAAATACGTAACTAGTTAAAATACATAACTAGGCAATAGGCCTGTGGCTTACGCTGGCTCAGCTTGTCTGTGGAAAGCTAAGCAGGGTCAGGCCTGGTTATTACTTGGATGGGAGACCCCTCCTCTAGTTTCCTGCATTGAGCAGGAGGTTGGACTCGATAGCCTTGTAGGCTCCTTCCAACTCTATGAACTATGAAACTAAAAACATAGTAAATATTCTTAAAATATTCTTAAAAACCTTTAAAATCTCTTTAATAATAACATTTTATTTCTGACATTGTTAGAGGCCTTACTAGTCTACTACAATGTATTGTATGTGGGACTGCCTTTTAAAACAGTCCAGAAATGGCAGTTGGCCCAAAACATGGCTGCAAATTGCTCACTGGAACCAGGCAATTCAGTCATATTATAACAGTGCTTTATCAGCTGCCCTGGCTCTCGGCCTATTTCCAAGCCCAAGTTCAAAACCCTGGTTTCAACCTTTCAGCCCCTCAATGGCTTGGGACCGCGTTTGGTTCCAAAGCCGCAACCCGTATCACCAAACAATTATTAAAGAAACCCGACCCCCTAAGCACAGTGTGTGTCTAACTCTAAAGACGTTCAGATGCACATCTCCATTGCCATTTCCCAGTCTTGATCACTACAAAATTACCTACTTCCGGGCCCATTAGTGTCCCACCCGAAAGCAAAAAATGAACAAAACACTCAAAATGAACCTCCTTAAGTCCAATTGGCTTAACTCCCAACCTTCCTCATTGTATTCTTTAATAGAAGTGCAAGATATCAATCTGTATATAATATACAGATTAATTTAAATTCGGGGAGGTCACACAGAGGTCTAGAAAGAGGGAGAAGCAATAAGGAGACTCCCCAGGAGGAGGAGGAGAAAGAAAGAAGAAGAAGAAGACCACACCCCACCCCTGCTCTGCTCTGGCCTCCTCCCGCTTTCCACCTGTCCCTTCACTCACTTCCTGCCTCCTCCCATTTCTCATTCATCCGTCCCCCATCCCATTTCCCCACCCCACGCCCCTTTCCCTTCTTTTTCTAGCCCATTTCCTTTCTCCCTCCTCCTTTCCTGGCTTTTTAAAAATGTACCTCTTCTTTCTTTTGCCCTCCTCTTTCCTTTCTCCCCCCCTTTTCTCTCCCTCCTCCCTCACCCTCCCACCCTCTCCCATGCTCTCTCTCCTCCTTTTCTCTCGCCATCCTTTTTTTCCCTTTCCTCTTTCTCCTTTCCCCATTTCCTTTCTCTCTCCTTTGCTGTTCTCCCTTTGTCCTTCCTTTTTCTCTCTCTCTTTCTCTTTCTTCTTCCTTCTTTCTCTCCTTTCCCGGTCACTCTTTTTCCTCTCCTTCCTCATCTTCCTGCCTGCCTCCCTCCCTTTCTCTTTCTTTCTATCTGCTTCCATCCTTCCTTTTCTCATCTCCCCAACTTTCTTTACCCCTTTCTCATTCCCCATCTTTCCTCTTTCCCTCATTCTCTCTCTCTCTCTTCCTCCCTCCCCCTTCTCCTTCCTTCCTTCCCTTCTTTCTCTCTCTCTCTCCTCTCTTTTCCTCCCTCCTCCCTCTTTCCTCTCCTCCTCCTCTCTCTCTTCTCTCTTCTCCTCCCTTTCTTCTTCCTTCTTCTCTCTCTCTCTCCTCGCTCTCCCCCTCCATACCTCGATCTTGTCCACGCTCCGGGCGCAGCCCACCACTTCATGCGCGCTGCACCAGGGCGCGGGCCACGGCCCCCCGCCCCGATGCCCACCGAGGCGCCGGTCACCAGCGCCACGCCCCCTTCCAGCGCTCCATGGTCCACGCGCCGCGCCGCCCCCCCCCCTCTGCCCGGCCCGCGACGCACCGGCCGGCGCCTCCTTCCTCGCCTCCCGCCCCCCGCCCGCGCTCTCCGAGCGCACGACCCGGCAGCGCGGCGCGGCGGCGGCGGCGCGCAGCGGGGGCGGCGGCGGCTGATCCGCCCCTTCTCCAGGGCAGCCGCCTCTGGGGGGGGGAGCAGGAGGAGGAAGAGCTGGGGCAGAGAGCTGCGAGTGCGCCCCCCCAGATGTTGCGCCCGGTGCGGCCAGCCCCCCCTGCACCCCCCACGCTACGCCTCTGGACCAGCATATCCGAATGCTTGCCTTCTCCCACATATAAGATCATAAGAACACCATGCTGGATCAGACCAAGGGTCCATCTAGTCCAGCATTCTGTTCACACAGTGGCCAACCAGTGCCCACGGGATCCCACAAGCAGGACGTGAGTGCAACAGCACCTTCCTGCCCGTGTCCCCCAGCATCTGGAGTACATAGGTATACTGCCTCTGATACTGGAGGAAGCATATAGCCAATCAGGACTAGCAGCCATTGATAGCCTTCTCCTCCATGAATGTGTCCAATCCCCTTTTAAGGCCGTCCAAATTGGTGGTCATCACTACATCTTGGGGAACTCAATTCCATACATTTACATATACCCAAACTTTGAGATCCCTTCAGAGGCCCTACTCCCGGTGCCCCTGCCACATGAAGTGAGGGAGGGGACTGTCAGAGAGGGAACCTGCTTAGAGGTGAATGCCTGGCTTTGAATGCCCTCCCCAGAGAGGCCCACCTGGTGTTGTCTTTAATGGCATTTTGGTGACAAGCTGCACGTGTGAACGTGCTAAAGATTTCATCCTTGGCACTGTGAGGGCCAAACCACATGGGACGAGGCAGATCCATGATAATATCCCCTACTTAAAATACAAAACTAAACAGAAAACATTAAAACATGTGTGGGGTTGGTGGTCTGAATTAGATCAGGGGAACAAGAGGAGGGGTGTCTAGGGATGTGTGAGGATTTCGTTTAGGGGGTGGAAGTCCAGCGAACTTGCCGGGCTCGACACCCCCAAAAACTCTGTCCCACCTACCTGCTTCCCTCTGCTCGACTCGCGTTCTCCCAAGTCAAGCCAGGGGGGAGACTTCTGGGTTCCTGATGGAGTGCTTTTTACGTAGAAAATGGCGTAAGACACGTTAAGAACAGCCGCAATTTGCGCAAGTTACATAAATTGCGGCCACTTTTAATGTCTACTGAGCGGCTCGGCTGGTGGTCGCTTTAGGCCCAGCTTGGAGGGCACGGCAGCAGGGCTCGCCAAGGGTCCAGCGAGTCAGGTGGTGGACGGATCACCCTCCACTAGGGGTGTCTCATCCTTTCCTCCCACACAGCCTTTCCCTGATATACATTTATTTATGTATTTATTTTATTATGTTTCTCTCCTGCCTTTATTTATTTATTTATTTATTATTATTTATATTTATAGCCCGCCTTTTTTCCTGCAAGGAACCCAAGGCGGCTTACATAGTCCTAAACCTCCTCCTCTCCATTTTATCCTCACAACAACCCTGTGAGGTAGGTTAGGCTGAGAGTCGGTGACTGGCCCAAAGTCACCCAGTGAGTTTCATGGCCGAGCGGGGACTAGAACCCAGATCTCCCGAGTCCCAGGCCAACACTCTCACCACTAGGCTACACTGGCTCTCACTGCTCACTCGCCTCATTGCCCACTCCACAATTGCCCTGCAGTGCAAAGAACACAGATATTGCCTGTGCTTCTGAGGCGGATCCCGCCACACACTGACAACTCCTGCTGCTTCCTCCAGCTTGACCCAGGCAACACCACTCCATTCCACCTTCCACAGGAATAGCAGCAGGATATCGGAGAGAGCACCTTCTCCCTTACCAGTCTGCCCGGTCACTGAGGACATCAGATGAGCCACTCCTAGTGGTTCTGCATGGACCTGCAGTCCATTTGGAGTCCACTTGGAGCAGAGCCTACATTGTATTGACTGCCTCTCTGTGGAACTTCCTGCCTATTGATGTCAGGCAGGCACTAACATTGTTTTGTTGCTGAACACATTTTTATTTAAACAAGCCTTCCCTGACTGACCAGCCACGATTTTATTCGCATAATTTGATTTTAAAGGTCTTAAAGTTTTTCACTCTGTATTTTTATTTTTTTTCCCCCTTCCTTTTTATTGTTCACCACTTGGGTATTTTACTAGATGTAGAATGGTATATAAATATTGTCAATAATAATACATAAACATTGGATAAGGGAGGTTGCTCTTTAGCTAGCCAGAGGGGTCACTTCCTCCTCTCGTCACCACTACATTTCAAACCAAAAAGCAATCTTGCTGGGAAGCAGACTTTATCTCACAAAGACAGTAACTAAAAATGAGACAGAACTCTACCCATGCAAGATGCGGGGGAAGAAGAGAATACTCCAAATTCTGCTTTATAAGGAGAGAAACTCAACATTCCTTCAGCATTTCAGGATGGCCACCCACTAAGCAAAGAGAGAGAGTGGGGGGGGGGGAGAATTAATCTTTCTCCCCCCCTCCCTGCAAGTTTCCAGAAGTATGCCCCACAAGAAGAAAAACTTGTCTAGTGCAGTGTTCTCCAACCTTGGGTCCCCAGATGTTTTTGGCCTACAACTCCCAGCATGCCCCAGCCAGCTACAGGAGTTGTAGGCCAAAAACATCTAGGGACCCAAGGTTGGAGAACACTGGTCTAGTGGAATCCTGGCCCCACCCACTAAGATTAAAACAGTGAATCCAACCATCAGTCTTCCAACTCTGACAACTCTAAGCACCCTTTACGATCTTTTACTATGCTTGAAAAACATCCAGACCATACCACAAATCAAGCAAAGCCAGCTATGATGTGTGCATGCATTTTGTTGTCCTTCCGAGAACAGTCTGCACTTATACGCTACCTAGATTTCCGTTTTCAAAAATAGTGTTACAACCTTGGCCCTCCCAGCTCTTGGCCACACTATTTCCACCCTTCCAATAGCATGGCATAGTCCCATAAGTATTTTTTTTTTAAAAAAAATCATTTTTAGCCTTTTCAGCAGGAAAAAAAAACCACCTATGACATTCAGATGCTTTGGTTCTCACATTTACCATAGACTGCCCACATGCAAGCATGCGTCTTATTTTAGATATTTAGAACTTTTCTTTCACATAAACACAAGAGATCACGTCTGGTTTAATCCAGTTCAGATAGAAGGGATTTTGTGGTGTTTTTTGAAACTACTTAACAGCGCACATTTCAGCATTAATTCCTCCCAGACTCTTGGTGTAAGTTGGCCTGCCATGGCACCAAATATGTCTGTGGGGTTATTTATTTTCTTCTTTTTCTCACCCACTAAACAAATTTGCAGAATTTTCTCAGAATATTCACCAACATTTTTTTGTGGCAGGCCCCACTTCTCTCTCTCTCTCTCTCTCTCTCTCTCTCTCACACACACACACACACACACACACAAAATGCCTGGGAATGACCCTAGGTCCAAGCCATTGTGAAGTATGTAAAAGGGTGGCCAGGCTGCAGAACCAGTTGCTGTTTCTGCCAGTCATAGAGGCAGCAAAAAACAAACAAACAAACAAAAAAATCAGGGGAAAAGAGGCCACTGCCTCTACTGCCACTGCCTCTACTGCCACTGCCACTGGTGAACTCCACCCCTTAGAAAATGTTGGAGAATTTCTCCTATCCCTGGAGAAGTGCAGTGAAATGATTCCTACAGTTTCACTGCCCAAGTAGGGAGGAGAATTTCAAGATGTCATTTGCACACAGCTCTAATTTAGTACTAATGTTGGGTAGGTAACATGATGCCTGTGGGCACCAACAAGCCCCTGGACACCTCTCTTGATACCCACTAAGGTGCCTTATCACTCCCATATATTTTTAAAAACTTTTTTAAAAAAATAACACATTTTCTACTGGCAGCTGGGATTTCTGTGAAATAGGTTTCCGTTGGTGCTGAAAACTAGGGGTGTTAAACCTACCTTCAGGGAGTGCTCGCCTTTTCTCGGCAAGCACCCCCACACACAAGGCACTAATCCCTCATGCCGCTCGATCCGTCTCGCCGGCAGCGTGGGGGTCCCATTGCGTCACTTCCGGCTGCCAGGAAGTGACGCGACGGGACCCTGCGCTGCGTTTTAACATAAAAATCAGGGCAACCTGGTTTAAAATGGCCACGAATAGCAAATCACAGCCATTTTAGGCCAGGTTGCCCTGGTTTTTATGCCAAAAACGCAGTGTGGGGTCCCATCGTGTCACTTCCTGACAGCTGGAAATGACACGACGGGACCCCACGCTGCTGGCGCGGCGTGGAACGATGGATCGAGCAGCGGCCAGGTAAGGCGCGAGAGTCTCGGGGGAGCCCGAACAGGCTGATTTAGGCCGATTTCGGCCTGCTTTCAGCCCCAGCCCCCCCCCCATGACTTGTGGATATATCCCTACTGAAAACTGTGGGTTCAAAGGAGTTATTTAGTGCACGGGAAACAGACCCTACCTCAGCCTTGTACTCAGTCTTTTCTGCAAGTTACTTGTCCTTTGCCACACCTCCAATGGCAGCCACTTTTGGGTGGTGCCCATGACAGTTTCTCAAATTGCCACATGATGTGCCCAGGGCCCCGAACGGTTGCCTACCTCTGCTCTAATACTATAGTTGCACGAAACTCACAGAAACACAAGCATTTTGGACTGGTTTGAAATGTGACTGACCCACACACAGAACATATTTCAGTCTACCTGATTTGCAATCCGTGGAGTTATGTTGCTCAAAACACGCATGTTTTGTCTGACTATTAATTGAATCATAATCTTCTCCCCTGTTTTTCCTTGCATAACTGCGGAATGCAGCCCTCGTTTTCATTGTCCCCATTGACGCATGCAAGAAGCCATCACTTGCTGACTACAACCTCAAGTGAAGATCCTGCTTATGTAAACCAACCCCACTTATTTTAGAGTTTTATTAGTTCTGGCTCCGCTCCATGAAATCCATTGGCTCTTTGAAATCCACAGCGACCTGTTTCTGAGAATCGTTTGGGGGATGAATGAGATAAGGATCTCGAGCGCTTTGAGCACTTAAGTAATATTTACAAAAGCCATTGTTAATAATAACTCATTGGATGCAATATCGAAAGAGCCAAGTCTCAGATCACAGTGAGCTTGCAGTGAACTGTGAATGGCACACTCTTCTACGCATGAAAGACAATGACAGTATGATGTTATGCACTCGCTTGTCTCAAGATAAAAAGGTTAGTCAAGTGCCTTTAATTATCCAGAAGCTCTTTTCCTGGCTTTCAGCTTGCTTTAGCCTCTGCTTAACCCCCAAAATTGTGTAATACTTAATAATAACAATACTTGACATTTATATAGTGCATTTTTAAGTGCTCAGTCTACTTCACAATCATATCATCAGCAATTATGGAAACAACCCTATGAATTTGGTCGGTATTATGTACTGACCAAACTCATAGGGTTGTATCCCGTGAAGCTTCAGTATCCCATGAAGCTGATTGGTGGGAGTTACACAACAGATGAAAAGAAGTACTTCTTCACACAGTGCATAGTTAAACTATGGAATTCACTTCCACGAGATATAGTGATGGCCACCAACTTGGACGGCTTTCAAAGGAGATTGGACAAATTCATGGAGGAGAAGGCTATCAGTGGCTACTAGTCCGGATTGGCTATATGCTACCTCCAGTATCAGAGGCAGTAACAGTATGCCTATGTACTGGGGAACATGGGCAGGAGGGTGCTGTTGCACCTGATGTTCTGTTTGTGGGTTTCCCATGGGCAGCTGGTTGGCCACTGTGTGAACAGAATGCTGGACTAGATGGTCTGATCCAGCATGGCTCTTCTTATGTTATTATTCCAGTTTTGCAAATGGTAAGGCTGAGGCTAAAAGACAGTGGCTTCCCAAAGGCTGCCTGGTGAGTTCATGGCTGGAACAGGATTTGAACTGGTCACACAGTTAACCACTGCTATAGGGTATAGGATTGCAGCCTAAGGGTCAAACTAGATGTGAGGTAGGAAATCTATGATCAGGATATCTCCCATGGCGTAGTGGTGGGGCCGAACTGGAGTCGGCTGGAGGCTCGCTCTGGGTTCGGGGGGGCCGCGAGCGGCGGCGGCCCGATCCCGCTCTTCAGAGCGGCACGGAACAGTTGCTCACGCCGCTCACGCCGCCGCCGGAGAAACCCCCCCGCCCCCCGCTGCCGGAGCTGGAGAACTGTCTTTCTTAACTGTCACCAGTGTGTAGTTATTGTGTGTGAAATGGTCTGTGGACTTATTCAATAAAATCTGTTGTTGGTGTTGTTGTAGTACCTGAGCAATCTCATGATACTGTTATTTACTTTAAAAGCATCTACTTAGAAACAAGTCCTGTGTGTGAGTGGGTTTTGTTGGGTGAAGTCTGCTGCTGTTATTGTGCTCTGCCATCACCCCCAACCCTCCAGAGCAAGTTTGGAGGGCATATGGAGATTGCTGAGGGTGATTCCTCCCTCCCCATTCCACTGAAGGAAGGGGTTAATTGGATAATTAACTAATAAGTAAATAATTAAATTAACTAATTAACTAATTAACCAATAATTAACACTTAATTAACACTGGCACACTAAGCCAGTGTGGCGTAGAGATTAGGGTGTTGGACTGGGACTCGGGAGATCCGGGTTCTAGTACCCGCTCAGCCATGAAACCCACTGGGTGACTTTGGGCCAGTCACTGACTCTCAGCCTAACCTACCTCACAGGGTTGTTGTGAGGATAAAATGGAGAGGAGGAGGAGGATACTGTAAGCCACCTTGGGTTCCTTGCAGGAAAAAAGGCAGGGTATAAATATAATAAATAAATACTAACCAATCTCATACTAATTAAGAATATACTGGAAACGTTTTCCTGCCCCTGGTGGAAATGCTTCTTGGGTAATATATCAGCTCTTTAGCATCTGCATTTGCTATTAAAAGACATTTTATTGTAGATGTCACAATTCTTACATTTTGCAAAGAAATTAACAAGGAAGAAAATGTCCATTCCTAGTTGTTTGTCTAACAACAGAATAAAAACAAAGAGTACAAACCAACAAATCATGCCATTTCAAAAAGACAAGTCCAAAAGCCTGCTACCGCATCCAACAACTTACATAAAACAATCAGCAATGTGGCTGAGATGAGAGACCTAGACAGATCTTTGGATCCATCGGCCAGAGAACCGAGAGCCACTGGGAGGCTGCACCCCATGCCTCCCAGGAGTAACATCACAGCAAGGGGGAGACCAGCCTGGCCCCATACAGCAGCCAAAGAAGGAACAGCTTCAGGGAGCTTGTTTTACCCTTCCCTGCCAGAAAAAAGAAAAAGAACAAAGAAAAAAAAATCTATAAGAACCTTGTTACTAAGAACTGGTGCCTGAGTTTTGCTTTCTTCCTCTTCCCTCCCAATCCCTTTTCCTTTTGTGTCATGTCTTTTAGATTGTAAGCCTGAGGGCAGGGACTGTCTAATATTAATCTTTGTAAGCCACTCTGGGAGCCTTTTTTGGCTGAAGAGTGGGATAAAAATGCTATAAATAAATAAATAAGCAATTACAAGAAAACCAAACAAATATACAGGCTCACCACCCACCATACAATATGGTAGAACAACCAGAAGGCAAAATGATGACTCAGATATCATTTGCACACTCCTGATTGCCTATGATGATAAGGATGGGGACCGAGGGCCAAACTACATGATACTTTGAAGATGTAGCTAGCAGCTACATCTTCCTTGCTTTCTTGAGCACAGGGCCACCAATCTGGATTGGGACCCTAGTATGGGGGGGGGGGTCAGTCTTAAGCCTCCCCGCTGTGGTCTCTTGCTTGCACCTGTAATTTTCATTGTCCAAAAGTGATCCATTGCTAATTACATCTCCAAATAACTTGTGATTTGGGTTTGAGATTTATATTTTAGAGCAGTGTTCTCCAACCTTGGCTGGGGCATGCTGGGAGTTGTAGGCCAGAAACATCTGGGGACCCAAGGTTGGAGAACACTGTTTTAGAGGAATGCCTAACAAAGGCAATTCAGAAAGAACTCATAAGGGAAAGGTGTTTATACTTCTGTGAGGGATCCTAAGTGCTCCTAATGCTTGTGTGGGGACCTCAACATATCCATTCCAGGCTAGTGGAACACCCTAGAGCAGAGGTGGGCAACACTGGGAGGACCAGGGGCCATTTTCCCCCCTGGACCCATCTCCCGCAAGCTGCATCCCCCCCCCCCAGGAAAAACGGTAACCCTAAGTTACCTCCTCAGACACCACTCCTTTCTGCTTCAAAATATCATACGGTTTTCCCTTCTGTTGTTCAAATAGGCATACCAAGTTATCAAGAAATTCATAGAGGCTAATGCAGCATTCCCTTATCTTCACTAAGCCACACTCGAATCTGGTCACGCGGTTCCCAAACTAGTCAGGAATCAGGATAGGAATCTTCAGATTTCCTAAGAATGAGGGGGGGAAATGTATAGGGCATCCATCATGATGTAAAGCAGGGGCGCAGAACTTCAGGCCCCAGAGGCAAAAACTGGCCCTGGGGTCCCAATATGACATTCTGCAATTTCCCAGATGACTGTGTCCCCTTCACCTGGCCCTGCCATCTTCCCCTCAGTCACCAATTGGTCAGTGGTTTCCTGGCTTTTGTGCAGTCCCCCCCCCCCATTCTAACAGATTGAAATGCCTCTCCTATGGCTCAGCTACCGGCAGGAAGAGCTTTATATGCTGGTATTGGGGGCCCGCCCCTTTGGCCTTCAAGCCCACCCCTTTGGCCCTTGGCTCCACCCACCACTGCAATGTGGCTCCCAAGCACTTCTCCCAAACGGAATTGGGCCCTCGGGCTGGGTTCCCTGAGGTAAAATGACAGCCCACACATTCTGAGCTTTTAAAAAACAACAACATTAAAGGAGGCCAGCCCAGGAGCAGGAAGGACACTTCTCTATTCAGGTGTCTGGTAGCCGCGTGAGTACCAAATACATGAAAGAGCTATCAAGAAAATGTGAGCTAGCCCCACCCCCTTCAGGCTGACATGTTTGGCCACACCCCCTTGGCAAGGCATGATCCATCTGAAGTGGGCCTATGTGAGTATGCATACAGGGCTCTCTCCATGAGGACTGGAACCCTGATTGACCAGGTTGTTGTCCCCATGGAGGAAACCCCCATGCACAGTGGTGTAGCGCAGGAGCTCATCCTGACTGTCCCCAATGCCACGCCTTGTGACGATAATGTGGCTGGTTATTTAATTTTATTTCTCTCACTACCACTTGGCTGTTAGTTGACTTTCTTCACTAACCCAGGGGCTGAGATATGGTAGCTCCAGGGTTTTTAGCTCACCCTGTTTTAAACTATCCCTGTTCCAACTCTGTCACAAGACTTCACTCACTCGCTCCCAGACAAACCCGAGTGGACAATCTGTCTGTGGGAGATAAACTCTGTTAAAATACCATGACTGGTTATTGTGGTGTTTACGCTGGGTAGATATCGTGTATCTTTCTCTTAGCAGCTATACCAAGTGATTAGGTGTGTGTGCTTCAGGATGAAAACAGTTACCAGTCCGTCTCTTCAGTAACCCAACACATAGCTCTTTATTTTCTTAAGTAAAACATTTCTTTAAACAGGAACAATCTCTTCTCAATAGAGGCAATAGTTTATGTTGAACTAACTTTATGACTATTATCTGACTGACTAGAATCCCCCTAACTCACTTCTCTCTAACTCACTTCTTTCATCTCACACCTCTCATCTCTCTCTCTCACACACACACACACACATATACAGAGCTCCCCCCCCCATCAGAACTTGGCCATGAAGCTCATTGGGTGACTTTGAGTCAGTCACTGCCTTTCAACCTAACCTACCTCACAGGGTTGTTGTGAGGATAAAATGGAGAGGAAGAGGAGATTGAGGATTATGTAAGCCGCTTTAGGTTCCTTGCAGGAAAAAAGGCAGGATATATGCATATGGAATTATTATTATTATTATTATTATTATTATTATTATTATTATTATTATTATATCAAATGGGTCTTCTTCATTGCCCATTCAAAACCAAGCCACCCCATAGAAAAAAAGCTTTGCATTACCACAGGGAACAATATATTGTTGCTGGGAAAATCCATTTCATCCCCAGCTACTGTGGGGAATGCAGCTCAGCTCGGAGGGAACAAGGAATTCTGTGTGGGGTGGGCAGATGACATCAGCATCCCTGCTAACTAATCAAAAAAGTGCCAGTGTTGCATCCCTGTGAGCCCTGGGTCCAATTACACACCACTGCCTAGGCAGGCACATACACCCTCACATAGATAGAACCCTTTAGACTGGCTCTGAGCGCATGCTGGCTGGCCAGAGGGTTGAGGGGGGCGGGACTAGCCTGTGCATTCTTGATAGCCCCTTCACACGCTCAGTATTCAAGGATATCCAGTGCTGGAACCGGGATTGTAATCATCACACTTCAGCAGGGACCCTAATCCAGTGAGACCCCTAATCTAGAGCATACTTTCCACAATGGTTACATAGGGCCATCTCTTCATCCTCTATGGGTTGCATTTTAGCAGCTGTAACTACTCGCTCGCTGCCGTCTGCAAGAGCAGCCAGGTAACTCTGGGCAGCTGTGTTCCTTTAAGCCGACCATTTTTCAAAAGTTAAAATCAAGGGCAATAAAACAGAATTAAATAAAGCTCCATTTTTAACTATGCTTTCCCTCTGGCAGCTCATCTGAAAGAAAGTTCTGAAAGTACCAAATAAATCCTAGTGAGATGATCCTTTCAACGCTGCAGGATTTTATCATTACATTCCTTAATTAATGATCTATGGCTTTGGCTTAGGTAGTGACCAGTCTGTGGACTGCTATTTTTCTGCCTTTATTGTTGTTTATTTGGGTTCTTAAAAAAGAAAAAAAGCATCCCAAACACACACCAGTTGTTGGGAAATTGCTCCATCTGTTTTTAAGTGGCTTTTCCAAAAGCTCAACTGTCATGATTTTTTCCCATTCAGAGTTTGCCTAGTCCAAGGGTGTTATCTGAACTTGCTTTACAAGAAGTGGTTGGCAGGGCCAGAATTTATGGGTAGGTGGGCCAGAATTTATGGGTAGGCAGCCCAGGCAGCAGCCAGAGACCCCAGGCTTGAGGGGTCATGAGGTATCATGAGGTATCTATTCAACTACCCAGTCAACAGCTGGAACGAGTAGTATTAACAGTTCTATATGCCATGAGTAAGTACAAATTTATAGATCATAGCATGCAAATATATCATGCTATATGACAGGGATAAATTATATCTGAAGGGGCTATGGATGCAATAAAACATAAGGCAGGGTAGGCAACATGGCACCCATGGGCAGCAATGCACCCTCAGACAGCTTTCTTGGCATCCACCCAGGTGCCCTACTGATGGCAGAGCATAATAGCAGCAGCACAGTTCTCCCAACAAACACATGCACACACAGGCTTGTTTCTAAAGTAGATGCTTTTAAAATAAATAACAGTAACACAGGATTACTTGTGTACTATAAGCTTGATTGTTACAGATTTCTAGTAAGTGCAGTTTCTTATGTTACTCATACTGTGAGATAGTTACAGGAACCTAGATTCCACCTAAACATCAGGAAAAATTTCCTGACTGTCAGAGCAATAAGACAATGGAATCAACTACCTAGGGAGGTCGTGGGCTCTCCCACTCTGGAGGCATTCAAGGTGCAGCTGGACAGCCATCTGTCAGGGATGCTTTGACCTGGATTCCTGCATTGAGCAGGGGGTTGGACTCGATGGCCTTGTAGGCCCCTTCCAACTCTACTTTTCTATGATTCTATGATAAGGAAAACACAGAACATGTCTCCTTGCTAAACCCTAGCAAGTATCAGTTAACTGTGGAACTAGTCTAACTGTCAGAGGAGTGGTAGAGTGCAATTCTAACCTGCTTGCTAGGCACCATCCAGCATTCCCTCCCCTGATTCAATCAAGTGGTTTGCTCCACTGAAGCCTGCCCCTTGACCAGGGATGGGGACTCGGACTCCAGGACTCGACTCGTGAGTCGGACTGAGTCCCCCCTCTGACTCGAGTCCCAATATTTTTAATGGGACTCGAGACTCGACTCGGGACTCGAGACCAAGGACTCTTCAACATCCCTGGGCTGTGCCAGAAGGAGTGGAGAAGAGCGCGATCGCTGGCAAAGAGCGCATGGAAGTGAGGCGTGCCGCTGCTCGGCCACTATGGACGGCTACCAGGAGCGCAGCCTGTCTGGTCTCTTCTTAACCAGTTCCACAGTTTGAATTGTCCAAGACAAAGCCCTCTGCCTGCCTGCTTTGGAGTTCCCTGCCTCCTCTGCCTGCCTGATTATTTTGGGTTTGACTGCCTGGTCTGTTCTTGCCAAAATCAGTTGCAGAGCTTTGAGATAAAAAGGCACACTTGTGCCTAGAATTTATTTAAGCCACACATTTGAAGTAGCCTTATTTTGTTGGGAAAACCCCCCATTGATTTTAATAGGGACTCGTGGAGTCAGCTTTGGGAGTGACTCGTGAGTCACCATTTTGGACCAAGGACTCGGACTCGAGACTCGGGTCCAAAGACTCGTGACTCGACTTGTGACTCGAGACCAAGGACTCTTCAACATCCCTGCCCTTGACTTCTCAGAGAAGCTTGGTTTCTGCCTTTGCCCTTTAACTAGACTATAACCGTCTATTTTAACCCTTTAACGGGCAGTCAACTTAAAAGCCCTCCCTGCAGACTTGACATCTTCTCATCATATACTCCAAACTAGGGGTGTACTGCTAGGCCTCCAGGTGGGCGTAGCGGGCCGAAATCAGCTCTGCTCACGCCCGCCAGAGGCTCGTGGGGCCTTACTGGGTACCGGCGCAGCTCACCTCTCCGCGGCTAGCCGCCCGTGCCACTCGCGCTGGTCCCATCCGGCTGGCTGGAAGTGACGCGATGGCACCCTGCGCAGGAGCGCTGGCCCCCCACGCTGCGTTTTTTGGCCCAGCGCACCTGCGCAGCGTCCCGTCGCATCACTTCCGGGACCGGCGCGGCCAGCGCGGCGGGCTCTAGCAGCATGAAGAAATGCTCCGCGCCACTCAGAAAATCGAGACAGGGGGGACGCCACCGTGGAGGATTTTAAAGGAACAGAGCCAATCTCTAGCTTGCAAGATCCTGCCCGGCAGCTGTACTCACAAACATGCTGGCTGAGGGCCACTTGAGACATTATGGTAGCCATGTGGAGGTCACCAAAAAACAGAGCTGTGCACATGCCATATATGCAGGCCTGTGGCTCATGCTGGCTCAGCTTGTCTGAGCGTGGAAAGCTAAGCAGGGTCAGGCCTGGTTATTACTTGGATGGGAGACCCCTCCTCTAGTTTCCTGCATTGAGCAGGGGGGGTGGACTTGATGGCCTTGTAGGCCCCTTCCAACTCTATAATCTATGAAATGGGCTTTTGAAATTCTCCACCCTATTTGTGGACAGAGAAATTTGGGGAACAATGCAACCACATTTCTACAGGTAGAGGATAAATTCTCCAACAGTTTCTCACAGGCAGGATTTGCCATTGACAGGGGGTTGCAGTAGAGCTTCTCTCCCCCCCCCCAAGGGTGTTAGGCATTTTGCATCCTCCATGAGGATGCGCCATACCTAACATCATTCCAGGGCATTGTGGCAGGAGAGAGGGAAGGCAGCAACACACACACATACAACAAACACACGTGGTGAAGAAAATTTGGAGAAAATTCTGCAACGTGGCCGTCTATTTCTAGGGGGTAAGAAAAGAAAAATCTCAGAACTTTTCTGAGAAAAATATCTTCTGCGAAATTTTGTCTCCGCTCTAGCTGTCTTTCTTCTTAAAACATTACATAAAATTTAAAAACCAGATTTAAAAATGACATATAGATAAAACAAGAAATGCAATGAGACCAATTAAAAAGTAACCACCCCACCATGCACTATGTAGAGTTAAAAGCCTCAATATAGAGGGCAGTCTTAACCTGGCACCAAAAAGATTGTAAAGTTGTCGCCAGGTAGGCTTATTCCAGAGTTGTGGGGCTACCACAGAGAAGGCCCTCCCCCTTGTCACCACCCACCGAGCCTCCCTCAGAGGCTGCAACCGGAGGAAGGCCCCTGATGTTGAGTGCAGTGTCCGGGTAGATTGTGGTTGGGAGAGGCGTTCCATCAAGTATTGTGGTCCCAAACCGTGTAGGGCTTTAAAGGTTAAGACCAGCACATTGAATTGGGCTCAGAAGCATACAGACAGCCAATGCAAGTGGGCCAAGACTGGTGTTATGTGTTCCGACCTTCTGGTCCCACTAATAAGTCTGGCTGCCGCGTTATGCACCAGCTGTAGCTTCCAAACTGTCTTCAAGGGCAGCCCCACATATTTGGACTGCTTTTGTTGAAGTTTATGTATAGTTCTTAGAACCTATATTTTCAAATATATGAAAATACAGGCTTCTGTATTGTGTGTGTGTGTGTTGCAAAATTATGCTCTGAACTCTTTCCCCAGAGAACCAATACTCAGGAAAGAGAAGCAGCACACCCAGTGTGAGGTTTTTTCAAAGTTTTATTTTTGCAAAAAGGTTCAGCTCTGTGGCTCACACCAGGATCAAAAGCTGAACAACGGAAAGAAGACACGTGTAGGTCTTCTTATACTTTTCATGCATAGCATGGCTTCAGCGAATCAAACACATTGCTTAAACACGCTAACCAATCACGTACATTCATTTGAACATGGTAACAACCGATCCGAAACTTAAGGCTATCTATCCCTTCCTTTCCTGGCTAGGTCGATGTTTCTCATGACCTCTGGGGCACAAATTCCCTGTCGTTGGTACATCTGGCGTAGGCACAGGAGAATACACTTTTGAAATGAGGCTTTAGCCAAGGAAGAGATATGGCAGCACTAGGCATACAACTAAGTGAAAAGCGATACAATTCTTCAAAGGCAGATGAGCAGGTTTCTCCGGCTAGAATAACAATTGGCAGATGGGCAAGGTTAGTCAGTTTAGGCCAGGAGGGAGTGGAACAGAGAGATTAGTTCATTTCACAATGTGTGCTATTTACAGCCTTGTTCATTACACGTGTATGGTGGAACTTTATTCTTGCACTCTGTATATGCACCGTGTCCCCTTTTTAACATGTGTGTGTATAGATAGATAGATAGATACACATACACACACATTTCATATTTATTCATTGAAATTGATATTTTCAAATCTACAGTATGTAGCCTGATCCTTCCTTCCTTCCTTTCTTTCCTCTTACTTTTCTTTCATTGAAATTTTACAATAAAAAAGGTACAGGGGTCTTGGCAGCTGTCCAAGGATCATGTGTGGTGACACTGGGCCTGTTCAGAAGCTTGGGGGGTAGGGAGAGATTACTCAGAGGACGGCCTCTGACAGATGAACATAGCCTTTGGGGAGGCTCATGCAGGAGGAGGAAGTCCTTAATATTGGAGATTCCTTTGAAAGAGCACCTTCTTCCTTACCAGTCTGCCTAGTCACTGAGGTAATCAGATGAGGCACTCCTGATGTTGACCCATGGTAAATTTGGAGTCCAACCAGAGCAGAGCCTTCAGTGCATTGGCTCCCTCTCTGTTGACCTTCCTGCCTGTTGATGTCAGGCAAGCACTGATGTTGTTTCATTTAGGGCACCTGCTGAAGACATTTTTATTTAAATTAAACAAGCCTTCCCTGACTAACCAGCCATGGTTTTACTGGCAGAATTTGATTTTAAAGATTTTAATTTTGTATTTTGATTCTTTTAAGTTTCTTTTTATTGTTCACTGCTTGGGAATCTTCTTAGATATTGAGTGGTAAGCAAATCTTGCAAATAAAGAATACATAGATAATGATAGAAGATGTGTAACCCCAAGAGAAAGTAATGTGTACTTCTGTAGGGCTCCCACATGATATCAAACCCTGCCAGCCCTTCCATGAAGGGCTTCTTTTCTTTTCTTCTTGTAATTACAGATGGGCATTGAATTTTGCTGTGTAATCATTTATTTTTGTCATGTTATGTGTTTATACAGCTATAGAAACAGTAAAACTTTGTTTAAGTGTTGTTTTAGACCCACTCATGCTTTCTTGAAGTTCTGGGATGAATTAAATTTATAGCTTCATAATCTGCATATTCCTCACATGTTCCCCCTAGGGGGAAAATCTCTTGTGTGGCCATTCTGGCAATTATAGAATTCTGGCAAATAAAATGCTTTGTTTATGTCCACTCGATTACACACAGTTTCAGGTTTCCCTGTGTAATGCTTCAGTTCCCTATGTTATACAGTGGGATGGTCCTTTGACACTGCTAATATTTTGAACAGATGTTTCTGATCTTTGGCATTCACCAACAGTATACATACATTGCATTCTGTCATTTGAACATTGTAAGCAAGTGTAAAGTGATGTACATTGGGGTGAAAAATCCCAACTTCAAGTATAATTTGATGGGATCTGAGCTAGCAGTGACTGACCAAGAAAGAGATCTTGGGGTTGTGGTGGACAGCTCGATAAAATGTTGACCCAGTGTGCAGCTGCTGCAGAAAAGGCAAATTCCACGTTAGGCATAATTAGGAAAGGAACTGAAAATAAATCTGCCAAGGTCAGACTGCCCTTATACTAATCTATAGTGCGACTGCACTTAGAATACTGTGTACAGTTCTGGACTCACCGCACCTAAAAAAGGACATTGTAGAGCTGGAAAAAGTACAGAAAAGGGCAACTAAAATGATAATGGGGCTGCAGCAACTCCCCTATGAGGAAAGGTTACAACATCTGGGATTGTTTAGCTTAGAAAAAAGGCAAGTGAGGGGAGACATGGTAGAGGTGTACAAAATTATGCATGGTGTGGAGGAAGTGGACAGGGAGACATTTTTCTCCCTCTCTCATAATACTAGAGAACCCAGGGTCATCCCATGAAGCTGATTGGTGGGAGATTCAGAACAGATACAAGGAAGGACTTCTTCACACAGCACATAGTTAAACTATGGAATTCACTTCCACAAGATGTAGTGATGGACACCAATTTGGACAGCTTTAAAAGGAGATTGGACAACTTCATGGAGGAGTCGAGGAGAAGGCTATCAATGGCTAATAGTCCTCACTGGCTACATACTTCCTCCAGTATCAGAGTGTGAAGGATTGAGGCCTACACAGGCCGGAGTTAGTTGAAGCCTGTAGGCCCAAACATCTCCTGATGGGAGGGGGGCATTTGTGAGTTTCATTTTCACCCAATAGAGTTAAGTTTCATTTCTCCAGTTTGAGGTCACACAATTGTAACCTTCTAGGTCGGAGGGGAAGGGTATATAAAGAGTGGATCTGGAGCTGCAGGTGGCAGAGGGAGAGAGTGAAATTGGAGAGAGAGAAATTGCAGAGAGAGTGAAGCAGACAGAGAAGAGAGTCTGACTATCACTAAAGAACTGCAGAACAGCTAGGAGAAAGGCGGGGGAAAGGAATCTCTACTAAGCTTACAGGTGACAGTGTAGCTAGGTTAGAGAACCTTGCGTTATTTTTCATTTTATTTCCATTATACTTGTTTTTTGTAATCTTACAGCTCTATTTGTGTAATTACCCTAAGTTAATGTGATTCTACTTTACCAATAATTACTACAGTAAACAGTTATTGTTAAAATTCAGTTGTTGGAGTGTCTTTTACACCATGCCTAAGGCATAATCCCAGGTTACTGGGAAAAGGAGGTAAAAAGGCAGAGAATTGGCATCCTGAGACAGGAGGGGCTCTTAAAGAGGCAGATATCTTTAAGGAGCTGATCAAGGTGTCCTGGTACAGGTGGAACCTTGACACAGAGGCAGTATTCCTATATACTCCAGTTGCTGGGGAAGATGGGTGGGAGGGTGCTCTTGCACTCATGTCCTGCTTGTGGGATCCTGTGGGCAGCTGGTTGGCCACTGTGTGAACAGAATGCTGCACTAGATGGACCTTTGGACTGATCCAGCATGGCTCTTCTTATGTTCTTATGAATATCGCACACAACAGGATGAGTGAGTTCACATGATAAGTAAATAAAATGGCAAGATACGATCATAGTAGAATCAATGCCTTGTTCAATACGGCACCTATATTCATATCATGTCACTTCAGGGATGTGCAGAAGCTCCTGAAGGAATTCCATCATGACACTCATTTCCATGTGCAATAATCCATCCAGATTTCAGACTGTTTGCTTGAACTATCAGTACTGCTAATGAAAAATTGCCTATCCAAATGGCTGGACCCGGAAGTTTTAAATATATGTGTGCTTTGTCCAATGTTATTGTCCAGGATTATAAGGGTATAGAATTTCGACTGCAGCTGTGGATACAATATTAAACAATATTGTTGAAGGAAGCAGTGGTCTTATCCACTACTCCAGAGATTGGAAAACCCCAGCTCACAGGCCTAATCCAGCCTACAGAAGTTCCCCATCTGGTCCATGGAAACTTGGGCTCCCTCCATGGGCCCACCCCCTGGCCTGGGGCTTGAGGAGGAGGTTGGGAAGGGAATCCCCTTGTTAGCTCTCATCTGTGATCAGAAATAACAAGGAAATTCCCCTGGGGGAGCATTGTGGAGGAGACAAAATGGCAGTCAGGCTGCCAATACAGTCGCTGCTGTTGTCACTCACAACAGCAGTGAAAAAGGAAACCTGGATTCCTGCATTGAGCAGGGGGTTGGACTCGATGGCCTTGTAGGCCCCTTCCAACTCTACTTTTCTATGATTCTATGAAACCTTAGGAAGAAAAAGAAGAAGTTGTGTTTCTGTCGCTGCTTATGGCAAGCCCCACACCAAAGAAACTTTTGGAGAATGTCTCCTCCCCCTGGAGGAATTTGTTGAAATCAACCCCCCCCCCCCATTTCTCTTCCCACACATATGGTGGAGAATGTTGGGAGGCCATTTACACACAGTTCTTGTTCAAACTAAGCTGAGAAGACTACTACAAGGTGGGATTCCACAATAAGTTGCTCAGCCTCACGAACAGCTCAAATTCATGCCTTCCAAACAAAAGGGACTTCCTCAGTTGAAAAATCCTAATCAGAAATAACAAACAGCAAAGGAATTTTTAAACTTAACATGTGGTGGGTGTAAATATGACTTTGTAATGGAGATTAAGTGGGCACATCAATTTCCTCTTTTAACCATCTCTGGGGTGGGGTTGGGGACCAAACTGTGCCACCCATCCAGGGTGGTGAGTGGGCTTGCGTGTTCCGATGAACCCTGTGAGCAATGCCGTCGGGAGCTATATACTCCCGGTAGGGTCACCCATGGCGGTAAGGTCCGGGGAGAGGAACCAGACAAAGAACGATCCAAAACAAAAAGTCCTCAACGGCAGAACAGGCGGAAGATAATTTAAACCTAAATTACAATGGCTGTGAAGGCGGATGAAGGCTGCAGCAGAGAATGGTTTTCCAATTGTCAGGGTAACCGTGCCATTGGATCATTCCCGTCCTCTGTCAAGTTTGTGTGGTGATTCGTTGTGCACCAATCTCCCCACAGAAAACAGCTTCACGCACAGGCGTCTTCCAACCCAACCCAACCAACCAACCAACCAACCCATCGCTAGAGTCTACACAATTTTCTTTAGAATTTTCCTCCTTTTAAAATCTCCTTTTTGTATTTTTTTTTTTTTATCCTGGAAGACAATCTTACTCGGTCATGAGTGATCACCTGACTGACTGATTATCATCAGTTGATGATCATCTCCGATGCTTTAAATGAGAACACCCATCTTTGATGTTCACCAGTGTCCAATAGTTTAAATCTGAAATCTTCATCGATTTTGGAGCTAGCTTCATTCCATAGCTTCAACTCTTTCCCACATTTTGCTCATACATGCATTATGAGATCTCTTCTTCTTATCCCCCCCCCCAAATATATATGTGTATGGTGGTAGTGCTAATACTGTGACCCACTGCTGTGTCCCATCTGTGGGTGTGGACCCATGAGTTGAAGACCATTACTTTGAAGGAAAGGCAAACACTTCCCAAATGCTGTGATTTTCAGTTCCTTTGGATTATGTACATGCTTCCCAGGATTTATTAGGGCTTAGGAACGACATAAAGTGTCTTGTCAACATGTGCTGTACTTCAAATGTCTCATTGAAAATGTTTAAACAGTCACGGAGACATTTTCTTTAATGACAGACTATTTACTTTTGGTTTGAGCAATCCTCACAATTAGACTTAATCGCCCTTGCATGTTGAATACATTCCCCCAAAGGTAACTTAAGCCATAGAAGCTTAAGTTATTTGCATAAGGCCACACAACGAGTAGGCCAGGGTTAGAAAGAAACTGGGCGTTCTTGGCTTTCAATCCTGTGTCAGACCACTAGAACATATTGCTTCTGTAGTGGTTAGGAATCAAACCAGCAAAGCCAAGACAATCAAGGATATCTGGCACTGATGCCTCCATGTAGTTTTAGTGTATTTATTTTATAACATAATCAGTGGTGGACCAGACATCACATCTTAGAAGCCACATACATGGGGTTTTATCCCACAAAATATTGGCTAAGCCAACAGGAAGTTAAGCAAATAAAATGTACACAGCAAACTGAAGTTTCAAAACCCACAATTTGACAAAGACCATGCATTGAACTTCTGCATTCATATACTCCTAAGGTAAGTAGTGCTGGAGTTGTCCCATTAAGGGCAAGAAAACAACTTGACGAAAGCGGCTGGAAGATTGCACTGAAGACCTCATCAATAGGGTTATTTGTGTTCTTGTAAATTTTTATAATACCACACCTTCAACAACAATGTTTCTGGAGTACTTTACGAAGATAAAAGGAACAAGAAAAAATACGATATACTCACATAGCCGATTGAAAACAATGATAAAACAGCCAATTCAAGCAGCATTTCAACAATCTTACAAGCCTGGAAGAATAAAAAGTGCTTTGCCTGGTGCTGAAAGAATAACAATTTAGGCTCCAGATGAACCTTCCCGCGGAGGGTGGTCCAAAGATGGGTCACCACTAACAAGGAGTCTGTTTCTCCACTCTCCACAGGACTCACTTCAGATGGCTGTATCACTCACAGAAGTGCCTTTGGGGATCACCTCAGTGCACAGACAGGGTGATGTGGGATCTTCTCTAACAGCCTTCCACTCCAACCTGGTGCTCTCCAGATGTAATAGACTACTGATACCCATCATCCCTGCCTACAATGGCGGTGCTGACTGGGGATGGTGGGAGTTGTAGTCCAACTCATCTGGGGAAGGTTGTTCCATAACAATGTCCCACACGTCTGCAAGTTTAAGCCATTACACCAATCTCCACCCATCTAGGCTTGGCCCTGTGATTAGGTATAGCAAAGCCTCAGGCAGCAGATACACCATAGCGGCTGTCTCCCCAGATTTGAGAAATCCTCATAATTAGACTTTGGGTGCAACCCTATCATGTTTAGACAGGAGAAAAAGTCCTACAACTCCCAGCATGCCCCAGCCAGCATCAGCTGGCTGGGGCATGCTGGGAGTTGTAGTTCTTTTTTCTGTCTAAATATGCATAGGATTGCCCTCTTAATTGCCCTTGCACATCAAGTACATTCCCCCAAAGGTAAATTAAGCCATAGAAGCTCAAGTTATTTGCGTACGGCCACACAACGAGTAGGCCATGGTTAGAAACTATGCCTCCCTGTGCCTCCCTATTATTCTCATCCTCTTATGTCAGCACCCCAGGAGAAGTGATGCTTGTTTCTTGCTGACCTGGGCTAGCCGGGTCGTGCACTCCATAGGGTGGCCACTTACATTGAACCCAAAAAAAGAGGACAAAAGAGGGTACAGATTTGCCTTAAATGTGCATATGCTAATTTATATGTACAGATGCTGATTTAGAGAGAACTGTTATAATTTATCATTGTTAACTGATTTAGCTGTTTAAATTGTCTTCTCTCTTTCTTTCTTACATTTCTATACCTCTCATTAGCTGAAGCTCTCTGGGCAGTTCACAAAACAAACCTTAAAATACAATAACATAGTAAAGCATAATATTAAAAACCATATGTTAAAAACAGAGTAAAACCCAAGTAAAAACCAAGATAAAAGTCGGCTGCTGCACAAAGATGTAAAAACACACGGATACAAATTCCCGAGACTAAAAAAGCCTGGGAAAACAAAAAGGTCTTTACCTAGCACCAAACAGACTGCAACATTGGTGCCAGGTGAGCCTCTTTGGAGGAGGAGATTCCACAATCTGGGTGCCACCACTGAAAAGGCCCTCCTGATAAGGACTTAACTTTTGTATGTTAAGAGAGGTGTTCCCCCCCCCCCATTTTCTTGTGTTGAGGTGTGTATTTTTGTGAACCGCCCATAGAGCTTTGGCCATTGGATGGTACACAGAAATGAAATGTAATTAATTAATTCATTAATTAAATAGAAACAAGATACATCTCACCATAGTAGGTGACCTGTGTGCCCTGGGACTGCAGAAGTAAGGGGGAAGAATGCTCTTGGCCTAAGGAAGAAGAGCTTCATTCAAGCAAGAACAGCAGCAAAGGAAGATCAGCCTGGTCTGAAGTGCATTTAAATGCCTGCCTATAGCTAAGCTCACCACCTTGTTCTGGCCTTGAAAAACTGACTCTCCCCCCCCTTTTCTTTTCCCCTCCACTCTACCTTCCCTTGTGTGCCTTGTCTTGTTTTGGTTTGTAAGCCTAATGGCAGGGCCTCTCTCTCTCTCTCTCGACTTTGGGAGACTATAATTGTTTGACAAGTGGGATAAAAATGCAGTAAGTAAATAAATAAGTTTAAAAAAATATTTATATACTCTTGTCTTGCCTCAGCAGCTTCTTTCTCTTCTCCATGTAGGTCAACGAGGGACATTGTAATGTGAACCCTTTAAATAAATATTTTCAGCGGGACACATCGTGTTCGAAATTGTGAGGTATAGTACAAATAAGGCCCACTTTTGCTTCTAAGCTCAGTGTCACAAAAGCCACTATATGGTCCATCATAACTCTGTCAACTTAAGACAGAAGATGGGTATTGAGGTACAAGCGAAATGCCCACATTTTCTGCCCTCACTGTGTCTTAGTCCATGTGTGTCATGATGTGGACAGGGCATGGTCTGAAGGAATGTGATGAAGCAACCTTGAAAAAGCCAAGCAAGTCTGGTTCTGATCAGTACCCAGATGGGAACCCTTGTACATTGCCTTGAATTCCATGGCAGAAAAAGAGAGGGGGTGAAAATGCAGGAATAAAGGAAGGCTAGAGTGATGCAGGGAATGTATTTCTGATAAACAGCATAGCTCTGTTTGTAGGGATGCCACCGAATTTCATAGTTGGTCGGCTCATTGGTGGAAACTCATCTGTCTGTAATACTCAACTTTGCAGCAAGCCTGCCTGAATCGACGTATTATGAATTCGCTATTACCGTAAGTTCAGAATCGATCACAAATTTCAGAACATGAGCAGGAACGTAGTACAGGGGTGCAAAACCTCTGCCCCAGGGGCCAAATCTGCAATCCAAATCTGGCCCTCTGGGGTTCCCCATTTCCCATGCCCCATTTCCAAGGCCCCACACCCTTTCACCCAACCACCATGGTTTCCCAGCATTGTTCTAAGGCTTAGTTACTGGCAGTAAGAGCTTGAAGCTAAACTATGCTGGCATTTTTTGTATTTTTGGCTCTGCCCCTTTTTCTTTGGCCCCCACCCACTACTGGAATGTGGCCCCAGAGAGCTTCTCTGAAATTGAATTCGGCCCTCAGGCTGAAAGAAGTTCAACACCCTTGGACTAAAGAGTAATCCCCACTGAACTCAGTGACTCTTACTTCTGAGTAAACATGGATAGGAGCACACTATCAGGACTATATTGGCTATGGAGCAGATTACCTGAGGCGCTTATGAAGAATTTCAGAGAGCTTTGGCTATCAGGCAGTATAGAAATGAAATATAAAAATAATAATAACAGCAACTCACTTATTAAGTTAGAACAGGCTTTCCTGCATATCATTTTGAATTTCTGTAATCAACCTTATTTGCAAGGCAAAGATCAAGTCAACTTGAAACCTGGCTATCCCCTAATTCTGTTGGGTTAGAAAATACATGCTGTTTTTTCATACATTAATTTCCTATGAGGAATGATGGTTCACATTAACAAAAAAATACTTTGTAAAATGAAAAACCATAAACATTTTGCAAAACCATAAGCTTTTTCAGGTGGTCAAGAAATTGCTTTCTGTTGATTTAAAACCACAAAGTACCACCAGATTTTCCTTTCTAAGGGGCAAAGCTCAACATTAAATGGCCCATGACAAGTATCCACCCACATTAACCACTGGACCACACTGGATTTCTTAAGTTGCCATTTATGAATCCTTCATTCCTAATGACTTTTAGATCTTAGTTGCTCCAGTTCATCTGTCTGTAAAATGTATAGGTATCCCATTCCTGCTTGGGGCCTACAAAGGGTACTGGCAAAGCTTGGAGTCCAGGCAGTTTGGCAGGAGTAGGACATAGGGCACTGAAGTGCAGCAAGATAGAAGGTTTCTCCAGCAATGATCTGGAGCCAGCCAAGGATTTACATAGTCCTGCTGATGGTGCTTCCAGCTGCACCCCTCCAAGGAAACAACGGGGACTTTAAAGGGGCCATGCCCCATTCCACAAGCGTTACTTCCAGTGAAGGTGGGGAGCCTTCATGATAGTGGTATGATAGTGGTATGATAGCAGAACTCTGCCCTCCTGCATTGCCAAGAAGAGCTATGAGGAGCAGAGATGTTGCTAGGCCTGGGTGCAAATCTATTTTCCAGGGACCCGGATGTATTTCCAAGAGCACTGAGTATCATTGGTGCAAATGGAAGGACTTTTCTGAGCCTAATTACCAGCAAGTGGGGATTTTTCAGGGGGGATCACAGAGTTAATCCTCTCTTCCCCACATATTTCAATACCCCCAGATCACCTCCCCCCAGTGTGGCGAATGAAGCTTAGGGAAAACATTTCAATTTGTGCCATTGGAAGGTTTGTTCTAAAGTTAATTGCCATGTAGGAGAAGGGGGAGTTGCAGTTTGGGAAGAAAGGGTTAATCCCCCCTCCCTCTCTACTGCGACCTCCCGAAACCACCCCATGTGGCAATTAAACTTAGAAAAAAGAAACCCTTCCATTGGCATCAAAGGAAGCTTTTCTTTGGGGTGATTCCGATGGGGAAACCAATTGCCCATCTTTGTCTTCTCTGAAATTTAAATAAATCCTAGTAATTATTTCTAAATGTGCATGCATAGATATAAATTAACATAAGACAAGGTTATGCAGATTTGTGTTCTATGGGCCTGGTCCCTGAATCTTTGAGTGCCAAGCAACACCCCTGATCAGAAGGAGGGGAAGGAGGAAGTATTATATGCTCAGGTTGAACAGATGAAGCCATTGCTGGGCTCCTCTCTGATAGGATTCTCTAGCAGGGCCGTTCCTTCTGTGCTTCTTCCTGCACCCAGGTATCCTTGAAACCCAACTCTGATTATAGGGTCCCAACCAGTGGAGGATGGTGACTCCAATGTCAGTGGAGCTGTGTATCCGCTCTGGATTTTAGTCTGAACTGTAAAGGAGTTATCCATGGTGCTGAACCTTATACCTAAAATAGGTTTGGCACCATGGATAGCTCCTTAAAAGTTCAGAGTAAAACCTGGAGTGGATACACAGCCCCTCTGACATTGGAGCCACCAGCCTCCTCTGGTTCTACCCCCGGGGACATGGCAATAAGCTTGAGCAGGTTGTCAGGCTCTGGAGCTATGATTCCCATATGGCTTCATTTCTGTAGCCAATATTTACATTAGGCCACTTGTAGACAGTAGGCATGGTCTGTTACTCCAACACACACATCCCTGCTGCAGTAATGGACTAGTAGATGAGGGCCAATAAACTGAAGCTTGATCCAGACAAGATGGGGGTGCTGTTAGTAAGTGTTCATCCTTCCGGGTGAGTGGTGTCCAACCTGTTCTGGAGCGGGTTGCACTCCCACTAAAGCAGGGGTGGGCAACTTGTGGCCTTAGGGCTGAGTGCAGACCTCAGTCTAATTTCAAGTCAAGTGTGCTCGGCATATAATCAGTGCAGACCTCTAGCAAGAGTGATTTGTCCCTTGCCTGGCAGCTGACTGGGTGGTAAGGAAGAGGGAGAGAGAGAAGAAGGAGGTGGTGGCAGAAAGAGAAAAAGGGGTGACTCGCCCTCTTAGCTCTGGCCCTGCCCACTGCTAGCTTCGGCCCTGCCCACTACCACCATGTGGCCCCCAACAGGGAATGCGGCCCTCAACATAAAAAAGGTTGCCCACCCCTGCCCTAAAAGATCAGGTTTGAAGTCTGGGGATACTAATTATTCCATCTGTGTCATTGTGGTACCAGTGTTCTCAGTGACTCAAAGCACCTTTTGCCAGCTTGGGTTGGCATGCCAACTATGACCCTTAACAGTCCTGTTGCCCTGGTTTCTACGTAAAATACGTAGAATTGGGGTCCTGGCGTGCCGGCGCAGGGTCCCGGCATGCCACTTCTGGCCAGCTGGAAGTGACGCAACGGGACCAGTGCGGGCGGTGTGGCCGGCTCGCCATGGAGAGGCGAGTGGCCGCTGGATCCCAGTAAGGCCGGCTCTCCCCTTGCAGGCGTGAGCGGGGCCAATTTCGGCTCCGCTACGCCCGCTGAAGGTGAGCAGATACATCCCTAAGATCGCCCATCTAGCCGGAACCCGGCTACTCTGGGTGATGTACACTATAAAATAAAACAAGCAGAATAAAATACACTTAAAACAGTATAGAATTTAAAAATCCTAGCCCACCCATTCCCGCCTGAATATGGGAAAGGATTGTGCTGCCTGTGTACAATCCAGCCCAAGCGAACTGTTATTATACAGCCAAACAAGGCATGTGCTCGGCAATTATGTGCATGTTAAGCATGCGTCTGCGCCATTCACATATGGAGGGGGGGGGAGGAATCTACTCTTTAAAGAAAATGGAGAAGATTTTCTCCTTGCCCAGCACAGTTCTAGTGTCAATGCCAGGCTGGGGGGAAACTGCTTTAAACTATGGCATGCGGCAAGGGGAGGGCAAGGTTTCACTCTGCTCCACTTGTGCTTCATTTTGTGCAAAGGAGAGATCCCCCTCCACTGTTTTGCACTTATTTATGTATTTATTTATTTGTACACATTTATATGCAGTTGAGCATAAAACTA
Source organism: Shinisaurus crocodilurus (assembly GCA_021292165.1). Classification (NCBI taxonomy): domain Eukaryota; kingdom Metazoa; phylum Chordata; class Lepidosauria; order Squamata; family Shinisauridae; genus Shinisaurus; species Shinisaurus crocodilurus. Next base: position 293,636,029 of record CM037876.1, read on the forward strand.
CCGCAGCAGTGCACACCTTCCAGTATCAGAGGCAGGATGCCTCTGTACACCATTTGTTGGGGAACATGGGCGGGAGGGTGCTGTTGCACTTGTGCCCTGCTTGTGGGTTTCCCGTGGGCAGCTGGTTGGCCACTGTGTGAACAGAATGCTGGACTAGATGGACCCTTGGTCTGATCCAGCAGGGCTCTTCTTATGTTCTGTTCTTAACATGAAAATAGCAATAATAAACTTGCAAGATGATGATGATGATGATGATGATGATGATGATGATGATGATGACGACGACGACGACAATAATGATTGCATAATCAGTGTTATTCAGGTAAACACATATTTAACATAGACACAAGGGTCAGCATGGTGCAGTGGTGAGAGTGTTGGACTGGGACTCGGGAGATCCAGGTTCTAGTCCCCGCTCAGCCATGAAACTCACTGGGTGACTTTGGGCCAGTCGCTGACTCTCAGCCTAACCTACCTCACAGGGTTGTTCTGAGGATAAAATGGAGAGGAGGGAGGACCATGTAAGCCACCCTGGGTTCCTTTCAAGAGGAAAAAAGATAGGATTTAAATGCAATAATAGATAGATAGATAGATAGATAAATAAATATAAATGAATAAAGAAGCCCTATTCACGTGTCCATATTCATGCAACTGCGTTTGTGTGGGGCGGAGAGTGGCACCCCACCTTTCCCCTCTCCCCCACTGCCATTGCATTCCCTGCCATGCCCCTCCCCTCCCCCACTATCCACGAATTTAGCGGAAGGCCTGAAGCGGGGCGGGGCGCCCTCTCTAGATGCATAGGCTTCCCACACAATAAATTAGAGTCATGATTTACAAGCTTACACTGAGCTGGTGATGCCTCACCAGGGTTCATGGTGGATGGCTTAAGGAAAGCATCTAATGAGTGTACGGCACCTGTGAAAAAGGATGCTAAAGTTAATATTAAAATATATATAGTCAGGGTTTTTTTTTGCTTTGGCCCAGGTGAATGAGCTATCAGGAGGGATGCAGGAGCACTTTGAAAGGAAATATACCATGTTCTGTGAGGAGGAGGAGGAGGAGGAGGAGGAGGAGGAGGAGGAGGAGGAGGAGGAGGAGGAAGAAGAAGAAGAAGAAAAGAAGAAGAAGAAGAAGAAGAAGAAGAAGAAGAAGAAGAAGAAGAAGAAGAAGAAGAAGAGAAGACAGTTTGGTGGAAACATTGGTGTGGGTTAGAAAGAGAAATAATATCTCAGACACATTTTACTGAGTCTGTGAAAAAGGATGCTAAAGATCATTAGGAAAAGGATCTAAAATAAAACTGCCAATAGCATAATACCTTTATACTAATTTATGTTACGGCCACATTTGGAATATGGGTACAGCTGTGGTTGCCACATTTCAAAAAGGATATTATAGATCTGGAAAAGATGCAGACAAGGGAAACCAAAATGATCAGGGGACCAGAGCGATACCCACATATGTGTGTCAGGAAGGCTGCCCTCTTTAGACCTTCCCCCAGGGGAGGCGGGTGACTCCTATGTCGGTGGGGTTTCTCCTCCGCTGCAGCTTTACAGGAGCTATCCATGGTGCTGAACTCCAGCCCCAAAATTAGGTTCTCCACCATGGAGCACCATGGGTAGCTCCTATAAAGCTCAGAATAAAAACGGCAATGAATAAGGAGCCCCATCAACATAGGAGTCACCAGCCTCACCTTTAACACATGGATGGGGGTGGGACGGGACAGGGACAGCAGGGAACACATCAGAGGGAGCCGCGCCAGCAAACATGGCCTTGCACTCCCCCTCACACATTGGTAATCACATGAGCACAAATGCCTGAATTGGGCTTTAGTTTGGCACTTACAGTTCGTTTAACAACCCTTCCAAGGAAAGCCTGGGAACTGTAGCTCCTTCCATGAGGGAAGCCATGACAGTTAAACTGGCTAAAACAACCCACATATGTTTGTGGTGTAGATATACCCACAAAGGGCCTTTCTTGTTTCTTCCAGCTTCTCAGGGACTACAAGGACGTCGCCTCAAGTCCTTCCTTCCACTGCAACCCTCAGATGACCTAAATATGAAGAATTATGTGGAAAACATTCCCTCCCGTAGGCCCTTCCCCTTCCATGGCCCTAATTTATTGGCCACCCACCCCTCTTTTTCTTTCTCCCCCCCCCCCTTTTGTCCAAATTTCCCCATTTCCAGCATATGCTTTAAGATTAAAAAATACTTATTTGGCAGGCGGTATGAACACTGTACCTCAGCAGATGTTTTCAGTGTCAGTTGAAGAAAATGGCCACATGCTGATGAAGTTCTGCTTGGCAGTGGCTCGTGTCTGGAGCGATAAACTCTATACACACACACACACACACACACACACAATTTACTATTGGTTTCTTTTTCTCTCTTCCCCAGCTCCTTTTTCTTCCCTCCAAACTGGAGGCAACTTTGCATTTCATGAGCGTTGTCCCCCTTTTCTTCCTCTGATTCTCTTAAAACAAAACAAAAAAAAAAAAACAGCTCCCTCACCCACCAGTCTTATTATGCAAACACTGTTGTCCTGACTTTACCTTACTGCTCCTTGCCCTACAGATGCAGTTCCAACATACTGTTTACCAGAAATGCATTCCCCAGCATCACTCCAGCCTTTACCAACTCTTTCCATGTGTTTCAATATCGCTCCTTCTCTCCAAATGCATCGCTATGTGGGCACTTGTATCAAAATAGCTAGGACCTCAGTGAGTAATATCCACAAGTTCGACTGTTTTTCTGTTTACTCAGCTGGTCATGTTCTTGTAGGAGGCTTTTTCTTTTTAGTTTTTCACTTGAAGAAACAGGGGGCAAGTTATATAAGAACGAGAGGGGGGGGAGTATGTCTTCTGTGAAGGTTCAAACTTGATCCAAAAAGAAGCCTCCTTCTCCAAATATCTTTCCGCACTTGGCTCAGGCTGCATACTATCTGAAGGGCATTGGGGTTCTTCAGATGGTGGAAGAGGTTCAGCTGCAGGCAATGGTTCGGCCCTGCAGAAGTTTGAGGTTGGGAAATGTAGCGCTTGCAGAAAGAACGGGCAAAGCACATGTCGACTGTCGGTGCTCTCCGCAGGACTTGGCATCGTGAAAAATCTCCTTTGGCACAGATCTACAAAACAGAAGTTAGGTATTTTAGAACATTTCAAACAGGAAATAACTGTGGGGTTTTCCTGGTGCTGTGAAGTGGTTACTGGTGGGGAATTCTGACATTTTGGTGGCAATCGCTATAATAATAATAATAAATAATAATAATAATAATAATAATAATAATAATAATAAGTTCTTTCTTATTTGCCTAAGACAAGACATCTCCCATGAGTTCAAAGGTAACAAAAAGGAGGAATCAAGGGGGATTTTCTTCATGTGGGTTTACACTGGCACAGGCTATCTGAGAAATGGCAGCAAAGTTCCTGCCTCAAGGCATATGCTCATTGTAACTGCTGGAATTCCAGAGAAGCATTCAATAAATGAAAACAGCACTTCCTAAACTGTCTACCTTGGGGGTTTTTTAAAGATAATATTTGTATTATTTTAATAATTAACAAGTATAAGGAGGAAACTGGTGAGATACTGGTGAGAGGAGGCTGTGCACATGCTTACCATAAACATAATTCTACAGAAGTCTGATCTAAGGGAAGGGTCAGTCCATATTTCAGTGGTGGAGCACATGCTTTGCATGCAGAAAGTCCCAGGCTCAAATCCCAGCATCTCCAGGTAGGGCTAGGAAAGAATCCTGCCCTGGTTCTCATCCAGTAGATGCAACACCCATTGAAGTCCTATCGAAACCTGTGATATCCACTTTTATCTTTCAGGAAGGTCTTTCTGGTAGCCATTGCCTTATGTTCTGATGAATATATACATCGCGTTAAGGTGCCATTACTCTCTGACTTAAACATAGAAGGGTTGCTCAGTTGACCCTGCTCGATAGAATGACCATTTTCTTATTGATCAGGAGGTAGCTCGTTCTCATCCTAATCCTATCCTCTGCTGCATAGGATCCAACAGCACAAGTAGGAGAATGCATCTTTTGCCGGAGCCATGGCCATAATCCACCTGCAGCACTCCTGCAACAGAAGCCTGTGGTACAAGCTTGTCCCTGAGCAGCTGTACAACTCAACTGTGGTGCTCAAGGGACTTTTTGAGATGAGGTGAGGGGCTGTAGCTCAGTGGTAGAGCACATGCTTTACATACAGAAGGTCCCAGGTTCAATCCCCAGTATATGATATCCAGATAGGGCTGGGAAAGAATCCTGCCTGGAACCCTGGAGCTCCACTGCCAACCAGTGTCGACAATACTGGGTTAGATGGACCCTTGGCGGGACAATACTGGAAAATGTCGATCATTTTCTCTATCTTGGCAGCTATCTTTCTGTTACAGCTAACATCGACAGTGAAATCCAGCATCGTTTGAGCTCCGCAAGTGTCGCATTTTCTCGAATGAAACATAGAGTGTTCGAGGATCGGGATATTTGTAAGAAGACCAAAACACTGGTTTATGAAGCCATTGTATTACCAACTTTATTGTATGCCTGCGAAACATGGACTATCTATAAACGTCACTTCCACCTCCTTGAAAGGTTTCATCAACGTTGCCTCCGGAAAATCCTGCAGAATTACTTGGGAAGATAGACGAACAAATGTCAGTGTACTGGAAGAAGCAAAGACTACTAGCATTGAAAAAATGATCCCTCAACGCCAACTTCAGTGGACCGGTCATGTTGTTCGAATGCCTGACTGCCATCTCCCAAAGCAGTTACTTTACTCCCAACTCAAGGATGGAAAGCGGAATATCGGTGGTCAATATAAGAGGTTTAAAGATGTTCATAAGGCTAATCTAAAAAAATGCAATATAAACATCGAAAACTGGGAAGCTCTGGCCCATGAACGATCTAAATGGAGGTTGGCCTTTCACAAAGGTTCCATGGACTTTGAAGAAGCCTGAGTGCAAGGTGAAAGGAGAAACGTGCTAAGCGAAAAGCATGTCAAATGAATCCTTTACAGGACCATCTTCTATCTGGTAACCTATGTCCTCACTGTGGGAAGCTGTGTGGATCTAGAATTGGCCTCCACAGTCACTTACGGACCCATCGCTAGAGTCTACACAATCTTCTTTAGAATTTCCTCCTTTTATCCCGGAAGACAATCTTACTCGGTCACGAGTGATCGCCTGATGATGATGATGAGATGGACCAATGGTCTGACTCGGTATAAAGCAGCTTCCTACGTTTCTATGATCTGATCTACACAGCAAATCATCCAAAAGTGCCCTTCCACAGATTCCTACGCGGCGTCCCTGCATATACTTAAGTTAACACACTGATGCCAAAAGCAGGAAGATCCAGCAAGTAAAAAGTGTACTGGCATAAACTGCAAGAAATCGAAAAGGAACATGAACTTCAGAAACTGCCTTATATCCAGCTCAGACAATGGCCCATCTATCTATCTTTATAATTGTTTATTACATTACTATACTGCCCAATAGCCAAAGGTCTCTGGACGGTTCAAAAAGTTAAAATCCTGAAATACAACAGGAGTGATTACAGCCAGTATGGCGTAGTGGTGAGAGTGTTGGACTGGGACCCGGGAGATCCGGATTCTAGTCCCCACTCGGCCATGAAACTCACTGGGTGACTTTGGGCCAGTCACTGACTCTCAGCCTAACCTACCTCACAGGGTTGTTGTGAGGATAAAATGGGGAGGAGGATTATGTAAGCCGCCTTGGGTTCCTTGCAGGAAAAAAGGCGGGGTATAAATATAATAAATAAATAAATAAATAATAAATCATCTGAGAGAGCAGTATTGACCAGTGCTGTAAGCTTGGGGAGTTGGAGGTCACCTCCCCAGCCATGGTTCAACATGCTAACCAGTACACCATCCCTGGTGCTCAGTTATATGTATGAGAATTTCATTTATGTTCACCAATCATGCAAACATGCCCCATCTGCAACCTCCGAACGTGAATTCGAGAGGAGCCATGTTCCCTGAAAATGTTCACAAATTCCCAAACTTGTGTTCATGTTTTTAGAATATGCACCTTAAAAAGTGGACATTTTATGTTTTACTCTGTGGGGGGAAAGTGCATATTTGGGTGCACTATTTAAAAAATGTGGATTTTCCCCATTCTAAATGTGCACTTTCCCCATTCGAGCAGAATGAAAAAAGAGTGCAACTGAACTCAGGAAATTAGGTCAGGTGACCTTCAAGGTGGAGTTCAGAGAACCTTGTCGATAGCAACAATCACTTGTTTGCCCATCCATATTCGCAGACTGTCAGGTAATCCTAATAAAAATCCTATTATGCTATTCTTTGGTGTGCGTGTATGGCCTCTCCTTGGGGTAGTAGCTATAGATTTTCTGAGGTGGTATGACTATGGGAGCTGTCATGAAGACCTTCTGCACTTCCAGATTTACCACCACACTATTGCTGGGAGTGGGGACAAAGACTTCAGGGCAAGCATTGCCTCCCATTCCACCCACACATTCTTTTCACTCTTCAAATTGCCCCACTTTATGGATTATTTGGAACAGTTCCCCATTTACAAGTCAAATATGCCACCATCATGTCTGGTTTAAGTATCCATTTTTAATTCATTTTTTTTTATCTCCATCACAGCAGATTTCTCCTCAAACATATGGATATATATATATGAGAGAATATTACAAGGAAAACACAATTCTTTGTTGATGTGTGTTTAAATCCCAAATGTGTGCTGAATAAAAGCAGAACATTTCCAGCCTTACTGGAAACACCAGGACTGAGAATGATTTCTTTCAGGTTTTCCACAATTTGTCTTGCAGCGGAGACCCATGTGGAAACTGATCTTGCAAATGGGTCACTATGTGGCTGAAAAATGTCCATTTTGGAGAGATTGTCTGGCACAGGGGACAACCTTTTTCTGAATCTTTAAATCAGTCCCAAGAAGACTTCTGCCCCAGCTGATTACTTTTTTTCACTTCCCTTTTGCATCCAGCAGCTTTTGTTTACTTCCCTCCTTCTGTAAAAGGACAATCCTATTTCAATACATTATTTTGGTCAAGCCGTGGCATAGTGGTAAATTTTGAAGTACCAGTGCTTCCTTGTGGCTATGCCCCCAAGGAGAGTCCAAAACTGCATGCAGTTGTGTTGATCCATATTGGCAAACCAGTTCTAGTGGTCTTCATCTCTACCAGGAGCAGGTCTTTTGTAGACCGAATGGGTCTTTATTGCCCATTCAAGATCAAGCCACTTCAACTTTGCGTTATAACAGGGGACAATATAGCGGTGCTGGGAAAATTCATTTCCCCCTAGCAGTGAGGATTGCAGCTAATTTCCGAGGGAACAGGGAAGTCTGAGGGGGGTGGCAGGTGACATCAGCATCCCTGCTATTCAAAAAGTGCCAGTGCTGAATCCCTGTAGGCCCCAGCTCCACTACACCACTGTGGTCAAGGGTTGACAAAAGCCTAGTCGTATATGTTGCTGTGTCAAAGCAGTAGCATAGTGTATAGACCAGGGCTCTCCAACCTTGGGTCCCCAGATGCTGCTGGACTACAGCTCCCAGAATCCCTTGCCATTAAACATGCTGGCTGGGTATGCTGGGAGTTGTAGGCCAGCAACATCTGGGGACCCAAGGTTGGAGAGCCCTGGTATAGACTGTAACAATGGCGCAAGCAGATATCTCATCCTGTCAGTCTGATACGGACACCTGACTCTATCCTCTGCTCTAGTAAAGTGGCAGCCATTGATGCTTTGGCGCCATTGCTTCTTTCAATACTTCTGAATGGTGCAGCATGCCACACAAGAGCAAGGAGATGGGGCTGCCAATGGACTCTTGAACAAGTCACTCAGGCTGCTTTAGCCTGAGGGGGGGGGGAAGAGCCAAAGGGTCAGGCTGTGACCTGAGTCCAGTTCAACAATGGCCAAGAGAGAACACTTCATATTTATTTTTAGGGTCATAAATGAACAACACAAAAACTGCTAATGTAGGTGCACCATTTGCCAAGGCAAAGACTCAGTCACATAAATAAGATTAAGCACTGCTGGCTGGGGGATGCTGGGAGTTGTAGGACTTTTTTCTGCTTAAACATGCATAGGATTGTGCCTCAAGACAAGAGTATTTTCTAAGTTTATCTATCTAACAAGAAGAGATGCAACAAAAACAAAATGGAACAAGGGGGAAAAACTTTAGTAAGAAAAATAATAATAATTGTTTGCTATTCCATCTTCTTTACTCAGTATAAATAATGAATGGTAGCCAAATGTCCAATACCTCTGTGCAGTATCTTTTAGCCTAGTCAGATTTTCCGTAGTGAAATCTTTCCAACTTTTGGTAAGACATCTGCCTAATGTAACTATCATCCTTAGCTGTTATTGTGCTATTCTCTGTCTAACACTTTACAAAATAGATGTATGATGCATCCAAATTTATAATGCACTCATATTTTCCAAGGAGGAATTAATTCAAGTGGTAAAATAATAAAACAAAAGTTATCTGAAGATCAACAGGATTATTTCTTTTCTTCTTTTTTTACATACACTGATGCAAGTCACTTGAGGCGCAATCCTATGCAAGTTTAGACAGAAAAAAAGGCCTACCACTCCCAGCATGCTGGCTGGGGCATGCTGGGAGCTGTTGGCCTTTTTTCTAGTCTAAACTTGCATAGGATTGCACCCTTAGATGTGAATTTCTCCCCTTATGTTAGATGGTGTGTTTGTCGGCAGGGACTTATCCTTTGAACTAACTTTGTGAAGAGCCTAGTAAATTATGAATTTCCTAATTTACCTAATAGTAATAAATATACCCAGAATCTAACACAGGTTTAGATACCCGCTTCGAAAGAATCACTTACCACTGTTAGGATAGTGGCCAGTGCCAGCTCCAGGTTTTGGAGGGCCCTGGGGCAAGATACCCCCCGTGCCGCCCTCCTTCAGTGAGTCTAGCTCAGTGTTCTCCAACCTTGGGTCCCCAGATGTTTTTGGCCTACAACTCCCAGCATGCCCCAGCCAGTTTCTGTTTGTCCTTTAAGCTGGCCCATTGACATTTAGAACTGGACCTTCCAGTATTTATATCACAGCCTTTCAGTTATTGGAACAATGGTTTATAGGATAACCCGTAATAATAATTAACACGGGTTCGGCATGTTCCTTTGCCAAACCTTACCAGTTCTTAGAGCCACACTGAAATCTGTGCACGACACTCCTCTCGAAAATATATAGAAAACTAGCTTTTTTTACCCGGCGTTGCACGGGTCGTCATTTTTCTACAGGCACCATTTGTTCGGAATTCCTTAATGTAGCTGTCCGCTGTTTTGAATCCCTCCATAGGAAAGGTCCCCTGGGACTGCACAATGAAATCCCTGCTCCCCCCCCGGGACTACACAATGAAATCCCTGTTCCCTTTCCCCCAGGACTGCACAATGTAATCCCTGCTCTCCCGGGACTACACAGTGAAATCCCTGCTTCCCCCCCCCCCCGGGACTACACAATGAAATCCCTGCTCCCCCCCCCGGGACTACACAACAATGAATTCCCTGCCCCCCTGGGACTACACAATGAAATCCCAGCTTCCCCCACCCCAAAAACTACACAATGAAATCCCAGCTCCCCCCCCCCAGGACTATGCAACAATTGGGCCCCTGTTGCAGTGCATACCAACATTCTAAATGCCAGTTGGAGTGATTTGCATAACTGCTCCTGAATGGCCCCTGCGTGCATTCCAAGTGACGCCATTGGCTCTCATCTATTTTGGGCCGTACAGGCGCGGCGAGGGTTTTTCGGAGATTTGAACCCACCAGTCTTTGCCCTTGGGTGATGTTGAGTATGCGTGCCAAGTTTGGGGCAGATCCGTCCAACCATGTAGGAGCCTATGCGACGCACGCAAGCCAATCAGACGTACGTACAAACGTACGTATGGACAAACTTTCACATTTATATAGTAGATAAGCGTGGCTAACAGATGAAATGGCTTTCTCTTGAAACCGTTAGTAATATGCAATATTGGAAATAAAACCCAAAGAGATGATTAATGGCCCAAGTTTTTGCCATGAAGCAAGGCTGAAGACAAATGTTGCTTACGTTTCCCAAAGTAATTCCACTTTGTGCTCGCATTTATTTCCCTTCTGATTTATTCATGTTTGTTTTAGATTTATGGACTGGGGGGAAAGGCACTGGTCAGAGGATCTCTCGCTATGGGACCCAAAATGTCAAACCACGCGAAGGACTCGATGTCATGTGCCAAGCCAAATACGTTATGCTAGGGAAACAATTTGCTGCCAAATATGGGTGCCAATCTTAAGGTACTGGTATCTGTCCTTTACAGCTTGTTGTGTCAATGGGAGCTAGCTCAGATGGGAGCCCATTCATTTCAATAGGAAATTATATCCTGTAAAAATGGCTCCATGTAGAGAAGGGGCCATAGCTCAGCCACAGAACCCTTTCTTTGCATGCAAATCGTAACTAGGATTCATCCCTGGCAAGTCCACTTAAACAGATCTTAGGTAGGAGCATTAAGGAAAAAAGTGCTGCCTGAGACCAAGCAAAAAAGGCAAATGCTATTTTGGGCTGCATTAACAGAAGTATAGCTTCCAAATCGCGTGAAGTACTAGTTCCCCCTCTATTCAGCACTGGTTAGGCCTCAACTTGAGTACTGTGTCTAGTTCTGGGCACCACACTTTAGAAGCAGACAAACTGGAAAGGGTTCAGAGGAGGGCAACAAAGATGATCAGGTGACTGGAGACAAAGTCCTATGAGGAGAGACTGAAAGAACTGGCCTTCAGAACTGGCCTTCTGTTTAGCCTTCAGAAGATAAGACTGAGAGGAGATATGGTAGCACTCCTCAAGTCCTTGAAAGGTTGTCACGCAGAGGAGGGCCAGGATCTCTTCTCGACCATCCCAGAGTGCAGGACATGGAATAGTGGGCTCAAGTTACAGGAAGCCAGATTCTGACTTCAGGAAAAATTTCTTGACTGTTAGAGCAATATGACAATGTAACCATTGACCTAGGGAGGTTGTGGGCTCTCCCACATGGAGGCTTCAAGATACAGCTGGACAGCCATCTATCAGGGATGCTTTAACTTGGATTCCTGCATTGAGCAGGGGGTTGGACTCGATGGCCTTATAGGCCCCTTCCAACTCTACTTCTATGATTCTAAGTACCTCCCAGGCTCCCCTGTTGTTGCCCCGCCAACAGCTGATACTGAGTGGCATACTGCCTCTGTGTGGTAGGGTAATGCCACAGTGATAGAGTGTGCAAAAGGTCCCAGGTACAATCCTGGCATCTCCACATAGGATAGGGGCTTCTTCCTGAACTCCTGGAAAGCCACTGCCAATCAAAGGGGGGAGGGACATAGCTCAGGAGTAGTGTACATGCTTTGCATGCATGTTCATCATCATCACTTTACATCTGTAGACTGCTTTCCCACAGTGTGCCTAAAGCAACTCACAACACAAGAACAGACACAATGGCTGGGGTCACACAACACAATAAGCCATGGTGGATTATAAGCCATGTTTGTTTCAGAGTGGCTGGTCGTGTTATCTGAACCCAGAAGCATGGTTTGTTAACCATGCACAAGTCACTCTGGCTGGGTTCAGACAACACGACCAGCCACTCTGAAACAAACATGGCTTATAAGCTGCCATGGTTTACCGTGTTGTGTGAACCCATTCAGTGTGTAGTCTCCTGTTGTGACCATGTGCTCATGGGAAGTACCACATGGGCAATGAGGCATTTGCACTTCTACAAATAACCCGAAAGGAGTGAAAATGCTCATTTCTGGAACGGGGCAGGTCAGGGGAGCTTGCCAAAGGGAGCTGGGAGCTGTCCCAGTCTGGAAATGAGCATTTCCACCCATTTCCAGGGGCTTTTTTAGAAGTGCCAAAGCCCCGTTGCATAAGCAGTCTCTCCTGAGAGTACAACAGAACCAGCAGAGGTGGAGTGGCCCTTTTGGATACTGCCCAATATAAATTTGTATTAATCTGTTTCACGCAAGGCAAAGACAAACACACCTAAAGCTTTGCAATGCATTGAGGCATTAACAAACACACAACCAGTAACCACTTCCCCCCAGAAGTGCCAAATTCACGAAAGAGCAACCAAATTTCTTACAACCTGCAGCCAGTGGAGGCTGATGGCTCCGATGTCAACAACAGAGCTTTGTATCCACTGTGGATTTTACCCAAACTTTTAAGGAGCTACCAATGGTGCTGAACCTATTTTGGAACTAGGGTCCAGCACCATGCATGGATCAGGGATGGGGACTTGGACTCCAGGACTCGACTCGTGAGTCGGACTGAGCCCCCCCCCCTCTGACTCGAGTCAGACTCGAGTCCCAGTATTTTTAATGGGACTCGAGACTCGACTCGGGACTAAGGAGTTCCTCAAATGCAACATGGATAGGTTTTAGGAAGTACAGCAAGTTTATTTTTTAAAATCCTTTTCCTAAAATGCAACCTTTCAGACATTTTGGGTTTGGCTGCCTCTGCCTGCCTGTTTGGGGTTCCCTGCCTCCTCTGCCTGCCTGGTCTCTTCTTAACCAGTTCCACAGTTTGAACTGTCCAAGACAAAGGCCTCTGCCTGTCTGGTTATTTTGGGTTTGTCTGCCTGGTCTGTTCTTGCCAAAATCAGTTGCAGAGTTTTTAAATAAAAAGGCACACTTGTGCCTGGAATTTATTTAAGCCACACATCTGAAATAGCCTTATTTTGTTGGGGGGGAAACCCATTGATTTTAATAGGGACTCGTGGAGTCAGCTTTGGGAGTGACTCGTGACTCGTGACTCGTGAGTCACCATTTTGGACCAAGGACTCAGACTCGAGACTCTGGTCCAAAGACTCGTGACTCGACTCATGACTCGAAACCAAGGACTCTTCAACAGCCCTGCCATGGATAGATCCTTTAAAGTTCAGAGTAAAATCCAGAGCGGATACGCAGCGCTGCTGACATTCAAGCCACCAGCCTCCTCTCCCGTCAACCCACGCTCTCATTCTGGTGCAGTTCATAGAACTCCAACAGAGACAAAGATGTCTCTTCTCAAGAAGGCCCTATGAGGAGAGACTGAAAGAACTGGGCATGTTTAGCCTTCAGAAGAGGAGACTGAGGGGAGATATGATAGCACTCTTCCAGTACTTGAAGGGTTGTCACACAGAGGAGGGCCAGGATCTCTTCTCGACCATCCCAGTTTGCAGGACACGGAATAATGGGCTCAAGTTACAGGAACCCAGATTCCGCCTAAACATCAGGAAATTTTTTTTGACTGTTATAGCAATAAGACAGTGGAACCAACTACCTAGGGAGGTGGTGGGCTCTCCCACTCTGGAGGCATTCAAGGTGCAGCTGGACAGCCATCTGTCAGGGATGCTTTGACCTGGATTCCTGCATTGAGCAGGGGGTTGGACTCGATGGCCTTGTAGGCCCCTTCCAACTCTACTTTTCTATGATTCTATGATTCTGTGATTCTATATGTGCGAGCTTTCTTTCTGTTATATATCTCTCCATTGTTCTGCAGCCTTCCAGGCTGCCTGCGCTTCCTGAGCTAAAAAAACAACAACCCTGTGGGAGGAATCACTTTATGAAGTCTTCCACTGGACTTTAACTGAAGTGTGGGAACGGGAAGCCAAGGTGGCTACAGATTGCCAGAGAGATTATTGTACAATGAAAAAACAGGACATTCATGCACACTCCTCAGCCACTTCCCAAGTAAGGTAAGCACAAGAAACCCAAACCCAACCCATGAGAATTTCTCCAAAACTTCCTTCACCATTGAATTTATTTTCAAAAGCAATTTATTTTCTAGCAGATTGAATGAGAAAGGTCAAATAAGGAAAGTGATAAGAAAGAGACTATTTACATGGTTTTTCCGGGAAAAGATAAAGGATTGTTGTATACTGAATTACTTGTCTAATTTGAAATACAATAAAGTTTGATTTTAAATATTAATGGCAAAGATAAAGGGATTGCTTATATGACTTACTTGGATTTTAAATATTAATGGTGATGTAAGAGAAATTATCATTATAATCAAGATATAAATGTATTTGGTCTGTTCGGAAATATCTGGAAGGGCTTAAATTTTTTAGTATGTTTTGTGCAGGCTTTGAAGCACTAAATGGAAGGGATCATGCTGTCTTTTCTCTTTTTTTTTTAAGTAAAAAGATGGCTTACGTGCCTCTTCTGTTTGTTAGCCGTGACTTATCTCTTAATTTTTAAAATTAAAACTGAAGGAGTTTCTGTTGGATAGATAGAAAAAAATAATGAGCAACTGTAATAAGACAAATGCGCTGGCTAGATGTTTTGGTACTAGAGAGTTGGGGGGGAGTATTAAAAACCTTTGTCATGTGGTTATTTACTAAATAGTTTATAGTTACTTTTTATTCTTGGGATTTTCAATATGCTTTATCTTGTAATTGAAAACAATATTAAATGAAACTATAGTTTTATGGTTATTCATAAATGCTGTATTTAAACTAGATTAAATAGTTGATTTATATTTGGGGTGGGTGGAGACCTCTTGTGTTTGTCCTTTTTTGTTTTATTTTGCCATAACTGGAAGTGATCTTTGGCTAATAGAAAATTTTCTAAGAATAACTGTGGTTACTTATATGCTGTGGAGAAGATTGGAAGTCCATTTTAATTTTGTTTATTGTTTATTGTATATGTGTTTCTGTGTTGTTGTTTTTTATTATTAATAAAAAAAATTCTTCTAAAAAAAAAAAAAGAAAGGTCAAATAAATTGTGGGAGAAATTTTCGGCGCAGCACTGCTAGATACTGACTCAATATAAGGAAGCATCGTATGTTCCCCTCGAAGTAAATATGCTTAAAATTGCAACATGAGGCTGGAGATCAACTGGAAGGAAGCCCCTGCCCACTGAGCTTTCACTCAGTTCAGTTCAACGCATGATAGCTACCATTAACCAATATTATTGGTTTGCCAAATCACTTGCCTCGGCATTTTAAAACGGGTTGGAAATGCAGCGCTTGCCAGCACGACAGTTCTTCACACTAGCACTGTAGCACTGAACTAGAAGGAAGCATGGAGTTCTCTGCATTGTGAGTTAGGCTGCACAAGGATTTGCTTTTCACAAGGTCGGCCAGTGCTTGGTTGGTTCTTTTCTTAATATTTAGTGGTATACAAATAGAACAAATAAATAAATAAATAAATAAAAGCTAGTTTCAGTCCAGACCTTATTGGAAGTAAATTGTATCGGCGTCGTTATATACATTAATATGGTGATTCTATAATGAAGCCACCACAAATTCATTCACTTTTTGAGTTGATGTTGACATCATGACCTGTAAACGTTTTAATGCATTTCAAGAAAATACTTCTTTACATCATCGGATGTAATACAATAACCTTGAATCTAGGGATGTGTGAGGATTTTGTTCGGGGGGGGGCGGTGGAAGTCTGGCAAACTCGCCGGGCTCGACCCGCTCCCCCAAACTCCGCCCCTCCTACCTGTTTCCCCGGCTTGACTTGCATTCTCTTGAGCCAAGCCAGGGAAGCGACTTCCGGGCTCCCGGTGGTACACTTCTTACGTAGAAAATGGTGTAAGATATTCCAAAAATGGCTGCAATTTGCGCAAGTTACGCAAATTGCAGCCACTTTTAACGTGTCTCATGCCATTTTCTACGTAAGGAGCATGCCGCCAGGAACCCGTAAGTCCACCAAACAGCTCGGGGGACGCTCGCTTTTGGCCCGGCTCAGTAGGAGCACTGGCAGTGCTTGCTGAGCACCCAGTGAGTCAGGTGGTGGGTGGATCGCCCACCACTACGCTGAATCCAATAAACAGTATTCCTGCAACAGAGTAATATGGCTCCTCTTGAGGAAGACATTCTGGAAAGTATATTTTGAGTTAGGAGCGGGTGAATCAACTTGCACTTTGGACAATTCACAAAACAGGGTTGCAAAAGTTACCATGCCAAAAAAGGGGTCAACTCCTAGTGGCTTTACGCTGTTTATTTTATTTATTTATTATATTTATACCCCACCTTTTTTCCTGCAAGGAACCCAAGGCGGCTTACATAATCCTCCTCCTCTCCATTTTATCCTCACAACAACCCTGTGAGGTAGGTTAGGCTGAGAGTGAGTGACTGGCCCAAAGTCACCCAGTGAGTTTCATGGCTGAGCAGGGACTAGAACCCGGATCTCCCGAGCAGGGCCGGAT
Source organism: Shinisaurus crocodilurus (assembly GCA_021292165.1). Taxonomy (NCBI): domain Eukaryota; kingdom Metazoa; phylum Chordata; class Lepidosauria; order Squamata; family Shinisauridae; genus Shinisaurus; species Shinisaurus crocodilurus. The sequence goes on from CM037876.1 coordinate 293,652,175, forward strand.
TAAGAGCATTATGGGCCTGGTGCTGAGGAGGGTGCGCAGCTGAAGAGGGTGCGCGGCTGAAGAGGGCGCAGAAACACTGCGCTCCTCTTCGCTGCCGCTGCGCCGCCCCCGCCAGGCCTCTGCCTCCGTTGCGCCACCCCCGCCAGGCCTCCGCCTCCCCACCCTCCCTCCCTCCCGCCGCCGCCGCCGCCGCCGCCGCACCCTCCCGTCCCGCTCGCGGCCGCCACCATCACCACCACCCCCGACCCCCCCGCCACTTACCTTCTCCGCGTCGTGTCGCTTCCGGAGCCCCGCCCGCATTGTTTTGGCGGGAGGAACCAGGGCAACAGGGCTTAAACAGCCCTGTTGCCATGGTTTCCCCGGCAAAAAACAGCGCGGGGGTCCCATCGCGTCACTTCCTCCTCCTCCTCGGCGGCGGCGGCCAGGGCGGGGGGAAGGTAGGTTGGTGGTGGCGGCGCAGGGTTTTGTTTTTTTTTTTTGCAGAGCAGGGCTGCTTTGGAGAGGGGCCCCCGCTAAATATTATTTCGCCTGGGGCGCCAAACTGCCCTGCACCGGTCCTGATTGTGGGCCTGTTTTGGGGTAGTGGCCTGGAGCTGCAGCTCCAATAGCCCCTATCTTAATCCGGCCCTGCTCCCGAGTCCCAGTTCAACACTCTCACCACTACGCCACACTGGCTCTCTTAAGGATGGTTTAAGCACCATGCTAAAAAAAACACAAACAAACAGGTTGTCTGCATCTGATGCTATTTTCCAACCAACGTGTGCAGGTCTGGATCTAGGACAGAGTGAAATCACGACTTTCATCGAGAACCTTTGCTAATAGCACAATTTGTCTTGGAACCATATTTTGCAGGGGTGGGGGTTGGTCAAGGGGGAAAAAAGCAACTGTAAATTGAGAAAGAAGCCAAGAAAAAAGCCAAGAAATATGGAGACTCTAGATGGGCTTTCTTGGGTGTTCTTTCTGGCTTACTCCCTCACTCCACCACTCCAGCTTTTCAACTGGGGCATCCGCCCAGGCGGCGGCTCTCAAAAGGCGATGACATCTCTGGCAATTCCCATTCTTTCCTTTAGCACGATGCCAGCCAGGCAACCTTACATGGTCCTCCTGACGATGTGTCTCTGCACAACAGCTCCATTATCCAATTAAGCCTGCAAGCCTATGCCCACATCTCTGGGAGTAGGCCCCATTGAACTCAGTGAGTCTTACTTCTGAGTAGATATATATGTATAAGATTGCACTGTAAGCCTACAATTCTAAGCATGCTTTTCTGGAATAAGCAGGACCTACTGTAAACGTGCACTCCAGAAAGGGAAGTCAAGGGGAGATATTAGCCCCCTCTTAGCCTGAAGAGTCTGAAGGTAAAATTCACGAGACAAAGGAAGGAAGCTTAGAGAGAGGGGTATACGTAGAGTGAAATTTTGTGTAGAGTAGAGTAGAAAAGGGGCAACTGTTTGTTGTGATAAGGTGGTTGTTGGAATCTTTGTAGTTATTTATTTATTTATTTATAGCTCTTGCTCTTTGCCTCTTGGGCTTTTTATTTATTTATTTCCTCTTTTCCACTTTCAGCTAGGAATGGCCAAATCTGTCAGTTTCTCATCTTTCAGTTAACAAACCATGATGAAGAGCCCACAGTTCACAACCCAAAAACAAACCATGGGTTCTCTTCATGGGTTGTTCGTGGTTAACAAACCATGGTTTGTTATCTCAGTTGGGTTCAGGCAACACGATAAGCCATGGTTCAACAACAGGCCACAGTTCAACAGCAAGCCACACTCAACCCATACTCAACCCTTGCGTGTGGCTTAGTGTGTTGTGTGAACCCAGCCCAAGAGTTTGTATCCCAGTGTGGGAAGGAGGTAGATCTGGGTCTATTGATATATCTCTGGGTGATCTGAAGAATATTGGCAAGGATTTCCCTCCCAATTGTTTAATGACAGCAACAACAAAGTTACTCCACACATTACAACCCTAAATTATATTGCTGAAATGAAGAATGTTTGGAGTGGGGAGGGGTAAGTAACCAGGAATAGAATTTTGTGTGGAAGGTCTCTGAGCTCCATTCAGTTCTGGTTATCAAAAACAAATCGCTGGGCTCAGAATTCTTTAATTCTAGGTGTATGTCTTTTGCACAAGGCTCTGGTTGGTGGATACTGGGGTCCTAGGGAGAGGAAAATAATAAGAGTAGATCCTGCAAGCCTGATGTCTGCCCTCCCCTAGTTTGGTTTTGTTGCTTTAATTTGCTTTATATCCCACCTTTCCACACACAAAAATGACACTCAAGGCAGCTACCAATATTAAGACCAAAATTAAAACAAACAATTAATTAAAACATTCAAAAAAAATTAATAAAGTTTTTTTAATAAAAACCACTGTCACAGCACAATCCTATGCCTCCTAGACAGCATCTAGAGGGCCATGGGATTTTTTTGGAGTCCCAGCTCTGACATCGGAAAACAACTCCGACGTTGGAGCTAGGACTCCGTGTTTGGTGCTCCCCTCGCAGCTGACGTGGAAAGAACCTCACTGGCTGCTTCTCTGAGGTCTCAAAGTGACCTCGGAGAAGGGGTTTAGTGGGCATTCCAGGGGGCGGGGAGGGAGGAGACTGGTGCTGCCAAGTTACAACGTATCTTGGCAGTGCCTCACCCTCCTTCTCACCCACTCCAAAGTGCCGCAGATTGACAGCCAAAGTCGGCTGTCCAACTGTTTTGGAAGGTGGGAGGAGCACGGCGGTGACCTTTGCTTCCACACTCCTTTAGCCCTGCACTGGATGCCAGTAATCCTCCAAGTTCAGAGGGATACGGGGATCCCCATTGGAGTCTTATAAACATAACAATAAAAGAAAATAAACAGCACCCGACCCAATAGAACTCCCCTTCAGCAACAGACCAGCTTACATGCCAAAGGCCTTCCTGAATACAAACAGCACTAGTGTGGTGTTTGTGGTTAGAGCGTTGGACTAGGACTTGGGAGGTAGGCTCAAGTCCCCACTTGGCCATGAAGCTCACGGGGTGACTTTGGTCCAGTCACTCACTGATTCTCAGCCTAATCTACCTCACAGGGTTGTTATGAGGATTAAAATGGAGAGGAGGAGGACCATGTCAGCCTCCTTGGATTCCTTCCAAGGGGCAAAAAGGCAGGGTATAAATGTAATAAATAAATAAACAAACAAACAAACAAACAAAAATAAACAGAGAGGAAGCCAGACCAGCCTTTCTTGGCAGGAAGTTTCAGAGACTGGGAGCACCCACCGAGAAGGCCCTCTTCTGCGTCCCCACCAACATGTCTCCAGTGGTGGGGGGACTGAGAGAAGGGCCTCCCCAGAAGATCTTAAAACCTGGACAGGCTCATGTGGGAGAATGTGTCCATTCGGAGAGTATGGTCTCAAGCCAGATAGGGATCTATAGGTCATAGAATCATAGAATCATAGAATCATAGAAAGTAGAGTTGGAAGGGGCCCACAAGCCCATCGAGTCCAACCCCCTGCTCAATGCAGGAATCCAGGTCAAAGCATCCCTGACAGATGGCTGTCCAGCTGCACCTTGAATGCCTCCAGAGTGGGAGAGCCCACCACCTCCCTAGGTAGTTGATTCCATTGTCTTATTGCTCTGACCGTCAGGAAATTTTTCCTGATGTTTTAGGTGGAATCTGGGTTCCAGGTTTTAGGTGGAATCTGGGTTCCTGTAACTTAAGCCCATTATTCCGTGTCCTGCAAACTGGGATGATCGAGAAGAGATCCTGGCCTTCCTCTGTGTGACATCCCTTCACGTACTGGAAGAGTGCGATCATATCTCCCCCCAGTCTCCTCTTCTGAAGGCTAAACATGCCCAGTTCTTTCAGTCTCTCCTCATAGGGCCTTGTTTCCAGTCCCTTTATCATCCTTGTCACCCTCCTCTGAACCCTCTCCAGTTTGTCTACATCCTTCTTAAAGTGTGGTGCCCAGAACTGGACGCAGTACTCAAGATGAGGCCTAACCAGTGCCGAGTAAAGGGGAATTATCGCTTCCCGCGATTTGGAAGTTATACTTCTACTAATGCAGCCCAAAATAGCATTTGCCTTCTTTGCAGCCACATCGCATTGCTGGCTCATATTCAGTTTGTGATCTACAACAATTCCAAGATCCTTCTCACTTGTAGTATTGTTGAGCCAAGTGTCCTCCATTCTGTAACTTTGCATTTGGTTTCCTCTCCCTAGGTGCAGCACTTGGCATTTATCCCTATCAAATTTCATTCTGTTGTTTTCGGCCCAGCGCTCCAGCCTATCGAGGTCACTTTGAATTTTGTTTCTGTCTTCCAGAGTATTAGCTGTTCCACCCAACTTTGTGTCATCTGCAAATTTGATAAGCATTCCCTGTACCTCCTCATCCAAGTCATTAATAAAAATGTTGAAGAGCACTGGGCCCAGGACTGAGCCCTGCGGTACCCCGCTCGTTACCTCTCCCCAGTTTGAGAAGGAACCATTGATAAGCACTCTTTGAGTCCGATTCTGTAGCCAATTGTGGATCCACCTGATACTGATAGTTGTTCCATCTAGCCCACTTTTAGCTAGCTTGCTAATCAGGATATCATGAGGCACTTTGTCGAAAGCTTTGCTGAAGTCCAGATATATGATGTCCACAGCATTCCCACAGTCCACAAGGGAGGTTACCCGATCAAAAAATGAGATCAGATTAGTCTGGCAGGATTTGTTATTGACAAATCCATGCTGGCTTCTAGTAATCACTGCATTGTTTTCAAGGTGCTTGCAGACTGACTTCTTTATAATCTGCTCCAAAATTTTCCCAGGGATTGATGTCAGACTGACTGGCCTATAGTTCCCAGGTTCTTCCTTCTTGCCCTTTTTGAAGATAGGAACAACATTTGCCCTCCTCCAGTCATCCGGCACTTCACCTGTCCTCCATGATTTCTCAAAGATAATAGACAGTGGTTCTGAGAGTTCTTCTGCCAGTTCCTTTATTACTCTAGGATGCAGCTCATCAGGCCCTGGAGATTTAAACTCATTCAGAGTAATCAGGTGCTCCTTGACCATTTGCCTATCAATCTCAAGCTGCAATCCTGCCCCTTCAGTCTGCACTTCAGGTTTGCCAGGGGGGTCATAGACCCTCTTTTGGGAGAAGTCTGAGCCGAAGTAGAAATTGAACACTTCTGCCTTTTCTTTGTCTTCTGTTATCAATTTGCCATCCTCACTGCGTAGTTGAACCACCATTTCTTTCCTCTGTCTTTTACTGTGCATGTATCTGAAGCAAGCTTTCTTGTTGTTTTTAGCATCCCTCGCTAACCTTAGCTCATTCTCAGCTTTAGCCTTCCTGACACTATTCCTGCAGTTCTGTGCTACCTGCCTGTACTCTTCCCTTGTAGCCTGTCCTTCCTTCCACTTCCTATACATGTCCTTTTTTGTTTTCAGGTCATCTTTGAGTTTATTGTGAAGCCACATTGGCTTCTTCTGTTGCCCTCTGCCTTTTTTCCTTGTGGGAATTGTTTGCAATTGTGCCTTTAACATTTCCTTTTTTTAAAACTCCCACCCATCCTGGGCTCCTTTTCTTATTAGAGTCGCTTGCCATGGGATCTTACTTATCATTGTTCTGAGTTTGTTAAAATTGGCTTTCCTAAAATCCAGGGTACGTGTTTGGCTACACTCAGCTTTTGCTCCCTTTAGAATCAAGAACTCAAGTATAACATGGTCACTTTCCCCCAGAGTTCCCGAAACTGCCACTTTATCCACTAAGTCATCTCTGTTGGTTAGAATCAGGTCAAGGTCATAACTTGCAGTTTGAATTGGGCCCAGAAACAGATCGGTATCCAGTGAAGTTGCTGTAACAAAGGAGTTGTGTGCTGCCTTGTAACCAGCCCCGGTTAACAGCCTGGCTGTAGCATTCTGGATCAGCTGAAGTTTCTGAACAGTTTTCAAAGGCAACCCCAGATAGAGCACTTTACAGAAGTTCAAATGGGATGTCACTAAAGCATGTGTCGCTGTGGCCAGATGAGACATCGCCGGGTTTGTCCTGTTCATTCAGTGATTGGAATCTGTGGGCTTTTGAATCGTGGTCCATGTAAAGCCTAAAGAGATGGGGAGTATGCTGCATTAGATATTAAGTTCTGAAGCACAGTTCTGCTGAGGTTTGAGAGTAATCAGCTCAAAATACAAAATTTACCCAGCTTGCAATATGTAACTGTATTTCAAGGTGAGCTCTCATGCCCCTTCTTGTAATTTCAGTTAAGAACCACTTCACTTATGTGCTGTTTTTGCACCTGCGTGGTCTGCATTCCTCATGAAGGCAGCTGCTGGGTTGGTGTATGTCTGCTGATGTCTGACATTGCTGATGTCTGACATTTTGAAAACGGGTATGCAATCTACAGAACAATACCCTGGCTCCTGTCCTCCTGACTCCAGCAATCCATTTGGCTGGGAATTTCCTAGTTAGAAAAATGCATGCACATTCCAAGGGGAGGGCATATATCAAATACGGTAAATGTGATCTTTAAAACTTTATTTTCCTGGCTATGGAAGGGGGAAAAAACTCATCTAGTCCAACTGGGGCAGGGGTTGGAGCTTTCCCCCATGAATCAACCAATTAAAAAACTTGCCCAACAACCCAATCATGCGGGACATACATAGCAAACAGACCAATAATGAACAACATACATGTTGTCTAGGCAACATGCTACCTCTTCTCCACACACTACAATTACTAAGTGGTATTGTGAGAATATCTACACATCTCATAAAGGAATTGCAAAATTATAAGCCTATTTATAGCTCTTTGAAAAAATGACAGCTTTTTCGTCTTCTTTTTAGTATTTGCAGAAGCCACTTGTAATGGCTGACCCATGCCCAATTTGAGCTGAGGGAGGGGGTTGCTCATTTCTAGTTCTGAATGATATGTTTTTAATTTTTTCTTTCTTTCTTGAATCAAGGTCTGCTTACTGCATGTCAGATGTGGCAGCGAAACTGGAAACTGTGACTCAATTAGCGACACTCATTGGCTTGGAATCCTGAGTTTGCTCCTGCTGGCACCTGGCATAGG